>CM029484.1:3312364-4036622 GCA_017140395.1 Eucalyptus lansdowneana | reverse complement strand
AGAAGCAAAGTGTTGGCCCACATGCTCGTCCTGAAGCTTCCTTAGGAGATGGTTAATGAAAGTTGTCCATTTTGAATCTCGTAGAGAGAGAGAGTGTGTGTGTCTAGGGTTGAGTGAATGTTTATAAAGAGCAAAGAAGGGAAGGAAGAGGATGCAGTGGTGTGGTGTGGGGAGAACTAAAGGTGCATGCACTATTTATAGTCGTGGATGTGAGAAAGAGCGAATTATACATAGATGTTTTAGTAAATGGGGAATGGTGAGATAGTAGAGTCAATATCTCTAATTCTCTATCTCGAAAGGAGTGGTACATCACTGCAACCTTATCATTAATACAAATCCATAATAAAGCTCTTCATATATATATATAATATAGATATAATGTTTTTTTTTTTAATTTCTAATAAAATTTATTATTAAAATGATGCGTCAATATAATTCCTGCCCTTACAATGTCATAGTTTTCAATCTCTTCTCAATTTTACTACAATTTATGTAAACTCATAACAACACCATTTTCTAATATCACCATGACAAAGTTGAATTTAATACAAATTGATAATAACTCACGATATGAATATATATGAGCACACAAATTTTCGATTGATTTTGTCTTAACCCGAGACAACGCTTTTAGGTTGGATTTTTTGACAACTTGCTTGGATTGCTTCATCTTTTTTCTTCCTAAACAAACGAGGTTACTTGGCCCTGGACTTCAAACACAAAAAACATTTTCTTGCTTGTTAGTTATAATGGTTTCCCATGTGCCGAAAGTCAGTCAACAGTTCAATAATCTTTCACCGAATCACCAAAGTAATGGAAAGCCCATTCTCCTAACCGTGCGGATGGGTTATTCAGTCATAGATCATTTTGGAAACGGAGAAGTGACGTCCTTAGAAAACAACTATCACCGAGAGATGCATGTCTACCTGAAAAGAGCAAACGAGATGATGCCATGATTTTGCTTAGTTCAAATTTATCGCTCCTGTAATTATAAAACTTGTCGCAATTATGGGTTAATGGTTCCACAAATATGAGCATAACAGATATGACTCTTCTGTTCATATCCTTTTAGTTTTCTGTAGCAATTTTCTTTGCCTTTACAAAGACGTGTCTCTTTAGTGATAAGAAGTTGTTCTCGAGGTGCGCTAGTTCGAGGAAAAGTTTGATTGAGTCATTTATATTTTACTTTTTTATGGAAATTGATTGATTGAGTCCTGTTTGTGTAATGATAATGCAAACAGGTTCAAGGCATTTTATCTTGGGAGGCATAGTTCATAAATCTACAAAATACCATTAGCATAAACTAATTGCCTTGGTGAGGCCTTGGTGAGTTTCCTTAATCGGTACCTCACCTTCTCTTTAATTTGTTACAATTTTATAGCAATCAAGTAAGTCTAGATTTGGGGTCTTTTTGCATATATTATATCGGAGTTTCACTTCCCTCAAGTTGCGATTGTGTACAAGTCTAGTTTCAAAGGATATTGGAGGAGTTTTGTGAAGCTTGGCGCCTCGCTGTGCACAACCGTACTAGTTCAATCTTGTTACTCTTAAAGGCTGATGTTGGGGATGTCAAACTCTAGACGCATACTGTTAAAAGGCACATAGCAATAATTGGAGGTCTCACTTTGTGCTCATTATTGAGGAGAGACTTGGGTGATCGGCCGCCAATTTTGGTTTGGAAGAATAACAAATATGCTCTTTGAGCATGTAATCCCTAAAATTGTTTTGATAATTCATATTGCTATTTGAAGCTTGTTTTGTTTTAAAATCATCTAGGATTTGTATTGATTTGCAATTAATTTGCGTTGTTTCTCTCTTTGTATTTCTATGGAAATGAAAGAAGTGTTCTTTTGACAAAAAAAGAAAAGAAAAAGAAAAAGTAAGTATATTTGAGTTGTGCTAATGCTTTTTCAGAGTTATTATTTTTGTTTAATTTTATTGGTTACAACAAATAGTATTGTATTTATGCTGACAACAAAACTATCATCTCTATCAGTCAATTAGTATACATGTATTTAAAAATTTTGCTTTGTAGACATTACAAGAAACCTCATAGATAGAAATTTACAAGTGTATTTTGGGAAGCATCTCTTCCTCAATGTAATAATGAATATTTCTTACTTAATTATTAGGACAAACGGAGCGATCGGTTATTCCTTGCTTGACCCGGATTCAGTGGATCATAAAATGCTCCGACAGTTAATTAACACAAAAATTTTCTTTTACTCCTCTAAAAGAAAATAAAAAAAATAAAAAAAGGAAGAAAGATTCCCCCGTTCCCTGCTCAGGCCAATGCATGTGATCTAAATATAAAATTGACAATCAACGTACATACTTGGGCCTTTGGGGCTATGATATCTCAATATAACACTAGCTTAAGAAACCAAGGTGTGAGTCATGTGATGCATCTTTATTAAATATATAATCACGACTCACATGTTCTAAGTAATTAATCAAAATATGTTATATCATATCTTCTATGAATCGGGATTTCATTTGTTCAATCTTGTTAGGCGGTGCTCCTTTTTCATATGGGAAAATACTTAAACGATCTTTAGTATTGACCCAATGACTACTTACAACATTATTTATGCAAACATCATTTATATATTTCGAAGCAAAACCCTACACCAAAAAGCCTAAGTTAACTCTCCATGCATACTTATTTTTTTGGCATCTTGCTTAGGATTTAAATGATTTTGGTTTTTAATTGGTATTGGGCATTTTGGATGGTCAACTTTGGATTTGTGTATTGTCTTGGATCACTGATAAGAAGTTCTCAATTCTTATGGATTTGTTTTCATCAATCACTAATATGTCTAGGATGACTTTTGTTTTGAACTTTTTTACTTAATTTAAATCTTGCACTTTACACGTGCAATTTTTTTTTTCATAGGAACACGAACAATTTTTTTTTTGGTATTTAAATAATATTTTATTCTCGAGAAGTAAAAAAATAGTATCTGCTTGTATTTGAAACGAAATAACCATGCACGCCTTCGAAACTGAGTCCATAAATGTTCAAACAAAGTTAATATGTTACAGCTCACTTTTGCATGACATGCTCATATGGTCACATTAAAGTAGCAATTTTCACATTTGTATTTATCTTGCAAGACAACAAAGTCGTTGATTTCAATTTGTACTGGTAAATAGTTCATTCATATTTTACATTATTGACTCCATATTATTATAGATTGGTACATAGTCATATCACATGGTTGATTGCACATATGCATTAGTAGATACCATTCAAATAACTTTAGTAACTATCCAAAAGCTTGAGAGATTTCATATGACCATAGTCTTTAAAATGGGCATATTTAGATTGCTGCTAAGTTCTTAATCATACCCACTATTATTAATTCATCATGTTACATTATGTCTCTCAAATTATTAGGTTGTGTTCCATGGCCCTATATGATTTATTGATGTGAATCATAAAAATCAAATGGAGATTATGACTCAGACGGAGGATTTTTTTTTTTTGTCTAAACCCGGATGACACTTTTAATTGCGTAAGCTTCAACACAAATCCAGCGCCTCACTGGATTTGACACACATTATTGTAGATGCTCTAAAATCAATTATCCTACCACTTTTTTTGTTTTACAGCTGACAATGCCATTGCGTTTGTTACTCAAAGGCGAAGACCATATAATCAAGTCAGCTACCGGTCTTATTTTATTACTGTCCAGATCCAAAGTCTTAACTTCACTGGCCATTGTCCGTCCAAGTGGCATTTAATTGCACATCAGTAAGTGTATCACCGTGCATGCGTTCGTAAGACGTCGAGAGTTTGATGTCATACAGTTGACGGAAACGAGACAGGCACTGCCATTCCGTGTCCTCGTCAACAGACAGGGACCATGCCATCAAGTCAGATGCACATGCTTTCACATGCTTCGTCTGCTCAATCTTCTTTCTTCCTAAACAAATGAGGATCGTTAGCCTTGCACTCTAAACATATAAACGTTTCCGTTTCTCCAGCTTGTCCGTTCTAATAGTCGGACAACCTATTTCCCTGACCATGGGGATGGGGTGATAAGTCATAGTTCATTTTGGTAATGGAGAAGTGACGCCTCAGAAAACACAATCCTCACGATCATCGTCAAGATCCATATCAACCTGAAAAGTGCAAAAGAGATGATGCCGTGTTTTTGCTCGTTTCCATTTGTCGCCTGAAATTATAAAACTACCGTCTCAATAGAGTATAGATGCATCAAGGAAGTAATACTTTGCAGGCATTATAAGGAAGCCTTTAAGTAAAAATTTAGAAGCCTCGCAGTAGTATAGAGCCATAATTAAAAAGTGTACATTGGAAGCATCCCATCTCTCGATGTAATAATGAATTTCTTTTACTTAAATACTAAGACAAATGGAGCGACGAGTAGTGGCTCCTAAAAAACGCCCGACTTCACCCCTACCTTGTATTTCACATGTAAGACAAGAAATTTTCTTTTATTTTTCAAAAAAAAAAAAAGGAAGAAGGGACGTTTCCCTTCCTTATACAGGCCAGCTCTTGTAATCACAATATAAAACTGACAGTCAGTTCAAGTATTCAGGCCTTGCAGGTCAATGGGATCTCAACATAAAACTCGTTTATGAAACTGAGTTGTAAATCATGTTGTAAATCAAATGCCTAAACTTGACGCACGTATTCAACTAGTTCATCAAAGTTTGTTGTATCATCTCTTCCATGATAAGTGTATCATTTGTTGTTCAATTTTGTTGAGGGGTGCTTGTACTGATCTTGGACTGGGTCCTTTTTCTTATGGGCAAAACACTAAAATCATATCTTGTTATTGACCCAACGACTACTTACAACATCAATATATATACAAATACTTTGAATTGAAAAGATCGGTTGTCCCTCCTTGCAAAACTCAATTTAGCATCTTGCTCAGGATTTGTGTGGTTTGGTTTTTAGTTGGTTTTGAATATTTTGGGTGGTCAACTTTGAGTGGGTA
Source organism: Eucalyptus lansdowneana (assembly GCA_017140395.1). Lineage (NCBI taxonomy): Eukaryota > Viridiplantae > Streptophyta > Magnoliopsida > Myrtales > Myrtaceae > Eucalyptus > Eucalyptus lansdowneana. The sequence continues at coordinate 4,031,652 of CM029484.1, read as the reverse complement.
TTGTCTTGAAATCTGATAAGAGTTTCTCAATCTATATTGAAATATATGTTTTCATCAATCAAGTCTATGTCCCTAATGACTTTTATTTTTAAATATTTTGCTTAAGTTTAATCTTCCGTTTGCACACTTTTAACTTTTTTAAATTCAAAACCTTAAAAAGTTTCTTCGTACTCCAACGTGAACACATAAACTCACGTATAATATTTTCATAACTTTCTGAAGGTTGGATAATACTTTATGTTTTGGTGTAAAAGTTAAAAAACAAACCTATTTACTTATACGTAAGTCCAAATAAACATGCACGCCTGGAAAACTGAGTTGATAATTGTTCAAACAAATTAGTAAGTTAAAATTCATATTTTTGCAACATCGCTCATAAGTTCACATTCGCGGAGTAAGTTTCATGTCCATACGCATTGTGTTGGACAGCCATCGATTTCGATTTTACTGATAAATTTTCATCAACATCGTATAATATGACTCCCCGAGATTATAGAAGATTGATAAATTTTTATTACATTGGTATTTGCACTTACGCATTAGTAGATACCATTAAAATAACTTTGATAACTATCCAAAAGTTTGGTAAATTTCATTGATATGATAATAATATCTAAAATGTGTATATTTAAACTGCTGGTAAATTTTTAATCAATACCGACTATTATTAACATGTCATGGTAAATTATGCCTTTAAAATTATTACGTTGTGCTTTTCATCATTTAAGTTGATTTAATGGAGTGTGATTCATTAAATTCTAATGGAGATTATTGCGTAGATGGAAGAAAATTTCTTTGTACAAATCCTATTCCTCTCATCGATCGGGTACACAGATCCAGGTCTAGGCAAGAATTCCCTAATATAGAGAGCATATTTTTGGCGATTGCAGCCAGCAGAATTTGCTAATACTAGCTGTAACCATGATGCGATTGCTAGATGGAGTAAGGCAATCTGATCCCCAAAAAAGTGGGTTAAACTCAATTGTAAGTAATGTAAACCCCTCATTCAGCTAACTCATGTACAGGTCATTATAAATTATTATAGTATAATTTAAGACTACAAGTTCCCAGCAGTCTTTTTTTCTTTCTTTTCCTTTGTTGTGACGAATGAAACTTACGGACAAACCTGATTTGTTTTTCTTAAGCGCATATGTATATCAATCACGATAATATGAATTGAATACAAAAAAGAATAATCCTAGCCAATGTCAACAGCCTAATAAAATTTTGAATGCGTTTTAATTGAGTTGTTCAACATGATGCAACAATTCATGTTAAATAATTCTTAGCCATGTGCGCAAATAGCATACTTCGTCACACCTACCATAGAGAAATCATTCAAATCATTATTGAAGTATTATTCCTTTGTTGTATAATCTCAGGTTTAAAATTGAATATCCCCTCATAAAACGGCGAAATCGATGGGTAACCAACTAACGTAGATTTGACTTCATTTGACCAGACGTGGCGAGGGGGATTCCACTTTACGTGCTTTTTCACACTAAAACAATCATCAAGTCGATGAGAAAGACAGTTTCTAGTCACATGCCCTAAAGAAAAAATGGAAACTTCCTCGAGAAAAACTAAATCACTCATTCCATATTACTTTATTTTTTTGTGCGGTAAATCATTTTAATGACAGGTTCTTCTGTCTGATCTGACAAGTATTAAGTTTATTTAACTAAATTCTTCATGATCTCCAAGGTAGGCCTTAAATATTTGAAAGAAGTAGTAAACACACTTCACCACAATGCTCTCGGCAAGCTTCGCTTCTTCATCTGAATATCCATCCCCTAGAACATTAACGGCTTCAACATACTCACCATATAAGATCTCCATGAGCCCATAATCCACGTGTAAGAGCATCGATCCCTTGAGCCTCTAGAGGCTCGAAAGATTAAGGGCTAGTAACCCATCCACATTTTATATGATTGCGGCAAGAAATACTAGCAACATTGGGGTTGCCAGCAATTTGTCGCTAGTGAATTTCCACACAAAGACATAGATGGTGGCCTTGAAGATGAGATTGAGTAGGTGCCGTCCCCAAAATAAACTGACCTCCATAAAAGGTAGTAATGGTATCCGGACCCCCAAGATGTAACAAGAGAAATGAGATCCAAAATGCCCGAAGTGCTCTATCTACTTTAGCTATACATGCAAAAGAATTGCCTTGGTTATGCGTGACAAGCCCAACTATGAATGCAACTACCTAGTCAACTATCAAATAGGCCAACCACATGAGGACAAAGATGCTATGGTTCACTGTTTTCTTTGTGAGGGAGGTAAATATAATGAGAAAGATCTAAAGCGAGAGCCTCAGGATACCTAAGCCTCGAACGTTCCATTTGTTCCACAAATCCAAAATGAAGTGAGATATCAAAGTTATCCATGCACTCACATAAAATGACGAGTTTGGTGCTATAGTTAGATTCTTGAAGGGATCATAATAATCTATCGGGCCTAATAAGATAGTTTTCTTTTCTCCCTCTGTTAGATTCTATAACATTAGCATTCTATCATCATCATTCAAACAAGATATATGCATCATTAAGTGGAAGACCGATATTTTCGTAAGTAGGGAAATTAGGCTAATTAATGTGAAGGTGTAAATTGGCCTCCAAAGATGTATTTGTATCTCTAAACCTTTCAAGTAATATTCCTCTTTTTTGTTTTTTTTATTTCACAAGGATCTCACGAGATGTTCTTAACTTGTCTTAACTTGCCCATGACTCAGATGTCACTTTTTTTTCTCTATTGATCTTTTTTATTAGAGTTCGCAAGTCATGTTGGAGCGATACTTGCATAAATTAGCATGCTCCATCTCAGCCGTTGAATTAGGGGGTTGAGTTCACATAACTCAAAGATTGAAATGAATTGGTCCCGTCATCAATTATTTATTTTTGACTGTTTTCCCAAAAAGAGAGATCCAATGCTTTGATTGTGGATTTTGTCCGTAGCTGTTGGATTTGGCGGTTAAAACTTCCCACCACTAAAAGCACACCCTACAGAGGAGTCAGTGAGCTATTTTTTCTCATTGAGCCAACAAACCTTTATCTCGGAAAAGCTACTGTGCTTGCACTGGCCTGTCTTTGTTTCCTCTATCACGTCGCGGTTCTCAAATTTATCTCATCTGCGTGTGAATTTCTTTTTGCATGAATATTTACTTGTACTCTTCTAAATATTCGGCATTATGTCTTTAAATAACTCTTATGGGCCTACGTTTCAATATGTGCTTACCTGCATCATTCGTACATATTTGACTTGTTTATCAATAATCTTGTATCTTTGAACGCCAAACAAGACACTTTTATTGAATTGCACAACATGATACGCTTAAGATATAAAACCCTCATAAAAATATGCTTAAACCACTAACATGCCTAAATGTATTTAAACAAATGACATTGACAAAAATTAAATGTTGACTCATCTAATTAGTCATATCTATAAAGGGTATAAGCAAATTGAAAAGGTTATTTAGCAAAGAACACATTTATCATTTGTGTATAAAAAGATTAATCCATTCAAACTCAATTTGAGTTCGTCTACATTACTTGTCGCATGTTAATGATCTGTGTCAAAAAATTGGCCATCAACAAAGTGATAAGAAATTTTTACTTAACCTAACTCTAATCTTTAACTCTTCAACATATTCTTCATGCAATTGAATTGAACTTCTAGCTCCTGCGGTAGTTTAGAGAATTCAGAAACAGAGAGAAATGGTCTCGTTTTATGTTTATTTTTATATATAAATCTGATCAGCTTATGGGTATTCGTTATTTTCAGTCAATTTTCACTAAGGGATAGAAGAGACCAGACAAGAAACAAGCAAGGGGGTTGTTGATTGTCTTATTGATGAGAGGGAATTTGGAAGTTATGTCAATGGAAGACATCGTCCTTCCAAGTCTTTTAACTCTCTTTAGCAGCCAATTCTAGTTTTCAAGATGGTTAGTCTCAAGTAAAAAACATAAAAAAAGTAAAAAGGCAATCACATCGTCAAATTTCAACATGGGACTTTTCAGAGGAAATGAACAACCATATTGATTAATTGGCTTCCATTTTAAAACTTAGATACTTAGTGAAATATGATCCAGCTTAATAGGCTTAAACTCTGTCCATTATGCCCCGACAAGAAGTAACAAAGGCAAAGAGACACATCCGTTGATGTTTCATCCTCGCAAGTGAGCTTGGGCAAAACATTAAGAAAAAAGGCCCTACGTTTCTGTATTCTTAATGAACGAAACTAAGTTTTTAGTTGGTGAATTATATTACCTGCTTATAAAAATAAAAATGAAAAAAGAATTTAGAGTCGAGAATATAATGACAAAAGGAACTGTTTACGAGCTGTGTCAGTAAATATATTGAAGCATATTCTATTGTTCTTTTTTTTTTCTTTTTTGGTCTGAAGTATATTGTACTGTTCGTCTTCTAAATTTGGACCATTTCCTTATTGGGGATAATTGTCCAATAGGTCTTCAATACTTTGTGAGCATGTATCAAAGACATCGATTATGAGATCCGAAGAAACAGAAGAAAAAATAAATGGAAAGATCATCTTCTTACAAATATAGAAAAGAAGAAAGAGTTGCATATACAAAACGTGAATCTAACCAGTTCATATTTCCATATCGTTTGTCGACGTTAATGCTCTAAGGCATGTCTCTCCCATTTGACTTGTGGCAAGAGCTTGAGATATAGATTTAACTCTAGCCTAATAGTTCCTTCAAGACAATAACCGATGTATCATAACCGCATTTAACATGACAAGGATGGAGATTCTATGCTGTATTAATCCAGATGTCTATAACTGATTTTAGCCAAGAAATGTTCGAGCTTTTTAACCTAGATAATTTGACCCAGTAACCTAAAGAACAGAAGAGGTTTCACACAGAAACATGATGAATTGGTGTGTTTTTGCTATTCACTAATTTTCAATAGCCAGACAAAATGCAATAGTAATGGATTAGAATCTATCATTCCAAACCACTTTATTCTCATGGGTTCGGACACAATGACAATGGTATCAAAAACACCAACTACACAAGTTTGTTCTAAAATCACCTATGGCCACAGGGCAACAATTTAATTTCGTGCCTCTATTTAACTTGTAAGACAAATTTCAGTGGAGGGCTTCATATAAGGGTAGAATTTATCATAATGATTCCTTGACCATGGTGTGAAGAGTGTCACATAGTGCTAATAAAGCTTGAAAAGCCCATGAAGTCCAGATTAAGTATTGCCTACGTAAATGTTCTCACAATGCTAAATTAAACTAAGAAAAAGTACGCATTTTGTGGTTGTCAATGGGACTACATAACATTAACTGTCCTGACAGAATCAGCAAGATGATCAACTGCGGGAAGTACTGACCATCTTGAGGCTTTGCTTACCAGAACTCTTTTTAAATCTTTTCATGGCCTTGTGCATGGTCTCGTTGGTATAGAACCAACATCATAGTTTGAGTTCGGTTTGGATTATTGAGGTAAATTTGAATAAATTTTAAGAGGAAATTGCTAAGAATGGGCAGATTGCACATTAGTAGATTACTGGAAACTTATCAGGGAGAAATAAAATTGAAGGCTGGGTGAGCCGGGTTTCAACAAAAATTCTTGCGAACGTCCCGCAAGAATACTCTATTCTAACCTTTTCCATTTTTAAGGATAGAAATATGGTAAGCATAAGCAGTTCAACAGAGAATTGTCTCAAATAAATTGCTCATACATGCAACTAGATCTGGTGGCAATAAACTCCCGAGTTCCAACCCCAGATAATCAACTATTCTAAATCTGAAAAGTTGATGGATTACCTTATGAAGGATGCCAACTTACCAATTGCTTCCAAGCATGTTTTCCAAGCAAATTTCTCAAAGAATTCCATCATAAAGAAGCTTATCATAAGAACTCTGTTAATTCTCGATGCAATGTCGAGCATGTAGTCCCTTGACCTAGCATTAGGACAAAGCAAACAACTCCATCACAAAGGAAAAAACACTCACGTATCAACGCAGAACAGAGTACCAGTTTATTACCAGCAGATGTGGAAGTTCACAACTTTCCTGTCACCATCCATCAATCTGAATCAGTGACGTGTTTACTCCCATGTCCTTGAGGGACCTTACGTGGCATCTTCTAATCTTCGGTTCGCTCTCATCGTGCAGCGAGACTTTCTCAGAAGTAGTAAATAATTGGACTTGCAATGCTGATACATGTTTGGTGCATTAGACATCCGTTAAGTTCCTAACTAGACTGATGGCCCCGAGTTCTCTTTTTCTTGGCAATGTTGTCCGCTTTTTGAGTATCAATTTCAGTCTCCCACTAATTCTCATTCAAACTGGGGAGTAAGCATCGCCATTCGCTTCAGTCACTGGAGAAGTGTATTCAGAATGAAGTCTACCAACTCTCAGCATCGACACATTCGAGGACATGCCATGCCTCTTCTTCCATGGATGGGAGTTCTGAATCCTCAATCCATCATTCAAGGCCTTAGGATGTATAGTTAATGTAAAGTAGAATTTGTTTGACACCAATCATTTTGGCTGAATCTCTCACCGATGACACCAAAGTGATCATTTTTCCTCCGATTTGGCACTTAAGTAATCCAAAATAAAGTTTTGGCACCAAAGTGAGCGTCATACACAAGTTTTGGCACTGGATAGTGTACTTACCCCACAAAACATTTAAAAAAGGGTCCTACTTTTTTCTGTGTTCTTAATGATGGAAATTAAGTTATTAATTGGTGAACCACATGTGTGTGTGTGTATATATATAGATACAGACTCGTGTCGGTAAAGAAATTGAAGCACATCCTACTGTCCATCTTACATTTGGGACGATTTTTCCCTATTAGGGATAATTGTCCAAAAAAGTCTTTTTTTAAGTCTTTTTGTGAGCATGTCTCATCAACTACCATCAAAGAGAACGATTATGAGATCCAAATAAATAGAAGAAATAAATGGAAGATCATATTCTTACAAATATAGAAAAAATGGAAGAGTTGCTTATGCAAAAGCGTAAATCCGACCAGTTCATATTCACCCATATTGTTGGTTCTAGCTAACTCCCGAGGCATGTCTCTCCCATTTGACTTGCAGCAAGAGCTTGAGATATGGTTTTAACTCTCGCTAAATAGTTGTTTCCTTAAAGACAGAACCTGATATACGGTAACGGTTAGAACATGGCAAGAACAAGATTCTATGTTGTATTAATCCAGTTTATCAGTAACTGGTTTTAGCCAAGAAATGTTTTCGAGCTTTTTTTTTTCTCCCTTAAAGCTCAATAATTTGACTCGTAACCTAAAGAATAGCTAATAGGTTTTTCCCAGAAACACAATGAGTTGGTGAGTTTTTGCTATTCACGAAGTTTCGATTAGCAAGACAAAATGCATTTGTAACATACTAATTCCCCGAACCACTTTATTCTTGTGGATCTCGGACATAGTCACAATGGTATCAACAACACCAGCTATACAAGTTTGTTCTAAATTCACCTATGGCCCCAGGGCAACAATTTAATTTCGCAATTCTATTTAACTGTAACACACGACTCTCATTAGGGGCTTTCACATAAAACTACAAAACTGCAAAGGAAAAGTTCATGAAGTCTCAGATAAGCATCCCCCCTTATTACAGATGGAGCATGTTCTCATGAATGGCACTGTATGTGCTTTGCTAGTTGTTTATGGAACTACATAATATTAGCTGTCCCAACAGAATCAGCGAGGTAACTAACTGCACGAAGTACTGACAATCTTGAGGCTTTGCTCACCGTAACTCTTTTTAGGTCTTTTCATGGCCTTGCGTAAGGTCTCATTGGTATAGAACCAACATCATAGTTTGAGTTGGATCTGATTATTAAAGTTAACTGAATGTTCAGATTGGACATAGTAGATTATTGGAAACTTATTAGGGAGAAATGAAAATGAAGGTCAAAGGAGCGAGTTTCAACAAAAAATTCTTGCAACTGCTCAAGAATGCTCTGTTCTAACCTTTTCCATTTTCAATCATTCAAGATAGAAATTTGGTAAGAATAAGCAGCTCAACAGAGAATTGTCTCAAATAAATTGCTAATAAATGCAACTAGATCCGGTGTAATAAACTCCCAAGTTCTGACCCCAGATTATCGACCAATCTAAATCTGAAATGTTGATGGATTATCTTATGAAGGATGCAAACTTAACAATTGCTTCCCAAGCATGTTCTGCAAGCAAATTTCCAGAAAATTCACTGTAAAGAAGCCTTATCATAAGAGCTCTGTCAATTCGATGCAATGGCAAGCGTGTAGTCCCTTGACCTAGCAATAGGACAAAGCAAACAACTCTGTCACAAAGCAAAAACACTCATATATCAACGCTGAACATTTATTACCAGATGTTGAAGTTCACAACTTTCCTATCACCATCCATCAATTTAAACCAGTGACATGTTTAGTCCCATGTCCTCTTGAGACTTTACTTGGCAGGAGCTCTTATTTCTCAACATTGTTTTACTTGGCATCTTCTAATCTTTGGTTTATCTCATTGCGCAGTGAGACTTTCTCAGAAGTTGTAAATAATTGGACTTCGCAATGCTGATACATGTTTGGTGTGTTAGACATCCTCAAGTTCCAAACTAGACTGACCTCCCTGAGTTCCTCTTTTGCTTGGCAATGTTGTCCTGCTTTTTTGAAATCAAACTTTAGTCGCCCACTAATTATCATTCAACCGCGACCAAGACACTACCGTTCACTTCAGTCACTGGAGAAGTGTATCCAGGATGAAGTCTGACAACTCTCAACATCCACACGTTCAAGGACATGCAAGCCTCTTCTTCCATGGATGGGACTTCCGAATCCTCAGTCCATCATTCAAGGCCTCAGGACGTATGGTTAATGTAATGTAGAATTCATTTGACCCCTGTTAGGGATGATAGATGAAATAACAACAAATTTATTAGGAGTATCTAAGACATGGTGATATGAAACCAAGTCTAACCAAAGATATGGTAACTTCACAAAGGTTCAGTTCACCATTTAGATAGGATTAAAAGACAGACTTAGTATCCCCCAACTAGGTAACCCGTTCATTCTTGTTTCCTATTTAAAATTTTTCTTATGCATGATCATTATGTTAAGGGACAGTAGATAGCTTGCCCAAAAGAAAGGGCGAGTAAAAGAGAATAATCCTAACCACAACATCCTTTGACTTCTGGTCAGAGTAGCAAGATGGTATCCAAAATTTGCTAAAGGAAAATGTAACCTGCGTGGGCCAATGGTGCCTCGCTTGACCTGGAGCTCAGGTAAGCATCACATGGGCCACAACTTTGACGTCAATTAGGAGTTCAGCTGGATTGTCAAGCTTCCTTTACAGGACACAGCATTTAGGCATAAAAATTGCCAGCATCTGCCTACATTCCAAAAATAATATCCTTCAGATTATGATCTTAACAGATCCATAATTTCACACATATACATCAAACTGCAAGAGTGAGGCTCAAGTACAACAATCCATGCTTATAGAAGACTGTAACAGCAGACATATCATGTAATCATTGCCACAGATCCACACCCAGCAGCTAAGTAATGCAACAGCAGCACCTAGACATAGAAATACATCATGTGCCAGATGAGTACTTACAGGTCTCAAGAAATCAACATGGTCAATTTCAAAGAACCAAGGCATATCTGGTTGAAAGGGCCATTTCAAAAGCCCTTCACATTAAAATCCTCCAAATATCCTCCAGTGAATATTCCTTTCCTGTGGCTGGCATACTAATGAGTTCTCAAAACAAGTGTCCCTTATCAGAATGCTATCTGTGTCTGCCAAAGCAAGCATATTACAGAAGACGTGACCTTTGGCAAGTAAAGCTAGGAGCCTGGACAAAGTCCTACACCTTAGTATCTCCGTTATGTTCTTCTCTCTTCTTTTTCATCATTTTACTCCTCTTTTTCCGCCTCTTGCCATAGTAACTTTTCTCTCTTTATCTCTGGCAAGATGGGTTTAATTGGAGTTGATTTCCCAGTTTTAGAATCACAAGCCACAAATGTGAAATTGGCAGTAAGTGCAACTGAATCTGAGGAATGCTGGATATCTGTAGAAAATTACCAGTTTAAGGTAAACAGCATAATGGATCAGTAATGAGACTATCATAGAAAGGATAACTTCTTGAAGATTTTACATCTGAGTATTGTGCTTGAACAACATGTTCGAAAACCTTTGACAAACTACCAATATTTCTTGGAGAGGATGTTGATTAGCAGGCTTTTCTGTTAGGATGGGTTTGATTTTTTATATTATGTTTTGGTAATAAGAGAATGGTGAATGGCTAGGCAAACTTCGCAAACTTCTCCATATTTTTTATGAGTAAGAGTAAAAAAAACACGCAAGAAAATAAGGTTTGTAAAGAATAAACACACATTTAAGGCACAGCCATCAAAATGACACCATCAGCAGGATCAGGAGTAATGTGGCTCCTTGCTCCTGCAACTGCTTAGTGGCAGCAGATGGAAATGTATATTCTCGTCCCGTAAGCCAATAAAGCAATCATCAACTTGGAGCGGAGGAAGTAGCATACTATCATCGATTGGAAGTACTGTTTCATATGATACCTTCCATGGACTGAGTTACATCAGTTGGATCGCCATTGATGAGTGCCCAACCCATGTAACAGCTCATGCTATTTGCAATTCAGTGTCCATATGGATTGGCCTCTTGAGAACCCTTTTGCTCTGTCTGCGAAGCAGTGACTAAAAATAGAGGCCTTGTGTTGCCATTGTCAATGGAGCAATGCTGGTCCAAAAGCAAAAAGGCTGAATTGTGACACGGAGCAACCTTCGCAGGTCGCCACCAGCGCCGTGTTACACTTAATTTCCTTTTCCATCTTGTACTTAATACAAGCCGTCATTAATCACAGGCATTTTTTTTTTTTTTTAAACGAATCGGGTCCCAGCGCGACTCACTTAGCGAGCAAATTAAACATCTCCATCTCTCCCTTACTAACTATGATACTCAATACACACCACTAATCATCGGATTTAAAAGATAAGCCATGCTACTTTTATTTACATATTATCGTGATGGGTTTTCACGGTCGATACAACAAAAGGAGACCAAGATTTTCAACTACACTCGGCCTCATCCCAAAAAGATACTATGACCCTAAGAAAATCACATGACATCCCCATCCAACAGTGGTGGCTATTCCCAAAAAAAGACACCAGCTCTCTACCCTTTCATCGCTTACCATCACACCCATCAGTGCATCGGGTGGTGGTGGCGGCAACATCCCTAATCACTCCGTCTCGGCGGACATGAGCGGAACAAAAACTCCTGGATGACTGGGCCTGCCCAAGCCACATCGTGCATGACCAGCATAACGACTTTCGCACATATGTCAGTCCAGGGGATAGTGACGCGGTCGATCTCCGTACAATCTACTTCTACATCTAACGGAAGACCATAGAAAGTGCCTCGTGGCGGTGTAGGGCGGCATCTTTCTAATCTGAAATGTTATCCCCAAAGGGGTCAGAGTACAACTACTCAGCAGATAGGGAAATCCAATAACATCCCATTGCATCATGCATATCATCACACATTGTTTGTAGCGATTCGTGACACCTGTAATGCGTGTATCATGCATCATCACATCATATATATCATCATCATCATGGCATATCATATATCATTATCATCATCCATGCATTTCATCATGCATATCATACCATGGATGATCATCATGTCACATCACACATCACCCTCATGCATCATCATGCATATACTATCATAGGTGATCATCATATCACATCACATGCCATCATCATCATGCATCATCATGCATATATTATCATAGGTGATCATCATATCACATCACATGCCATCATCATCATGCATTTCATGCATATATTATGATAGGTGATCATCATATCACATCACATGCCATCATCATCATGCATCATCATGCATATATTATCATAGGTGATCATCATATCACATCACATACCATCATCATCATGCATCATCATGTCATGAGTTAATTATCATCTTTATCTTTCAATTTTGATCACCACATCACCCATTTCTCAAATCATCAATCTCATCATCAACCCTTCGGGTAGAAACCTCCGACCAGGGTTCCTGACTTAAACTCCCATCCCATGCCCACCGGCTCGCCCCCCACATTCGGCATCTCGCATCTCAACTAGCATCATCCCGAGGCATTCCCCTTCGGGGCAGAAACCTCCGACATTGTGGCTTCCGCCTTTACCCTTCTAGCCGCATCCCAGACTTTTAAATCCTGGTGTTTGAGAACTCCTCCGGGCATGTATCAGCGATACAACCGACTTGAAGCCCCCACGTGCAGGCATCACGAAACTCCGGGGAATCTGAATTACGCCACCAGGCCACCTTGGGACAACATCCTCCACCACAATCTTTCTCATCCACATTTATCCTTTTATCTCAATTTAACATGGCAATTGGCATGGCATCAAACAAATCACACTTGCATTTCAATTCACATGTCATACACATGCCAAAACTTAATCACGTATGCATTTCAACTTAATACATGTACAAAAAGATCTCATCACACAAGTGCCACACAAATGGAATTGAATCCATGGCCAAATAAAAATTTATTTTATTATTTTATTATTATTTTATTATTATATTATTATATTATTATATTTATTTATTTCCATAAATAAATATTAAATTTAATATCTATGATTTTTCCAAATCATAATATTCAAACAATCACTAAACAAATCATTAGGATCACAATTTCATACGAAATTCATGGCCAAATTGATTTTCTCATAATTCCACCATTTTCCACCGAAATAGCCTGTATATTCGGATAGTGGCCAGACTTTGCACAGTTTCCAAATAAATTCGATTAAAGTATCATATGCCCAAAAATTACGAAATTTTACAGGGTGATAGCCAACACATTTTTCGTACCTTTTTCATTAAGAACTCTAAGCCAAATTATTTTTAGATTAATTTCTACAACCCTACGAAGCTTCTGGAACCACTACCGCGACGTCCAGAACACACTCCTCCGAAATTCTTAGTTTTTCACCCATCAATCCTCTTTCTTTTTCTCTGAAATTTGAGTATGTTATGTAACAATTATCCTTTATAAGTTTCATGAAGAGATCTAGGTCAAATAACCAGATTATGGTCACCATTTTAGTCCATGAAGTCTCGGGTGTCTCGAGATACTTCACCAGAACCAATTTTTTTCAAGATCTAGCCGATTCACCAAGCTACACTTGTTATTTTTGCTTCAAATTTGAGTATGTTGTAGCTTAATGTGGTTTCATACAACTTTCAAGAAGACAACAAAGTGAGATCTCCAACATAAATCAACATGCAACCAAGAAATCAACAAGAGGTCAGTGAAAATTTTGCAGATCTAAAGTCTCCGTACCATAGAACTTTTGACCCCTCAAATCTCCATCGTTTTCGTATTTTAGTATGTCATAGTACAAGACGTTAGATTCAACTTTCATGAAGACACCGAAGCCAAAATTGAACTCCAAACGCACATGCAAACTCGAACAAGCTACTGACCTCAACAAACCGAACAAGAACAGTCACACGGTTTGCAAATAAACAACTCCTACACTCAGTTTTTCGCACGAATCATACCTAAAATCTAACATGCGAACACCACAACAAACATGCAAGAGAAGTTATGAACTCCACTTGCCTTAAAGGTGAACAAACGGCGATGAACGACGGCGTACGGTGGTCGGATAAGGCGGTTGAACGGTGAGCACACGGCGGCACCTCCCTCTCGGCTTCGCCTCCTCTCTCCCTCTCGGTCCCTCTCTTCCGCTCGAGCTCTCTCTCTCACACACTCTCTCTTTGGACGAAATGAAGCAAGAAGTCCGGCCACTCTCTCCTCATCCCTTTTATATCCCCTAATCCCATAATTAGTAATGATTGATTCACCTAATGTCCAACCACATGCTCTCCTTTGTACCACATGTCATATTGGGTTTTTAATTTGAATTTGAATGGGCTTGGGCTTAGGCCCATCCGGCCACTCCTTGGGCTGGTCGAGCTCCCTTCTTGAGCTTCCATTTGGGCGACAAGCTTGGCCCCAAGCTTTAGGCTAATGGCCCAAGGCCCATTCCAAAAATAACCTCTTTTCCTTTTTTTTTTTTAATTCCTTTCTATAAATATTTCCAAATTCAAATTTCATCTTGGCCAAAGTCTTGGGATACTTTGTTTATTAAGATTTAATTTATAATCTCATGGCCAATTATTAATCTATAAATTTAAATACACAAATCATCAAATTAAAAGACAAATTGGCTAAGGCATAAATCAAAAGAAATTCTATCACCTAATCAAAGATTTTTATACACCTTAAGGCTCAGCGCCTTGAATTTCTGGGGATGCCACATGAATACAATGGGGATGTTCTGTTACGCACAATTCTAATGATGAATTCCCACACTATTTGAACTATGGCTAATGACTGGAGAACTTTGGCATTCTGGGTTGCAGAACTTGATATGGAAAAAGATTAATGAGATTTAGATATGCACATATACGAATGATAGAGACAAAGTACTTCTTACAGGAAAGCAGCAGCATGTTGTTACAATATATTCCCTAATTACCAGAAGACCAATTCTAGATTATTCAAACGACGACTTGCCATTCAAACTACAAATAGCAGAATACGAGAACTGATTACCCACCGACTAAGCTCTGGCACCTTTCAGTTTTATATCAGGAATTTATCGAAGCACCACAAACTGTATTACCTAACTCTAGCATTGTCGATGACATCATATACAAATTCATCTTGCAGAGAAAGCGCATGGGAACTCTCTTTCTTACAATGACGCAGCATGCAGTGCGTTGATAAAGCAATAGGCAGGGACAAAAACGCTTGAAATTCTGCTAAACCACATTTCAACCGCTGAACCATCATTCAAACCTAGAAATTTTAAGCCGGAGAAACATCGCAGAAAACAAATGGCACCACATTCAGAACCAGAAACAAAAGCATCACCATCCGATAGTTGTTCAAAGCTCAGTTTAATTTACCTTTTATAGTCCCACGAGAGCATCGACATCTTCCACCAGCTTCCCCATCCTGATCTCATCCCAAGGATTCCCATACTGATCTCCGAGCAACATAATCACTCGAAAACTTGTAGAAAACGCTCGTCCTGCTCCTGGACGGACTCCTCGGAACCAATTCGCTCTCCGGCGAGGCAGCGCTCTCCGTCGCCTCGGCATCGCCGACCTCCTCCCGAATATCTCGGATCTCGCTTCCACGAGGCGTTGGTGACGGGCGAGAGAAGTACGTACCGGGCCACCAGCTGATCAGCTTCCGAATCGACGATCCGGCGTCGATGGGCGGAGCGGCGGCGGAGGCCACGGGAAGCGGCCGCCCGTCGGCGGATGCTCCGTCATTCGTCGTGGCGGAGGATCGGGCGATGCGAGTCCCGTGGCGCGAAAGGAGGAGAGCTTTGAGAATAGACGGTGGTGGACTACCGAGTACGATGTACGGAGACCACGATTTGACAAACGAGTAAAAATTATTAATTTACGAAATATTTTTGATAAATCATATAACTTATATTAAAATAATCAATAAATTTTATTTCTCATCCTCTTAAACAAACCAGCTTGTACGACATATAACAACACCGATTAAGAAAGTTATTTGTTGAGAGGAAAAAAAGAAAGGTTGAAAAGGGAAATTAAAACAATGAGAAAGGAAAATAGCAACTAAGGTGAACTCTTTTAACATTCTGAAAAAAAAAAATTGAATCAAGCTGTTGAAAATTTATATAATTGGAAAATAACCTCTTATTCCTTTCATCATTCTCGCTGTCCATTATTTGATTTTCTTCACATAAAAGATCACCACCATCCATTATTCCAAGAAATAAGTTAAGACAAGCATAGGAGATCAAATTTCAGAAATGCAGTATGATAGATTGACCCCCTAATTTGTCATAAGCCTTTTCTCTGTGCAAATTGGTTGGCAATTTTTGGTTTCTTTTCCACTCGATTGAATTACGTTTTGTCGATCTTTCTTGTTTCGAGTAGAGGAAGCGAACTTGGAGGATGAGTGGAGGAGGAGGACAGAAAGGGCCGGCCACCGCAAAAACACCCCACAAATTTCTTGAAATATTTTCTCAAGAGATTGGTTATCGTCAAACTGAATTTTGGCAACAATTGTCGAGGTAATTCTCTCAACATGATCTCTATCTATTAGGAGAATTCTTCAACAAAAATTTTCTCAATGTAGCTTCGATTATGCCGAATTTCCTATTTTTTTGTCCTTGTTTCGTTGGTTGTACTAAATTCAATGTGCCTTCAACTACTTGTCTGTAATTTTAATTAGTTGGGGATGATGATCTATGGGTTGAGTTCTCGGCACCTCATATGAGTGAAAATACTTCTCAGTTTAGATGACGATCGCACAAGATGTTTATTTCGTTTTTTTGGAAAATAGTAAAAACAAGGATCTCGCACAAGCGTTCTTTTATTCGAGGAAATAACGGTAACGATGTATTCAGAATTTCTGATTTTTATGTCATATCTTGGGCGACTTGGACTAGTCCTAACTAGTTTGACTTGTTGCAGTTCTATGCATCAGCACTTCAAAGCGGACTCTGGCAGATGGGGCTTAGCGTTGGATGACCGTGCAATGTAATGTAGCATGTGGAGTTAATGTAGTCACTAGTCATAACTTGTGAAGGGTATGCAAAATTTTAGAGTTGATTTGTGACTCTTCCTGATAATTCTACGTCTCATGAAATCGGTTTGTAAATTGCTTGATGAGAACTGGCAATGCCTTGACTATTCCTAATCTAGCATGTAATTGTATTGTCAATTGGCTAAACGCGGTCCTATTTATTGAAGAAGGTGAATTGCATTTAAGCATCAAACCATCCATATATATATATATATATTCTATTACAAAAGATAATGGGGATGATAGATATCACGTCTGATGTCAAAATATATGAAGTCATTTTCTGGGCTCGGCATCCTGGGTCCTGTCAAAGAGATGCAAATCTTTGTAATTCGCGCCGATGCCCCATTCAGGATTGTAGAAACAACCGAAATGGGCCATCAACAGCCAAACAAAGGCAAGAAGCTCTCCACCTTGGCTCAGCACCTGCACATGTGTCTCCCCTTAATGTGACCCGCTGCATATGATAACATCTCAACCCACACTCCGCTCATCACCTTCCACTTATCTTCCCCAGCTTCCTCGAGCTTTCTGGCCAACTCGATTCCTTGAGAGAGCACAGATTCCTTCTTCTCGGAAAAATTATCATACAAACTCGCGCATAGCTCCTTCACATCCCTTTCGTGTCCATGTATTTTGTCAAGCATGTCCGCTGATCTAATTTGGGCAATACCCGCTACAGTGGACATGAGATTAGATTGATTAAGTAAAAGATATATCATGTAGTCAGAGAGGATCTTGCTGAATTCCCTTTTTTTTATTTTTTGCTGTGGGTGTCTCTTTGTTATAGCATATTTCAGTAGCAATATGCCATATTATAATGCTAGCATCAAAATTAACCTTGGTGACATACACTTCGCAATTGATCCCCCCCAGTTCATTCTTGAGGAACCAATCACCTTTGGCCTCAAATATCTCTCTCGCCTCTTTTTCATTTTCCGCCAATTCGGATTTATGTCTCACCTCCTCAAAGATAAAGATCCATAACTCTATAATGAAGGGATTCTTGGACACGTATTTTGTGTTCGCAATCCTAGGCACTCTAAAAGGGAAGAAATGCATGTCGAGCATTATAGAGCAGTATCGATAGACGCCAAGGATAACGCAGCATCGACGGCAAATGACGCCAAGGATGTAGCAGCATCCCCAGCAAATGACGTCAAGGATGTCGCAGCATCGCCAGCAAATGACGCCAAGGATGTGGCAGCATCGATGGCAAATGAGTCCCCAACAGTGATTGTGAATGATGCCCGAGCATTGACTGTGCTTCAACATCTTTCTTGGACTCTTCTTCATGAACTCGGATAAAAGGTTGCAAGCAGAGATCGATTCTGACCACCTTTGAAATATTAATGGTGTATCTAAAGCCGTATAAATATCATTGGTGTTAGGATGTGCTTCAAATTTGATGAATCGGGGCTTTCTCCACTCACTCATGTTGACTACGAACTTGTTGAGGAATGGAACTTGCTCGATTCCCACAACAGTCCAATCAGAGAAAACAAGCATCAACAGAGCTATCACATCAAGAGCAATCCCTCCAAAAAGAAGGGAATAAGTAATTTCCACGTCAAGAACGGGCAGCTGATGCTTTTTTAGGTGATTGAACAGGACGAAAGCCGTCGCAACATTGGTGAAGGCTATGAAGCGGAAAATGTAGCTCCAAATAGAACGTATTGCCAATGTTTTTGTGTGGAGCACCTCGTACATGAACTGGAGTTCAACTGATATCACTCTCAATGCATCCATTGCAGAAATTTTGTTGAAATATTCGCGGCTCACTTGGCGTTCACGAATTGTGAACATGAGATCTCCGAGAAGGACCATAAACATTTGAAACAGGTAGTGTGCATGCTTCACCACCCTTCTCTCGTCAAGATTTACCAACTCTAGCCGTTGGTCTTTCAAGCTCACGACATCCTCAAACTTGGAAGCTACATCATCAGGATTCTTGCGTTTTGAGAATGGCCATTCCCTAAGCTTTGGGAGGCTCGAGAAATTAAGTGCCACCGTCCTCTCCACATTTTTTATGACACCAGCAAGAAACACCAATATCGTTGGGATCAACAATGATTGGTATGTGGGAAAGATCTGCATAAAGACATAAATCCCGGAACCGACTTGGAAGATAAGACTAAGCAAGTGCCGTCGCCAAAGCGTGCTATCCTCCATAGAGAAGGCAGTGATGGTGTCTGGACCGCCAAGATGTAACAAGAGAAATGAAGCCCAAAATGCAAGAAGTGCTCGATCTACTTCAGCTTCATGAGTGAACGGATTGCTTTGGTTGTGAGAGATGAGCCCAATCGCAAATGCAGCTACCCAGTCAGCCATCAAATAAGCCAGCCACAAGAGGGAAAGGATGGCCCAATTTGATGTTTTCTTTCTAAGGGGTGCAAATAAAATCAGAAAGACCTGAAGCCAAAGGCTCAGCATGACGAAGCCTCGGATGTTCCATTTATTCCATAGAACCGAAATGAAGCCAAATGCCATGTTTTTGCTTTGCGTGAATTTATCGTGCCTCAGTGCTAAAATTTCGGTTACAAGGGAACTATCCTTTCAACAATCCATCAAGAGGGCTTATATGGATCAAGAGAATGGTGCTTTGGGGGCTTTCTATGGAAGCCTTGAAGCAGAAAAGTAGCGTAGACTGTGATATCGGAAAAGAATATCTTCGGAAGCTTATTTTCTCTCTCGCCCGCGACTTCGGGATATAGGAGGATGAAGCAGCACGTGCGGATAGACAAGAATCAACATTCATGGCCCTGTACTATAGTTTAACTTTTTCGTCCATTAGAATAGGTAATATTACCATTCTACTACCGTCATATAAGCATAGATATTTGCATAAATTGAAACTTGACTTTTAAATCGTATGCAGATAGACATTTAAAGTCGTCGAAAAGTCCATCATATTTCTTTTCTAAAATGAATTAGAAGTAGTATATCATTTGGGACAATTTAATCTTCTTATTTGAAGTCGCCCCAAATCAAATACAATTACTATTCAATAATAAACGTCTTGAATCCTTCCTTAAAACATCTGAACAATCAAAAAACTCATTTGGGCTTACCTTAAATAGGTAAACCAATACCATGATTAATTAAGATGCAAGCTAAAGCTTCATAAAATCCTGAAGGGAGAGGCTCTGTGTGGTGAAACTTCAAATTAATTTGTTCCGCAAATCTGAAATGAAGATAAATGTTAAACCTGTCCATTATCATGTAATTCACGAGATAACGGCGACGTCCTTCCATTCAACTCAATTATGATCTTGATTCAACCAATGACAAAATTCCATCAAAGCCAAATTGGAGTTAATATAAGAGGGACCGTTCAAAAGGGCATGTTACTTCTCCCAACCGCCAACACAACTGGCAACAGGTTTTCCACAGAACCAGGCAATCTGGGTCCAACAGGGCCAAAAAGGAAAAGTTCATCTGAAATATTAAAGAACTCTGTCGGGAGAAGTTCTGCCCCGAAAAAGGAAAATCGGAGCCCTCGTATACCCTATGCGATGCTACAGAGGCATTTATGCGTCCGACCGAAAGCACTTTGTGTCAAGAAGTGACCGTCCGACAAAGCGATGCTGCTACAATCCTTAGGCCCAAAATGATCTTAACTTGCACGAAATCACATAGTTCGTGATTCACGTTTTCCGTTTAAAAGATATTGGCAGATTTTGGGAGTTACGTTTAGGTTCTATACTTGATACCCGGCTCCCATCTCGCCATTCAAAATTAACTGATATGGATGTTTGTTGGTTTGTCTATTATTCTACTGACAATAGAGAAATAAACTTATAGAATACTTAAATTAATAGTTCATTTGATCGTACTCAAAAGGATTTACCATTTTCCTCTCAAAAATCTTGAATTGAGCAGGAGTTTCAAGCTTCGAAAATAAAATAAAATTGTGTAGTACATTCTATTGTGCTCTCATAGATTTCAAATGTCTTGTATTAAAAAAATCTTAAATTGGCAGGACCATAAGAAAATAAACTCGCAAAAAATATCAAGTACTGTCATTTTCTTCCTCAAACCTTCATTTCAGATTATTATTTAGATTGATAAAAGAAAGGATGAAGTACATTTTCCATACACGTTGAAAGCAGAGATTTCTTCGTTCTTCTTGTCATATTTTAAGTTTCCGTGACTATAGTTTCAAAATTGCTATTAGCGGCTTAAATTACGCGGATGAGAATACTGTTTATAGAAAATAAACTGTAAAAAATTGTCTTATCCAAGTGAGTGCTACATGCAGATAAAAGTGAATAACTACATGTATGGAACTTATTTGCAAAATTTTCTCCATTTAATATTAATTTTATGAGATTGGTAACCATATTAGCAAACTTCATTAACATGTGACGTTAAACATTTAATTCAAGTAACTAATCAAGCTGATTCTTAGAGTAAAGTTGAGCACCATGTTTTTGCTTAGTTTGAATTTTGTCACTTCTCTTTAATATAACATCGGTTAAAACAGGATATATAGGAAGAATAATGGGGAATGTACATTTACCTCGAGATAGTTCTTTGTTTGTTAGCAAATAATATCTATCAAAAAGCCAAAAAAGTAAAAGAATTGTGAACCAATCATTTCGCAAATTAACACAAATAAGGTATTTCATACATTAAATGGTACAAGAAAAGTATCTCATGCATAGACAATACCTAATACTTTGTGCCAAGTTGATGTTTTATCTTTCAATTTGTTCTATCTTGATTCTAGTCACACATCCATTTCTAACCATCCGAGTTTCAAATTATAAAATTTCAGTATCCATGATGAGTTCATGAAATGTTTGCCGATACCCCATTTAACAAGACACTTGATATTATTGATGAGAAAGACACTGTCTAGTAAGTCATATGAGTGTGCTTTCATAGGATACGTAGATCCACCTAGTCACAGAGCAACTTTGTTATGCAAAATATCAAATGAGCATTCAAATTGAGAATTAAGAATTATAAAATACCCAATAGACAGATATTTGCTTAATAGTCATATTTTGATTCCGATGTTTCTCACATGGATTAATCTTAGGATTGTGCTCACCATTTTATAGATGGAGTTTATATAGTGCATAGGGCAGTTTGCCCACATTCGTAACAGTTTATAGAACCGAAAAATCCATGTTGTTTGACAAACTATATATATTTGCAGAAGAATGAATCAATATTGTTTTATCAGACTACTATATTACAAAGTATCAATTCCTTGGTTTACAAAACCATATAAAAAAACAACCAAATAGATTCGAATCAACAACCCCAAACATCAATTTGACCAAAATTAAACTTTACGGCTGAAATTGGAACATCTACTAAAAGTTTAAAAGCTGAATTTTCATATTATCTCTTCTTTTTATTAATGCTAGAATTAGAATACTAGTTGAAGAAATCGAGTAGGAAATGATGTGATATATCTTTGAATCTTTAAATATGACTCACTTGTTCAGGTAGCTAATGAAAGTTTGTTGCATCATTTTTTCCTATAAATCATTGTATAATTTTCTGTACACTTCTGTAAAGTGGTGCTTATTTTGACTTTAGAATCGGTACTTTTATTCTGTGGAAAATACCAAAAAACATATCTTATTGTTGACCCAATGACTACTTACACCCCCTATTTTTACAAAAACCATTCACATACCTATAAGCAAAACCCTGTATTATAAAGATCAAATTGTCCCTTCTAGGAAACTTATTTTAACATATTGCTTAGGGTTTGGGTGGTTTAGCTTTTGCTCTATTTCAAGGTTTTTGGGTGAGTGCGAGAATTTAGGATTTGGTGAATGAAAGTATTTTGTAGAAAATAACACTTTTATGTAAGGCCAACAAGATAATTGCTGTAAAAATGTGATGTGGTTTCCAAAGGAAAAACTCGATTATGTATTTGGCATTTTGAAAAGTTAGAGGTAATTAGGTGAGACCCAAAGTATATTTTCGGTATCTTACATTTAAAAAAAAAAAAATCGAACCCAAGTAATGCTCTTTTTTGTGTTTTGTTTTTTCCATGAAGGCTCCACAAAATATTCTTAATTTGCACATGCTTTGTGAGTCGTGTTTTTTTTTCTTCTTTTGAATTTTTTGTGCCAGAGTTTGTAAGTCATGTTGGACCGACACTTACATTAATCATGTGCAAGTCAATGTCAACCGTTGAATTACGTGGGCCCCATGTTGAGTCCACGTAATTCAATGAGTGAGATACATTGATCTCATCATCAATTGTTTGATTTCATCAATATTTCCCCTAACGAACAATAAAAAAAAAATGCTTTGAATTGCGGATTTTGTCCACGGCACGCATTCAAAACTTTTCTCATTGAGCAAGTAAGGCCCCGTTTGTTTAATTGTGTTTCGCTCCTTCCCGGAACAAAAATTTATGTTCTTTTGTTCCAAGAAACAAAAAAAAAAAATAGAAACGCGTTTGTTTACACTTTTATTCTAGGGAATAAAAAAAAAATTTCCTAGGAACAGATTTAAAATAGAAACAAGAAGTAGAAAAAACATGTTTCTTGTTCTTGAGAACAATTCCTAGAAACACTTTTTTTTTTTCTCCTTTTTTTTTCCTTTCTTCCTTTTCTTTTGGCTGGTCAACGGCCTCAGCCATGGCCGGCGACCGGCCAACAAGGGTCGACGGCCTCGCCCAGCCATGGCGAGGCTTGTTGGTCCCTAGCAAGACCGAGCCTCACCATGGCTGGGCGAGGCCGACCTCACGCCAACCTCACACCGGCGAGGCTTGTCCTTGTGTCGCCCAGCAATGGCTCGGCGAGGCTAAGTCTCGCCGGTGGTTAGGCGAGCTTGGCCTTGCTAGGGGCCGGTGAGCCTTGCTGTGGCTGGGTGAGGCCGCCGACTCTTCAAATCGTCGGCCATACGAGGCCGGCGACCAACCAAAAGGAAGAAAGGAAAAAAAATAAAAAATAAAAAATAAAGAGAAAAAAAGGAAAAATAAAATAAAAATATTTAAAAATTAAAAGAAACAAAAAAAAATAATACAAGTTTACCAAACGTGTTTCTGTTCTTTTTCTATTCCAAGAACAGAAATTTTGTTCAATTACCAAACGTGTTCTTTTGTTCAAAAATTATTCCAGAACAGAAATAGTTTTTTCTATTTTTGTTCTAGGGAATAATTTTTTAATAAAAACGTTACCAAATGCGCCATAAGCCTCTATCCCAGGGAATTACTATGGTTATATTGGGCCCACTCATTGTCTTCTCCATCATTGTGTCTATTTTCAATTTGTTTTTTCATTTACATAAGCATTACCTCGAACCTTTCTCCATATTCAACACCATTTCCCTATAAAATTCGGAAAATTACCAAAAAAAGTCATATACTTATTTTATGGATTGTAATTCAATTCTAAACTTTTCAAACTAATTAGTCCTAAATTTTTTGATAATTTACCAATATAGTCATTTCATTCAATTTTGATCAAAACTTGCTAACTTGGATAGCGGTTATTCTACATGTCACAACTAGTGGCCAACATGGACAACTTTTTTATGAATTTTTTTATATTTCTTTTATTTTATTTTTCTTTCTTTTTCTTCATTATGATTGGTGAGGATTGTTGGGCTCTCAACAATGGCCAATGACCCTTGCCAACCACTGAGCAAGCCTTGACTAGTTACCAGTGAGGGCTTGTAGTCTCTTAGCAAATATGGGTGAGGGTCGCCTCACTTGCAACCGACAAGGCCAGATGGCCTAATCTAGTGGGCGGTGATAGTGTAAAAGACAAAAGAAAGGAAAAAATTCAAAATTTTATTTAAAAAATAGAATGTTCTTTAAAAAATTGCAAAAAATTGTCCACATCAGCATCTCATGCAACATGGTACGCTAGCATCCATGTTAGCGATTTCTAGCCATAATTAGCCAAATTGACTATATTGGCAAATTGTTGAAAGGTTTATGACTAAATTAGCCAAATTTAAAAGTTTAGAAATGAATTGGTATTTGTATGATAAGTTTATCACTTTTTTGGTAGTAATCCCTTATGTGTCTACTTTTCTATATGCACTTGTCTACATTATTCATACATATTCGATTCATTATTAATTGGGTCATTCTTTAAAAACCCAACATAACACTTTTATCAAATGAGTCGCATAACATGATACATTTAAGATACAAACTCTTATAAAAATATGGTAAAACGTAATAGAGTGCATAAATGTATTTTACCAGATTACATTAACCTAGTTAATATGTTAACTCATTTAACTAATAGTATCTTCGTGTGATAGAAAAATTGAAAAAGGCCAAATAGCAAATAATGTGTTTTTTTTTTTATTTGTGTATAAAAGGTTAATTTGTTTTTTAATACGCTTACAATCATATGTCCTTTTCACATCACGTAAATGAGAGCTTAATTCCCTAAAAAAACTCCAACTTTACGTCCAATTTCAATTTTGCCCCAATTTTTTGTCTAAAAAGAATCACCAAATTTTACTTTAGCCCCAAGTCTACCCACTTGTCCATAAATTGTCGCCAACTTCTTTAAAATTAGGGTTAATACCCTGAAAAACCCCAAACTGTACACTTGTGACAAATTTACCCCAAACTATTTTTTGACCACCAAAACCCCAAATTGGTATACCTTTGACAAATTTACCCCAAACTTGTACACTTGTGACAAATTTACCCTATGTTAGTTTTTGTTAAATTTTATTATCAAATTATTAAGTTAAATGACACATGATAGTTAACTGGTATACCAATTTAAGATTTTATGCTCTGTTTATCACTGTTTACAATTTTTGTAATTTTTTTGTGGTATTAATCTAATTTAGCATATGGTATATTTGTCACAAATTTACCATTTTGGGGTTTTTTGCAGTCGAATAAATTAGTTTGGGTTAAATTTGTCATAAATGTACCAAGTTTAGGGTTTTTTATAGTCATCGGTAAATTTGTCACATATATACCAGTTTGGGGTTTTTCATGGTAAAAAAAATAGTTTTGGGTAAATTTGTCACAAGTGTACCAGTTTGGGGTTTTTTCAAGGGTATTAACCCTTAAAATTATCAACATTGGAGCTAGTTAGAGGTTTATTTTCAGAAAATGAGTCTTTATCAAAACTCTCATATTCATATGAAACAACAAAGTAGCCTCCTTATATTAATAATATTAGAAACTAAGGGCAATTTTTGGACAAGAGTTTTTTTTTTTTTTTTTTGGTTGGTTTGGACAAGAGTTTAACGAGAGAAAATTTGGACTAAAGTAAAAGTTGGTAATTTTTTTAGGATTAATACCTAAATAATCCTAAACTAATACACCTGTGATAAATTTATCTCAAACTAATTTTTTTATCATCAAAAATCTCAAACTAATACACATTTGATAAATTTATTAAAAACTGGTACACTTGTAACAAATTTATTCTCTGTTAGTTTCCGTTAAATTATACTATTAAATTATTGAATTGGATTATATATGACAATTGACTATTATACTAGTTTTGGATTTTATTCTCTGTTTATCATAGATATACTATTTTCGTGATTTTTTGTGGTATTAATTCACCTTAATGGATGGTATATTTGTCACAAATGTATTAGTTCAAGGTTTTTGGCGGTCGAACAAATTAGTTTGAGACAAATTTTTTATAAGAATACTAGTTTGGGGTTTTTGTGATCATTTAGGATAAATTTATCACACGTGTACCGATTTAAGATTTTTCATAGTTAAAAAATTAGTTTTATGGTAAATTTATCATAAGTGTACAAGTTTAGGGTTTTTCAGGATATTAATCTATTTTTTAAAGATATAAAATTTGGAGTAGAATTGAGATTATATTTAAAGTTTGAGGTTTTTATGGCATTAGGCCCGTTAATTAGTTGTGTAAAAAGTTGGCCATCCAACAAAGCAATGCAACAATTCTTCACCTAACTCTTTTTCTTTAACTAGGGTCCACTCCATCTTCTTTATTCTTTTATTCTTTTTTCTATAGCTTAGATCCATTTATATTCTTTTTTTCTTTAACTTAGACTCATTTATGTTTCTTCTTTGTCTCTTTTCACGCAATGCTCTTAACTTTTACGAGATTATGTGATTCAAGAGTAACACTTTTTCCATTCAGAAAAAAAAAATTATTGGCAAAAATCTATGAGTCACTTTTTGTGTCCTATAATTGATGCATAACTCTTGGCTCTTTATTCCAACAAAGCGATGCAACAATCCTTCATCTAACTCTTTTTCATTAACTAGGGCCCACTCCACCTTCTTTATTCTTTATTCTTTTTTCTTTTTTCTATAACTTAGACTCATTTATGTTTCTTCTTTGTATCTTTTCACGCAATGCTCTTAACATTTACAAGATTATGTGATTTGAGAGTAACGCTTTTTCCTTTCAAAAAAGAAAAAATTGGTAGGAATCTATAAGTCACTTTAGTGTCCTATAATCGATGCATAACTCTTGGCTCTTTATTCCAACAAAGCGATGCAACAATCCTTCACCTAACTCTTTTTCTTTAACTAGGGCCCACTCCATCTCTTTATTCTTTATTTTCTTTTTTCTATAACTTAGATCCATTTATATTCGTTTTTTTCTTTTTTTCTTTAACTTAGACTCATTTATGTTTCTTCTTTGTCTCCTTTCACGCAATGCTCTTAACTTTTACGAGATCATGTGATTCGAGAGTAACGCTTTTTCCTTTAAAAAAAAAAAAAAAAAAATTGACAGGAATATGTAAGTCACTTTAGTGTCCTATAATTGATGCATAACTCTTGGCTCTTTATTCCAAAATAAACTTCTTGAATAATTAAATTAATAGCTTACGCGATTATACCTTAAAATCATTTACCATTTTTTTTTTTGCAAAGTTTGGAATCAAGTTGGTGTTTTAAGCTTGGGAAAAGGTTGGAAAATTGTATAGGAAATTCTAGTATGCATTCGTAGATTTCCAATGTTTAACATTAAGAATTCTATAATTGCTAGAGAGCCTTAATGAAATAAACTTGCAAAAATATTAAGCAATGTCATTTCTTCCTCAAATCTTCTTTTAAGATCGTGTTAAATAAAGAAACAAAAGAATGAAGTAAATTCTCCATCTTGCATTTTTTCTAGTTTTTATGGAATTATTTCTAAAACCACTCTTAGCAGTATACATGGATGAAAATTCTGTTTAAATTATTGAATGAAAAAAAAAAAAAAAAGTCTATCCAAAGTGGGTACAACATGTAGAAATGATATGCATGCATTTTTTTTTTTTTTTTTTTTTTTTTTTTTTTTTGCAGTTCAAGTGAATAATTACATGTATGAAACTTACTTGAAAGATTTTCCCCATCCAACATTAATATTATGAGATTAGTGTCCAAACGGACAGATTTCGTTAATGCTAATTAAGGAAATGATGATGTTGAACATTTAGTTCAAGTAACTAACCGGACCAATTGTTTTGCAAACTTTGGGTGATTTAATGTGATTACAACAAGATGTGTATATTTGGATATTGAGATAACTCCTTACTTGTTTGTCAAAAGACTACGTTTTTGATTCTAAAGCCCAAAAAGATAGAAGAATTGTAAATCAACCATTCCTCAAATAAAATGGAGCTCAACATAGATCTAACTTGAGTTGGTTGAACCACAAGGGGGTAAATTTAAATGTTGCCCTTGCGTCACGTGTCTACGAAAGTTGAAGACACCATTAAGTTATTAATTATCAAACCCGACCACTATTATATACTTGGCAAGATAAAGACAATGTCCTTTCACTCAATTATGACCTTAATTCAACCAACGACAAAATTTCACCAGAAAGTTTAATTTGGCCAAAGAAATGAAAAAAAAGAAAACTAGCCATTTCATATGGATGATTGATATAAGCCAATGCCAAATTGGAGTTACTATAAGTGGGACACTCCAAGAAGGCATCTCCCACCCAAAGCAAGTGGTGATAGGGATGTAAAGGAACTAGGAATTGCTTGGATCACTTGGAACCGGAACGGATTGGACCGTCAAAGAATAGGTGGTTCATAAGGGAACTAGTCCGATTTTTTATTCCAATAATTGGAATTGGTGGGTATTAATCTGGTTCCCGATTCAAGGTGTAAAACTGCCCACCTATCCACCTAGATTGGACATATAATATATATATATATATATATATATATATATATATATATTATATATATATATATATTGAATTTTTAATTTTTAAGAAAATGAAATTCCTAAATCCCTAGGCTATTTACTAATTCTTATGTTGGATAATTGTTTGCTTTTGCCCATTGATAACAAATTTGGTGAGTGTGCTCTCTTGCTTACACACTTCTTAACATACTTATATTGTTGGTTCATTAGCTCTAATTGGGTGTGTCTTTGATAAGGCGATTCTATTGTATAATTCTTTGCTGCATATTACAATGTTGATACATGAAGCTCGATGAGACCGTTTCCATATACCCACCGGGAACTAGACCGACAGTTCGGTTCTTGGGTAGATCCATATAATTGACAGTCTATTCCTAGTTCCAATTTTTTGCAACTATTCCTTAGTGGACAGTTCCTGATTCTAGGATGAGAACCGCTCACCTAGACCATGCTCACCCTTAAATGGCGACAGGTTTCTTTTTTTCTTTTTTTTTTATTAGACAAGATTAACTGTCACAAAGTTGAAATTTATAGAAATACAAAATTTTTCTATTAAGATCACATGAGCTCAATAGGCTTTGTCCGTATAAAGGGCAAAATATTCTTTTCTTCTCTTTCATCACTCTCTTGCCTTTTGTCCATGTAGGGCAATATATTTTCTCACCTTTTCCCCTCTTTAAATGTAGATTTATTATTTAATTGAATTGAAAATTTGCAGTTAAAGTATAGTACTTATTACCTATTTACAAGTATCTCATAATGGCAAGAGAAAAGTATCTTATTTGTGAAAGATGCTTATTGCTTTGCGTTAGGTTCATATTTTATCGTTGAATTATTCCTTTATCGATTCTACTTGCACATCCATCTATAGTTACTTGAGCTTCAAAATACGAACTTCAATTTGTTGTTTAGTGAAATGTTTAGTGATACCATACCTAATAAGACATTTGATATTATTGACTGAACAAGATACAATCTAACAAGTCATATGAGTATGCTTTTGAAGAAAAAAGTAGGTGTCGCAACCCTCTGGAGGTGAACTTGAAGGAGCTTAACGATTGCCAAGTGGGCACGACTAACCCTTTTGCGAGGCGGCACTTCTGCCTAGCGCGGGCTCCCGATCTCAATTTGCTTTTCTCAAGTTAATTATCACATTTTGTTCTTCTTTAGGAGCTGTCACTAACTTATTATAAGCCATTTAGAAGCCAAGCAAAATGCAAGAGTTTGTTTTACTTTTGCAAATCGAGATCGATATGTGTCCTTGATTATACTAGATATTGTGTAATGCCCAAGATTAGTACCTTCTCTCTTTTAATGGGGAAAACGTTTCATGTGATCCTTTTCTTCATTTTAATATTTTTCTAAAACACGTAAACCTAAGTTATCATGCAAGGAGAGCTCATATGACAAATTAAACAAAGCGATCAGGAAAATCATGACAGTATAATCACGGACAATACAATAAGTAGAACTTGAGCCATATCGGGCAAAGTTACAACAATGCCTTGCTATTCAGCCCCAAATAGAACTTCAGGAAGCAATATATAAAATTAAATATGCAATCAACCTAGTTTAAGGAATGTAAACTAGATGATAACGTTGCCGCATTAAACAAAATGAAATTCTACCGAGCATAAATCAAACTAGGCCTAAAAACGCCGTTTCTTATCAAATGCCTATCCAATTTTTTGTCCTTTATTTATTTATTTATTTTTCTTTTTCATTTTTATCCATGATAAACATGATTCAAGCTCTAGCTATACTAAGTGTATGTTAAGATACAATAAACTAGATACAAGGTTAGAAATTGAACTACGATGTGATGCAAATATGTGGTTATGGCATATAGACGATGCAATCATGTGAAGGGGACATCCTGAGATAGGTCGAGACCCCTACTGAGGCCAAATAGAAAGCTTTAAGCTCGTTTCCAGCCCCTTAGGCGGTATAGACAGCAAGTTTAGCCGTCCATGCACCCGCTAGATGGCGCCAAACAAACACAGAAACATCCCGACATATCTATAGGCCTTTGGGGCTGACAGAGACCAACCCGAAACACATCAAACGAACGCTCAAGAGCCATAAACATGACATACTATCCACGGTTCAGCAAGCCCAAGTCTGAACCGAGAAGCCCCTAGAACGAAGCAAACTCAAAAATTAGAGAACAACCAGACAAAATGCTATTAAAAAAAAAAAAAAAGTGTCACTGCTATGAGGAAGGTGGAGTTGTTTGGACCAGTTTTGATACAGGGCCTACTTCAACCAAGACACACACTTGACGTCAAGGATGGAATTATACAAACTCAAACGCCATAGCCGAGCTAATGGACCAATAGACTGAGGTAATGAGCATGTGCAGCCCATGAGAGCCAGGCAAGCTTCCGTACCTCTGCCTTCAACTACGGTCACCAGAGCAAGGCAAACTCGATCCCTAATTCTTATAGAATGCAAAAGACTTCTATGGGTAGGGGGAAATGAGGTATCCATAATCTACAATGCCTCTAGTAGGTTCTAAGTACAGAAGAAATAGAGCCAGAAAAATGGATGCAAGATAATGTAAAGTCGCTGTTTTTCTAGGGTGCAAATTCAATCCCTGATTTTTATTAAAATTCATGAATAGCGTATGGGAACAGAAATTTAGGTATTTATAAACTACAATATATCTAGTTTCAAAATGCAGAAGAAATGCAGCAAGAAAAATGAGTGCAAAATTATGTAAAATCATTGTTTGTGTTTAAGAGTCGAATTGTGCCGTTATCAGTGAATCCGATCCCTAATTTTTGGAAAATTCAATAAGGTTCTACTAGCGAAAATTTAGGTTTCATCAGTAAGTTATCCCTCCATATCAGGAAAATAAAATACTCTTAAATCAACTTAAAATTGAGAACATAATTGGCCAAATTTATGTTTATCTATGAGTTACGTTCAAAGGAGGTTACTGTGCTAGTTGTCTATCCTCATCTCTTTTGAGTATATAAAACTTAACGAACTAAATGATTATATAGAGATTGCTCTCTTTGATATGTCTAATGATTTTACATAATTTAATATAGATCAACATTGTCGAAGATTTCGATAGTTTTGTAGAATGTCAAATAAACATTCAAATTGAGAGCTAACAAAATCATGTAACACCCAACAAATTGGCTAAATAGGTACGCATTTGGTCAAGATACAACGGAATCATATTGGATCTCAGTGTTTCTCACTTGGTATAATGTTAGGACTGTGCTCACCGTTAGAGGTGAGGTCTTATACGATGCTATATAATCAATACAGATGCATACGCACGGTTTGCATGCGTTCGTCATAGTATATTGAGCCCAGAAACCGGAAATCCATGCTATTTGACAAAGCCCTATTGTTTACTAAAGAATGGACTAGTATAGTTTAATCAGATTAGTCATAAAATATTATAAAGGATTAATTTATTGTTTAAAGAATCATATAAAAAACGAATTTGATTCAAATCACAGAGCACAAATATCAATTTGACCAAAATTAAAATTTAAGGATCATTGAACATTGATTAAGAGTTCAAGGACTAAATTCCGGTAGCATCTCTTCTTTTATTAATGCTAGAAATATATGAAATCAAGTTGGAAAAGAGGTTGCATATCTGTATTGAATATTTAAAAATGATTCACTCGTTAAAGGAGCTAATTAAAGTTTGTCGTTTTTGCTTATGTCGATCTCAGAGTGGGTCCTTTTCTTCAGGGGAGTGTGACAAAAATAAACCTCGCTATGAAGACAATGACTACTTAGGCCCTATTTGGTAATATTTCAAACAGTGCTTGATTATATTCTTTTGTTCCACAAAAAAAATAGAAATTAGTTATTAGGAACAAAAATATTTTTGTTTGTTCCCGAGAATAGATTTAGAATAGAATCAAAAAGTAAAAAAAAGTAACTTCTTATTCCCATGAATAATTTCAAGAATCCAGCTCAACTTATTCTTATCTCTCTTTTCTTTTCTTCTTTTCTCTTCTCTCTTCTTCGTCCCTCCCCCGGTAATGGCCACCGCCGGCTAGGCAAGGTCTGGTGAACCGCCGAGCTTCGCCAGGCCAAGGCGAGGTCCGACAAGCCTCGCCTCGCCTGGCCACCGGTGAGGCTTGACCTCGCCCAAGCAACGCAAGTTTAGTCTCGCTGAATGGGCGAGGCTCTCCTCACTAGATTTGGTGAGGCCAGCCTTGCTTGGCCACAGGCGAAGCTCAGCCTCACCTAGATCTAGCGAGGCCAAGGCTTGTAGTGTCGATCGCCGGCCACAAAGAAGGAAAAAGATAAAAGATAAAAGGGAAAAATAAGAAAAATATAATAAAAGTATAAAAAAAAATTAAGAGTCTCACCAAACGCATTTCTATCCAAAGAATAAAAATTCTAGATAGTTACCAAACACCTTCAAATACTCAGTAAACTCATCTAGGAAAAGAATCAAGAAAAACTATTCCTAATAAAAAATTGTTCTCGGGAATAGAATGATTACCAAACACACATTTATTACCCCTATTATACAAATGCCACTCACATACCGTCTAAGCAAAATCATACATTGAAAACACCAAATTGCCCCTTCTTGCAAATTCATTTTAGCAATTTGCTTAGGGTTGGCTGGTTTTTATTATTTTTAGTTGGTTTTTGAGTATTTTGGGCGGTCGACATTATACTTGTGTATTGTCCCAGATAACTGATAAGAAGTTTATAATCTATATTCATAAGTTTCTATTAATCACCGGCATGTATGGAATGATTTTTACTTTTTTGCTTTTTGCTTAATTTAAATTTTACAGTTCATGCACTTTTAACTTTTTCTTTTTAAATCCAAGACTTTCTAAATTTTCATAGTACTCAAATGTTAGCTCAAAGACTCACATTTTATTTTTTCATAATTTTCCAAAATTTTAGTGATCTTTAAGTTTTGACTTGGAAAAGTAAAAATTACTATTGAGTTTGTATTTAAATTCAAGCAAACGTGCAAATTTTTAAGACTAAGTCAGTAAATGTTCAAGCAAATATTTTACAGTTTACCTTTTAGCGACATGCTTATAAGTTCAGGTGAGGGCAATAAGGACAATACAGTGTTGGTTTCAATTTATACAGACAAGTTATGCATCAACTCGTATATTTATTATAAAAGGTTGGTATATATTTATGGCACGTCAATAATTGCACATATATGTATCAGTAGATACCATTCAAAATAACTTTATTAATTATCCGAAAGTATGGTAAATTCCATTAATAAGATGATAATCTTTGAATGTGTATATTTAGATAGCTGGTAAGTTCATCAATGCTGACTATTATTAATACCTGATAGTAATTTATTCCTTTCAAATTTTTAGGTTGTGTTTTTCACCATTAAAGTTGATTTAACAGAGGGTGAGTCACTAAAATCTAATGGAGATTACGCACAATCGGAAGAAAATCTCGTCTGGCCCAGGACAACGCGTTTGATAATGCGGGTCCAATCCAAATCCAATCGTCCCGATCGCATTGGGTTTACGGACCTGGGTCTAGGTGAAAATTCTGCTAATACTAGTTGCACTCATGATACAGTTGCAAAAGATAAAGCCCTGTGGTTGATGGAGTAAAGCAATCCGATCCAACCAAAACAATAAAGAAGCAGCTGGAAGTCGATTGTAAGTAATGTATATATATTATCCAGCTAACTCATGTACAGGTCAATGCGAAGACTTATAGTATAATATATATATATAGTTTCCAGCAATACTTTTATTCTTTTTGAATCGGGATGAATCAAACATGCGAACAAGCATGGTTTTTTAAGTTACAAAGATGTCACAATAATCCTGAGTACCGAGCTGAGAATGGTCCCAATGCATTCTTAGCTGCAATTACTTTGTTGACCAACATTTTCCACTTGGAGTCATCTTTCTTGCTTTGGTGCTGAATCTTCACTCTACATTGCCTGGCAAAAGCAAGAGACACAATGTATAGCCATCAATTTCACAACTACAAATCAGTTCGAAGAAGGTGCTGCTCTTCAACTCTACACCCCATAAGATGACTCAGGCCCGACATGCATCTCGCATAATCACTTAATTTTAAATCATTGAAGAATCATTAGGGAGGAAAAGAACTCTTGCCTTCAAAATTTTAACTCATCAACCAGTATATTTGAATCGGCGTTGGACTTTTTGAAAAGAATTCCACCTTATAGAAGCCTTGCCATAAAAACTCTTAACAATTCTCGATGCAATGGCAAGCGTGTAGTCCCTTGACCTAGCATTAGGACAAAGCATACAACTCTGTCAAAAAGCAAAAACACTCACATGTCAATTCTGAACAGAGTACCGGTTTATTACCAGCAGATGTGGAAGTTCACAACTTGTCACCATCCATCAATTTGAATCAGTGACATGTTTAGTCCCATGTCCTTGTGAGACTTTACTTGGCAGGAGCTCTTATTTCTCAACACTTATATCTCAACATCATTGTACTTGGCATCGTCTAATCTTTGGTTCATCTCATCGCGCAGTGAGACTTTTCACAAGCAGTAAATAATTGGACTTCGCAATGCTGATACACGTTTGGTGGGTTAGACATCCCTTCAGTTCCTAACTAGACTAATGTCCCCGAGTTCCTCTTTTGCTTGGCAATGTTGTCCTTCTTTTTGAGTGTCAATTTCAGTCCCCCACTAATTATCATTCAACCTGCGAGTAAGCACTGCCGTTCGCTTCAGTCACTGGAGAAGTGTATTCAGGATGAAGTCTGACAACTCTCAGCATCCGTACATTCAAGGACATGCCATGCCTCTTCTTCCATGGATGGGATTTCCGAATCCTCAATCCATCACTCAAGGCCTCAGGACGTACAGTCAATGTAAAGTAGAATTCGTTTGACACCCGTTAGAATGGTATCAAAATTTGCTAAAAGAAAATGTAACACGCATGGGCCACTAATACCTCGCTTGACCAGAGCTCAGGTTGCACCACTTGGGCCACAACTTGGACATTTATCAGCGGTTCATCTGGATTGTTAAGCTCCGTATACAGGACACAGCATTTGAGGCAGAGAAAATTGCCAACATCCGCCTTCATCCCAAAAATAATATCCTTCATATTACGATGTTCCACTTAACAGATCCATAATTTCACACGTATACATAAAACTGCAAGAGTGAAGGCTCAAGTACGACAATTCGTGCTTATTGAAGACTGACACCAGACATATCATGTAATCATTGCCACAGATCCACACTCAGCAGCTAAGTCATGCAACAGCAGCAGCTAGACATACATCATGCGCTGGATGAGTACTTACAGGTCTCAAAAATTCAACTTGGTCAACTTCAAAGAACCAGGGTGCCGCACCAGCAAAGGCATATGTGGTTGAAAAGGCCAATTAAAAAGCCCTTCGCACTAAAATCCTCCAAATATCCTCCCGTGAATATTCATTTGCTGTGAATGGCATATTAATGAGTTCTCGAAACAAGCGTCCCTTATCAGAATGCTATCTCTGTCTGCCAGAGCTGGCATATCACAGGAGACACAACGTTCGGCAAATAAAGCTTGGAGCCTGGACAAGTCCTCCACCATAGTATCTCTGTTATGTTCTTCTCTCTTTCTTTTTTCTCATTTTATTCCTTCTTTTCTGCCTCTTGCCAAAGTAATTTTTATCTCTTTATCTCTGGGGAGATGGCCTTAATTGAGATGATTTCCCAGTTCTAGTATCACAAGCCACAAATGTGAAATAGGCGGTTAGTGCAACTGAATCTGAGGAATCCTGGATTTCTGCAGGAAATTACCGGTATAAGTTCAACAGCAGAATGGATCAGTAATGAGACTATATCAGGGAAGGGACAACTTTGTGAAGATCTGGCATCTGAGTATTGTGCTTGAACAAGTCGAAAACCTTGACAAACTCCCAATATTTCTTGGCAAGAGGATGTTGATTAGCAAGCTTCTCCATAGTTTGGATGGGTTTGATTTATTTATTTTTATTTTTGGTAATAAGAGAACGGTGAATGGCTAGCAAATTAGCAAACTCCTCCTTAGTTTTTATGAGTAGAATAAAGAAAAAAATGCAAGAGTAAATATGGTTTGCAAAAAAATAAACACAAATTTAAGGCACGGCCATCAAAGTGATACCATCCTTCAGGATCAGGAGTAACGTGGCTCCTGCAACTACTTAGTGGCAGCATATGGAAACGTGTATTCTCGCCCTATAAGCCAATGAAGCAATCATCAACTTGAGGGGAGGAAGTAGCATGCTATCATCGATCGGAGTACTGCTTCATATGATACCTTCTATGGACTGAGTTACTCTCAGTTGGTATTGTTGGAATGTATTAGGAAATCTTCTAGAATTTCTCCCTGATTATATTACGTGATTATATTACGTGATATTATATGATTTGTTTTTTTATTCTGATTGCTGTAAATTAGATATTGATAGATATTAGAGGCAACTTAGGATCTTTATCTAAATAGGTTTCTTACCTAATTTAGATTCTCTGTTCATGTATTTATACTCATTGTAATCACTCTATGAGAAATAAGAAAACAGATTCTTTTCTTCATGGTATCAGAGCCCAAAGGTCCTTCATCTATTCACCTCGAGTAAACTTTTTTTTTTTCGTTCGATCACTATGTCGGACGAATCATCAACCACTCAGTCTAACCCTCCATCACTTCTTACAAAGTCCACCGAACCTCATCCCATTCAGATCACTTCCATAAAGCTGAATGGTGATAATTTTTTCCGGTGGTCTCAATCCGTTCGAATGTATATACGGGGTAGAGGAAAAAGTGGCTATCTCGACTGGAGATAATGCAGAACCAGCGGACAGATGACCCCACTTGGGCTGTCCGGGGATGCAGAGAATTCAGCTATTATGACGTGGCTGACCAACTCCATGGAAGAAGATATTGGTGCAAATTATCTGGGCTATTATACCGCAAAGGAACTCTGGGATGCGGTGTGTGAGATGTATTCAGATTTGGGTAATCAATCTCAAATCTACGAGTTAACCTTGAAGCTGGGGAAGATGCGACAAGGAGAGGAAACTGTCACAAAATACTTTCACTCCTTGAAACGTTTGTGGCAGGAATTGGATGTATTCAATGATCATGAGTGGACGTGTATTGAAGATGGTAATCGATACAGGAAAATTGTAGAAGCAGAACGTATTTATGCTTTCCTAGCAGGGCTTAGAGATGAGTTTGATGAAGTACGGGGCAGAATACTTGGGAAGCAGCCTCTTTCACCTATTGGAGAGGTCTTCTCAGAGGTTCGGAGAGAAGAAAGTAGACGGGGAATAATGCTGGGCAAGTCAGCTACCGGCGGAAAGGATGGATCATTGGAAGGTTCAGCATTAACTATATTTGAAGACAAGAAGGGCCATGTTCCTACAACAATAGTTTCCGAGGCAAATATAAGCAAGATCCCCATTAACTTGCGAAGATCAGATGGGAAACCTCGTATTTGGTGTGATTTTTGCAACAAACCCCGTCATACACGGGAGACCTGTTGGAGGATTCATGGCCGTCCAGCTTCTACAACTAGTGAAGCAAGGAGACCAACTTCATTTAGCCGTGATAATAAGTCTTCTCAGCGTATGCCTCCTACAGCTAATGAGGCCATGCATTCTCTTTCAGCAAAGAACAACTAAACCATCTTCTCGCAACTACTTCAGCCGGGTCCGTATCGGGTAATCCCTACGCTTCGATTGCCCACCAAGGTAGAAATCTAAATGCCCTCTCTTGTTGTTCACAATCTGTACCTTGGATCATTGATTCAGGGGCATCCGATCATATGACTAATCTTCCATATTTGTTCAAATCCTATATTCCTTGTCCCGGCAACCAAAAATTCGGATTGCCGATGGGAGTTTTTCATCTATTGCGAGGCAAAGGATTAGTTCTACTTTCGAGTCTATTAAACTTCATAATGTACTGCATGTTCCTAAGTTAGCCTGCAGCCTCTTGTCCGTTTGTAAACTTTCTAAAGAGTCTAATTGCCGTGTTGTCTTTTTTGCTTCCCATTGTGAGTTTCGGGGATCGATCTCGGGGAAGATGATTGGCAATGCTAGGATGAGGGATGGTCTCTACTATTTTGAAGAGTTTGTCTCTAATAAAAAGCTCGGGCGTATGGAACTTTCAGTTCTTCCCCTGTTCAAGAACAAATAATGGTTTGGCATCATAGATTAGGCCATCCTAGCTTTGGATATTTGAAACATTTGTTTTCTCATTTGTTTAAAGATGTGGATGTTTCTTCACTACATTGTGACAATTGTCTTTTTTCTAAAAGTCATCATGCTCATTATAATCTAAAACAGTATCGTGCATCATCTCCTTTTTACTTAATCCATAGTGATGTTTGGGGTCCTTCACCCATGCCAACAAAAACCGGAAAACGATGGTTTGTTACCTTTATAGATGATCATACCCGTTTATGTTGGACATACTTGATGAGCGCCAAATCTGAAGTTGAGTCATTGTTCAAAAAAATTTATCAAATGGTTATGACTCAATTCCGTACTACTATTAGTATTCTTCGTACTGATAATGGTACTGAATATTATAACCAATTTTTGGGGAGTTTTTTGACAGAAAAAGGCATCATTCATCAGTCAACTTGCCGAACTACACCCCAACAGAATGGCATTGCTGAACGCAAAAATCGCCATCTCCTTGAAGTATCGCGTGCCCTCTGTTTTTCAATGCATGTACCTAAATACTTATGGGGGGAAGCTGTGCTAACATCATCTTATCTAATTAATAGGTTGCCTACTCGGGTATTAAATTACACTACTCCCTTAAATTGTTTCAAAAAAGTGTACCCCACAGCTCGTATTTTTTCTGATATTCCTCTAAGGGTATTTGGTTGCACTACATTTGTCCATCTCCCAATTCAGTGTCGATCTAAATTAGATCCTCGGGCTGAAAAGTGTGTGTTTATAGGGTATGCACCTAATCAAAGAGGTTACAAGTGTTACAATCCACATACTGGTAAAACTCATATCACTATGGATGTAACATTTATCGAGTCACAACCGTTTTTTTCTAACAAATCTCTTCAGGGGGAGAATGGCGAAGTTAGTGAAGAGATTAACTCTCCTGTCCTTCCTAATCCTTTGTTTGAATCTTCGAAAACACCTCTGCCAAATCTTGATGTGTCAAGGATAGGGGGGAGAAAAAGTTCAAGATCACAATGTGATCAACAAGCCCGAGCTTCAGGTTTATACTAGAAGGAAAACTCTTCAAAATATTGTAGATCAGAACTTTGTCCTGGAGCCTCATCCGTCTACAACCCCGAGAGATGATCTCTTGCCTTCGTCATCAGGTGATCCTAGTAGTACTCTTTTTCCCTCCATTCCTATCTTAAATTCTGATACTAATGCTTCTAATCTTGATATGCCTATAGCTCTTAGAAAAGGAGTTAGATCATGTACTAAGCATCCTATATCAAAACATGTGTCATTCCAAAAGTTATCTCATCATCATAGAGCATTTGTGTCAAATCTGTCTCACATATCTATTCCTAGAAATATTCATGAAGCTTTGAAGGATCCAAAGTGGAAGATGGCTGTTGAGGATGAAATGCTTGCACTTAAGAAGAATGGCACATGGGAGTTGGTTGATGCACCAGAAGAAAAAAAAGATTGTTGGCTGTAAATGGGTATTTACTGTAAATGTAAACCTGATGGGAGTGTTGAGCGGTATAAAGCAAGGTTAGTGGCAAAGGGGTTCACTCAGACTTATGGAGTAGACTATCGGGAGACTTTTGCCCCGGTTGCCAAGATAAATTCTGTTCGAATTTTACTATCTTTGGCTGCTGCATTTGATTGGCCCTTACATCAGTTAGACGTGAAGAATGCATTCTTGAATGGTGACTTGGAGGAAGAAGTGTTTATGAGTTTACCACCAGGTTTTGCAGAAACTGAAGGCAAAGTTTGCAGATTAAAAAAGTCGTTGTATGGACTTAAACAATCTCCAAGAGCGTGGTTTGAATGATTTGGGGAGGTGGTTAAAAGATTTGGCTATCACCAAAGTCAAGGAGATCACACTTTATTCTATAAACACTCAAAGGAAGGCAAGCGTGCAATTCTAATCGTTTATGTTGATGATATAATATTAACCGGGTGATGACAAAGTTGAGTTGAAAAGCTTGCAAGGGAAGTTGGCTGAGGAGTTTGAAGTTAAGGATTTGGGTGCCTTGAAATATTTTCTTGGAATAGAATTTGCGAGATCCAAAAAGGGCATTTTTATAAACCAACGCAAATATGTTCTTGATCTGCTTAAAGAGACAGGTCTATTAGGATGTAAAGCGGCAGAGACCCCCGTGGAACCAAATATGAAGCTTGAACTTGCCAAGGCTGAAGAAGTAATAGACCGAGAAAGGTATCAAAGGCTTGTTGGTCGACTTATTTACTTATCTCATACTCGACCTGATATATCGTTTGCTGTAAGTATGGTGAGTCAGTTCATGCACTCACCAGGGCCAAGGCATTTTGAAGCGGTATATAGAATTTTACGCTACTTGAAGGGAAGTCCTGGTAAGGGTCTAATGTTTGAAAAACATGGACATCTGGAAATTGAGGTGTTCACCGATGCAGATTGGGCTGGAAGCAATATGGATAGGAGATCTACTTCAGGCTACTGCACGTTTGTTGGTGGTAATTTAGTCACTTGGAAGAGTAAAAAGCAGAGTGTGGTGGCAAGAAGTAGTGCTGAAGCTGAATTTCGATCAGTAACACATGGTGTATGCGAAGTTATGTGGATTAAAGGTATCTTAGATGAACTACAAATTCCAAGTTCCATACCAATGAAAGTATATTGCGACAATAAGGCAGCAATCGCAATTGCTCATAATCCCGTGTTACATGAACGGACAAAGCATGTGGAAGTTGATAAACACTTCATCAAAGAAAAACTTGATAGCGGACTAATTTGTATGCCGTATATTTCAAGTGATGATCAGACTGCTGACATTCTGACCAAGGGATTACATAGAAGGCAATTCATTCGTCTAGTGAACAAGCTGTCTATGGAAGACATCTTCAAGCCAGCTTGAGGGGGAGTGTTGGAATGTATTAGGAAATCTTCTAGAATTTCTCCTTGATTATATTACGTGATTATATTACGTGATATTATATGATTTGTTTTTTATTCTGATTGCTGTAAATTAGATATTGATAGATATTAGAGGCAACTTAGGATCTTTATCTAAATAGGTTTCTTACCTAATTTAGATTCTCTGTTCATGTATTTATACTCATTGTAATCACTCTATGAGAAATAAGAAAACAGATTCTTTTCTTCAGGTATGCCATTGATGAGCACCTGACCCATGTAACAGCTCGCACTATTTGCAAGTAAGTGTCAATGTGGATTGGCCTCTTGAGAACCATTCTGTCTACAGAAGCAGTGACTAATAACAGAGGCCTTCCGCTGCCATTGTCGATGAAGCAGTGCTGGTCCAAAATCAAAAGGCGGAATACAATGGGGATGTTCTGTCACGCACAATTCTAATGATGACTTCCGACACTACATGAACAATGGCTAATGACTAGAGAACTCAGGCATTCTGATTGCAGAACTTGATATGGACAAAGATGGATGAGAATTTAGATATGCACTTACACAAATGATAGAGACAGTACTTCTTACAGCAAAGCAGCAGCATATTGTTCAATATATTCTCTAATTACCAGATGATCATTTCTAGATTATTCAAATGAGGACTTGACATTCAAAGTACAAATAGCAGAGTACTAGAACTGATTACCCACAGACTAAGCACCAGCATCTGTCAGTTTCATATCAGGAATTTATCGAAGCACCACAAACTGTATTACCTAACTCTAGTAGTGTCAATGACATTACACGGAATTCATCTTCTGCCGAAAAAGCCCATAGGAACTCTCTTTCTTACAATGACATAGTATGCATTGCGTTGACACAAGCGATAGGCAGGGACAAAAACGCTCGGAATTCGGTTAAAACCACATTTCAACCATCGAACCATCATTCGAACCGAGAAACTTAAGCTGGAGAAACATCGCAGAAAACAAATGGCACCACGTTCAGAACCAGAAACAAAAGTATCACCATCCGATAGTTGTTCAAAGCTCAGTTTAATTTACCTTATAGCAGCATATAGTCCCGGCGAGAGCATCGACATCTTCCGCCAGCTTCCCCATCCTGATCTCATTCCAAGGATTCCCATACTGATCTTCGAGCACATAATCACTAGAAAAAATGCCAAAAACGCTCGCCCTGCTTCTAGACGGACTATTCGGAACCAATTTGCTCTCCGGCGACGCAGCACTCTCGGTCGCACCGGCATCGCCGACCTCCCCGATTATCTCGGATCTCGCTTCCCATGAGGCGTTGGTGACGGGCAAGAGAAGTACGTATCGAGCCACGAGCTTGACCGGCTTCCGAATCGACGAGCCGGCGTCGATGGGTGGAGCGGCAGCGGAGGCCACCGGAATCGCGCTCGCCCGTCGAAGCGGATGCTCCGTCGTCCGTCACGGTGGAGGATCGGGACGATGGGAGTCCCGTGGCGCGAATGTACGGAGGCGACGATTTGACAAACGAGTAAAAATTATTAATTTAAGAAATATTTTTTATAAACCATATAACTTATGGTAAAAAAAAGATCATTAAATGTCATAAATTCTGATGTTTTAGTCATATCTTTTCTGTTGATCAGCACTTCAAATCGGGACTACGGGCAGATGGGGCTTAGCTATGCACAGTAGCATGGTGGGAGTTACGTAGTAACCTTCGATAGATACATTCCGGGCAGAGGATTCCCACGGCTACACAATTGTGGAAAAGTGAACATATTCCAAATTTAAGAGCTGATTTGTGATTCTTTCATATAACCCCGCATCTCGTGGGATCGATCTGTGGATTGCTTGGCGAGGACGCAGGGATGCCTTAGCTCTTTCTAATTGGCATGTCATCATACATATTTATCTGACTCTCGATTTGTGTATTGCCAATTGACTTTATGCTGTCCTGTTTATGAAGAAGGCGAATTGCATTCAAGCATCAACCTCGGATGCCATCTGTCTATCTCTGTGTAATTGATCCCCTTGCTAAAGCTCATGGGAATAATTGGTGTCATGTCCATTACAAATATACAAAATCATTTTACACTCGCAACCAAAAAAAAGAGTCAAATTAGATTATTTAACAAATCGAGCGAAATTACACCACCTGAATTTTTTTTTTTTGTTTTTACATGAAAATTGCACTTTCTCATTTCAAATCTATTTCCTACAAAACAATAAGTCAGTTGTCGAGAGAAAAAGTCATAGGAAAAGTGGCCATATGGTCAGCTTCCTTATGAGAATGACAATGAGGGGACGATTATACACATTCTTGTCTTTAAATATGAATGCGAAATCGTGATATTACACCCCATCTTTGAGAAAATTACTATCCCTTGTGTAAATTTAAAATCTAGCATTTTACCTTAAGAAGCAAAACCTATTAGACTTTCTTATTTTTGTTAAAATTATAAGTATGAACTGATTATATTCTATCAATGAGAGTAGACATATGCAATACTTATATGAGGAACGACAATCCATCC
This sequence comes from Eucalyptus lansdowneana, assembly GCA_017140395.1. Lineage (NCBI taxonomy): Eukaryota > Viridiplantae > Streptophyta > Magnoliopsida > Myrtales > Myrtaceae > Eucalyptus > Eucalyptus lansdowneana. The sequence goes on along the minus strand of CM029484.1, from coordinate 3,987,265 downwards.
ATTCTCCACATTAGTCACAAAGATACACAAACTAGTATATTTTATTCAAACAAAAATTTGTAGAAATGTCATGAGGGTGGTAGATAAGACGATATGGATGAAATATCTGAGTAGATTATTCATTAGATTGCGAACGTAGATACTCACCCCACTCATCCCAGAATTCGTAATACATGCCCCATTCAGGTTTCTAGAAGCAACCCAAATGAGCCATTAACAGCCAAATAAAGGTAAGAAGCTCTCCACCTTTGCTCAGCACCTGCACATGTGCCTCTCCCTTAATATTAACTGCTGCATATATCAACCTCCCTACCCAGACATTCCTCATGAAATTCCACTTCATTTTCCCAAGTTCTTCCATTTCGTTGGCCAATTGGACCCCTTGGTTGAGCAAGGATTCTCAATGGTAATTACCACCCAACACGGCCCTTGCTCGAGGGCCCACTGTATTGTACAATTTTTTGCACATCCCTTCCGGATCCTTGGTCACATCACTGATAATGCGGTCCCGAAGCAGCGTCTCTGATGATATCATTTGGGCAATACCCACCGCCGCCACAGTGGCATCACATTACGCCAATTAAGTTAAAGTTATAACATATAACCAGACAAGATCTTGCTAAACTCCCTTTCATCATTTCTTCCGATGGATATCTCTATGTTATACCAAATTTCAGTAGCAATGTGCAACCTTATAATCTCGCTATGGAAATTAGCCTTAGTGAGATGCTCTGCAACTTCATTGAGATTTCTACTCCACAATTTCGGTGGGAAAAACAGATTACCACTAGTCTTAACTATCTGCCTCACCACTTCTGGATTATCCAATTTCCTAGATCCTTCTTTCACCTCGTTAAAGATGATAATCCATAGCTTCTTAAAAAAGGGATTCTTCGACACATACATCGCATCCGCAATCATTGATCTTTTACCACAGAATCTTTCAATTGTCTGACCAGCTTGATGGACACAAGAGATGATCTTGTCAACCATTTAAAATGGCAAACTGCAAATATTTTTGATAATGATGATGCCCCAGAACTGATTGCATTTACATATCTTTCTCGGACTCTCCTTCAATGCCTCAGAAAAAAGGTTGCAAGCAAAGATAGATTCTGACCACCTTCAAAATATTAATGATGTATCTAAGACCTCATAAGTAACATTGGTGTTAGGTTCTACTTCACATGTGGTGTATCGAGGCTTCCTCAGGTAATCCATGATGGATACCAACTTGTGGAGAAATGAATCTAGTTTAGATGACACTATGGTGTTATACTTGATTTTGGCAATAGTCCAATCGGAGAAAATGAGCACCAACAGAGCTATCCCATCAAGAATAATCCCTCCGAAAAGAAGGAAATGAGTAATTTCCACATCAAGTTCGAGGAGCCCATACTTCTTCAAGTGATTGAACTGGCCCAAAGCCACCACAATGCAAGTGCAAGTTATGATGTGGAAAATGTAGCTCCACTTGTGATGTATGCTTTATCACGATGCTCTCATCAAGCTTTGCTCTTCCTTCATCAAAACATCCATGTCCATCCCCCAGAACATTGAGTTCTTCAAGCAATTGAGAGTCTGGAGTCATTCTTAGCTCCTTTTCTAAAAGCGTTGATTCCCTAACCCTTGGAAACCCTTGGAAGGCTTGAGAGATAAAGTACCAGTGTCCTCTCTACAATTTTTATAACCCCTGCAAGAAATACTAAAATTGTTGGGATCACCAGTGACTTGTCGCTAGGAAATATCCGCGCAAAGACGTAGATGGCAGTATAGACTTGGAAGATGAGACTAAGCAAATGCCGTGGCCAAAGTGAACTGTCCTCGAGAGAAAAGGCAGTGATGGTGTCTAGACCGCCGAGATGTAGTAAGAGAAATGAGGCCCAAAATGCTTGAAGTCCTTCATCTACTTCTACTACATGAGCACTTGAATTGCCTCGGTTGTGAGAAATGAACCCAACCGCAAATGCAGCTACCCAATCAGTCATCAAATAGGCCAACCACAAGAGGAAAATAAGGTGGCGATTCGTTGTTTTCTTTCTAAGGGGTGCAAATAAAATGAGAAAAACCTGAAGTAAGAGGCTTAGTACGATGAAACCTTAGATGTTCCATTTTCTCCACAAATCCAATATAAAGTAAAATGCCATATTTTTGCGTGGTCTGAATTGTGTCTCTTCTCTCTAATATAATGTTGGTTATGACAAAACTATTCTCTCAACATCCTCACGAGAGTTTACATGCATCAAGAAAATAGTGCATTGCAAACTTTGTAAGGAAGCCTTGAAGTAGAAATTGACAAGCAAAGCAAATGGTTGGGAGGCGGTTTGGGTGATGTTGGGGAGGGTCAATGCTTGGGACTTTGAGACTTGGGAGGACAAAGAAGCACGTGCAAGGCACTAGCCTTGCTCTGCCTCCCATTCCCACAAGGATCACAAGAATTTATATATTTGGCCTTATACTGTGGTTGTCCTTTTTCCTCCGAATAGATGATATTATCACTTTACCATCATAATGAAAACAAGATATTTGCCTATCATGTTTTTAATCGAAGCTTGAGTTTTAAAACATTGATACAGACAGACATTTAAAGTCATGTAAAACTCCATCGTATAACTATAAAAAAATAAAATAAAATAAATAAGGTATATTATGGGGACAACTTAATCTTAATGTGAAATTAAATATTAAACACCTCAAATCCTTCCTTAAAAAGGTTTATCTTAACATTTAAAATTCAACATGAAGAGGCATGCCTTAAATAGGTTAATTATGAGTCCATGTATATCCTCCTAATACAACAATTCTAATTAAGACGTGAGTCAAAGCACAAATGTTTTAAAGCCAAAGCTTCAAAAATACCTAAAGCAAGAGGCTTAGTCTGACGAAGTCTTGAATGTTCTATTTATTTCACATATCCAAAATTGAGTACCGCGTTTTTGCTTAGTTTGAATATTGTCACTCCTCTCTAATATGATATTGATTACAACAATATATATTGGAAAAATAGTAGGTAATACATATATATATATATATATATATATATATATATATATATATATATATATATATATATACACACACACGTTGAGATTATTCCTTATTTATTTGTCAGCAAATACTTTGTGTCGGGTTGATGTTTTATCTTTATATTGATTCTGTCTCGATTCTACTTACACATCTATATGTAACTATCCAAGTTTTGAATTATGAAATTTCAGTATGAGTTAAGTGAAATATTTGGTGATCCAACGTAGAAACACTTGATATTATTGATGAGTAAGATAACATTGAAAAAGTCATATGAGTGTGCTTTTTTTATGTGTGCTTTTTTAGGATAAGTAAATCGACCTAGTCGAAGAACGACATAGTTCTGCAAAATATCAAATGAGCATTCAAATTGAGAATTGACAAAATTATGTAATACATAAATACATAGGAGAAAATATTTAGTGGCTGCTGAGGTTGTGTGTTTTATTACTAAAATCCAATGACAAATTGACACGTGTCCGCTGATTTGGTAAAAAAAAAAAAAATCTGCATCTGTCCACCCTTGGAAGCTTCCCCTCCGTCGTGCTCTCCGTCTCCCTCTGTCCTTGCTCGCGGCTCTGTCATCCCTTGCAGTCGGCTCGTGGTCGGCCCCGTCGACGGCCGAGCCACTCCTCCATTATCATGATGGCTCGCAGTGGATTTCCGTCCAGATCTAGACCGGATCGTGCCTCTAGATCTGGTCTCGTCCATGGCGACGGGAGACGTCGAGATCTCGAAGGCCATGGACAGAGCCTAGATATCAAGGGGAAAAAAGAAGAAGAGGAAGCCATCTTCTTGCAGTCGTCCCTTGCAGTTGGCTCGTGATCGGCCATGGCAACGGGCGAGGTTGAGATCTCGAAGGCATGGACAGAGCTCAAATATCGAGATCTATCATCCCTTGCAGTCGGCTCGTGGTCGGCCATTGATGAACAATAGAGACGACGCCTGAACGCGTTCGACCATGGATGAACAATGACGATGACAGCCATGGACGAGCGACGATTTCGGCCATGGACGGCCAGATCTCGAGAACGACGAGACGGAGAAAACAGAGGGAGCCGGCCATGCTCCATGCTCCATGCTCCATGCTCGAACATCTACTAAGAATTCAAAGACTAAATTTTTGTTTCATCTCTTCTTTTTATTAATCTAAAAATACAATACTAGTTGATGAAATTGAGTAGTAAATGATGTGATATATCTTTATTGAATCTTTAAACATGACTCACTTGTTCAAGTAGTTAATGAAAGTTTGTTGCATCATCTCTTCTATAAATCAATTTATCATTTTCTCTTCACTTTTGTAAAGGGTGCTCATATTGAGACTGGGTCCTTTTATTATGGGGATACCTAAAATGTATCTTATTGTGTCTTGATAGTGTAACCTATTGGCTTTCAGCTGCAAGAGAAATGAGGGTCAAAAGTGCTTACTCTATTTCATCTGCATGGGCGACAAATTGCCTTGGTTGTGAGAGATGAGCCCGATTGTGAATGCAATTACCCAGTCAACCATCAAATAGGCCAATGACAAGAGAGAAAATATTTGGCAATTCCTTTTTTTTTAAATTTTTTCTAAAAGGTGCCAATAAAATGAGAAAAATCTGAAGCAAGAGGGTTGTTCTATGGATCCGAAGTAAAGGAAAATGTCATGTTTTTGCTTAGTTTGAATTTTAAGACTCCTCTCAACTATCCATTAAGAGGGCTTACATGCATAAAAACTAAAAAGACAGTGCTCTGCAGACTTTATAAGGAGGAAGGGGGACTTGGGAGGATGAAGCATCACGTGCATAGCACTTGCCTCGCTCCGCCTCTCCTGCCGTGAGTGGTGTGAGCGTAGTTAGATTGCCGGACAAGAATCTATATCACATTACTGGCCTTGTTCTGTTGTTTTCCTTTTTCCTCCGCTGGATTACATAATATAATCATTCTACCGTTGTCATGAAAACAAGATACTTGCATATCATTTTTTGTTGATTGAAGCGTGACCGATCATACACAGATGGACATTTAAAGTTGTGTAAAATTCCATCGCAAATTTTTTTTTTTTTAAAGATTAAAAGTAGTTTTTAATATTTGGGTTATGACATTAATCCTCTCATACCTACTAAATGATATGCCTTGGATGGGGAAATAATTATTATTTAATACTAAGCATCTCCAAATCCTTTGTGAAAAATGTCTATTTAACATTTAAAAAATTCATGATGATCGTGTCTACCTTAAATAATTCTGAGCCCATATGTACCCTACTAATATCGTTTTTCCTATTAAGACGCGAGCTAAAGCATAAATATTTGGAGCCAAAGCTTCCGAAAGACCTAAAGCGAGAAGTTCAGTATGACGGAGTGTAAGATGCTCCATTTGTTTCCTGAATTTGAAACACAGCTATATCCCAAAGCTTAGAGAGAGTAACGAAGAGGGCAGACAACAAATTGGACAGGTGACGGCAGACACCTGGACCTTCGCTCGGGTGTCTTTTCTCCAAATGAAAAAGAAGAAAAGAGAAGTTAGAGACGAAGAGAGAGAGCATGTTACGTTGAGAAACGGAAGGGAGGAGAGAGTAGACGGGGTAATTTGACAAGTGGGGCCCACCTTGCCACGCGTCGACCAATTTATAAAGTGTTTTATCGCAGATATGGAAAATCTGATGTACCCAATATTTTCTCGCATGATAGAGGCCGAAGCCGGGGGAAAAAATTCGCCATAGTGTTTCCCAAGCCTCAACTACTCATACAATATTTGAACAACAATTTCTCGCTAAGTAATCTTTTAATCTTGCGAAGAAATTATACATGAATTCTTACCATAAGAATTTGTTGGCGTCAACACATAAACGATTGAGGTAATTCCACAAAGAAAGACCCAATGACAAGCACCCAACACCAATGGACATCGCTCATTAATATGGCAACCCCACGGTACTCACTGAAAACGGCACTTCTCAAAAAACCGCAATTTTGCTTGCAAGAGATATTTATAAGTGAGAACCCATGATGACCAAGTCACGGTCAAATTCAAAGTCCATAGTGGACTTTCCAATTTTAGCCACAAACTCGAACGCGCAGTAGGAAAGTTGATATTGCCTCTGCTTCCTGATCGCGATTCCAATCACAGAAATCATTTTCTTAATCTGCATTACTTGACTTCGAACCTCTCCACAAATAACAATTAATCTTGGGTTGAGTTTCATCTAGAGGCTCAAACTTGAGACATATTTTAATAGAAACAAAATGTTGTTGCTCGATTTAGCATTGAAGTGGAATATCGTGCTCTTATTGACACGACATCAAAATTACTTTAGTTACAGCAGTTATTAAAAGACATAGGGGTATGTCGTAACGGTGAAATAGTCATTTACTGCAACAGATGAGGTGCTATTCAAATAGCTCATAAATGATGTTTTCCATGAGCGCTCCAAACATACTAAAATTGACTGCCATTTCATACAATATCACAAGCTTCATGATACCGAACAATTTGTTTCCACTTAATCTACTAATAAGACTGATGATATTTCCACAAAGGTACATCCACCGAACGTTTTCAGAATTTTTTCTTCAAACTCCAATTGACTTCCTCAATATTAGCTTGACTTTGAGGGAGGATATTAGAGATTTTTAGACTATTTACAATATTCTTGATATACATAATATTCTATAATATTTTGGATATCCTTATGATTGACTGTAATTGATCGTGTAATATTTTGTTACTATAAATAGTCAACTTGTAAAGCCTATAAATAGGCTTATGTTCTCATTATTACACATTGAAATATATAAAAGAATTCTCTATTTCTCCATTCCACATTATTATTAACTGACTCCTTCGTGAATATTGCCGAGAAGAAAGCCTAGGTGTCTCTTTTAAGGGCCTAGTCACTGTTTTTGTACTAAGACCAAGTTTTACGTTTAAAAAAAAAATACTCTACCTTGTCATTCCCCCGGCAGAATTCCCTTTGCTTTTCTCTCCTAATCTTCAATTTCACTCGTGCAAGAAGTTTATTCTCGTTCCTCCTCACCCTCTAACCAAGAATCACATTCTTGTGGCTTGATTTTATATATGCACACTTCCCCAATCTTCAATTTCACACATTCAAAAAGTTGATGCTCTAGCCAAGAATCACATTCTCAATTAGATCAAATTTGTGGCTTGATTTTATAAATGCACTCTTCCCTAATCTTCGATTTTGCACGGTCCAAAAGTTGATTCTCTTTCTTTCTCCCCTTTGGTTGAGAATCACATTCTCAATTTGATCAAATTTATGGCTTGATTTTATAAACGCACTCTTCCCTAATCTTTAAGCTTGCAATTTGCAAAAGTTGATTCTTTTTCCTTCTCCCCCTCTGACCGAGAATCACATTCCCAATTTGATTAGATTTGTGGCTTGATTTTATAAACGCACTATTCCCTAATCTTTGATTTCACACTTTCAAAAGTCTGAGAATTTGTGGCTTGATTTTATTAATGCACTATTCCCTAAGCTTGATTTTATAAATGCACTCTTCTTTAAAATTCTCTTTCCTTCTCCGCTCTAGCCAAGAATCACATTCTCAATTTGATCAATTTGTGGTTTATTTTATAAACGCACTATTCCCTAATCTTAGATTTTACATGTTCAAAAAGTTGATTCTCTTTCCTTCTCCCCCTATGGTTGAGAAGTACATTCTTAATTTGATCAAATTTGTGACTTTGTTTTTTTAATAAATGCACTCTTCCCTAAACTTGATTTTATATACATACTCTTCCCTAATCTTTGAGTTTGCAATTTGCAAAAGATAATTCTCATTCCTTCTCCCCTCTAGCCGAGAATCACATTCTCAATTTGATTAGATTTGTGGCTTGATTTTATAAATGCACTCTTCCCTAATCTTTGATTTTGCAAGTTCAAAAAGTTGATTCTCTCTCTTTCCTTCTCCCCTTTGGTTGAGAATTACACACTTAGTTTGATCAGATTTGTGGCTGGATTTTATAAAGGTGCTCTTCCGTAATCTTCCCTTTCACATGTTCGAAAACTTATTCTCTTCCCTTTCTCCCCATCCAACCAAACTGGTCTACACATTCACCAAAGATCAGTTGTAGAAATTATTCATACACAAAATCCTAAAATAGATCCAGAAAGAAAAGAAAAGACAATCGAAGCAAAGAAAAGGAAAATCAAACATAAGTAGACTCTCAGCTAAAGTTGAGAGCCTACCGGTGAGCTTCAAAGGAGGGAAGAGCTTTTGGGAGATGAGGAGGTTAGCTGACAGAGAGAGAAAAGAATGATTACTTTTCTAATTCAACACTACAATTTTCAGCGGTTCTTACTCTCTAATGGGCTTGGCCAATGTTCATGCTTTAGAGGCTTAGTCCAGATAATTCTAATTAAGCTCAAAACCTTCATGTACCGGTCCGATTAGTATGTAACTCATGTGGGCCTAATGCTATTAACTGAAAATGATCTTAATATGCAAATACAATTTAATAATTTTTTTATTTAGGGTCAAGATCGATTCTTAATTTTTCTATCTAATGAATGATTAAATGGATCACCAAAATTTAGGTTTCACCACGCACTTTTGACATTTTTTGTTTTAATAAAGAACTCCTTAAATTTCATATTACTCAAATGTTAACACGGGACTCACATGTAGTCTTTTCATAATTTTCTATAATTTGAACAAAATATTTTAACTTTTGATGGGATAATAAAGAAAATACTTTTTACTTTAATTTAAATCCAAACAAACATGCCTGCATTTGAAAATGGTCCCAATGCATTACTAGCTGCAATCACTTTGTCAACCAACATTTTCCCCTTGGAGTCATCGTTCTTGGTTCGATGCCGCATTTTCACTTCAAATTGCCTAGTAAAGGCAAAGAGACATAATGTCGAACAATCAATCTCATAATGTAAGCAATTTCAATTTATGCTTGTTCTGTTGATTACTCAGCCGAATAAATTTAAAAGGCATATAAGGATTAACTTGTGACATGGCAAAATGCCGTGCACAAGAGATTCTAGAGGTTAAGTGGCTCATTTCCGTCTCCATCTCCTTGGGCTTTGATATTCCGATGACAATGCGTTGTCGTCGCTATGATTGTTTGGCTTGTTACGGACATTCACAACGTATTTGCAGGATAAGGTTTGTTGGTCAATCAAAGACATGAAAGTTGCGCAATTGGCGGGTTCCTTCACTTCGGCTAAAGATCAGACATCACAGAAATAACAAGAGACCAACAATTCTTTACCGTGGAGACAGACCCATGTACATGAATATGAAACTCTGAAGACCTTGATTTTGAAATTTGGCCGGTTTAAATTCAAATTGACTCACCATTTAGTTAGCCGTGAAATTTATGACGGAGGGGCTGCTTCCGCAATGATGATGTTGCAGAAGTTCGGCCTCGCAGATTAATACATTGTATACCTTTTTGTTGTAAAAGAATAATTATTGCTGTTACCAATAATAGCGAAAACTCAAATCAGCTTATTAGAATTTCGGATTTGAGTCATGTTGATGTGTCATGTGCACTTCATCTTTCTTTTGTAATCAGAAAGTGCCATTGTTCTGATTTGATCATTTATGTGAAGGGTTCTCGTTGCGTTGCAATCATTTTAAGAACAAGCGTACAAGTGTGAGAGTAATGGATGTGTCTTGATAGTCTAATCTATCGGCTTTCAGCTGCAAGAGAAATGAGGGTAAAAAAGTCAAAAGTGCTCAGTCTATTTCAACTACATGGGCGACAAATTGCCTTGATTGCGAGAGATGAGCCCGATTGTGAATGCAATTACCCAGTCAGCCATCAAATATGCCAATAACGAGAGAAAATATTTGGCAATTCCTTTTTCTTTTTCTTTTTTTCTAAAAGGTGCTAATAAAATGAGAAAAATCTAAAGTGAGAGGCTTAGAGTAACAAAATTTCGGATGTTCCATTTGTTCTACAAACCGAAGTAAAGGAAAATGTCATGTTTTTGCTTAGTTTGAATTTTAAGACTCCTCTAAACTATCCATCAAGAGGGCTTACATGCATAAAAAGATAGTGCTCTTCAAAATTTATAAGGAATGAGGGGGAACTTGGGAGGATGAAGCATCACGTGCATAGCACTTGCCTCGCTCCGCCTCTCCCGCTGTGAGTGGTGTGAGCTAGGTTGCACCGACACGAACATCCGACATGCAACATGACATGACACGACACGCCGACATGTCATTTCTCAAAAGTAGAGAATTTCGACACGTTCCGACACGTTATATATTAAATAAATATTTTAATATATAAATGTATAAATAACTAAATAATAATAAAAAGAGCCTAGAATTAATCTATACTAAAAACATTGATCCTACATTTGTTAATATCATTCATTGTTTTAATTTGACAAATTCAACTACATTTCATTGTAATAATCAATAAAACTTGGAGGAAAAAACAAGTAATCCACGTTCCAATATTAAATGTAAAATTTAACAATAAGAAAAAAAAATCAACATTGCATCATCAAATATAACAAAAAGTCATTCATCCATATTATCCACTTTTTTTTTGAAAAAAAAAAAAAAAAAAAACAGACTCCATCTCCGGCTCATCAAGTGAAAAATTTGCAACTTCAAGCACCCCAACATCTTCAAACGAATATGGGAAATTTGTTTTAGCTTTTATTATTTTTTATTTTTTTCATATATTTATATTTAGACCCCAGAGTGTCCCGGAGAGTGTCCGTGTATCCTAGGGTGTGCGCGTAGTTAGATTGCCGGACAAGAATCTATATCACATTACTGGCCTTGTTCTGTTGTTTTCCTTTTTCCTCCGCTGGATTACATAATATAATCATTCTATCGTCATCATGAAAACAAGATACTTGCATATCATTTTTTGTTGATTGAAGCGCGACCGATTGTATACAGATGGACATTTAAAGTTGTGTAAAATTCCATTGCAATTTTTTTTTTAAAGATTAAAGGTAGTTTTTTAATATTTGGGTTATGACATTAATCCTCTCATACCTACTAATTGGTATGCCTTGGATGGGGAAATAATAATTATTTAATACTAAACATCTCCAAACCCTTTATGAAAAATGTATATTTAACACTTAAAAAACTCATGATGATGAGGTTTACCTTAAATAATTCTGAGCCCATATGTATCCTATTAATATCGTTTTTCTTATTAAGACGCGAGCTAAAGCATAAATATTTGGAGCCAAAGCTTCCAAAAGACCTAAAGCGAGAAGTTCAATATGACGAAGTGTTAGATGCTCCATTTGTTTCCTGAATTTGAAACACAGCTATATCCCAAAGCTTAGAGAGAGCAATGGAGAGGGCAGACAACAAATTGGAGAGGTGACGACAGACGCCTGGACCTTCGCTCGGGTGTCTTTTCTCCAAATGAAAAAGAAGAAAAGAGAAGTTAGAGACGAAGAGAGAGAGCATGTTACGTTGAGAAACGGAAGGGAGGAGAGAGTAGGTCGACCAATTTGTAAAGCGTTTTATCGCAGACATGGAAAATCTGATGTACCCAATATTTTCTCGCATGATATAGGCCGAAGCCGGGGGGGAAAAAAATTCCCCTTTAAGTGCATGATATAAGCCGAAGCCAAATTGGAGTTATTACAAGTGGGAGGCTTTACCAAAGCAGCTAGGTTTTCCACAGCAGAAACTTATATCCTCGCCCAGTCAGGAAGTTTGACCATTCATGTCGGGGGAGGAGAATACGTAACGAAATATATATTTTATTAACCTTTACCATGAGCGATCTTTCTCGAGTAGGAATTGAGTTTTACACAATTGTAAAACAATCGAATGTTAAAACGTAAACTTACATATAATTTTTTGCATACTTTTAAAATTTGAATAATCTTACAAATATTGGCAGGGAAAGTAAAGAAAAATTACTTTTTATTTTTACCTAAATTCAAATCAACATGCACACCTTTCAAACTGAGTTGATAAATGTTCAAACAAAGTTAGTATGTAATGAACATAAGTTCACATCAAGGCAGTAAATATCACATTTGTAAATATTTTGTAGGACCAATAGCCCTTGATTTTGATTTACACCGAAAAATTATTCATGAACATCATATATAATGACCTTAAGGTCATAAAAGATCGGTAGATATTTATATCGCATTGGTAATTGCACATATGCATTACTAATTGCCATTCTAGAAACTTTACTAACTACCCAAAAGTCCAATACATTTCATTAATATGATGATAATTTTTGAAACATGACTATTAAGATTAGGCAGCTTAATAGGCTCAAACTTTGTCCACCATACCGCAACAAGAAGTAACAAAAACGAAGAGACGCACATGCATTAACGTTTCGTCCATCACGAGAGCTTGGGCAAAACATTTAGAAAAAAGGATCCTACTTTTCTTTGCTCTTAATGAACGAAATTAAGTTTTTAATTGGTGAACTACATTACCTATTTTGATAATTAAAAAAAAAGTACTTAGATCCTAGTAGAATATAATGACAAAAAAGAATTGTCTACGGACTACGTCGGCAAAGAAATTGAAGCATATTCAACTGTTCATCTTCTAACATTTTGGACAATTTTCCCTATCGGGGATAATTGTCCAAAAGTCTTTAGTCTTTTTGTGAGATGTATCATCAGCTACCTCCAAAGAGATCAATTATGAGATCCGAAGAAACAGAAGAAATAAATGACAGATCATCTTCTTACAAATATAGAAAAGATGGAAGAGTTGCTTTTGCGAAAGCGTAAATCCGACCGGCTCATATTCACCCATATTGTTGGTCGAAGCTAATGCGCTAAGGCATGTCGCTGTGGCGAGAGCTTGAGATATGGTCTTAAGTTCGATAGTTGTTTCCTTCAGGAGAGAACCTGATATATGGTAACCAGTAAGAACATGACAAGAACAAGATTCTATACTATATTAATCCAGACATCCGTCACTAGTTAAGCCAAGAAATGTTCTCAAGCTTTATTTTTTAACCTCAATAATTTGACTTGTAACCTAAAGAACAGCTAATAGGTTTTTTCCCAGAAGCAGAACGAATTGGTGAGTTCTTGCAAGTCAGAGTTTCCATTAGCAAGACAAAACGCATTTGTACCAGACTAGAAACAGATCTTGAACCACTGTATTCTCATGGGTTCAAACACAGTCAAAATGGTATCAACAACACCAACTATACGAGTTTGTTCTAAAATCGCCTATGGTCCCAGGGCGACAATTTAATTCTGTACTTCTATTTAACTTGTAACACACGACTTTCAGTAGAGGGCTTCACATAAAAACTATGCGGCCCTGCAGTGAATTTATCCTAACGATTCCTTGTCGATGATAGCATAGTTCGAACCATGGTGTGATGAGTGACGCATAGTGCTAATTAAAACATGAAAGGTTCATGGAGTCTGGGTTAAGCATCTCCTTATTACAGACGTAATTGTTCTCACGCATGCCAATTGTATGTGCTTTGCTAGTTGTTTATGGAACTACATAACATTAACTGTCCCAAGAGAATATGCAAGGTGAACAACTAAGCGAAGCACTGACAATCTTGAGGCTTTGCTCACCAGAACTCTTTTTAGGGCTTTTCATGGCCTTGTGCAAGTTCTCATTGGTATAGAACCAACATCATAGTTTGAGTTGGATCTGATTACTAGAGTTAACTGAATGGGCAGATTGGACATAGTAGATTATTGGAAACTTAATAGGGAGAAATAAAAATGAAGGCCGGGTGAGCCTGGTTTCAACAAAAAAATTCTTGCAAATGCTTGCAAGAATACTCTGTTCTTACCTTTTCCATTTTCAATCATTAAAGGATAGAAATATGGTAAGCATAAGCAGTTCAATAGAGAATTGTCTCAAATAGATTGTTAATAAATGCGGCTAGATCTGGTTTCAATTAACTCCCAAGTTCCGACCCCAGATTATTGACCAGTCTAAATCTGAAACGTTGATGGATTATCTTATATGAAGGATGCCAACTAACCAATTGCTTCCAAGCATGTTTCGCAAGCAAACTTCTCCAAAGAATTCCACCGTAAAGAAGCCTTATCATGAGAACTCCGTCAACTCTCAATGGAACAGCAAGCATGTAGTCCCTTGACCTAGCATTAGGACAAAGCAAACAACTCTGTCACAAAGCAAAAAACACTCACATATCAACGCTGAACATGGTATCAGTTTATTACCAGCAGATGTGGAAGTTCACAAATCTGTCACCATCCATCAATATGAATCAGTGACATGTTTAGTCCCATGTCCTTGTGAGACTTCACTTGGCAGGAGCTCTTATTTCTCAACATCATTTTACTTGGCATCTTCTAATCTTTGGTTCATCTCCTCGTGCAGTGAGACTTTCTCAGAAATAGTAAATAATTGGACTTCGCTATGCTGATACATGTTTGGTGAGTTAGACATCCGTTTAAGTTCCTAACTAGACTGATGTCCCCGAGTACCTCTTTTGCTTGGCAATGTTGTCCTGCTTTTTGAGTATCAATTACAGTCCCCCACTAATTATCATTCAACCTGCAAGTAAGCATTGCCATTCACTTCAGTCACTGGAAAAGTGTATTCAGATGAAGTCCGACAACTCTCAACATCCATACGTTCAACAACATGCCATGCCTCTTCTTCCATGGATGGGACTTCCGAATCCTCGAATCCATCATTCAAGGACTCAGGATGTATAGTTAATGTGAAGTAGAATTCGTTTGACACCTGTTAGGATGATAGATGAAATAACAACAAATTTATTATGAGTATCTAAGACATGGTGATCTGAAACCAAGTCTGACAAAAGATATGGTAACTTCACAAAGGTTCAGTTCACCATTTAGATAGGACTGAAGAAAGACTTCAGTATCCCCCAACTAGGTAACCAATTCATTCTTATTTCTCTATTTGACTTTTCTTATGCATGATCATTATGTTGAAGGATGGTAGATAGCTTGGGCCCAAAAGAAGGGGGGGAGTAAAAAGATATATCCCCTAACCACAGCATCCTTTGACTTCTGATCAGAGTAACAGCATCAAAGTTTGGTATTAAAAAAAAAAAAAAAAATGTAATACACATGGGCCACTCGTACCTCGCGTGACCTGAGCTCAGGTTGCATCACGTCAGCCACAACTTCAACATTTACCAGGAGTTCAGCTGGATTGTCAAGCTCCGCATACAGGACACGGCATTTGAAGCAGAGAAAATTGCCAACATCCGCCTTCATCCCAAAAATAATATCCTTCATATTATGATCTTCCACCTAACAGATCCATACTTTCACACATGTACATAAAACTGCAAGAGTGAAGGCTCAAGTACAACAATCCGTGCTTATAAAAGACTGACACCAGACATATCATGTAATCATTGCTAAAGATCCATACTCAGCAGCTAAGTCATGCAACAGCAGCAGATAGACGTATAAATACATCATGCGCTGGATGAGTACTTACAGGTCTCAAGAATTCAACATGGTCAACTTCAAAGAACCGGGTTGACAAACCAGCAAAGGCATTCGCATTAAAATCCTCCAAATACCCTCCCATGAATATTACTTTGCTGTGAATGGCATATTAATGAGTTCTCAAAACAAGTGTTGCTTCTCGGAATGATATCACTGTCCGCCAGTGCAGGCATATCACAGAAGACACAAACTTCAGCAAACAAAGCTTGGAGCCTGGACAAGTTATCCCCCTTAGTATCTATGCTACATTCTTCTCTCCTTTTTCCTCATTTGATTCCTTCTTTTCTGCCTCTTGCCAAAGTAATTTCTCTCTTTCTATCTCAGGGGAGATGGGCTTAATTGGAGCTGATTTCCCAGTTCTAGAATCATGAGCCACGAATGTGAAATTGGCGGTAAGTGCAACTGAATATGAGGAATCCTGGATTTCTGCCAGAGAATACCAGTATAAGGTAAACAGCAGAATGGATCAGTAATGAGACTATATCATGGAAAGGACAACTTTATGAAGATCTGCCACCTGAGTATTGTGCTTGAACATGTCGAAAACCTTGACAAACTGCCAATATTTCTTGGCAAGAGGATGTTGATTTAGCAAGCTTCTCCATAGTTTGGATGGGTTTGATTTATTTATTTTTATTTTTGGTAATAAGAGAATGGTGAATGGCTAGCAAATTAGCAAACTTCTCAATAGTTTTTATGAGTAGAGTAAAGTAAACACGCAAGAGTAAATATGGTTTGAAAAGAATAAACATACATTTAAGGCATGGAGATCAAAGTGACACCATCCTTCAGGATCAAGAGTAACGTGACTCCTGCAACTGTTTAGTGGCGGCAGGTGGAAATGTATGTTCTCGTCCTATAAGCCAATTAAGCAGTCATCAACTTGAGGTGAGAAAGTAGCATACTATCATGAATTGGAAGTACTGTTTCATATGATACCTTCTGTGGACTGAGTTACTTCCAGGTGGATCTCCATTGACGAGCGCCCAACCCATGTAACAGCTCACACTATTTGCAAGTCAGTGTCAATACGGATTGGCCTCGTGAGAAACTTCTGCCTAGGGAAGCAGCGACTAATAATAGAGGCCTTGTGTTGCTATTGTCGATGGAGCAATGCTGGTCCAAAAGCAAACGGCTGAATACAATGGGGATGTTCTGTTACACATGATTCAAATAATGAATTCCCACACTATATGAACTATGGCTAATGACTAGAGAACTTAGGCATTAACCTTCTGGTTGCAGAACTCGACATGGACAAAGATTGATGAGAATTTAGATATGCACATATACGAATGATAGAGACAAAGTACTTCTTACAGCAAAGCAGCATCATGTTGTTACAATATGTTCTCTAATTACCAGATGACCAATTCTAGATTATTCAAACAAGGACTTGACATTCAAACTATGAATATCAGAATACTAGAACTGATCACCCACCGACTAAGCACCAGCAACTGTCAGTTGTATGTCAGGAATTTATTGAAGCACCATTTGACTGTATTACCTAACTCTAGCAGTGTCAATGACACAGTATGCACGGACAAAAACGATCAAAATTCGGTTAAAACCACATTTTAACCATTGAACCATCATTCAAACCGAGACATTTAAGCTGGAGAAGCATCGCAGAAAACCAATGTCACCACATTCAGAACCAGAAACAAAAGTATCACCATCCGATACTTGTTCAAAGGTCGGTTTAATTTACCTAATAGCAGCATATAGCCCCAGCGAGAGCATCGACATCTTCCACCAGCTTTCCCCATCCTGATCTCATTCCAAGGATTCCTGTACTGATCTCCGGCGACGCAGCACTCTCGGCCGCACCGGCATCGCCGACCTCCTCGAATGTCTCGGATCTCGCTTCCCACGAGGCGTTGGTGACGGGCGAGAGAAGTACGTACTGGGCCACAAGCTGATCGGCTTCCGAACCGACGAACCGGCGTCGATGGGCGGAGCGGCGGTGGAGGCCACCGGAATCGCGCTCGCCATCAAAGCAGATGCTCCGTCAACCGTCGTGGTGGAGCATCAGGGCGATGCGAGTCCCCTGGCTCGAAAGGAGGAGGCTTTGAGAGGAGACGGCAGACTACCCAACCAATGTACGGAGGCTGGCTCATAGCCAACGCGCGAGTCGAAGAGGTTCCTCCAGTACGCGCCGTCGAACTTCTTGAGGGCGTCCATGTCGGGCCGGACGTCGAGCAGGCCGCCCGAGCGGCTGCGGTAGACGATCTCGTCGAGCGAGTAGGACTCGGAGGCGGTGAAGTCGCAGCCGAAGGGGACGTACTTGGCGGAGAAGGTGTGGGCCTGGTCGGGGCAGGGTCGTAGGTGGAGGCGCAGGACACGGCGAGGGTTTGGGGTCAGAGAGGAGGGAGAGTAGTACATCAGCATGGAGGGCGCCGACTCCATTGCTTCTGCCCTTGAGAAGAGGAAGAGCGGGAGCGGCGGCGGCGGCGGCGGCGGCGGGGACTGTGATGATGTGACGGCGGCGGCGGTGCAGGATTGGAGGAATTTTCTGTATTTTTTTCCTATATATATATATTTTTTTTTTGGATTTATCATTTTCGAAAATTTGGATGATGAAACTCGCGGGAATAATCTGGAAATTACGCAGTTCATTCGCATTTTTGAGGCGTCGTTTCTTTCGTATCAAGCAGCGAAGAGACGCGTTTTATGAGCGTACAAAATGAAAAATGGGCCAGAAAAAATGGCGATATTCCTGAATTTGCATCCCGTCCATGAGAAAATTACTATTTTTTTGTGTAAATTTACAATCTATACTATCATTTGACCTTAAGAAGTACAACATATAAATTTTCTTCCTTTTAAAAAAAATATAATTATAAGTACTAACCGATATATTTATTGTAAATAAGAGTAGACATAGGCAGAGGCTTATAATGAAGAATGAAAATTCACCGGTTCTCCGCATTAGTTATAAAGATACATAAACTAGTAAATTTTATTCAAATTAACATTTGTAGAAATGCCGTTAGGGGTAAATAAGACAATTGATTTTAATGAAATATCTAAGCAGAGAATTCAGTATTGACCTCACTCACATCTCCATCATCGCTATCATGTCTGTCATCCCTCTGAGCGCCAGCGGCCTTCTCTTTCAAGTATTCGCGGTACAAGCCCCATTCAGGTCTGGAGAAGCAACCGAGATGAGCCATCAACAACCAAACAAAGGTAATCAACTCTCCCCCTTTGCTCAGCACCTGCACATGTGTCTTTCCGTTAATATTAATTGCTGCATATTGCAACAGCCGAACCCACTCGTCGCTTATCTCCACCCACTTCATTTCACCATCACCTTCCCAATCTCGGGCCATTGAAAGCCCTAAGTGGAACGGGGATTTCAAAGGGTCGCCAAACCCTACGGTCATTGATGAAGGGGATTTTTGCACTCGATTGTACAATTTTTCACATATCCCGTTCAGATCCTTGGTCGCATCATCGATGAGGTTCTGCAGCTCGCGCAACACCTTCGCCGATGTCATTTGGACAATGCCCACCATCGCCACGGCAGACATCAAATTAGGCTGATTAAGTAAAAGATACAACATATAATCAGAAAGGATCTTGCTAAATTCCTTTCGATCAACTAGGTCTTGGTCAAGTGTGGTTGTGGAGCTCATAGATTGTTTATCTTTGTTGTACCATATTTCAGTAGCAACATGAAACCCTATGATAAGGTTGTGCATATTACCCTTGCCGGCAGTATCTTTGAGATTAACTAGCTCTGTTACCAATCTCGGTAAACCTGACTTACAAGAATGCCGTTTTACATTATTAAAGATAAAGACCCATAGCTTCTTCATAAAGAGATTTTTGGAATACTTCACATTTGCAATCATTGATCTTTTACCACGGCATTTGGCTATTGTCTCACTAGCTTGAAAGAAACAAGAAATGATCTTGTCGACCATTCGAAGTGGAAAACTGCAGATACTTTTGAAAATGACGATGCCCCATAACTGATTGCATTTACGTATCTTTCTTGGACTCTCCTTCAATGCCTCGGAAAACAAGTTGCAAGTAGAGATGGATTCTGACCACCTTCGAAATATTAATGGTGTATCTAAGACCTCGTAAGTGACATTGGTGTTAGTTTCGACTTCACATGTGGCGCATCGGGGCTTCCTCAGGTAATCCATGTTAGATACTAACTTGTAGAGAAATGAATCTAGTTTAGATGACCCTGTGGTGCTGTACTTGATTTTGGCAATAGTCCAATCAGAGAAAATAAGCATGAATAGAGCAATCCCATCAATACTTATCCCTCCAAAAAGAAGGATATAAGTAATTTTCACATCGAGTTCGAGGAGTCGATGCTTTTTCAAGCAATTGAACAGGCCCAAAGCCACCACAATGCTAGTGAAGGCTATGATGCGGAAAATGTAGCTCCATCTGTGACGTATTGTCAATGCTTTTGTGTGGAGCTCCTCGTAAATGAAATTGAGCTCGACCGATATGACCCTTAATGCATCCACTGCAGAAACTTTGTCAAAATAATCAATGCTCATTTCGCGTTGTTGTTTTGTGTAGATGAGATCTGCAATGAAGATCTTGAAGATTTGAAAGAATGAGTAAGCATGATTCACCACGATGCTCTCGGCAAGCTTTGCTCCTTCTTCATCAGAACTTCCATATCCATCCCAATGAACAAAGACTTCTTCGAGCAATTGCGATGAGTTTGCAGCCATTCTTAGCTCGTCGTCTGAGAGCATCAATTCCTTGAGCTTTGGGAAGCTCGAGAGATGAAGTGCTAGTGTCCTCTCTGCAATTTTTATAAACCCTGCAAGAAATACTAGGATCGTTGGGATCACTAGCAACTTGTCACTAGGAAATATCCGCACAAAGACGTAGATGGCGGCACTGACTTGGAAGATGAGATTGAGCAAGTGCCGTTGCCAAAGTGAATTGTCCTCGAGAGAGAAGGCAGTGATGGTGTCTGGACCGCCAAGATGTAGCAAGAGAAATGAGGCCCAAAATGCCTGAATTGCTCCATCTACTTCTACTACATGGGCACTTGAATTGCCTTGGTTGTGAGAGATGAGCCCAACCGCAAATGCAGCTACGGAGTCAGCCATCAAATAGGCCAACCATAAAAGGAAGATGATGGGATGGCTCGCTATTTTCTTTCTAAGGGGTGCAAATAGAATGAGAGTAACTTGAAGCGAGAGGCTCAGTACGACGAAGCCTCGGATATTCCATTTGTTCCACAAATCCAAGATGAATCTAAATGCCATATTTTTGCGTAGTTTGAATTTTGTCTCTTCTCTTTGATATAATTTCGATTACAACAAAACTATCCTCGGAGTTTACATGCATCAAGAAAATAGTGCATTGCAAACTTTATAAGGAAGCCTTTGAAGTAGAAATTGACAAGCAAGGCAAATGGTTGGGAGGCGGTTTGGGTGATGTTGGGGAGGGTCAATGCTCTGGACTTTTAGACTTGGGAGGATGAAGAAGCACGTGAAGAGCACTAGCCTTACTCTACCTCCAATTCCCGGAAGGATCACAAGAATTTATATATTTGGTCTTGTACTGTTGTTTTCCTTTTTCCTCCGTCAACTTAGATAATATTACATGCTACCTCGTCATAAAAACAAAGATATTTGCATATCATTTTTTGTTGACTGAAGCTTGAGTTTTAAAACATTATGTAGATGGACATTTAAAGTAGTGTTAAACTCTGTCGTGTATTTAAAAAAAAATCAAAAAGTATATTATTGGGACAACTTAATCTTATTTTTAGCCCCGACAAATCAGATACTAAGCATCCCAATCCTTCCTTAAAAAAAGTTCATCTTAACATTTAAAACTCGTCTCGAGAAGGTTTAGAAAAATATGTTCAAATGCTAGATCGCAACGACCGAGGTAATATGTTAACTCAACTAACTAATCGTGTCTTGGCCTGTCATAGACAAATTGAAACGATCAATTAGCAAAGAACACAATTTATTATTTGTGTATAAAAGGTTATTCTGTTTAAACTCAATTTGAATAAACTTACAATCACGTGTCCTTTTTAGGTCATGTTAATGAGGATCTAATTCTCTAAAAACTCCCAACTTTAGGTGCTATTCCAAATTTTTCATGAACTTTTTTTTTGTCTAAAAAATTCACCGAATTTTACTCTAGTCCTAAATCTGTTCACCTGTCCAAAAATTGCAACTAGTTTCTTCAAAATTATGAATATCGAGGCCACTTAGAGATTCATTATCAAAACTTGCGTCTTCATCAATATTCTCTCCCTCGTATGAAACAAAAGCAACCTCCTAATATTGATAATATTGAAGAAACCAATAATAATTTTTAGATGAAAGTCAATAATTTTTTTAAGATGAAAGAATATTTGGTTTAGAATTGAGATTAACCTAACAATGGTTATTATTTTTTATGAAATTAGGCTTGTTAATCAGTGGTGTAAAAAATTGGGCATCCGACAAAGCGATGCTACAATTCTTAGCTTGATTCTTTTTCTTTAACTTGGACCCACTTCATATTCTTTTTCTTTATTCCTTTTTGCTTTAACTTAGATTTTTTTGCTTTAATTTAGACCCATTTATATTCTTTCTTTTCCCCTTGTCACGCAATGCTCTTAACTTTTACGAGATTACGTGATTCGGGAGTCACGGTTTTTCCTTTAGAAAAGTTTTTGACAGGAACTTGTGAGTCACGTTGGTGTCTTATAGTTGATGCACAACTCTTGGCTCTTTATTCCAAAATAAACTTATGGAATAATCATACGATTGTACCTTAAAATCATTAACCATTTTCCTTGCAAAATTTGGAAACAAATTGGTGTTTTGAACTTCGGAAAAAGGATAGAAAATTGTATCGGACATTCTAGTATGTCTTCCCAGATTTCATATGTTTAACATTAATAACTCTTAAAATGCGAGAGAGCCATAAGGAAATAAACATGCGAAAATATTAAGCAATGTCATTTTCTTCCTTAAATCTACATTTGAGATCACGTTAAATGAAGAAAGAAAGGATGAAGTAAATTCTCTGTATCTGTTAAAAGCGGAGATTTCAATATTGCCTTTTTCTTTGTTCTTCTTGTCCTTTTTTGTGTTTTTATGGAATTATTTCGAAAACCACTATTAGTAGTTAGGGTTACGTGGATGCAAATTCTGTTTAAAGTAATTGAACGGGGGAAAAAAAGGTTGGTCCAAAGTGTGCAGTACGTGCAAAAATGGTTTTTGTGAAATTTGTTTTTGCATTTCAAGTGAATAACTACACGTGTGAAACTTACTTGAAAGATTTTCTCCTTCGGACGTTGATTTTCTCCTTCGGACGTTAATTTTATGAGATTAGTGTTCATATCAGCGGATTTAATTAATGTTAATTAATGAAATGATGACATTGAATGTTAAACTCAAGTGACGAGTTGAACTGATTGTTTTGCAAACCTTGATTGATTTAATGAGATTGCAACAAAATGCCACATATACATGTTGAGATGACTCTTTATTTGTTTATAAAAAAAAAATATCTATTAAAAAATCCAGGAAGGTAAAAGAATTATTAACCATTCATTCCTCAAATATAATGGAGCTCAAGATAGATCTAACTCAAGTTGGTTGAATCACTAGTGGGTAAAATTATATTTTTGCAAATGCGTCATGTGTCCCCAAAAGTGGAAGATGCCATCGGGTTATTAATTGTGAAACTCGACCATCATTATGTACTTGGCAAGACAATGACAATGTCATTTCACTCAATTATGACCTTGATTCAACCAATGACAAATTCCACAAGAAATTTTAATTTAGCAAAGAATTGGAAAAAAAAAAAACTTGCCCTTTAATGTGGGTGATTGATATAAGCCAAAGCCATATTGGAGTTACTATAAGTAAGACACTCCAAAAAGGCATCACCCACCAAAAGCAAGTGGTGACAGGCTTTTCACAAATCTCAGGAATCTATCTTTATCTTTTTTTCCATTTTTGGATTATTGATTGCTTTGATCTAAAGTGGTTCCCTTACTCTCTTCTCTCTCTTTTTTATTAGATAAGATTAACTATCATAAAAATTAAAATTTATAAAAATATAAAATTTATCTATTGAGATTGCATGAACTCAATAAGCTTTGTCCATATAACAAGCAAACTATTCTTTTCTTATCTTTTATCACCCTTTTGCCTTTTGTCCATGTATGGTAAAATATTCTTCTTCTTTTTCCTTACATTTTCCCCTTTTTTTATATGCAAATCTATTATTTAAAAGGATTGAAAATTTCGGGTAAAGATTATTGTTTATTTACTAGTATCCCATGCATTAAATGACGGAAGAAAAGTATCATGTGCGTTCATGTTTTATCATCAAAACATTCCTAGTGGCGATAGGTTTTCCATAGATCTCAAGTATCTCTCTTTATCTTTCTTTTTATTTCTGGATTATTGATTGCCTTGAACTGAAGCGATTCCCTTACTTTTTTTTTTTTTTTTTTTTTTTTATTAAACAAGACTAACTGTTGTAAAATTAAAATTTATAAAAATATAAACTCTATCTTTTAAGATTGCATGAGCTCAATAAGCTTTGTCCATATAATAGGCGGAATATTATTTTCTTCTCTTTTATCACCCTTTTGCCTTTTGTCCATGAAGGGGGCAATTTTTTTTTTTTTTTTTTTTTTACCTTTGCTTTTTCCCTCTTTATATGCAAATCTATCATTTAAAAGGACTGAAAATTTTGGGTAAAGATTATTACTTATTTACAGGTATCCTATGCATTAAATGACGGAAGAAGAATATCATCTGCATTGATGATGCTTCTTGCATTTGTCAGGTTCATGTTTTATCGTCAAATCATTCCTAATGGCGATAGATTTTCCACAAATCTCAGGAATCTCTTTTTATCTTTCTTTTTATTTCTGGATTATTGATTGCTTTGAACTAAAGTGATTCCCTTACTTTCTCTACTTTTTTATTAGACAATAGAAATATAAAATTTGTCCGTTAAGATTGCATGAGCTCAACAAGCTTTGTCCATATGACGAGCAAACTGTTCTTTCTTCTCTTTCATCACCCTTTTGCCTTTTGTCCATGAAGGGCAAAATATTCTTCTTCTTCTTTTTTCTCACCTTTTTCCCTCTATATATATGTAGATCTATCATTTAAAAGGATTGAAAATTTTGGGTAAAGATTATTGCTTATTTACAGGTGTCCAATGCATTAAATGACAAAAGAAAAGTATTAGATGCGTGAATGATGCTTCTTGCTTTGTACCTGGTTCATATTTGATCAAAAAATCATTCCTAGAAGCACAAGTTTATCACAAATATCAAGGATCTTTCTTTATCTTTCTTTCCATTTTTGGATTATTGATTGCTTTGACCTAAGGTGGTTCTCTTACCGTCTCTTCTTTTTTATTCGATAGGATTAAATGTCATAAAATTAAAAATTATAGAAATATAAAAAATGTCTGTTAAGATTGCATGAGCTCAAAAAGCTTTGTCCATGTAACGAGCAAACTATTCTTTTCTTCTATTTCATCACTCTTTCGCCTTTTGTCCATGTAGGGAAAAATATTATTCTTCTTCTTTTTTTCTCACCTTTCTCCCTCTTTATATGCAGATCTATCATTTAAAAGGACTGAAAATTTTGGGTAATGATTATTACTTATTTACAGGTATCACATGCATTAAATGATAAAAGAAAGTATCATATACGTGAATGATGCTTCTTGCTTTGTGTCAGGTTCATGTTTTATCATCAAATCGTTCCTATCTCCATTCTATGTGCACATCCATCTCTAATTACCTGGGTTTCAAACTATCAAACTTCAATAGGTAGCGTAGTGAAATGTTTGGTCATATCACGTCTAACAAGAAAGTTGATATTGTTGACAAACAAGATACAATCTAATTAAGTCAAATGAGTGTGTTTTTGAAGGATAAGTAGGTTTTCTTCATTTTTATGTTTTTTTTTTTTTTCCTAAAAACATGTAAACCTAATTTTTCATGCAAGGAGAACTCATATGATAAAAACTAAACAAAGCGATATATCAAATAAATTACAACAATATAATCACAAGCAATACAGTAAGTAGAACTTGAGTCATATTGGGCAAAAATATAAAAACGCCTTGCTTTTAAGCCACAGATATGACTCCCGTAAACTAATGTATATATGCAATTAACCTAGTTTAAGAGAAGTAAATTTTCAAAGCTAGGTGATAAAGTTGCCAGATTAAACAAGATGAAATTCAACTAAGAATAAATCAAACTTAGCACTAAAAATGCCATTTCTTACCAAATGCCTCTCCGATTTTTTTATCATTTTTTTTATTCATTCCTTTTTCTTTTTCATTTTTATCCATGATAAACATGATTTAAACTCTAGCTAAACTATATGTGTGACATCCCGATTTTTAGGTTCTGATTTCGATTGGATAAATTGGGCATTTAATCGACGCGACTACAGTGCTTTTCTTTGAGTTGGACACTCACGAGATAACTAGACTAGCTGGGTAAGCCATTAAGGACTTTAAGGCAGATAGATTTGAGAATTCGACTAGGAATCGGCTTCTCGACCGTGCTCATCTTTAGAGGTCATTACGGCATAGTTAAAAATCGAATTAAGATCAGAGATAGGTCGGTTCGGACTGAGATGTGTGGCCGATCGTGGGTGACTCCACTAAATTGGAAAATTCTTGTCGACCGGCACTAATTTGATTTTACTGTCGTTTTGGTACCCTATGTTCGTATTTGAATTCTCGAGATTTTCACGACAACCGAGAGTCGCCAATGTGTCGAGTGGGTTCATTGTGGCTCGAAGAAGATCGACCACGGGTCATTTGCCCTAAAAAGTTCTGAAAACTACTCGGTAGCCTAGGTCACACTAAAAGCGCGTTTGATTGAAAATAACCACGAATTTGAATTCGATTTCAGAAATTGAAAGTCCTGTCGTGTCATGAGTCATTCCAGGAGCGTCGACTCACCTTTTGAGGAATTTCGGCAAGTTCGGGATTTTTACGGAAAATCGAGACGGATGATTTGGAAAACGAACGGAAATTCGGATTGGCCAATTTGAAGAGACTTTTGGCATCTGGTGTAAGTGAATCGGTGAATGAAAGTTGTTTGGGTTTTTTCTGCATTCAAATTGGACCTTAATCGGATTTGTTTGTTCGGAAAATCGAATTTCGAGAAAATTTAAATAAGGTCGGTTTCGAAGGAAATTTGTGAGATTGAAAGTCCGTCTTATTTTGGCTTGCAACGGGACTTCAAATTGGACAAGTGGGTATAGAATTTGCCTATCTTGACTAATTGAAATTGTTGTGTGGAAGTTGAACAAAACTGTAATTTGGTTTTGTTTTGTTTTCTCCTTGCTTTTCTTTGGACCCGCGCCCCACTCACGCACACTCTCCCTTTCGGCCGACGTTGCCCCACCTCACGCAAGCTTTTTCTCTCTCTTCTCCCCCCCCCTCTCTAATCCGCACGTTTTCTTCTTTTTCCTCTTTCGGCTGACCGCATGCCTGCAACAAGTCTTCATTTTGCTTTCCTCTTTGACTTTTTTATTTCATCATTATCTCTTTCTTTTTGTTTTACTTCCTTCGCACGCCAGGGCAGCCGAACCCTTCCCCTCACGTCTTCTACTTTCTTTAATTTTTCTTTGACCAAAGCAAACCCACAGAAGCTGCCCGTGATTCTTCTTCTCCTCTGTTGTGCCGCCCTCACGCGTACCTCATCCCACCGAAGGCCAAAGCCCACGCTCATCCTCCACCAGGTGTTGTCCTCAGCAGAGTCTTCCTTTTTGCTCGGCCAACTCCCCACCGAAGACAGCAACCCAGCCCACGCATCAGCCGTCTGCCCATCTTCAACGCTGCGTCTTCATGCTTCGGTCAAACCAACGAAAGCCGAAGCTGCCCCTTCAGCTGGATCGTAGACCACCCGCAAACGACGCCAGCTGCCCCTGTTGTTCTTCCCTCTCCGTCGTCTGTGATCTCTCCCTCGCTGCCGCAGCCACACGTCCAGCAGCGACCGGACTTGCAGCTTCACCAGTCAACTCCCCTCCAAGCGAAACACCATCGTTGACTCCTTCCACCGAGTGAACCCCTCTCTTCGTCTGTCTCTCTCTCACCGGCCCACTCTCCTCTGCTTCAGCCCAGTCCAGCAGATTTTACGTTTGCAACAATTTGGCCAGCAGCCCACAAGAAGCCAGCCCATCAATTGAACAGCTCAGCCCACGCCATTTGGAGGCCTCATTTCAGCCAAGATCAGCCCGCTCCGTGCAGCCCAATTGAAGCCTGTCAACTCAGCAGCCCATCCTCAGCCCATTCACAGCTCACTTGAAGCCCAAGTCCGAGCCCAGAAATTTCTGTGGGCTTGCAAGGCTTTTGGTTCCGGCCCGAGTGTCCGCCGACGCCGCCGAAAATTTAGGTTTCAGCCGTTGTCGCGGTGATCTGGTCTCCGCTTTTAACCAAGTGAGTTTTGCTCACTAATGCTTTCTTAGTTTGCTAATTATGCTTAGGGTTGGTTAGATTTAATTAAGCGCAATTAGGTGGTTAGATTAGTTTAGAACAATTAAATTAGTGACTTATTGACACATGTTAGGTGGTTAGATTTAGTCATTAATGAATAGAAATGTTCTATTATTTATTGAACAAGTCTTGGTAATTTTCAGGCTCGTCTCGGCCTCCGCATAAATTGGATTTTTAATATTTATTTATTTAATTTTCGAAATTAATTATTTTTTTTTTCCGGAAATTCAACCAAGGATGGCCAGTGACCGGAATTTCATGCTGATTGTTGTGGTGCAGTCCGTTTATTTAATTGAGCTTCAATTTATATGGAATTGATTTAACTTGTGAATTTTAGGATATGTTCCTAAATGGTTGTTTTTAATTATTTGATTGGGAAATGATTGGGTATCGATTGTCAGTATCGATAGTGGAGTGGTGATTCAGTGTGGCATCTAAAAGGGCACGTGGGCTCAGTGATCTGATGCGTCACTTTGGTGAACTAGTACCTTAGAGAATGCACGTGGGCCCGGGCATCATAAAAAGGGCACGTGGGCTTGGTCAATTGATGGATCACTTTGCGAACTAGTGCCTTAGAGACTGCACGTGGGCCTAGGGATTTAAGTGTGGCATCTTGGAAGAGACACGTGGGCTCGGTGATTTGATGCATCACTTTGGTGAACGAGTGCCTAAGAGAATGCACGTGTGCTTGGCGACTAGATATACATCGTGGGAAATGTATGGTCTGATTGACATGTAATCGACTAGTTCGATTGCTCGAAGTTCGATCCGTATGGGTTAAATGGGTGCCAATATTAAATTGTATTGACTTGTAGGTGGAATTTGAGGCTAAGGTAAGTCCTCTGACCTGTGCGTATTTAGGCAGCCCATAGTGTATTGGCTTACTAATCGGGTCTTAGGGGGTAGAACTCGCTGAGACGTAGTCTAATTGGTTATTGAAAAACCATTTCAGGTTCGTAGAGGGACCAGAGGAGGATTACTCGTTGGATGACCCTGATGGCGAGCCAGCAGAAGAGGAAGAGCTTGAAGAAAATGAGCTTAGTGAAGAAGAGTTTGACGAGGATCGGGATGATGATCCCGAGTCCGACCCGGATGAAGACTGAGATCCCATCCCGTTTCGTGAACCTTGTGTACTTGTGGATAGGGTTAGATCAGACCTATGTTAATAGTGTTGTAAGATACTATGAGGTGCGTTTGTATAAAAGTGTGGTTGTGAATTTCAATATGAAAAATATGGCATGCTTTTCTATCCCATTGTTTTATTGTCTGGGGATTTATTGTGGCACCCCTCGACATGGCCCCCGATCCGGTAGGGTCGCCACAGGTACTTTTCACTTATGTCCATAAAACACGGGGGTCTACATATTATTTATTTATTTATTTTTAAGATCCCAGCGTAGTTCATCAGCGGAAGCATAAACGAGTCTCATCATCCCTCACTCCAATAACAATAATGTAATGCACACCAACTACGCACCAAAAGAAAAGACAAAGCCGAATCACTTTTATTTATATTTTCACGATAGATATCTCAGGTCGGTACAGCAAAAAGGCCAAGATTTTTAACTATACTTGGCTATAACCCAAAAGAGAACTCGACCCTATATGAAACATGTACATCCCTCCATCAACAAGCGTCGGCTATCCCCAAAAAGTGTCAGCTCCCACCAGTCATACGTGCCATCACACCCAACCCGGTGCATCGGGCGGCGGTAGCATCCCTAGCATCACCCCATTGCGTCGAACGTGAACGGACAAAAACTCTTGGATAATAGGGCCATCAGCGGAACCCACGTCGTACATCACCAAGACACGGACTCGAACATACTCCAGACCAGGTATACTAATACAGGAATGCTCTGTGCACTCCACCTCAACGTCAGTAGGTATGCCATAGAAGGTACCACGCACAACTGGTGAAAGAGGCATATTTCTAATCTGAAATGTTAATCCCCAAAAGGGGTAAGTACAACCACTCAGCAGTAAAGATCCACTAAACTACTCAATGCATCAAACAGAACAATCAAAGTATCATGAATAGAACACATATCATTCATGCATTCAAGCACATCTCACCCTGCAGCCATGCATATATCATCATATGACGTACATATATCACCATGCACTTGTACCTATATCATCAAGCAGCCAAACATATATCACCATGATTCAATTTTCGATCTTTATCTTCTAATTAGATCACATCATTTTTCTTTCCAGGGACCAATGTTTGCATCCCACAATTTATCGCTCGCATCCAACCTAGCATTGCGAGGAACCTCCGGCACACGCCTCCGGGCATCTGGCACACACACTTCGGGCATCTCGTACCCCAACTAGCATCACGAGGTATCCCACGGCACACACCTCCAAGGCTTCCGGCACACACCTCCGGGCATCTCGAAACTCTCGAGGACATCCGGCACACACACTACGGGCATCCGGCACACACACTTCGGGCATCTCAAAACTCCCGAGGCATCGTTGGCTCACACCTCCGACGGTCTTGTTATTATCTCAATTTATATTCACATACTTATCTCAATTTCAACATGGCATTTGATGAAACAATATCAAGGGTCTCAACCAGCTTTTGATGTCATATAACATGCCATATGTCACTACATATGCAGCATAATCAACCACTCAAAACATTATATCACATGGAGTAATTTCATTTATTTTTGAAAATACAGCAAATTTCGGATAAAAACAGATTGCACTCCTTTGGTCATAATTCTTGAAAAATTAGTAAACAGCCTTAATAAATTCTAAAAATTTGATATGTTATATACAAGATCTAGAGAAAAATATTCCGTGAAGGGCACCATATCAGAAGAACATCATACAATTTGGTACAGTCCATGCATCACAGTCTTTATAATTTCGGAATATTGCCATACACAGTTTCATTAACAAATTTGGTAAAAATCCTAAATCAGCTTCAAAAATTATGAAATTTTTATATTTTATAAATGAAATCCAGAAGTAAATATTTCATGAAGAACTTGAAACCATATTTGTGATAGATTAAAAACTATAATAACCATAACCGTCCATAACCCTCGGCACCGAATTCCAGTTCTAACCGTTTTGGATAAAGATTGTTTCAACAATATAAACTCATCCATTTCCTCTAAAATTTTAGTATGTTATTCCTTAACATGTAATATTCAACTTTCATTCAGAACACGAGATCAAATTTCAATCGGAGAATTTTATAAAATTCATAGAATCAAACTAGGTCAGCATTACGATTTCCAAATCTGACTTCTTCAAAGTAAAATAGTTTCACTGGTCTATACTTGTTCATTTCTTTTGAAATTTTGATATGTTACTCTACAAGAAGTTCTCTACAACTTTTATTAAGAAGTCGAAATGAAATTCCAACTGAAAAGTTGCATGCAGCTCACAAATTCATCAAAGGTCGGACTGCCTTTCTAGAAAACAGAATGCAAAGCTACCATGTTTTTCCCTAGAGCTTCGAATTTCTTCACTTCTACCACAACCAAAGTTTATCATCCCTTACAACACATATCACAGCAAGCAAAGGGTAGGATTTTGGACTCTACTTGCCTCTAATCCGAGCACAACACAGCAAGCAAAAATGGTGGGGCAAGGCGGGACTCGACGACTCGACGGCAGCGACGATCGGCGGCGAACGGCCTCCCTCTTCCCCTTCTTCTCTCGCTTGCTCGCTCTCTCCCTTTCTCTCTTCCTTTCTTTCTCTCGGAAGGTCACTCTCTCTCTCTCTCTCTCTCTCTCTCTCTCTCTCTCTCGTGCGACCCCTCCCCCTCCCTTGTTCAGTTCGCCCATTCCTCTTTTCTTCCCCCTCATGATTAGCATGTAATCATCACTTTGCATGCAAGATGACACTTGGTAATTGCCATGCAAGACGTTGGGCCTGGTTGGGCTTGGTTGGGCCGGCCTCTCCCCTTTGGTCGACAGCCCATTGGGCTCCTTAGGCCGGTCGGACGGCAGCCCTTTCCTTTGGGCTTCGTGGGCCAGGCCAAGAGGGCCGAATGGTGGGGCTGGTCTTGGGCCAAAAATTTAACCCACACTTCTCTAATTTTTCCCTTTTAATCATCACCTAATTACCGATCATATAATTACATATTTACACTTATTCACTTGGCCATAAAGCTTGCAACATAAATAAAAAAAAATCAAATCCATAAGGTGCATAACCAAGAACAAAATTCTCATTATCAAATTATCATATAGTACTAACTTTGATAACCCAAGAACATAAGATATCTTTCCATTAAAGTGCTCGGCCTAGAGGCCATAACATACTTCAACGACACAACCATTCTCTTTTTCCATAGGTCGTAATGCCTTCAGAAATTGCCATGAAATTTTGGGATGCCACATTTATAACTACTTCCGCGTGTGCAAATAAAAGAGAAAGGGTCGGCGATACATAGTCTTGGGATATCGCATTCTAAAATCGACCAAGTAAAAGGATGGGTGCGTCCCCGAGGATCGGGGCGTGACATCCCCTTTTTGTGGTATCAGAGCGAAGTGAAAGAATTGGAGTGATAAGGTGCGATGACCTATGGGATAGTAGTAGGATAAACCTTTAAATTCATGCTAGTGCATGTTTGTGATAGCTGATTGGTAGCTTGTTTGTAGATCACTCGAATTCTAATGTGGTATTGGATATAGTAAACAGGCTTCTGTAAAGATCCTGTAGTATGAGTGATCATGAGCTGAGAACTCCTAGTAAGAGAACGGTAACCTCTATGACTCGAGAAAGAACACCGACAAGGATTGGTGCCCGAGGTGGTTGTGATAGAGCGCTGGCCTAAGTGTAAAAGTACCACTGTGGGTCGGTACTATGAGTGTCGTAGCACCGAGCGATCCTAGGTCCAGGAGGATCGTTCAGGCGCAAGTTTTCCTAAGGAGCTTGTCGAGCCAGAAAGCTCGGGATCAAGTCGCTGTTGTTGCTGCTGTCACTACTGCCGTCAGTGCCAGAATCGTCGTTGTTGCCACACCTACCGAGGTCCAATGTAAAGATGTGATCTAGGAGCAAGTCATTGCATCCGTGACACGGTTCAGATTCAGTAGAGGTGGAAATCAGTTTGAAAATGAGCCTATGATCGGAAAAGTATATTCTATTTCACCCATAAGGAAATGTGAGGTAGGCAAATCAACATTGGATCAGAACGTTGTGTGTCATGGAAGACAACATGAATCGGTCCCGTGCCATGTTAGGACGGGTGGTTGTTCTGACTGTGACCGATAGGGTCACATGGCAAGAAATTGTTTCAGAAGGTCGATGGGACCATAATAGCAGTTGTTGTCACCGCTGATGAGATCGCAAGTGCTAGCACTGTTGATAGGATAGATCGGCGTGAGTGTGCCGTAGAACATGCCATGGGGTTTTGGGACGCACCCCGGTGCAAGTAAGTGTGCATGCTGTCATTCGACAGGAGAAATAGCACACACCAAGTGAGTGCCAAAAGCATGGAAGAAATGCGTGGATTAATCCTATGTCTGAATATGACTAGGATGTGCTATGATGGCAGTCAGCACGGCCATTAGGTGAAGAACTATCAGTGTGAGTCCAAGGGAGCATTGATACCGACCCGTCAGATAGGACGCCTCTGGGATGGCGAAAGGGATAGGAGTTGAACTGACCATGCACCGATGAATGGAAAAATGTTTTGAGGTGATTTTTTTTATTTATTATCAAAGTAGTGTCTTAGAGTTTTGGGGGTTAAGTTGTGGAATTTCAGTTAGTGTGTTAAAGTTGTAGGAGAAGAACCATTGACTAGAGTTGTGCTCGACTAGTTGCTGAGGTATAACTTTAACGTCTTAGTGAATAGAGTGGACTCTTAGAGCATCTTGTGGTGATAAATTGTAAATTGTGGAGTAACCTAGCTTATTCCATTAGTATGAGGAAGTGCCGAGTTTTATTGAGAGTCGAGAAGGATCCTCGATTTCATTAATCTCGTTGGTTGAGGCGATCCGTTTGTTAGATGGAGGTTGCCAAGGTTACTTGGTGGTTGTCATAGTTAAGGTGGATTGAAGAATTGAAAATTGAGGACTCCTCAGTAGTTCAAGAATTTCTAGAAGTGTTGTTAGAGGGATTGTCAGGCTTATCGTCAGTGAATGAGATGGAATTTGCGATTGAGTTAACACCCGAGACAGAGCCACTCATTGAGGCTTCTTACTAGTGGTTGTTGTCTGAGTTAAAAAGGATTGATGGTACAAATGCGAGAATTACTAGATAAGAGATTTATATAAACCAGTGCATCACCTTAGAAGGCGCCGGTTCCATTTGTGAAAAAGAAAGATGGTTCATTGCATCAGTGCACCGACTATTGTCAACTTGATCAAGTAATGATCAAGAGCGAGTGTTCATTGCCGAAGATCGACGGTTTGTGTGATCAGTTATAAAGAGTGTCGATACTTTCAAAGATCGACCGGAGAACGGGGTATGTGGCATCCCAAAAATTCAAGACAACCTCTAGATGAATTAAAGGCCATGATTAGGTAATGAAATTACCTATGGTTTATGCTTTAGCCATTAGTTTTCTCTTAAGACTAAATGTTATATGCTTGTGTTCATGAGTTTCTAAAATTAGTATTATAGGATAAATTAATGAGAATAATCTATTCTTGGCTATGCACCTCATAGACTAAATTCCTATAGATAAAATGTTACAAGATTTTGGCCATGTGAAATTTAAAATTTGGAATCTATAAAAGAAAGAATTAAAGGTAAAAATTTGGGGTTTAATTAGGTTTGGGCCTTAGGCCCAATAGCTTGGACTTTTGGTGGGCCAAATGGCTGGCCCATTGGAGCCAAGGAGGGGCTGTCGACCGGCCCACTTGCTGGCCCAAAGCCCAGCCGAGAATGAGGCCCATTTTTGCATGAAGAAGGCCATGTGTCTCTCCCAAATTGCCAAGTGTAGATCATGCATTGGCTATTGGGGAGGCATCTCACGATTGCCAATGATGGCTTTGTGGGGAATCAAAAGGGGGAGAGAGAGTGGCCGGTTGAGGGTTTCGACCAAGCCAAGAGAGAGAGGAAGTTGTGAGAGAGAAGGGGAAGCCGAGAGAGGAGGAAGAAGGAGCCGTCCGCTCGTCGCCATCCGTTCGCCGTCCGTGTGCCATCCGTGTGCCGTTGTTCACTTGATCTTAGAGGCAAGTTAGGATCCATTTTCTACTCTTGCATGTGTGTCTTGCATGTGTGGTTGAAATGGTGTTGAATCTTGGGTGTTTAGAGGTAAGGAACCGAAGCTAGTGTGGTTTGTTCTTGAAAAAGCTTGCTGATTTCGTGAATACCGCCTGACCCAGAAACTTGTGGAGGCTTGCATGCGTGTTTAGAGTTGGATTTTAACTTTGACTCCTTCATGAAAGTTGTAGAGAACATCTCAAAGTATAACATAATAAAATTTGGGACAAAATGGTTGAGTTTTAAGGGGAAAAACTCTCCTCCTACGAAGACACTGGATCTGGAACTGCTTTGCTGACCTTTGGTAGTTTTGTGGGTTGCATGTTGCTTTTTACCGAGAATTTCCCTTCGACTTCTTCATAAAACTTGTAGAGAACATCCTAAAGACTAACATACTCAAATTTGAGGTAAAATGAGCAAGTGTAGCCTAGTGAATTGACTTTCTCTTGAAGACGGTAAATCTGGAAATACGGTACTGGACACCCGAGACTTCTTGGACCCATATGGCGACTATTATTTGGAAATTTCACTTAGATCCCTTAATGAAATTTGTAGGGGACCTCTTGAAGCAAAACATATCAAAATTTCAGTGGAAACGAAGAAGGATAAGTAGGTGAAAACTCGATATTTCGGAGATAGCTAAACTGGACGTTTCGGTGCTAGAAACAGGAAGTTCGGACGTCTGTAGAAAATTATCTAGAATGAATCTGGCCTAGATGTCTTCATGAAAAATATACTTTAGGGTCTTGACTATAACCTGGTAAAATTTCATAATTTTCGGAGGTCATTCGAGTATTTTAATCGAAATATTTCAAGAACTGCGCAATCTGATTTTATCCGAAATCACATGCTGTATTTGTGTGAATTATATCTTCTTGTCAAAAACTCTTTAGGGCATGTGTTCTTCATGAAATTGTTACCTTATTGTCTTGTCTATCACATGTCCTGATTTCATGATTTTTGAGAATCATATGGATATTTAATTTAAATGTTTTCTAAAATTGTGCAAGCTGGAATTTAGTAAACTTCAAAAAGGCATGATATATGGACTATTCTAAGTTGTATGGACTCCATGAATTGTATTGTTATGAATGATTGTGTCTTGCTGCATGTATGATGATGATTGGAAATGCATATATGAATCAAATGATGAAAATGATCTTGTTTGCCATCACATCATATGCCATGTTAAAATTGAATTATAATTGAAGATGTGAATTAAGATAAGTGAGAAGGCCATCGGAGGTGTGAGCCGACGATGCCCCGGGAGTGTCGGGATGCCTGGCTAGAAGGGTAAAGGCTGGTTGCCCGGTGGCCTTGAATGGCCGGATGCCGGAGGGCCCTCGGGAGTTTCGAGATGCCCGGAGAGTGGGGGAGCCGGAAGCCTGGCAGGTATTGTGCCAGGGGATGCCTCGTGATGCTAGCTGGGATACGAGATGCCTGGCAGGTATTGTGCCGGATGCCCGGCAGGTATTGTGCCAGATGGTTCTCGCGATGCCAGGTGAGGTGCGAGTGATAAATGTGGGATGCAAACATTGGTCCCGTGAAAGAAAAATGTGGCAGCCCAAAATGAGAGGATGAAATTGGGAAATTGAAATTGAATTATGCATGATGATGGTATATGTATGACATGATGATGATGAGTGCATGTGATATGATGATGATAAGTGCATGAATGCATGATGATGGTGAGTGCATGGATGTATGTGCACCTATGGCATGATGGTACATGTGATATGATGATGATAAGTGCATGGATGCATGATGATGGTGAGTGCATGGATGTATGTGCACCTATGGCATGATGGTACATGTGACATGATGATGGTAAGTGTATGACATGATGGTGATGACTATATGATGATGTATGTACATGAGGTATGATGACATGTGCATGATATCAAGGTAAATTGTGCATGGATGCTTGAATGACATGTGTTATGCTATGATTGCGATGATTGTATTGTATGATGCATTGAGTGGTTTATTGGTCATTTACCTGCTGAGTGGCTGTATTCACCCCTTCAGGGACCAGCATTTCAGATTAGAAAGATGCCGCTCCCTACCGTCACGCGGGGCACCTTCTATGGCCTCCCATCGGATGTAGAGGTAGAGTGTACGGAGATCGACTACGTCCTCGTCCCTGGACTGACATTTGTACGAGTGCGAGTGCTGGTTATGTATGATGTAGGCCTGGCAGAGGGCCCTGTTATTCAAGAGTTTCTGTCAGTTCATGTCTGCCGAGATGGAGTGTTTAGGGGGATGTTGCCGCCACCACCACCCGACGCACCAGGATGGGTGTGATGGCCGCGTGAGGGGTAAAGAGCTGATGTTTCTTTTTGGGAGTAGCCGCCACTGTTAGATGGAGGATGTCATGTGACCACTTTAGGGGTCGTAGTATCTTTTTGGGATGTGGCCAAGTGTAGCTGAAAATCTTGGCTTTCTTTTGCTGTATCGACCCGAGAAAATCCATCATGAAAATATGTAAATAAAAGTGGCTCGGCTTTATCTTTTCCTATGGTACTTAGTGGTGTGCATTGTATCATGATTGCTGGAGGGAGAGATGGTGATATTAAATTATGCTTCCGCTAATAAGTCGCGCTGGGACTGCTTTAAAAAAAAATAAAATTGTCTATGAACTACGATGCTTCTACTAAGAGATGTAACTAATGTCCATTAGGTGTAGCAATAGGTGCCTGTGGCGACCTAAGGTGTTTCGGGGTGCCAAAGGGTATTATTAGTTGAGAGTTAGAAAGAAGGTTTTATAGAAGACATCATTTCGTACACGAGATGGCTTTTATGAGAAGTGTTATAATGCCATTTGGTCTGATGAACACTCCAGCTGCTGTCAAGAGATTGACAAATCGAGTGTTCAAAGACTAGCTAAATCAATTTGTGATTATGTCCATCAACGATATTTTGATGTGTTCAAGGAGTGTTGAGGTAAGAGTCATTTGAGGATGGTATTTCAGACCCTAAGGACTCATGGATTGGACGCTAAGTTTAACAAGTGCGAGTTTTGGGATGATTTGTGTTGCGTTCCTAGGTCACGGGATTTCAGGTGAAGAAATCTCCACGGACCTAGCCAATATCGAAATAGTTATTAGTGGACCAAGATTGACAACAATGTCAGAGATCAGAAGCTGTGTGGATTGGACAGACTACTATAGAGGATTCCTGGAAGAAGCTTCAGCATCCGTACCGCCATTGACTCGACTCCTGAAGAAAGAAAAACAGTCTGTGTGGACAGATAAGTGTGAGTGTAGTTCCCAAGAACTAAAGCAAAAGCTGAATACAATAGCTGTGCTGACCATTCTATTTGATCCTAGAAGATACGAGATCTATAGTGATGTGTCGTGCAGAAAACTGAGTGTGCACTAATGCAACATAAGAAGATTGTTGCATATGCGTTCCATCAATTAAGACCTCCTAAGTTGAAATTACCAGCGCATGACTTGGAACCTTGCAGCATTAAATTTCGCTTAAAGATTTAGAGTCATTATTGATATGAAGAAAGATTCCAGATCCTCATTGACCATTAAAGTCTCAAGTGTTTATTCTCTCAGAAGGAGTTGAATATGAGACAGTGTCGTGAATCATAAACTTGGAAGGACTAGGATGGTGATATCTGGTATCATCCTGAAAGAACGAAAGAAGTCATTGAGGCATTGAGTCATGAATCTTCAATTACGTATAGGCTGGTTAAAGTATAGACTTTACTCGAAAAGGGTTTGAAATTTGGTTTTCAAATTTGAGGTAGGCCACCTTTTTAATTTATGGCCGCCCTTAAAATTTAACCGAATGTCAGGTTAAAATTAGACACTTCAGTGATAGATCGGGATGTTCAGAAAATCCTATAAGAGGATACTGATAAGAAAGAGATTGACTTTTAGATTTCTGAGCATGGAACACTCAAGTTCCGAGAGTGATTGAGTGCACTTGTCGCTGTAGCACTCAGGGAAAAGACATTGTTAGAAATTCACTGTAGCAGTTGCAGTATTTGATCAAACAATTCAAAGTAGATCAGAATCGACATCAGCTTGGTTGGTAGACCGATATAAAGGTAGATATCACCGGACAGATTGTAAGTGCCAGATGTGTCAATAAGTGAAAGTTTAGTAATGTAAGCTGAGAGGACTTTTCAATCACTTGGGAGTGCCGAGTGGGAACGGAAGTATATCACGATGGAACGTTACGGCAGGTTTACTAAGGAGTTAGGGGAGTACTAATTCCCTATGGGGTTGTGGTTGACATATGAATGAAGTCGACTCACTTCAGTACAATTTGAATAAATCTCGATTTGAACGGTTATACCGAAGTGTGTGTGTATCAGATAATTCATCGGCATGGAGTGCCGGGGATGAATTATATTACAAATCTAGATCATAGGTTACAAGTTTGGTAGAGCTTTCAAATGGTTCTTTCTTAAGCAGTGTATAACAGAGTGTACAGAATTTCGGTGGTGAAAATAAAGTGAAGTGAAGAAAGATCACAGGCCAAAGTTAGCTCAGTAATCGGTGATTGCAATTGTCGTGATCAGAATCAGATTGTGGGCCACTCAGAACTGCCAGAAAAGTGAATCGTTGAGCATTGAAGGCCCTTAAAGTTCCGAATTGGTGATTTCATCTTTTGAAGGTGTCACCAATGAGGAATACCTTGCGCTTCAGCAAGAAGGGAAAGCTGAGACCGAGGTATGTAGGTTCCTTAGAGATTCTAGAGAAAGAATCAGGATCCTAACGTATCGTCTTGTGTTGTTGCCAAAATAGGCATGAGTGCATGATGTCTTTCATGTGTCGAGGTTGAGGACATATGAGCCTGACCCAACGCACGTGCTAAGTCATGAAGAATCAGACGTGAACGATAGAGTGTCGTACGTGGGAAGCCCGGTTCAGTTGTTGGTTTAGAAAGAACAGATTTTGTGTACCAAGATGGTCTCCTTAGTCAAAGTGGCCTGACAACACCACGAGACCGAAGAAATAGCATGGAAAAAGGTGAGACTCGATGAGACGACAACACCCCCACCTTTTGTTTAAGGATCGGTAAAGGTTTAAATTTCGAGAACGAAATTTTTATATGAGGGGAAGAGTTGTGACATCCTGGTTTTCAGGTTCTGATTTCGATTGGATAAATTGGGCATTTCATTGATGCGACTATAGTGCTTTTCTCTGAGTTGGCCACTCACGAGATAACTAGATTAGCTGGGTAAGCCATTAAGGACTTTAAGGCATATAGACTTGAGAATTCGACCAGGAATCGGCTTCTCAATCGTGCTCATCTTTAAAGGTCATTACGGCACAGTTAAAAATCAAATTAAGATCAGAGATAGGTCGGTTTGATTGAGATGTGTGGCCGATCGTGGGTGACTCCACTAAATTGGAAAATTCTCGTCGACCGGCACTAATTTGATTTTACTGTCGTTTTGGTACCCTGTGTCCGTATTTGAATCATCGAGATTTTCATGACAACCGAGAGTCGCCAATGTGTCGAGTGGGTTCATTGTGGCTCGAAGAAAATTGACCACGGGTCATTTGCCTTAAAAAGTTCTGAAAACTACTCGGTAGCCTAGGTCACACTAAAAGCGCATTTGATTGAAAATAACCGCGAATTTGAATTCGATTTCGAACATTGAGAGGGGGGAGGGGGGTTGTTTCGTGCGAGGAAAGAGAGAGAAAAAGCTTGCGTGAGGTGGGGCAACGTCGGCTGAAAGGGAGAGTGTGTGTGAGTGGGGCGCGGGTCCAAAGAACAGGAAGGAGAAAACAAAACAAAACCAAGTCTGAGCAACCCACAAGAAGCTAGCCCATCAATTGAACAGCTCAGCCCACACCATTTGGAGGCCTCATTTCAGCCAAGATCAGCCCGCTCCGTGCAGCCCAATTGAAGCCTGTCAACTCAGCAGCTCATCCTCAGCCCATTCACAGCTCACTTGAAGCCCAAGAAGCAGGCCCAAGCCCAAGTTTGAGCCCAGAAATTTTTGTGGGCTTGCAAGGCTTTTGGGCCCGGCCCGAGTGTCCACCGACGCCGCCGGAAATTTAGGTTTCGACCGTTGTTGCGTCGCCATTGCGGTGATCCAGGTCTCTGCTTTTAACCAAGTGAGTTTTGCTCATTAATGCTTTCTTAGTTTGCTAATTATGCTTAGGGTTGGTTAGATTTAATTAAGCGCAATTAGGTGGTTAAATTAGTTTAGAACAATTAAATTAGTGACTTATTGACGCATGTTAGGTGGTTAGATTTAGTCATTAATGACTAGAAATGTTCTATTATTTATTGAACGAGTCTCGGTAATTTTCCG
The DNA here is from genome assembly GCA_017140395.1 of Eucalyptus lansdowneana. Classification (NCBI taxonomy): domain Eukaryota; kingdom Viridiplantae; phylum Streptophyta; class Magnoliopsida; order Myrtales; family Myrtaceae; genus Eucalyptus; species Eucalyptus lansdowneana. Next base: position 3,945,835 of record CM029484.1, on the reverse strand, counting down.
GGCTCGTCTTGGCCTCCAATTAGGCATTATGGGCCTAAATTGGATTTTTAATATTTATTTATTTAATTTTCGAAATTAATTATTTAATTAATTATTTTTTTTGGAAATTCAATGGGGATGGCCGGTGACCGGAAATTCGTGCTGATTGTCGTGGTGTGGTCTGTTTTTTTAATTGAGCTTTAATTTATATGGAATTGATTTAACTTGTGAATTTTAGGATATGTTCCTAAATGGTTGTTTTTAATTATTTGATTGGGAAATGATTGGGTATTGATTGTCAGTATCAATAGTGGAGTGGTGATTCAGTGTGGCATCTAAAAGGGCACGTGGGTTCGGTGATCTGATGCGTCACTTTGGTGAACTAGTACCTTAGAGAATGCACGTGGGCCCGGGCATCATAAAAAGGGCATGTGGGCTCGGTGAATTGATGCATCACTTTGGCGAACTAGTGCCTTAGAGAATGCACGTGGGCCCAGGGATTTAAGTGTGGCATCTTTAAAGAGACACGTGGGCTCGGTGATTTGATGCATCACTTTGGTGAACGAGTGCCTAAGAGAGTGCACGTGTGCTCGTGTGGCACCCCGAAACACCTTAGGTCACCACAGGCACCTATTGCTACACCTAATGGACATTAGTTACATCTCTTAGTAGAAGCATCATAGTTCATAGACATTTTTTCTTTTTTTGAAAACGGTCCCAGGGCGACTCATTAGCGGAAGCAAAATTTAATATCGCAATCTCTCCCTCCAACAATCATGATACAATGCACACCACTAAGCACCATAGGAAAAGATAAAGTCATGCCACTTTTATTTACATATTTTCATGATGGATTTTCTCGGGTCGATACAACAAAAGAAAGCCAAGATTTTCGGCTACACTTGGCCACATCCCAAAAAGATACTACGGCCCCTAAAGTGGTCACGTGACATCCTCCATCTAACAGTGGCGGCTACTCCCAAAAAGAAACATCAGCTCTCTACCCCTCACGCGGCCATCACACCCATCCTGGGGCATCGGGCGGTGGTGGCGGCAACATCCCCCTAAACACTCCATCTCGGCGGACATGAACTGACAGAAACTCCTGAATAATAGGGCCCTCTACCAGGCCTACATTGTACATAACCAACACTCGCACTCGCACAAATGTTAGTCTAGGGACGAGGACGCAGTCGATCTCCGTACACTCTACCTCTACATTCGATGGGAGGCCATAGAAGGTGCCCCGCATGACGATAGGGAGCGGCATCTTTCTAATCTGAAATGTTGGTTCCCGAAGGGGTGAGTACAGCCACTCAGCAGGTAAAAAGACCAATAAACCACTCAATGCATCATATAATACAATCATCGCAATCATGGCATAACACATGTCATTCAAGCATCCATGCACTTATCATCATCATATCACATGCACTCATCATCATCATGTCATACATATACCATCATCATGCATAATTCAATTTCAATTTCCCAATTTCATCCTCTCATTTTGGGCCGCCAAATTTTTCTTTCTCGGGATCAATGTTTGCATCCCACATTTATCACTTGCACCCCACCTGGCATCGCGAGAACCATCCGGCACAATACCTGCTCGGCATCTCGTACCCCAACTGGCATCACGAGGCATCCCCCGGCACAATACCTGCCAGGCTTCCGGCTCCCCCACTCTCCGGGCATCTCAAAACTCCCGAGGACCCTCCGGCATCCGGCCATTCAAGGCCACCGGGCAACCGGCCTTTACCCTTCTAGCTAGGCATCCCGACACTCCCGGGGCATTGTCGGCTCACACCTCCGACGGCCTTCTCACTTATCTTAATTCACATCTTCAATTATAATGCAATTTTAACATGGCATATGATGTGATGGCAAACAAGATCATTTTCATCCTTTGATTCATATATGCATTTCCAATCATTATCATACATGCAGCAAGACACAATCATTCATAACAATACAATTCATGGAGTCCATACAATTTAGAATAGTCAATATATCATGCCTTTTTGAAGTTTACTAAATTCCAGCTTGCACAATTTTAGAAAACATTTAAATTAAATATCCATATGATTCTCAAAAAATCATGAAATCAGGACATGTGATAGACAAGACAATAAGGTAACAATTTCATGAAGAACACATGCCCAAAAGAGTTTCGCACAAGAAGATATAATTCACACAAATACAGCATGTAATTTTGGATAAAATCAGATTGCGCAGTTCTTGCAATATTTCGATTAAAATACCCGAATGACCTCCGAAAATTATGAAATTTTACCAGGTTATAGTGAAGAACCTAAAGTAGATTTTTCATGAAGACGTCTAGGCCGAAACGTCCGAAATTCCTGTTTCTAGCACCGAAACGTCCAGTTTAGCTATCTCCGAAATATCGAGTTTTCACCTACTTATCCTTCTTCGTTTCCTCTGAAATTTTGATATGTTTTGTCTCAAGAGGTCCCCTACAACTTTCATCAAGGGATCTAAGTGAAATTTCCAAAGAATAGTCACCATATGGGTCCAAGAAGTCTCGGGTGTCCAGTACCGTATTTTCAGATTTACCGTCTTCAAGAGAAAGTCGATTCACTAGGCTAAACTTGCTCCTTTTTCCTCAAATTTGAGTATGTTAGTATTTAGGATGTTCTCTACAAGTTTCATGGAGAAGTCGAAGGGAAATTCTCGGTAAAAAGCAACATGCAACCCACAAAACTACCAAAAGGTCAGCAAAGCAGTTCCAGATCCAGTGTCTTCGTACGAGGAGGGTTTTGCCCCTTAAAGCTCAACCATTTTGTCCCAAATTTTAGCATGTTATACTTTGAGATGTTTTCTACAACTTTCATGAAGTAGTCGAAGTCAAAATCCAACTCGAAACACGCATGCAAGCCTCCACAAGTTTCTGGGTCAGGGGGTATTCACGAAATCAGCAAGCTTTTTCAAGAACAAACCACACTAGCTTTGGTTCCTTACCTCTAAACACCCAAGATTCAACACCATTTCAACCACACATGCAAGACACACATGCAAGAGTAGAAAATGGATCCTAACTTGCCTCTAAGATCAAGTGAACAAGGGCACACGGACAGCACATGTATGGCGAACGGACGGCGACGGGCGGATCCTTCTTCCTCCTCTCTCGGCTTCCCCTTCTCTCTCGCAACTTCCTCTCTCTCTTGGCTTGGTCAAAACCTTCAACCAGCCACTCTCTCTCCCCCTTTTGATTCCCCACAAAGCCATCATTGGAAATCATGAGATGCCTCCCCAATAGCCAATGCATGATCTACACTTGGCAATTTGGGAGAGACACATGGCCTTCTTCATGCAAAAATGGGCCTCATTCTCGGCTGGGCTTTGGGCCAGCAAGTGGGCCAGTCGACAGCCCCTCCTTGGCTCCAATGGGCTGGCCATTTGGCCCACCAAAAGTCCAAGCTATTGGGCCTAAGGCCCAACCTAATTAAACCCCAAATTTTACCTTTAATTCTTTCTTTTATAGATTCCAAATTTTAAATTTCACGTGACCAAAATCTTCTAACATTTTATCTATAGGAATTTAGTCTATGAGGTGCATGGCCAAGAATAAATCATTCTCATTAATTTATCCTATGATACTAATCTTTAACAACTTATGAACACAATTAAATAACACTTGGTCTTAAGAGAAAACTAATGGCTAAACCATAGGTAATTTTATTACCTAATTATGGGCTTTAATACACCTTAGAGCTTGTCTTGAATTTTTGGGATGCCACAATTCTCCCCTCCTTAGAGAATTTCGTCCTCCAAATTAGACACTACTCGTGCCTTCTTGAAACAAGTAAGGGTACTTTTCCTTCATCTGATCTTCACTTTCCCATGTGGCTTCTTCCATATCATGATGTCGCCATAATACCTTAACCAGAGGAATCTTCTTAGTCCTAAGAATTTGTTCCTTCCGATCCAGTATCTGCAGAGGTTCTTCGATATACCTCACTTTCTCATCCACTTTGATGGCTTCATGATCGAGTATGTGACCAGGATCCGGCTGGTACTTCCTTAACATCGATACATGAAACACATCATGCAAATTTCCAACTTAGGAGGCAGCGCTAAATGATAAGCTACATCCCCTATCCTTTCAAGTATCTCAAAAGGTCCGACAAATCTAGGGCTTAACTTACCCTTCATCCCAAATCGAGATATTCCTTTCATTGGAGATACCTTAAGGAATGCATGGTCTCCTACGTTAAACTCCAAAGACCTCCTACGCCTATCTGCATAGTCTTTATGTCTACTCTGAGCTGTTTTAAGCCTTTTTCTGATAATTTCAACAGCCTCAGTGGTAACTTGTACCAATTCAGGTCCTGTCAATTTCCTTTCACCTACTTCATTCCAACAGACAGGAGTCCTACATCTCCTTCCATATAATGCTTCATAGGGGGCCATGCCTATACTTTTCTGGAAACTATTATTATAGGCAAACTCCACCAAATGCAATCTTTCATCCCAATTTCCTTTGAAATCAATTACACAAGCCCTCAACATATCCTCTAATGTCTGGATTACTCTTTCTGTTTGTCCATCTGTCTAGGGATGAAAAGCAGTACTAAACTGAAGTTTAGTTCCTAATGCAATTTGAAGACTTTGCCAAAAGTTCGAAGTAAATCTTGAATCCTGATCTGAGGTAATAGTTACTGGAACACCATGTAAGCGTACCACTTGACTTAATATATGTCCACATATTTTTCCATTGGGTAGTCCATGCGAACCGCTAGGAAATGAGCCGATTTAGTCAAACAGTCCACTATAACCCAGATAGAGTCATGACTGCTTGACGTCCTTGGCAATCCTTGTATAAAGTCCATCGTTATATGCTCCCATTTCCATTCTGGTATGTCTAATGGTCTCAAGAGTCCTGCAGGTTTACGATGTTCCGCTTTTACCTGCTGGCACGTCAAACATTGAGAAACGTGCTTAGCCGTATCTGCCTTCATACCATTCCACCAAAACTGCTGACGTAAGTTCCTGTACATCTTTGTACTACCCGGATGAATACTATAATTACTCTTATAAGCCTCTGACAGAATTTCCTTCTTTAATTCTTCGTTGTCGGGAACACAAAGTCGTCCTTGGCATCTTACTACTCCATCATCAGAGACTTGGAATTCTGGTCTTTTTCCTAAAGACACTGCATCTTTCATTTTCAAAATCTCCGGGTCAGACTCTTGTAAGATTTTAACTTTCTGAATAATTTCAGGTTCAATCCTTAATGCACTAAGCATACCGGTAAGACAATCTACTTTCAATTTAAATTCTGAGTCTGTAACGGACTTTAACAAGCTCCATTCCGCCATTCTTAAACTGGCCATCTCCATAGCCGACTTACGACTAAGAGCATCCGCTACCTTATTTGCCTTCCCTGGATGGTATCTTATCTCACAATCATAATCCTTTAACAATTCCATCCACCTCCTTTGTCTCATGTTCAACTCCTTTTGTGAGAACAGATATTTCAAACTCTTATGGTCCGTATAAATTTCAAACTTTTCCCCATACAAATAGTGCCTCCAGATCTTCAAGGCAAACACTATAGCTGCTAACTCTAAATCATGTGTTGGGTAGTTCAGTTCATGAGGTTTCAATTGCCTAGATGCATAGGCTATGACCTTGCCATGCTGCATCAAAACACATCCCAGTCCTTTGCAAGATGTGTGACATCCCAAATTTCATTGACCTTCATTAGTGTTAATTAGATCATTAGGAACTTAGATTAATTAGATTGGGCCGGAAAATGAACCCGATGGATCGTGAGGAATGTGTGGGCTTGAGAAGTGAGTGGGCCACACGAATTGGACTTAAGAAATCGAATGAGTGATTATGGGCTTGGACTTGGCGTGAAGCGGGCCAAGGTTCGAAATTATTAGATTTGTAGATTTAGTTTAGTGGGCCGGATTGTTATAGATTGAGCCCGTTGGGCCGGGAATGAATATTTAGGCCCGAATGATTTTATTTTATAGATTATAGTTATGATAACTTGATTAATGTTTATAATTCTAATATCAATTTCCAACTTTAGCATTTTGTGATGAATTCCTTATAAACCAACATTGACTAGTCGATATGTTATGTCATTCAATATGTTATATATATGTTATGACTTTGTATAATTGGGATTAAGTAGAAACAAAAGGCAATTAGATGAAAATATTAGAAGCTAATGAACTAACTAATGATATCGATTAACTGTTAATTAGTGACGATTGATAGATGGCAAAAATCTTCATGCATGAAACGACACCAAAATCTCTCTCGTTTCTCCATGCATGCGACACCCACGGTTTTCTCTTCTCTAGAAACCGAAACCATCAACTCCAAGGAAGCATAATCATTAGAAGATCTCATCATTACACTAGCCTAGGGATTAGTTTGTAGACCTATTTCCCTTAAGCTTCGTACTCTCTCTCTCTCTCTCAATATAAAACCCAGCAACCCATCTTCATCTTCTTCTTTCTTTTTCTCTCAGCTGAGCGGTAGAACCAGAAGCAAACCAGAAGCAAACCTGTGATTTCTTCTTCTTGCATGCTGATTTTGAGTGTTGATCTTGAAGCATCTCTGTGTTGTTTAGTAGCTGAAGCAAGGTAAGGAAAGATCTAACTCTAAATTGAAAGTTATCCATTGTTTCATCAAGGGAGCTTGAGGATCTAACCAAACAGTGATGGATATAGTTTGTAGTTGCTGTTTTGTGATTGATCTAAGCTTAGTGATTGTTAGATTGAAGGTAGGAGATATTGCATGTCACTCTTGAGTCTTGCATGTTTCGAAATCCAAGTGCAAGTATGCTGTTTTGTTGAGCGAAGTGATGAAATGGATGCCGAGTGTGTTGTTTTGGTAGAAATCGTGATAAGTGGCTTACGGATGCAATGACACTTCGAGCCAAGCTGTGGAATTGATCATTTGTTAGAGAAAGATATGCTGAAGTTGCTTTGAGTTGCTGTAAGCATTGGAGTATTTTAGAAGAGATTTGTGGATAGACAAGTTGTTTCGTTGAGTTAGAAGTGAGAAAATTTGTGTATCTATTCTGTTTTAAGTGAAAACAGATATGGACTCTTCTGTTTGTGTTTAATTTTCTTTATGTATGTTAATAGAAATAAGAAAGAAACTATTCTACATGATAGAACATCTATAAGATCAAGTTATACACGTAGCTATAACCATATGAATATAGAAAACGTAGAGATAGAAGTGAACTTAGTAAAACTAGTAAACGGTTTTGTGAGAAACGGTATGACCTTTACTGATTATACGAATTTTCTGTATTTACCTAGTTAGATTTGGACTTCGAATCCTTAACAAAAATTGTAGAAAACATCTTAAGGAATGACGTGTCAAAATTTGAGATTAAATCGATAAGATTTGGTTAGTGAAACAATTTTCTTTGTAAATACGAAATCTGGACATCGATACAGAGTATTAGTAAAGATTATGGAAATTGTTACTCTTAATAAAGTGAGAATCAGACTTAAGTTTCTTCACGGGAATTGTTATTCTGTGTCTTAAATATAACATACTAAAATTTTGTAGTATTTCGACAAGAATTGATATACCTTTTGTATCTGAAACCGAAACTGTACATTTAGCTAGTAAACTGTTTGTACCCGAGAACACACATTAGATGTAGTGTCTTGTATCTTAGACTTGTATGATGAACATAGAGTCTAATAAACCTCATAATAGAAGTTAGTCATATAAGAGTAAGTCTCATATATCATTTGAGATATAAGTGCATATAGAATCATGTGTGTGCAATGAGTGCGATGCATAGTGCTTGATTATGGGATAAATATCTGTTCGCCATGGAATGGGACATGACGTAATGGGTTTTATCTTATAATCCAGACACGCACGTGTGCTAGGTTCATGAGAGTTAGTTAGATACTTTGGAGTCTTTTCTTTTGCATACGATAAATGCATTAATCAAAGGTGTGGTGGTGCGAAACGTGTGCTTAAGATGAATGAACCCATCGGTACCGAGATACCGGTGATGCCCTCGGAAGTTGGGATGCCCTTGCTGCGTGGTCTTGGATGCCTCGGTAGAGAGATACCGGGATGCCTCGGAGTGAGATGCCCTTGTGTGTGATCAAGGATGCCTCGGTTGTGTGATACTGAGATGCCTCGGAGTGAGATGCCCCTTGCTGTGTGGTCTTGGGAGGACCTCGGTTGTGTGATGCCGGGATGCCTCGGAGTGAGATGCCCACAATTAGAGGTATTGTGGAAGTCCGGATAACGTACTTTCCGGAAGTGACTCGATCAGGTCGGTAGAGTCCCGGTTGTGACTGATTCGAGGGTGGATTTTATGCACACTAAATATAATTATTTGGCGAGTGAGTTCATCTATTATTGTTGCATTATATTTTGATGTGAGATTGAGTTTGTGACGGGTAAGTATAGAAGTGGATGCATATAAGGTGATTCCTTACATGAAGTAATAGTATTGTTTATGCTTGTGATATATTTTCTTAGCATCCTAAATTGTTTGCTGATTCACTTGTAACTTTGATGACTATGGATTGTTTAAGTTAGAGTTTTATCATTCTTTACTGGGCAAGGTTGTCTGCTCATACCTTACATTTTTAGATTGATAGCATGGATGTACCGCCGGTAGCTCGATACGGGGCGGTAGTGCGTCTTGATGTTTCTCTTCATGACGAGTATGATCCCGACATTGACATGACCCTCTCCAAGTATGAGGCCACCTTATGGTTGGATGACGGTAGAGCTGAGTTATTACCGATGACGTTCGTTGCATGGTTTGTCAACCATGAAGGAAAGATGTTCGGACCTTTACCCTTTGGAGCAGGAGGACCTGGAGCGGGGATGGATGGCGCCTAGATGCCTTGGATCGTGTAGAGGCTGACTAACTTTTGGTTTTTTCTTAGACGTGGGCTTGTGTGGGAACTCGTGGAGTAGATACCCTCACCCTTATCCCTGGCTTGTGTTACGCCTTACTTTTGTCTTGTAAATGATGTAAATATATAGGCGAAGAACATGGAATGAGTCCCAGTCGATAATTTTGTATGCCTCGATGATGATAAAATGAAAGGAAGCCTTTTATGATCTTGTCTATGTGCATTGCAGGATAACCTTATAATATAAACTTGAGATTTTAAAATAATCCATGTTATACATGCTAACCTTCAATGGTAAACACTATGGGTTATTTGTAAGGAGATTACAAGCTAGACAAGAAGATAATAATAATTATAATTCCGCTTGCGCTTAGTACGTGACGCTCTAGGACGTCACAGCTCGTTACAAGATGCATCACTATACACTGTAAAACCATCAGGTCCAGTTGGTATAGTCAGGATTGGAGCCGAGGTCAATTTCATTTTAAGCTCCTGGAAACTCCTTTCACATTCCCCATTCCATTCAAACTTCACATTCTTTCGGGTCAACTTAGTTAAAGGACCTGCCAGTCATGAAAATCCTTCAATGAACCTCCTATAATAACCAGCCAGTCCTAAGAAACTCCGTATTTCAGTAGGTGTCGTTGGTCTCGGCCAATTTATTACCATTTCAACTTTTGCAGGGTCTACTGCAATTCCTTCTCCTGATACTACATGCCCTAAAAATATTATCTGGTTCAGCCAGAATTCACACTTGCTAAACTTGGCATACTTATGCTTTCTCAGAGTTTGCAAAACTATCCTCAAGTGTTGTTCATGCTCTTTAGGTCTTCTCGAATATATCAGGATGTTATCAATAAAAACGATCACAAACTGGTCCAAATAAGGTTTAAATACCCTATTCATTAGATCCATAAATGCAGCCGGCGCGTTAGTCAATCCAAATGGCATGACCAGGAATTCATAATGCCCATAACGAGTCCTGAACGCAGTCTTAGGAATGTCCTCTTTCTTAATTCTTAGCTGATAGTATCATGACCTTAAGTCAATCTCAGAGAAGACCGAACTTCCTTGGAGTTGGTGACAAAGATCATCAATTCTGGGCAAAGGATATTTATTTTTAATGGTCACCTGATTCAGTTGCCTATAGTCAATACACAAGCACATCGATCCATCTTTCTTTTTCACAAACAAAACTGGTGCACCCCAAGGTGAAGCACGTGGTCTAATGAATCCTTTGTCAAGCAACTCTTGTAGTTGCACTTTCAATTCCTTCAATTCGACTAAGGCCATCCTATATGGGGCTTTTGATATTGGTCCTATTCCAGGCATTAATTCGATTTCAAACTCAATTTCTCGCTCTGGCGGCAATCTAGGCAATTCCTCAGGGGATACATCTTGAAATTCGTTGACTACCCGAATTTCATCAATCTTAGGCTCTTCCTTAGTATAATCTCTAACTATGGCCAGGTACCATTGACATCCTTTGTCAAGTAACGCACGGGCTTCTATTGCTGAAATAAGTGCTACAGGTATGTGGGTCTGACCTCCCAGAAATTCACAACTAGACTGATCAGGTAAGGTGAATTGGATTACTTTCCTATAACAATCCATCTGGGCTCGATACTTACGAAGCCAGTCAATTCCTATGATAACATCAAAATCATACATGGCCATTACAACTAAGTCTATTTCCATATCCTTTCCCCCCATTGTTATCTTACAATTTCCACACACCAGCGTAGACAATAACATATCCTTTAGAGGCATAGAAACACAAAGAGGCGTCTCAAGAGGTGTAGTTTCTATCTTATTCAACTGTCTATATCTTTCAGACACAAATGAATGCGTAGCACCCGTATCAAACAATGCATATGCCTTTTTATCATTTATAAGGATCGTACCTGAGATAACATTTTTGGAAGCTTCCGCTTCCTCTTGGGTGATCGCATACACTCTTCCTTGTGCTGGTGGCCTCTGGGGATTCCTTGGTAAGTTTGGCCTAACAGCATTCTGCTGTGCCTGCTACACTGAGCCAATACTCGCGTGCGACCTTTCCTGTGTGCAGTTTCTCTTAATATGACCTATTCATCCACAACTATAACATTTCGGTTGCCCATTGCAAGGTCTTGGGCCATGTCGCCCATTACACCTTCGACACTCCTCATTTTGATAAGGTGTCCTTTCCAAATTCAGGCTACCCCTGCCTCTTCCAGAGTTCCCAAAATTGCCCTTCTTCTTAGATTCCCAGGTCTGACCTTGACCTGCATAGGGTCTCTTACCCCGTCTCACATCACCAAAGGACAATGGTTTCTTATTCTCCGAATGTTCCCTTACCAACTCCTGCTCCACCAACTGTGCCCTTTCATAGATCTCATTATAATCTCTTATGTTCAAAGACACTAGTTGTTTCCTGCTATCAGTCCTCAACCCTTTCAGAAACCTCTTAGCTTTCTCTTCTTGATCCTCAATTAGCCTAGGAGCATATCTAGACAGTTCAGAAAATCTTGCCTCATACTAGTCTACTGTCAGTTCCTTTTGTTCTAATTGAACAAATTCAGTAATTTTCCTATCCTTAGCACAGTCAGAAAAATGCTTTCTGTTGAAAGCTCTCACAAACTCTTCCCAGTTAACCTCAGTACTTGGTGGGAAGATTGTGTCCCTCAATGCTCTCCACCAAAACTTTGCATTTCCCTCCAGCTGGTACTCTGCCAAAGTTATTTTCTCAGCATCAGTAAAGTCCAACAACCTGGAAATTTGTTCCATTCCATCAATCCAATGTTCCGCCTCCTCAGGACTTCCCATTCCACTGAACTTAGGTGGCTTCAGCTTCAAAAACTGCTCCACCAGTCCTTGAGTACGGCGTTCTGCTCCAGGTTTTTGCTACGCCTGCCTTTCCATCAGATTTCCAATATTGGCCAATGCCTGCAGGATGTCTTCCATTCGGGGTTCAGCCCTTGCAGCAGAGGCTTCAGCCCTCGATGGATGAGCACTTCCAGCTCGCACCAGGACTTTCCTGCAATTTCCAAGCATTGCCTCAGGAATAATCTGAGACTCACTGTCTCCATTCAAAGCAACTACTACTACTACATAAGTAACATATACATGTTACTGGTACCTAAAGACAACTCAAAATTAACTACTAGGGATCTACGAGTGAATATTCATCACCCGTTATTCAAAATTAATCAATTATTCCGTTTTATATCCTATGGTGTGCATTGTCATCATGTTTCTCAATTTCCAAATGAGGCTTCTTATCACTCCACCTATAACCATTGCTCTGATACCAAAAAGGGGCGGCTGTGGCACCCCAAAACACCTTAGGTCGCCACAGGCACCTATTGCTACACCTAATGGACATTAGTTACATCTCTTAGTAGAAGCGTCGTAGTTCATAGACATTTTTTTTTTTTTTATGAAAACGGTCCCAGCGCAACTTATTAGTGGAAGCATAATTTAATATCACCATCTCTCCCTCCAACAATCATGATACAATGCACACCACTAAGTACCATAGGAAAAGATAAAGCCGAGCCACTTTTATTTACATATTTTCATGATGGATTTTCTCGGGTCGATATAGCAAAAGAAAGCCAAGATTTTCAGCTACACTTGGCCACATCCCAAAAAGATACTACGACCCCTAAAGTGGTCACGTGACATCCTCCATCTAACAGTGGCGGCTACTCCCAAAAAGAAATATCAGCTCTCTACCCCTCACGTGGCCATCACACCCATCCTGGTGCGTCGGGCGGTGGTGGCGGCAACATCCCCCTAAACACTCCATCTCGGCGGACATGAACTGATAGAAACTCTTGAATAACAGGGCCCTCTGCCAGGCCTACATCGTACATAACCAGCACTCGCACAAATGTCAGTCCAGGGACGAGGACGCAGTCGATCTCCATACACTCTACCTCTACATCCGATGGGAGGCCATAGAAGGTGCCTCGCGTGACGGTAGGGAGCGGCATCTTTCTAATCTGAAATGTTGATCCCCGAAGGGGTGAGTACAGCCACTCAGCAGGTAAAGGACCAATAAACCACTTAATGCATCATACAATACAATCATAGCAATCATGGCATAACACATGTCATTCAAGCATCCATGCACTTATCATCATCATATCACATGCACTCATCATCATCATTTCATACATATACCATCATCATGCATAATTCAATTTCAATTTCCCAATTTCATCATCTCATTTTGGGCCGCCAAATTTTTCTTTCCCGGGATCAATGTTTGCATCCCACATTTATCACTCGCACCCCACCTGGCATCGCGAGAACCATCCGGCACAATACCTGCCCGGCATCTCGTACCCCAACTGGCATCACGAGGCATCCCCCGGCACAATACCTGCCAGGCTTCCGGCTCCCCCACTCTCCGGGCATCTCAAAACTCCCGAGGACCCTCCGGCATCCGGCCATTCAAGGCCACCGGGCAACCGGCCTTTACCCTTCTAGCTAGGCATCCCGACACTCCCGGGGCATCGTCGGCTACACCTCCGATGGCCTTCTCACTTATCTTAATTCACATCTTCAATTATAATTCAATTTTAACATGGCATATGATGTGATGGCAAACAAGATCATTTTCATCCTTTGATTCATATATGCATTTCCAATCATTATCATACATGCAGCAAGACACAATCATTCATAACAATACAATTCATGGAGTCCATACAATTTAGAATAGTCAATATATCATGCCTTTTTGAAGTTTACTAAATTCCAGCTTGCACAATTTTAGAAAACATTTAAATTAAATATCGATATGATTCTCAAAAAATCATGAAATCAGGACATGTGATAGACAAGACAATAAGGTAACAATTTCATGAAGAACACATGCCCAAAAGAGTTTCGCACAAGAAGATATAATTCACACAAATACAGCATGTAATTTCGGATAAAATCAGATTGCGCAGTTCTTGCAATATTTCGATTAAAATACCCGAATGACCTCCGAAAATTATGAAATTTTACCAGGTTATAGTGAAGAACCTAAAGTAGATTTTTCATGGAGACATCTAGGCCAGATTCATTCTAGATAATTTTCTATAGACGTCCTAAATTCCTGTTTCTAGCACCGAAACGTCCAGTTTAGCTATCTCCGAAATATCGAGTTTTCACCTACTTATCCTTCTTTGTTTCCTCTGAAATTTTGATATGTTTTGTCTCAAGAGGTCCCCTACAACTTTCATCAAGGGATCTAAATGAAATTTCCAAAGAATAGTCACCATATGGGTCCAAGAAGTCTCGGGTGTCCAGTACCGTATTTCCAGATTTACCGTCTTCAAGAGAAAGTCGATTCACTAGGCTAAACTTGCTCCTTTTTCCTCAAATTTGAGTATGTTAGTATTTAGGATGTTCTCTACAAGTTTCATGGAGAAGTCGAAGGGAAATTCTCGGTAAAAAGCAACATGCAACCCACAAAACTACCAAAAGGTCAGCAAAGCAGTTCCAGATCCAGTGTCTTCGTACGAGGAGGGTTTTGCCCCTTAAAGCTCAACCATTTTGTCCCAAATTTTAGCATGTTATACTTTGAGATGTTTTCTACAACTTTCATGAAGTAGTCGAAGTCAAAATCTAACTCGAAACACGCATACAAGCCTCCACAAGTTTCTGGGTCAGGGGGTATTCACGAAATCAGCAAGCTTTTTCAAGAACAAACCACACTAGCTTTGGGTCCTTACCTCTAAACACCCAAGATTCAACACCATTTCAACCACACATGCAAGACACACATGCAAGAGTAGAAAATGGATCCTAACTTGCCTCTAAGATCAAGTGAACAAGGGCACACGGACAGCACATGTACGGCGAACGGACGGCGACGGGCGGATCCTTCTTCCTCCTCTCTCGGCTTCCCCTTCTCTCTCGCAACTTCCTCTCTCTCTTGGCTTGGTCGAAACCTTCAACCAGCCACTCTCTCTCCCCCTTTTGATTCCCCACAAAGCCATCATTGGAAATCATGAGATGCCTCCCCAATAGCCAATGCATGATCTACACTTGGCAATTTGGGAGAGACACATGGCATTCTTCATGCAAAAATGGGCCTCATTCTCGGCTGGGCTTTGGGCCAGCAAGTGGGCCGGTCGACAGCCCCTCCTTGGCTCCAATGGCCGGCCATTTGGCCCACCAAAAGTCCAAGCTATTGGGCCTAAGGCCCAACCTAATTAAACCCCAAATTTTACCTTTAATTCTTTCTTTTATAGATTCCAAATTTTAAATTTCACGTGGCCAAAATCTTCTAACATTTTATCT
Organism: Eucalyptus lansdowneana; assembly: GCA_017140395.1. Lineage (NCBI taxonomy): Eukaryota > Viridiplantae > Streptophyta > Magnoliopsida > Myrtales > Myrtaceae > Eucalyptus > Eucalyptus lansdowneana. The sequence goes on along the minus strand of CM029484.1, from coordinate 3,930,680 downwards.
ATAGGAATTTAGTCTATGAGGTGCATGGCCAAGAATAAATCATTCTCATTAATTTATCCTATGATACTAATCTTTAACAACTTATGAACACAATTAAATAACACTTGGTCTTAAGAGAAAACTAATGGCTAAAGCATAAACCATAGGAATTTCATTACCTAATTATGGGCTTTAATATACCTTAGAGCTTGTTTTGAATTTTTGGGATGCCACAGCTCGGCGACTAGATATACATCGTGGGGAATGTATGGTCTGATTGACATGTAATCGACTAGTTCGATTGATCGATAGTTCAATCCATATGGTTTAAATGGGTGCCGATATTAAATTGTACTGACTTGCAGGTGGAATATGAGGCCAAGGTAAGTCCTCTGACCTATGCGTGTTTAGGCAGCCCATAGTGTATTGGCTTACTAATCGGGTCTTAGGGGGTAGAACTCGCTGAGACGTAGTATCATTGGTTATTGAATAACCATTTTAGGTCCGTAGAGGGACCGGAGGAGGATTACTCGTTGGATGACCCTGATGGCGAGCCAGCAGAAGAGGAAGAGCTTGAAGAAAACGAGCTTAGTGAAAAAGAGTCTGACGAGGATCGGGATGATGATCTCGAGTACGACCCGGATGAAGACTGAGATCCCATCCCGTTTCGGGAACCTTGTGTACTTGTGGATAGGGTTAGATCAGACCTATGTTAATAGTGTTGTAAGATACTATGAGGTGCGTGTGTATAAAAGTGTGGTTGTGAATTTCAATATGAAAAACATGGCCTGCTTTTCTATCCCATTGTTTTATTGTCTAGGGATTTATAACTACTTCCGCGTGTGCAAATAAAAGAAAAAGGGTTGGCGATACATAGTCCTGAGATATCGCATTCTAAAATCGACCAAGTAGAAGGATGGGTGCGTCCCTGAGGATCGGGGCGTGACAATATGCATGTTAAGATATAATTAACTAGATACACGGCTAGAAATTGAACCATGATATTGTGCAAATATGTGATTATGACATGTAGACGGTGTAATCATGTAAAAGGAATGTCCCAAGATAGGTGGATACCCTTAGCAAGGCTGAATAGAATTCTAAGCTCATTGCCAGCCCCTTAGGCGGTATAGACAGCAAGTTTAGACCTCTATTCACTCGCTAGACGACCCTAAACCAACCTAAAACGCATCAAATGAACACTCAAGAGCCATAAACATGCCATACAAGCCACGGTTCAACAAGCCTGAGTCTAAACCAAGAACCCCCTATAGTGAATTGAACCCAAAAGATTTCTGACAAACATGCTAACTTGACAACAGCTTGATAGGACAACAATAACAACCCAAACATATCATATTTGCATGGTGAAATAGAATAATCTCTCCTCTTATGTAAACGTAATAGGAACCAATATAGTAGAGCAAAATATCAAGCACGCAAACACAAGACAATTTTTTTACGTGGAAAACCTCCTCAACATGAGGAGATGAAAAATCACGAGATCGAAATCCACTCAAAAATCTTCACTATCAACAAAATCGGATGAAAAAATTTATTCTCTGGTAAATATTAGAGGTACATAGCAACAAAAACCTCAAGAGCATCATTCTTGGCAATACACATAAATTTCACAAGAAATCAATGATAAATCCGATAAAAAAACTCAAGTTTTGATCACCCCACAAAAAGCCTAGTTTAGGGAGCTTCAAACGAAAATCAAACTGTGCAGATTTAAGAAGAGTGAGCCGCGAACATGTTGACAAAATTTCAACTCAATCAGACCACGAATCAACCTCCTATGTCAACTTGATGTAAATTAGACCAATCCTCAAGCCCTAAAGTTTCTGCTTTTTTTTTTCTTCCTCTTGTTTCTGCATCTCTTGTAACTTTTTTTGTGGTTACCATTTAAAAGATAGTAAGAAACATTATTTCTCCATATGACTTACCATATGGGCTCAAACCCTTTTTGGGCTTTCTTTTCATTAGGCTTCCTATTCATTGGGCTTCCTCCACATAGAAATGAACCTAACTAACAAATCTCCCCTTCACGACGATGTGGAGGGATTCATCGTCCTTATTGTTAATCGACAATGTTCAAGCTTCTTTCTTGGTACAGTCTTTGTATTATATCGGACCCATTATGGTCCGTATGAATTTTCTCAAATTCCAACAGCTTTTCATTTAGAACATCTCTTATCTAATGATATCTAACATCAATATATTTCGATCTAGAATGAAAAGATGAATTCTTACCAAGATGAATTGCTCTTTGATTGTCACAAAATAACACGTACCATTTTTACTTGAACCCAAGTTTTTCCAAGAATTTCTTTAGTCATAGCATCTCATTACAAACTTCGGTAGCCACAATAAATTCAACTTCTATTGTAGAAAGTGCAACACACTTCTGCAATCTTGACTTCCATGACATAGCCCCATCGACAAAAGAAATCAAATAATTAGAAATAGAATTATGAGTATCAATATCTCATGCCAAGTTTCTCGGTCTCGACACTAAGTTTCAAATTGGAAGTTCCCCAAAGATACCTCATTATCCATTTTATTGTATTCTAGTGCTTTCTACCTGAATTTGATAAATAATGACTAACAATGCCAACTGCATGTGCTAAGTCGAACATGTATATACCATCGCATACATCAAGCTTCCTATAACTGAAGCATATGAAATACTTTCCGTGTCTTTCTTCTTTTTATCAATCATTGGACTTTGTTTTGCATTTGACCTAAAGTGGGTAATAATAGGAGTACTAATTACTTTAGCCTCGTCCATGCAAAATTTCCGAAGAATCTTCTTGATGTACTTTTTTTTTTTTTGGTGACAAGAACAATATCTTTTCATCTCTATCTTGGGTAATTCTAATGCTAAAAATTTGCTTCGCTATGCTAAGTCTTTCTTGGCGAAAGACTTGCTCAATTGTTCATTCAACAATTCAATTTGTGAAGCATTCCTACCAACAATTAGCATATCATCAACATAAAGGCAGAGAATAATAAAGCCGTCATCTGAAAAATTTTGGACAAAGACACAGTCATCTAACGAAGTCTTCTTATAGGCTTGTTCTATCATAACGGATATAAACTTTTTGTACCACTGTCTTGGTGCTTGCTTTAGGCCATAAAGACTCTTCTTTGGCTTGCACACATAGTCCTTTTTTCCTTTCACTTTGAAACCCTCTAGTTGTTCCATATATATCTCTTCCTCCAAGTCATCATGTCGAAAAGCTGTTTTGACATCTATTTGCTCAATATCCAAATCTAGGTTAGCTGTCAAGGCTAATACCACATGGATATGAGACATTTTCACCACCGGATAAAATATATCATCAAACTCAATACCATTTATTGACCAAATCCCTTTGTATCGTAGTCATGAAGTATGTTCATCTTGCTTCAACCTCTATACCCACTTGTTCTTTAAAGATCTTTTGCCTTTAAGCAACTTCACCAGTCCAAAAGTATGATTATCATAAAGTGATTGCATTTCATCCTACATAGCATCAAGCTATTTACTTTTGCACTCATCTTCTATCGCTTTTGCATAATAGTCTAGTTCTCTTGCATCAATCAATAATACATATTCATCTTTAGAATATCTGATGGAAGGTCGTTAGTCTCTGACAAATCTCTAGACTGGAATATCCGATGGAGCAAAATGGAGCTTCTGGTTTAGGAACAATATCATCCTTTTCAACATGTTCAGAGACATGTTCATTATCTAGAACATTCATTTCCTATTGCTCCTCATCAACCTGTACAGGAGTATGTGTGAGAGGAACTAGATCCAAGTCAAACAAATCATCCCTCGATTGTGGTGCTAAAATCATATATGGTTTCTCAATATCCTGTATTGCCTGATCTTCCATAAACACAACATCTTTACTTCTTACAATTTTCTTCTCAATTGGATCATAGAACTTGTAGCCAAACATATCATATCCATGCCCAATAAATATGCATTGTTGTGTTTTCACATCAAGTTTAGGCCTCGCATCTTTGGGGATATGCAAAAATGCCTTGCACCCAAAGATACGCAAATAATTATATCAAACATCTTTGCCTGTCCAAACTTTATTAGGAACATCAAACCTAGAGGAACATATGTAGTAAGATTTAACAACAAGTACAACTATACTTAAAGCCTTGCCCCAAAAGGATTTTGACAACTTTGACTATGAAAGTAAACATCTTATACTTTCAACCAGTGTCATGTTCATTGTCTCAGTCTTGGGAGGTGTCTTTTGATGTCGAATACCTTATTATTTGCAAGATTCATCAAAAGGTCTAATATATTCTCCCTCGTTATCGATTCCAATGCATTTCAACTTCTTTCCAGTCTGTCTTTTTACTGAAGCCTAAAACTGCTTAAAAGCATATAATACTTGATCTTTAGTTTTCAAGGTATAAACCCACTTTTTCTTGAATAATCATCTATGAAAGTAACAAAATAAAGAGAGTCACCAAATAACTTTGTCTTCATAGGACCACAAATATTAGAATGCACTAAATCAATTATAAATGACTTTCTTGGAGGAGGAAAGCTTTTAAATGCAACTCTATTTTGTTTTCCTACTAAACAATGAGCACACTTCTTTAGTGCTGAATTTTTCGTACCTGAAAAAAGCTTCTTCTTGACCAATATTGACAAACCCTTCTCACTGATGTGACTGAGCCTTTTGTGCCATAACTCAGCTTTCTCTTCATTGGCTGCTGCATTAATTTTGTCTGTGAACAGCTTTACTTGCATAATGTACAACGAAGAATATTTTTCACGTAGCCACAACAAAAGAACCTTTGGTGAGCTTCCATCGACCATCATTGAAGGTGCTGCAATACCCCTCATCATCCAACTTGTTTGTGGAAACCAAATTCAAACGAATATCAGGTATATGCTTAACATTATTCAATAATAACCTTATGCCATTGCTGGTCTCTAGGCACGCATCATCAATGTCTACAACTTTAGCCAACTCATTATTTCCCATCTTCACGGATCCAAAGTCACCTGACCTGTATAATGTGAAAAAAATCCCTAAGAGATGTAGGATGAATAGATGGACCACTATCAATTATCTAATTGGTTTTATGACATACAAAATTCATCTCATCACTATTAAAGACAATGAAAAAGTATCCTTTAAGTGCAGCAACACGATTGTCATTGTTATCATTATCACTTTTCTTCTCTTTATCTTTCTCTTTCTATTTCTCCTTTTTGAACTAACGACAGAACCTCTTAATATGTCATTTCTAATGGCAATAATAGCACTCAGCATTAGCAAATTTATTGTATTTGTCTCTACTTTTATCTCTACTTTTGTTTATTTTTCTCGGGTCTCGAAACTCACTTTTTCCCCTTTTTTCTCAACAAACAATGCATCAGAATGTGAAGAGGATGATCCATGTGTATTTCTTCTCATCTCTTCATTTAAAATACTACTATTAGCCAAATCCATGGTAATCGTGCCATCCGAGGCAGAATTAGACAATGATGTTCAAAACGTCTTTCACGAGTCCGAAAAAGTGCCAAGCAATCATAACGCTTGTATCTTATCATCAAACTTGATTCCCATCGCAGCTAACCAATTAATAATTCCTTGAAAAGAATTTAAATGATCAGTCAAATAAGTATCATTTTGATATCTAAAAGCCATCATCTGTTTTATCATAAATAACTTATTATTCCCGGTTTGAGTATATAAATATTAGAATTTATTTCACAAACTATGTACATGGATTTCGTCAATGATATGGTTCAAAATATTACCATCCACCCATTGCTTAATTTAACCACAAACTTGACGATGAGATACATACCATTCAACATTAGTTTAATTCTCTGATTTCTCTTCAGCAAATATGGGTAGATAATAATCCTTCACATATAAATGTTCCTTCCATCTTTCCTTTCTAAATATGATAATTCAACCATTCAATATAACCATTCTACTCGTATTCGTATCAATTGGTTAAATCAAGTAATAACCAAAGCTCTAATTCCACTTTGATAGGAGAATAGTAACAAACCGAACAATATCGAATTAACGCAGCGGAATAGAATAATATCCGCTCTTATGTAAACCTAATAGGAGTTGATGTAGTATAGCAAAATAAATATCAATCATGCAAACACAAGGCAAATTTTTTATGTGGAAAACCTCCTTAGTGTGACAAACCTCCTTCGTGTGAAGAGATAAAAAATCATGGGACCGGAGTCTACAAAAAAATCTTTACTATCAACAATAGGTGAACAAAGTTCTTCTCTAATAAATACGAGAGGTACATGGCAGCGAAAACCTCAAGAACATCATTCTTGGCAATATGCATAAGTTTCACAAGAAATCAAGGACAAATCCGACCAAAAACTCAAGTTTTGATCAACCCACGAAAAACCTGGTGTAGGGACCTCCAAATGAAAATCAAATTGTCCAAATTCAAGAACAGTACGCTACAAACACGCTGACAAAAATTTCAGCTCAATGGGACCATGAATCAACCTTTGATGCTAACTTGATGTAAATCGATTGATCCACACCCTATATTTTCTACCTTTTCTTTTTCTCTTGTTACTGCATCTTTGCTAACCTCTTTTGCGTTTACCATTTAAAAGATAGTGAAATACCCTATTTCTTTATATGATTTATCATATGGACTCAAGCCCTTTTTGGGCTTTTCATTGTGCTTCCTCCACATAGAAGTACTCCTCGCTAACATGCAATACATCAAAGTAAGCATGAACAAATGGTAAGGATATACTTAAGCATGACCCTTAAATCACGGGAAAATTGTCCAAAAAGTTATAAACTCATTATAGTTTTGCCAATTCAATCCTAAACATTTTAATTCTGCCAATTGAGTTCTAAACCTTTTTGTTTTTTGCCAATTGAGTTCATTCGGTAAATTTTGGCAAAAAATTACTGATATGAATGTCAGTCGTGTTGTGTGGCATGGCTAGTGCCGACGTAGCTAAATTTTAATAATATTTTAGTACTTTTTTCAATTTTTTATTAATTTATTTTATTTTCTTCTCTTTTTTTTTTTTTTTTTTAATTTTCTTTTTCCCTTTTTCCTAGCAATGGTTAATCGGGCCGAGGCCAAAGCGTTGAAGTAGGATAGTGATGCTTTCAATTTGAGCTCTTTACCTTCTATGACCGCAAAACAAAGCAAAATAGAGGGGTCTTAGTTATAGCTATGGTCGGAGGCTTATTGCGAGGACCAACAATAAACAGCACCAAGAAATCTCTTGGTCGTGACGATTTGATGGTTGTGACGTTTTGAAATTTGACCCTGTCTCGACTATAAAATGGTTGTTTCGTCGATGCGCCTATGGTCATTTTACTTTGAGCTGGCCCCTCACGAGTTAACTAATTTATTTGGTGAAGCCGTTAAGGGATATAAACGCGATATACAAAAGAATTCGATCGGAAATCGACTGCTTGACCATAATAATTGGCAAAGGTCAATATGACACTGTTATAATCGAATTGTGATAGGATATAAGTCGATTCGATGGAATTGCGTAGTCCAATTGTGGGTGATTCCGCATGATTGCGAAATTCGTGTCGAACAGCAATAACCCAGCCGCCTGTTGCTCTCCATTCCCGACGCCACCACCAGCTCCAATGTCCAGCCCTCTCCACCCGTCTAGCTCACCGGCTCAGCCCACCGAACCACTAGCGACCACCACCCTCCACAGCCCGCACCACCTCACGCCCCCGCCTCAGCCCCAGCGCCACCGTCCACCACCATCAACCGCACCGCCTTAGCACCACTAGCCACCCGTCTCGCTTCCTACACCGCCACAGCCGAGACTGACCAGCGACCACAAAACCAAGTCCAGCCCCTTGGCCGTGACTTGGTGGGCTGTTTTTCATCGCCGTTTGAGCTCCGTTGGAGACATAATTGTCTCAGGTTTTCACTTTCGTCGTGTCACCGTCGTCGTGAACTCGCCGCCATTGAATTCTGGTGAGTTAACTCCCTAATCCTGGATTAGGTTGTTAATTACACTTAGGAGGTTAGATTAGTGTTAATTAGGATTAGTAGTTAATCCTAGTTAGTGTAACTAGCTTAATTAGGTTGGTTAGTTAGTTAGGTTAGTTTGGTTAGGTGGTTAGTTTAGTTAGGTTAGCCTACCTTAGGTTAGATTAGTTAACTTAGGTTAGATTAGTTAACCATCGTTAGGTTAGTTAACAATGGTTAGGTTAATTAACAATGGTTAGGTTAGTTAACCATGGTTAGGTTAATTAAGTTGGATTTACTTAATTAATCATAATTTATTTAATTAATCGTAATTAGCGTAATTAGTGATGGATTAGCCATTTTGTAAAATTTTGCGCTGGTTCTCGTGGATGAATTTATATGTGAATTTGATGGCTTATATGTGCAATTGATTGCTTGGTGGCGGTGATTGATTATTATTGCAAAACTCGATTTTATGGGTATTTAATTAGAAAAATCCCAGGTGTTGGTTTTTTACGCCGATTTTTATGTACTATATAAAATCATGGACTTTTAAAAATGGGAGCGTACTATGTTTAATAGTTTGATTTAAATATGTGACCACACATGATTGTTTTACTGGGGATTTTCAATACGAAGAAAATATGCCAAGTTTATTATTTGAAATGAGGTATTTGAATGCAAAGCACAGTGTCCTTGGCCAAGTATGTGCGCGTGTGGTCACTATCGTAACCCGTCACCCGATGAGAGTCGGGGGGGCGATGCCTAATTAAGTTCGGATGCCCCACATCAATGGATGCCGGTCGCGGTGGAGGCCAGGCCGATGCTCCTTTAAGGAATGCCGTCTAGGCGTAAACATTACCGTGCCCGACAGAGCGGGATGATGCTTGGTTATGCTGGATAACCGCCGACTGTTGAATTGGCCATGGCCGTTGGGTTGTACTAATTGGAACACGCTTAAATGGTTGTGATAGCTGTGCTTGAGTATGGGGCAAAATTGTGTGGCATGGTATGAGGCGTGTCATAATGGTCTTACCTTATAATCGAGATCCATGTGATTGTTTGAAGGATAAGAATGATGTGTTCCGATTATTAAAAACGCTTGTGATATTTATATTGGTATATGTGATGCACTAATATGCAGGGATGCGCCGAGGCGAGGTGAGTTTTGTATGGTGCATGTTTAGGACCGCATTCGAGGCGAATTTGCATCCTAATCGGGTTTAGGGTTTTAACTCATTTAGATTTATCTCACCCCATCGTGGTTAAATATTTTCAGGTCCTTAGTATGGAGCACCGTCCCATTCGTTTTGGGGTTCCGTGGGAGATGGACTATGACCCCTCCTACTTCCCTATTCTCGAGACCACCCAGACCCATGAGTTAGTGGTGAGCACGATTTGGGTTGATGAGGGCCTCCCTCACTTGGTGCCTTATTGCTTCAAAGCGTGGTTCATCAACGAGCATAACGGGGCTTGGGAGGGTCCATTGCAAGGTTTTGATGGACCACCTGTCGGGATGGTGGATGGGGAGGTAGCTCACCCCATGGACATCGACATCCCGGATGGTGTCATGGAGAATCTGAAGCCCGAGGCGGAAGGGTTCGGAGCGTAGGTGGCCTAGTAGTTTCTTTTTGAAACAGACTTATGTTTATAAACTCGTAGGGCTAACCTGGTATGTATATAAAGTGTAGTTTGTGAAAAATCATGTTGTGTGTTTTTACTATCCCTGTGTTTTATTGTTGGCCGGGTGTTTATTTAATTCGCTTCCCCATGTGCTTAATTGAAAGATAAAAAAGAAAGGGTTGGTGACGCATCTTGGGATGTCGCATTTTTAATTGATCGTTGAGGGATGTGCGCGCACTTGGGGTTCGGGGCATGACATCCCCATTTGAAGTGGTATTAGAGTTGGTCAGTGTCTGGGGTGATAAGGTGCGATGGGTTTTGAGATAGTTAGTAGGAAAGACTTTTTCCTTATACTAATGCTTGTGATTGATTGATTGTTTTGTGCGAGTCGCTCAAAATTCTAATTCTGTGTTGGAATTAGAAAGCAGGTTTCTATAAAGATTCTGCAGGATGAGTGATCTCGAGGAGCAGTTGCGTCTATTACTCTGGGTAGGACGCCGATTAGGGTCGGTACCCGAGGTAGAGTGCCGGCTCAGGCTAGTGCGAGAGAAAGAGTACCACCGCAGGCTGTTACTAAGGTAGGAGCACCTGGCGATCCTAGGATAGATGGGATCGTCTAGGCGCTTGAAACTCTTGGGAATATGATGGGTCAGTAGGCCCAGAACCAAGCTGCCACTACTGTCGCCGCCATTACTGCTACCAATGCCGTTGCTGCTGTAACTACCACACCTGCTGAAGTCCCACCAGGAAATGGGAACGGTGATCGACTGATGCATAAGTTGGTGGAGCAGTTCTTGAAGCTAAAACCACCGAGGTTTACTGGAGCAGGTGACCCTGAGGCTGCAACCCTCTGAATTCAAGAGCTAGAGAAGGTCTTCGCATTGCAGAGGTGCTCTGAGGATGACAAGGTAGTCTTGGTGGTCTACCAGTTACAAGGGAACGCAAGCACTTGGTGGGAAGCCACCAGAGGGAGAGTGTTTCCTAAAGGTATGGTTCCGGAGTGGAATGCCTTCTTGGAAGTCTTTTATGGGAAGTACTTTTTTGACTGCACCAGAGAGTAGAAGATGGTAGAATTTCAGCGTCTTCGTCATGGTCTGATGTTAATGGACCAGTACGAGGCAAAGTTTGTAGAGCTATCCAAGTATGCACCAAGGTTGATTAAGGATCCAGTGGACAGAGCGAGGAGATTCAGAGACGGATTGAGGCTAGAGATCAATGATCTGCTGGTGTCGCTGAATCTTAAGGATTATAATGATCTATATGAAAGGGCACAGTTGATTGAGAGGAACTTGAACGAGCGAGCCGCCGCATCTGGGTCATGGTTCGGCCCTAATAGAGATAGCAATCAGTTCGGGAAGAGGCCGATGACAGGAGGAAAGTATTCCATCCCTCCCACCTGGAACGGTGGGATTGAAAAGTCGGTGCCCAACTCGAATGGTGTGTGCCGTTTCTGTGGGAGAAGACATGGATCAACCCCTTGTTTTACTAAGACGGGAGCTTGTTTTGGATGTGGCCAGCACGGCCACTAAATCAAAGACTGTCCGCGTAGGCCTATGGGGGCACAGGCGCCTCTACCACAGATGGGACATAACAGAGGGAGAGCATCGCAGAACACAGAGCAGGGTGTATTGAACAGGCCTTTGATGCAAGGAAGGGTGTATGCTGTCACCCGAAGGGAGGCAGAGGACTCACAGGACGTGGTTACAGGTATGGTCTCGTTGAACGACCATGCTACTTATGCTTTATTTGATCCTAGAGCAACGCATTCATTTATTGCTGAGCAATTTGTTAAGTTGGTAGGATTGAGTCTAGAACCGTTGGGGACCATCATTAGTATATCTACCTCGTTAAAGGATAAAGTGTTGTCTCCGATAGGGTATCCTGGTGGCAAGTTAGTGATTGGTGAGTGAGAGGAAGGGATAGATTTGATTGTGCTAGCTATGTATGATTTTGATGTGATTATTGGCATGGACTGGCTCACCAAGCAAAGAGCTATTGTAGACTGCTATCGTAAATCAATTTAGTTTAACCCATTAGCGGGTGAAAGTTTCGAGTTTATAGGAAGTCGAGGAGGACCCTCGATTACCTTAATCTCGTCGCTTAAGGCAACCTGATTGTTAGAGGTGGGTTGCCAAGGTTATTTGGCAACCATAGTTGATATGTCAGTTGAGGAGCCAAGAATTGAGAACATCGCCATGGTACGGGAATTTTCTGACGTGTTTCTAGAGGAATTGCCTAGTTTGGCCCCAGAAAGGGAGATTGAGTTTATGATCGAGTTAGCACTTGGGACGGAGCCAATTTCTAAAGCCCCTTACTGTATGGCGTTGTCAGAATTGATGGAACTGAAGGTGCATATGCAGGAGTTGCTAGACAAAGGATTTATACGTCCTAGCACATCGTCTTGGGGAGCACCATTTCTGTTCGTAAGGAAGAAGAATGGATCGTTGCGTCTTTGCATCGACTATCGACAACTCAACCAGGTGACAATCAAGAACAAATATCCATTATCAAGGATTGACGACTTGTTTGATCAGCTACAGGGAGCGTCGATATTTTCCAAGATCGACTTGAGGACAGGTTATGTGGCATCCCAAAATTCAAGTCATCCTCTAGAGAAATTAAAGCCTATAATTAGGTAATGAAATTACCTATGGTCTATGTGCTAGCCATTAGTTTTCTTAAGGCTAGGTGTTATTGTGCTTGTGTTTATGAATTTTGAATTTAGGACTATAGGATAAACTAATAATTTATGCTTGGCCATGTACTTTATAAATTAAATTTCAATAATTAAAAATATCCCAAGACTTTGGCCAAGATGAAATTTGAATTTAGAAATATTTATAAAAAGGAATTCAAAAAAAAAAAGGGGGAAAAGAGGGTTATTTTCGAAATGGGCCTTGGGCCCATTAGCCTAAAGCTTGGTGGGCCAAGCTAGTCGGCCCATTAGGGCCCAAGAAGGGAGCTCGACCAGCCCATTTGCCGGCCCAATCCAAGCCCACAAGCCTTGCGTGCGAGCTGCCAAGTGGCATGGGGGTTGTGCAAGGTGTGGCTGCCCCCATTGGCCATCTTGGGCGGCCACATGCAATATAAAAGCCACTAAAAAGAAAGAGAGAGAGAAAGGGAGAGAGAGAGAGTGGCATTCGGCCAAGAGAGTGAGCCGAGAGAGAGTGAGTTGCGAGAGAGAAGAGGGAGGCCAAGAGGGAAGGAGGCGGAGCCGGAGGGGTGTGCCATTCGTTCGCCGTCCGATCGTCGCCGTTCGTTGTCGTTTGTTCACCTTTAAGGCAAGTGGAGTCCGTAACTTCTCTTGCATGTTTGTTGTGGTGGTTGCATGTTAGATTTTAGGTGTGATTTGTGCGAAAAACCGAGGTAAGAGTTGGTTATTTGTAAACCGTGTGACTGTTCTTGTTCGGTTTGTTGAAGTCAGTAGCTTGTTCGAGTTTGCATGTGTGTTTGGGGTTCGATTTTGGCTTTGGTTTCTTCATGAAAGTTGAAGCTAACGTCTTTTACTATGACATACTAAAAATTAGTAGAAAACGATGGAGATTTGAGGGGTCAAAAGTTCTATTGTACGGAGACTTTAGATCTGCGAAATTTTCACTGAACTCTTGTTGATTTCTTGATTGCATGTTGATTTCTGTTGGAGATTTCACTTTGTTGTCTTCTTGAAAGTTGTAGGAAACACCTTAAACTACAACATACTCAAATTTGGAGCAAAAAGAACAAGTGTAGCTTGGTGAATCGGCTAGATCTTGGAAATAATGGTTCTGGTGAAGTATCTCGAGACACCCGAGAATTCATGGACTAAAATGGTGACCATAATCTGGTTATTTGGCCTAGATATCTTCACGAAACTTGTAAAGGAAACCTTGGTACATAACATACTCAAATTTCAGAAGAAACGAAAGAGAATAGATGGGTGAAATATAAAAATTTCGGAGAATTGTGTTCTGGACGACGCGGTAGTGGTTCCAGAAGCTTCGTAGGGTTGTAGAAATTAATTAAAAAATAATTTGGCTTAGAGTTCTTAATGAAAAAGGTACGAAAATGTGTTGGCTATCACCCTGTAAAATTTTGTAATTTTTGAAGGCCAAATGCATATTTTAATCGAATTTATTTGGAGACTGTGCAAGTCTGGCCATTATCCGAATATAAGGTGCCATTTTGTAGAAATTATGAAATTATGAGAAATTCAATTTGGCCATGAATTTTGGGTGAAATTGTGATCCTATTGATTTGTTTAGTGATTGTTTGAATATTATGATTTTGGGAAAATCATAGATATTAAATTTAATATTTATGGAAATAAATAATAATATAATAATAATATAATAATATAATAAAATAATAAAAAAATAAAATAAAATAGATTTTTATTTGGCCATGGATTCAACTTCATTTGTGTGGCACTTGTGTGATGAGATCTTTGTACATGTATTAAGTTGAAATGCATATGTGATAAAGCTTTGGCATGTGTATGACATGTGAATTGAAATGCAAGTGTGATTTGTTTGATGCCATGCCAATTGCCATGTTAAATTGAGATAAAAGGATAAATGTGGATGAGAAAGAGGTTGTGGTGGAGGATGTTGTCTGGTGGCCTGGTGGCGTAATTCCAGAGATTCCCCGGGAGTGTCGGGATGCCCGGTGGTATACGGTACGTAATTCCAGGGGAGGCCTGGTGGTATGTCGGTACATAATTCCGGAAGCCTTGTCGGAGGTTATTGCCTGAAAGGAATACCTCGCGATGCCAGGATTGGGGTGCGAGATGCCTGGCTAGAAGGGTAAAGGCCGGAAGCCTTGTCGGAGGTTTCTGCCCGAAGGGAATGCCTCGTGATGCTAGTTGGGATGCGAGATGCCCGGAATGTGGGGGGCCGGAAGCCCGGTGGCCATGGGATGGCTGAGTTTGCTGGGAACCCTGTCGGAGGTTTCTGCCCGAAGGGTTGATGATGAGATTGATGATTTGAGAAATGGGTGATGTGGTGATCAAAATTGAAAGATAAAGGTGATAATTAACTCATGACATGATGATGATGGCATGTGATGATGATATATGATATGATATGATGATCACCCATGATATGATATGCATGATGATATGCATGATGATAATGATGATATGATATGCATGATGATATGCATGATGATGATAATGATATGTGATGTGAAATAACGATGATCACCATGATGATATGATATGCATGATGATATGCATGATGATGATGATGATATGATATGCATGATGATGATGATGATATGGCATGCATGATGATATAAATGGTGATGATAATGATGATGGTATATGATATGACATGTGTAATGTGATGATGTCATGATGATGATGACATGTATGATACGATGATTATACACATGTATGTGTTATAAATTGATATGATGATGCATGATAGTATGCGCATGGCTTCAAGGTAAGTTACGCCTGTAATGCATGTATGATCTGCCTGATGCATTGAGTTGTTATTGGATTTCCCTATTTGCTGAGTGGTTGTACTCACCCCTTTTAGGGACCAACATTTCAGATTAGTAGATGGTTTGAACGGTTGGATATGACCGCGGGGAGAAGGATAGCAAAGGAGAGAACCTTTGGACGCCGACACCGGTTGATGGACCTTAAGCATACGATTGTGGGAGGAGATGTCGGTCATCTTTTAAAGTATAGCCGAGTATAGAAACATTGGCATTTAGATGTACCGATGAATGATGTCCATCTGCCTTATGTAAATAAACGTGTCCGGCTTTAACTTATATAAGATGTTTAGTAGGTGTGCATCGATTTTTGAATGTAGGGAAGGGAATTGTTAGATATGCTTCCGTTATGTAAATTGCGCAAGGGACCGTTAATAAAAGATGTAAACCCCCATGGTTGTATGGACCCGCTGCAACTAAAAATGGTATCAGAGTGACTTGTTATTTGGGAAAGAAAAAGGAAAAGCGAACTGTGGTGACTCTAGCGGATCGGGGGCCATCGAGGGGCGCCACAAGTTACCATTAGTTGAGGATTAGGAAGGAAGATATATTGAAGACAGCTTTTCGTACGCGTTACGGCCATTATGAGTTCACCATAATGCCATTTGATTTGACCAATGTCCTAGCTGCTTTTATGGATCTGATGAATCGAGTGTTCAAGGAGTATTTGGATCAGTTCGTGATTATGTTTATCAACAACATCTCGGTGTACTCAAGAAGTCCAGAGGAGCACGAACAACATTTAAGGACAGTGCTTCGGACCCCGCGAGAACACGGGCTGTACGCCAAGTTCAATAAATGCGAGATTTGGTTAACTTGTGTAGCTTTCTTAGGTCACGTGATTTCTGGTGAAGGGATTTCCGTGGACTCGACTAAGATTGAAGTAGTTATAAACTGGCTGAGACCAACGATAGTGACAAAGATCAGAAGTTTCTTGGGACAGGCAGGCTATTATAGACGGTTCATGGAAAGGTTTTTTGCAATAGCCATGCCTCTGACTAGATTACTGAAGAAGGAAGAAAAGTTCGAATGGACGGACAAGTGCGAGCGTAGTTTCCAAGAATTTAAGTAGAGGCTGACTACTGCACCAGTATTGACGATTCCATCTGGACTTGGAGGATATGAAATCTATAGTGATGCGTTGTACAGAGGACTAGGCTGTGTTTTAATGCAACATGGAAGAGTTGTCGCATACGCGTCCCGTCAGTTGAGGTCTCATGAGTTAAATTATCCGACACATGACTTATAATTCGCAGTGATCATCTTTACTCTGAAGATTTGGAGACATTACTTATGTAGAGAAAAGTTCCAGATCTTTACGGACCATCAGAGTTTAAAGTACTTATTCTCTCAGAAGGAGTTGAACATGAGACAGCGTCGTTGGGTGGAACTTCTTAAGGACTACGACTGCGACATCCTAATCATATTGGAAAAGCCAATAAGGTCGCAGATGCGTTAAGTCAGAAGTCATCAATTGCGCAGATGATGGTTCAGGAGTGGATCCTACTTGAAGGAGTTTGAGATTCGAATTTCAAATTTGCGGTAGGCCACATTTCAAGTCTCATGACCACCCTAAGAATTAAACCATAAGTGCAAATAAGGATCAAGACGTTGTAGTTGACGGATCCTGAGATCCATAAAATTCTGCAAGAAGATGCGGAAAAGAGGAAGGCTGACTTTCAAGTTACCGAGGATGGAACACTAAATTTTCATGGGTGATTATATGTACCTGATGATGCGGAACTTAAGGAGGAGATCTTGTCAGAAGTCCATCATAGTAGCTACAGCATTCATCCAGGCAATACGAAGATGTATTAGAATTTGCGTCAACACTATTGATGGACCGGTATGAAGGTGGATATCGCCAAACATGTTGCCAAGAATCTGACGTGTCAGCAAGTGAAAGCACAGCATTGTAAGCCTGGAGGACTTTTGCAATCTCTCGAGATTCCCAAGTGGAAGTGGGAACATATCACAATGGACTTTGTGATGGGATTACCAAGGAGTCAGTGAGGTAATGATTCCATATGGGCTGTAGTTGACTGATTGACAAAGTCAGCTCACTTCATTGCCGTACGAAAGGACTTTGCATTAGACATATATGTTGAGTTGTACGTGCGACAGATAGTTCGTCTTTATGGAGTACCAGTGACGATCACGTCAGATTGAGACCCGAAGTTCATGGCAGTTTTTTGGAAAAGTTTACAGACTGCCTTGGGAACGAAGCTGCAATACAACATGGCCTATCATCGCAGACGGATGGCTAGTCTGAGAGAATGATTCAAACCCTTAAGGACATGTTGCGAGCTTGCATATTGGACTTCAAAGGAAGCTGGGAGAAGCGGCTTCATCTAGTTGAATTCGCCTACAACAACAGTTATCAGCAGAGTATCCAGATGGCACCGTTTAAAGTATTGTATGGCAAAACTTGCAGAACTCCAGTTTGTTGGGACTAAGTTGGAGAACGTAAGATTACTGGCCCCGAGTTGGTTCAATAGTCAGTGGATGCCGTTAAAGTCATTTGAGAAAGACTCAAGACCGGTAAGAGTCATCAGAAGAGCTATGCAGACAAGTGGTGAATTGAAATTTCAAGTTGGTGAACACGTTTTCCTGAAAGTGTCACCAATGAGGGGTATCTCGCGCTTTGGCAAGAAAGTGAAGCTAAGTCTGAGGTACGTCAGTTCCTTTGAAATTTTGAAATGAATTGAGACTTTGATGTATCGTCTTGCGTTGCCGTCGAGACTTGCTCAAGTGCATGACGTCTTCCATGTGTCGATGTTGAGGAAGTACGAACCTGATCCAACCCATGTGTTGAATTTCAAGGAATTAGACGTGGACGGGAGAGTGTTGTACATGGAGAGACCGGTTCGGATAGTGGATCGAAAGGAGCAAGTGCTGCGCAACAAGACGATATCCTTGGTTAAAGTGGTTTGGCAACACCACGGAATGGAAGGAGCCATGTGGGAAAGCAAAGAATCGATGAGACATCAATACACCCACCTTTTTAAAGAAGGATTGTAATGATTTAAATTTTGAGGATGAAATTTTTATAAGAAGGGAAGAGTTGTGACGTCCTGAAATTCGACCCCGTCTCGACTATATGAAATGGTTGTTTCGTTGACGTGCCTATGGCCATTTTACTCTAAGTTGGCCCCTCACGAGTTAACTAATCTATTAGGTGAAGCCATTAAGGGATATAAATGTGACAGGCTAGAGAATTCGATCGGAAATCGACTGCTCGACCATAATAATCGGCAAAGGTCAATACGACACCGTAATAATCGAATTGTGATTAGATATAAGTCAATTCGATGGAATTGCGTAGTCAAATTGTGGGTGATTCCGCATGATTGCGAAATTCGCGTCGAACGGCAATAACCCGGTTTTCTAATGATATTATACTCGGGACATGTAATTGAAACCTTACAATTTTTACCACAATCGATAGTCGCCTACTTGTTGAAGATGCACAAACGTGAATCGAAAATTATCGACCACGGGTCAAACGTGCTAAAATCCCTAAAAGCTACCCGATAGGTTAGGTTATACTAAAATTGTGTCCGATCGATTTTAACCACGAAATTGAATTTGGTTTTGGGAATCAGACATTCAAGCATGTCACGATTTATTTATAGGACGTCGTCTCATCTTTCGGCTTCATCGAGTCCGGAATTTTCGCGGAAAATCAATTTCGGACAAAATGGAAAAGAAATGGAAATTCGGATGGCTGAAGGAGGGCATATTTTTCTACACCAAAATGATTTATTTTGTGAGAATTGAGGCTAAATTCTCATTGGAGGAGTGCTTGACTAAGTTGGCATGAAGACTTTGGGGCCAAATGTCATTAGTGACTTGATATTTGTCTAGGCTTCCCATTGGCTACAATTTTGACTTCCTTTTCCTTTCTTCTTTCCCTCCCCCTGCTCAGCCGAACCCCCCTGCCTTCTCCTTCTTCATTTCATTTTCTTCAGGCCTCTCCATTTCCTTTCATTGCTGCTGTCGAACACACCTCCCCTCAGCCAACCCTTCACCGAGCAGTCCACCACCACCGCAAGTAGCACCGCCCAGCTGCCTGTTGCTCTCCATTCCCTGACACCACCACCAGCTCCAATGTCTAGCCCTCTCCACCCGTCCAGCTCACCTCGGCCCACTGTACCACCAGCAATCGCCACCCTCCACAGCCCGCACCACCTCATGCCCCCGCCTTAGCCCCAGCCACCGTCCACCACCATCAGCTGCACCACCAGCCACCCGTCTCGCTTCTAGCACCGCCATAGTCAAGACCGACCAGCGACCCCAAAACCAAGTCCAGGCCATTGGCCGTGACTTGTTGGGCTATTTTTCATCGCCGTTTGAGCTCCGTTGGAGACACGGTTGTCTCGGGTTTTCACCGTCATCGCGTCACCGTCGCCGTGAACTCGCCGCCGTTGAATTTTGGTAAGTTAACTCCCTAATCCCAGATTAGGTTGTTAATTGTGCTTAGGGGGTTAGATTAGTGTTAATTAGGATTAGTAGTTAATCCTGGTTAGTGTGCCTAGCTTAGTTAGGTTGGTTAGTTAGTTAGGTTAGTTTGGTTAGGTGGTTAGTTTAGTTAGGTTAGCCTACCTTATGTTAGATTAGTTAACCATGGTTGGGTTAATTAGGTTGGATTTACTTAATTAATCATAATTTATTTAATTAATCGTAATTAGCGTAATTAGTGACAGATTAGCCATTTTGTGAAATTTTGCGTTGGTTCTCGTGGATGAATTTATATGTGAATTTGATGGCTTATATGTGCAATTGATTGCTTGGTGAAGGTGATTGATTATTATTGCAAAACTCGATTTTATGGGTATTTAATTAGAAAAATACCAGGTGTCGATTTTTGACGCCGATTTTTATGTACTATATAAAATCGTGGAGTTTTAAAAATGGGAGCGTACTATGTTTATTAGTTCGATTTAAATACGTGACCACGCACGATTATTTTACTGGGAATTTTTAATACGAAGAAAATTGGCTAAGTTTATTATTTGAAACAAGGTATTTGAATGCAAAACACGTTGTCCTTGGCAAAGTACGTGTGCATGTGGTCACTATCGTAACCCATCACCCAATGAGAGTTGGGGGGGCGATGCCTGATTAAGTTCGGATGCCCTACGTCAATAGATGCCGGTCGCAGTGGAGGCTCGGCCGATGCTCCTTTAAGGAATGCCGTCTAGGTGTAGACGTTGTTGTGCCCGACGGAGCGGGACGATGCCCAGTTACGCCGGATGACCGCCGACTATTGAGTTGGCCATGGCCGTTGGGTTGTAATAGCTGGAACACGCCTGAATGGTTGTGATAGCTGGCCTGATTATGGGGCAAAATTGTGTGGCATGGTATGAGATGTGTCATAACGGTTTTACCCTATAATCGGGACTCATGTGATTGTTTGAAGGATAAGAATGATGTGTTCCAGTTATTAAATACACCTGTGATATTTATATTAGTATATGCGATGCACTAGTATGCAGGGACGCGCTGAGGTGAGGTGAGTTTTGTATGGTGCGTGTTTAGGACCGCCTTCGAGGCGAATTTGCATGCTAATCGGGGTTTAGGGATTTGACTCACTGAGATTTATCTCATCCCGTCGTGGTTAAATATTTTCAGGTCCTTAGTATGGAGCATCGTCCCATTCGTTTTGGGGTTTCATGGGAGATGGACTACAAGCCCTCCTACTTCCCTATTCCTGGGACCACCCAGACCCGCGAGTTAGTGGTGAGCACGATTTGGGTCGATGAGGGCCTCCCTCAATTGGTGCCTCATCACTTCAAAGCGTGGTTCATCAACAAGCGTAACGGGGCTCGGGAGGGTCCTTTGCAGGGTTTTGACGGACCACTTGCTGGGACGGTGAATGGGGAGGTAGCTCACCCCATGGACATCGACATCCCAGATGGTGTCGTGGAGAATTCGGAGCCTATGGTAGAAGGGTCCGGAGCATATGTGGCCTAGTAGTTTCTTTTTGAAACAGACTTATGTTTATAAACTTGTAGGGCTAACCCGGTATGTATATAAAGTGCAATTTGTGAAAAATCATGTTGTGTGTTTTTACTATCCTTGTGTTTGATTATTGGCCGGGTGTTTATTTAATTCACTTCCGCATGTGCTTAATTGAAAGATAAAAAGAAATGGTCAGTGATGTGTCCTGGGACATAGCATTTTTAATCGACCGTCGAGGGATGTGCGCACACCTGGGGTTCGGGGTGTGACAATGGTGCTCTCTAAGAAACCCCTAAAATGAAGATTCCCTCCTTCGCCTCAAAACCAATCATGCTCTCTTGTACCTCCCCCGTTGGTGCATGGATGCTAGGTTCCAATCTCCTTGAGCAAGCTATTACAGAGAGAGAGAATTGCCCTACAATCACTGTCTTGCTAGCCTAGTCTTGAAATTTGAGGATCCTTGAAGCTGCCAGCCTTGACCCAGTCGCTCGTCACTGGGTGAGGATGATCGAGCAAGGGTTGCCCTCTCCCACTCAAATGAGGGAGGCCCTCACCAGCCCAAGCCTAGGCATCCCTCACTCGAGGCCACCGCCCTCTGTTGGCCATGGACAAGGTCTGGTGGAGAGAAAAAGGGGCCAAGAAAAAAAAAAGGAGAGAAAGGGAAAACAGAAAAAATAAATAAAAATTTGGAATGGAACACACTAGACTGTAAACCAAGATGAAACCTAGACTCCACAACCCTATAATACAGGTTAGAAATAAAGATAAAGGCATGAAGAACAACTAAACAAAATGCTATAGAAAAGTATCACTGCTAAGAGGAGAGTTAAAGAACTAGTAGACCAAGGTAACGAGTTGCAGTGGCCATGAGAGCAAGGTAAGCTTACCTCGACCTCAATCTATGATTGCGAGAGTGAGGCAAATTCGATCCCTATTTTTTATAAATGTGTGAGTGGTCCATAAGAGGGGAATCTTAGGTATCTATAAACTACAATACCTCTAATTTCTAACTGCAGAAAAAAAATACAACAAGAAAAATGAATTCAAAATTATGTAGAGTCGCTTTTTTTTTCTTTTTTTTTTAGGGAGTTGAATTCGGTCCCTAAATTTTATAAAATGCATAAATAGCGTATGGGAATGGAAAATTAGGTATTAACAAACTATAAAATCTCTAGTTTCTAAATGCAACAAGATAAATAGTGCAAAATTATGTAAAATCACTGTTTTTTGGGAATTGAATTGTGTTGTTGTCTGCAAATTCGATCCATAATTTTTGGCAATTGCAATAAAGATGTACGAGCTAATATTTAGATTTCAACAGGAGGCTATCTTCCATGTCAGGAAAATAACATCCTCTTAAATCAACTTAAAATTGAGAACATAACTTGGCCAAATTTATGTTTTTCTTTGGGTTAGATTCAAAGGAGGTAATACCTCGCGCTAGCTGCCTATCCTCATCTCTTAAGTATAAAAAACTTAACTAGTAAAATGGTTCAAATTTACAATTATATATATATATATATATATATATATATATATATTACTCTATTTGATATGTCTAATGATTTCAAATTAATCCAGTATAGATCAACATAGTTGAAGATTTTGATAGTTTCTACAAAATGCCCAATAAACATTCAAATCGAGAATTAACAAAATCATGTAATATCCAACAAATGGGCTAAATAGGTATGTGTTTTGTGAAGATATGATGGAATCATATTTGGATCTTAGTGTTTCTCACTTGAAATAATTTTAGGACTATGCTCACCATTTTAGAGGTGAAGTCTTATACTATGCTATATATTTAATAAAGATGCATACATTGGTTTCCATGTGTTCATCATAGTATATTGAACCGAGAAATCGGAAATCCATGCTATTTGTGTCATGCCCTGTTCCTCGAGCACGTGCCTATCCCTGCTTGGTCGATTTAATAGCGACGTCCTAGGATGCATCACTGACCCATTCATTTTAATACGCATGCGGAAGCATATAAATAAATCCCCAGACAGTAAAACAATGTGATAGAATGTCACAGCGGGGCTTTAGGTTCTCCACCAACACCATCTAAGGACTTGAAAATGGTTATACAATAAACAGTAAGATAATGTCTCAGCGAGTTCTACCCCCTAAGACTCGATTAGGAAGCAAATATGCCATTAGGGCTACCTATGCACAACACGGGTCGGAGGACTTACCTTGGCCTCAGTTCCATCCTGCAAATCAATTCAATTTAAATATACAACCAATCAATCACCACAAATCGAGACTTCTATCAATCGACCTAGTCGATTACATGTCATCACGACCTTCCCCTGGTCGGTATATTAAATACTATCTATAAGGTCCTATCAAACCAGGACCGCTCACCCAAAGCTGAAAATATAGATAGTATAGCTCGCCCAAAGCTGATAATATAGTATATTATGTATATGCTCGCCCAAAGTTAATAGACTAGGGTCCCTAGGCCAATTTAGTATACTATATATGCTCGCCCAGAGCTGATAATAAATTGCTCGCTCAAAGCTGATACTATGGTATACTATTTATATGCTTTCCCAAAGCTGATAATTTAGGGCTCCCAGGCAAATATAATATACCACTCCCACTATACAACCAATTCATCATTTTTATCATGCTCAATAAAAATACTCGTGTGTGGGTACACGGTCGACCTAAGCCAAAATACCAAAATTTCACTTTCCATTTTCCAACTTCTTTTAGTAGTCCAAAAATAGATTTTTGGCATTGTAGACTGACGCCCGGTAATTTTCCTATTAATTACCAAAATTTCTTAATTTAGAAAATAAATCCTAAAATCACCAATAAATCAATTCAAGACAATTTAGCACTCAAATAATTAAACAAAGATCGCATCATAATAATCAACATAAAATTCCGGTCACCGCTATCTCGTCTAATTTTCGAAAAATAAATAAATAATTAAATAATTACAAAAATTAATTATTAAATAGTTATAAATCCAACTTAGGCCCGTAATGCCTAATTGGACACTGAAATGGACCCAGAAAAATTCTGAGGTTCGTTCAATAAATACCATAACCTATTTACTAGCTAATTACTCTAACCATTTGCCTAACATGCATCGGTAAAGTACTAAATTAATTATTCTAATCTAATCTATCCACCTAATTGCATTTATTAAATCTAATCAACCCCTAAGCATCATTAACCTACTAAGCGATGATAAGTGAGTAAAACTCACTTGTTAAACGAGTGGTTCGGTGCAAAACGACAGGGATGTTGGCGGGCTTCACTTTCCTCAAGGCGGGCCTAGCAACCGAGGCTCAAAACACCACCAAAACGGGCCTTGAAGGTGGCTGGAAACCCATTGATTTCCTCTCTGTTCTTGGCTGTTCGATGGCTGCAAAGGCAAGAGGATGGCTTGGTTTAGGCGAGGATGGACCGAGGAAGCAAAATCGGACCTTGGCGGGGCTTGGTGGAGCTCGAACGGCAGTTGGCAGCAGCTCACGGTGATCAAGATGCTCGGACAGCTCCTAGAATGCTGGGATAGCCTACTGGAACCGAGTGAGGGTGAGAGAGAGGCGGTGGTGCGCGCGGCACATAAGCGAGGACGAAATCGACGACGGCGGCATGCGGCTTGCTGTCCGGCGGTGGTGCGGCTGCTCTGGCTTCTTTCCTGCACCTCTGGTCTTCGCACAGCAGCTTGGATGGAGGAGAATGAGGGCTTGGACAGTGGATAAGGGAGAGAGGGAGAGATGGGGGACAAGGGGGCCACTAAGGGCCATTTCTTCCATTCTCTTGTCTCCTTAACCATCCACCACCACCCATGTCTTCCTTGGCCACAATTCAGCCAACCATGCACCCCTCACAACCTTTGAAATGGTCCAAAATGGGCTAGGCAAGGGGGCATACGAATTTCCAAGATTTCTCCTTCAATAGGGCTTAGTTTCTTGCTCAATTCAATCCCATTTGGCCTCAATAAATTCCATTATCGAGTCTTCGATTAAATTTCTATTTTTCCTCACCAATACATCTCACTTACTTCCCAATTGCGCGATAAAAAACGGTCCCGGCCTTTTTTTGAACAAAAACGGCCCTAGGATGACTTTTTCCCAAAAAGTCTCGGGTTGTAGAAAAATCTTCTGAGACTGAGTCGATGCTCCTAGAATTTATTGTAACATGACAGAATCTTCAATTTCTGAAATCGGACTCGAATTCGCGGTTAATTTCCATTCGGCGCGTTTTTAGAGTGACCTAGGCTATCGGGTAACTTTTAGAAATTTTTTTAGTGCAAATAACCCATGGTCGATTTTCTTCGAGCCACAATGAACCCACTTGACACATTGGCGATTCTCGGTTGTCATGAAAATCTCGAGGATTCAAATACGGACATAGGGTATCAAAATAATAAGAAAATCAGTCTAGTGTCGGTTGACGAGAATTTTGCAATTTAGTGGTGCCACCCACAATTAGCCACACATCTCAGTCAAACCAACCTATCTCTGATCTCAAATTGATTTTTTTTAACTGTGCCGTAATGGCCTCTGAAGATAAGCATGGTCGAGAAGCCGATTCCTGGTTAAATTCTTAGGTCTATTACCTTAAATTTCCTAATGGCTTCTGTAGATAGTCTAGTTATCTTGAGAGTGATCAGCTTTGAGAACAACCCTATAGGCGTGCCAATGAAATGCCTGATTTATTCAATAGAAAACATGATCGAAAATCTAGGATGTCACAACTCTTCCCCTCTTATAAAAATTTTATCTTCAAAATTTAAACTTTTACAAAACTTAAGCAAAAAGGTGGGGGTACAATTGTCTCATCGACTCTTCAGTTTCCCACGTTGCTCCTTCAGTGCTGTGGTGTTGTCAGATCACTTTGACCAATGGAATGGTCTTTGTACGCAGGACTTGCTCTTGTCTGTCCACGATCTGAACCGATTTTTCAACGTATGACACACAGTCATCCACATCTAATTCTTCAAAATTAAGCACGTGGGTTGGGTTAGGCTCATACTTTCTTAACATCGACACATGAAAGACGTCGTGCACTTGCGCCAATCTCGGCATCAACACAAGACGATATGTTAAGGTCTCGATTCTCTCAAGAATCTCAAATGGACCTGCGTACCTCGGACTTCGTTTGCCTTTCTTTCCAAAGTGCAAAGTTCCCCTTATTGGTGACAGCTTCAGAAAAACGTGATCACCAACTTGGAATTCCAATAATCTCCAGTGCTTATTTACGTAACTTTTCTGTCTGGTTTGTGCGGTCTTTAATCTACCTCTAATTATTGCCACATCATCTACTGACTACTGGGCCAACTCTGGGCCTGTGATCTTCCTTTCCTCAACTTCATCCCAACACACTGGTGTTCTGCACACTCTACCATACAACGCTTCAAATGGAGCCATCTTAATGCTCTGTTGATAACTGTTGTTGTAGGCAAATTCTACTAGGTGAAGTTGATCTTCCCAACTTCCTTTGAAGTCTAGTACACAAACTCTCAGCATGTCCTCG
Organism: Eucalyptus lansdowneana; assembly: GCA_017140395.1. Classification (NCBI taxonomy): domain Eukaryota; kingdom Viridiplantae; phylum Streptophyta; class Magnoliopsida; order Myrtales; family Myrtaceae; genus Eucalyptus; species Eucalyptus lansdowneana. Next base: position 3,904,148 of record CM029484.1, on the reverse strand, counting down.
AGGGTTTGAATTGTCCTCTTAGACTGGCCATCCGCTTGAGGATGATATGCCGCATTGTACTGAAGCTTGGTACCTAGAGCACTTTGCAAGCTCTTCCAAAAGGCGGCAGTAAACCTCGGGTCTCTATATGAGGTTATCGTAATCGGCACTCCATGCATACGAACCACCTAACGTACGTACAGGTCTGCGTGCCTATCCAAACTGAGGTCTTTTCATACTGCAATGAAGTGAGCTGACTTTGTCAGTCTGTCGACTACCACCCAAATCGAATCATTTCCTCTCTGACTCCTTGGTAGTCCGGTCATGAAATCCATCGTGATATGCTCCCATTTCCATTCTGGGATCTCAAGAGGTTGCAAAAGTCCTCCTGGCTTGCAATGTTGAGCTTTAACTTGCTGACATGTCAAACATTTAGTGACATGCTTGGCGATGTCCGCCTTCATACATGACCACCAATAGTGTTGACGTAGATTCTAATACATCTTGGTACTACCAGGATGAATGCTGTAACTGGTACGATGTGCTTCAGATAAATATATTCGCTAAGTTCCACATCGTCAGGTACAACTAAACGTCCTCGGAACCTTAGTGTTCCATCATCAGAAATATGAAAGTCAGCCTTTCTTTTCTCAATGTCCTCTTGTAGAATCTTCTGCAAATCTGGATCTATCGGTTGGAGTAGCTTGATCCTGATCTAGACATCTGGTTTAATTCTGAGGGTGGCCATAACACTCGAAAGGTGGCCTACCTCAAACTTGAATGTCGACTCTCGAGCTCTCTCGATTAAGTTCCACTCCTTAATCAGTATATGAACAACTAAAGACTTTCAACTCAAAGCATCGGCGACCTTGTTTGCCTTTCCTGGGTGATATAAGATATCACAGTCGTAGTCCTTTAGAAATTCCATCCATCTGTGTTGTATCATGTTCAATTCCTTCTGAGAGAACAGGTACTTGAGACTTTGATGGTCTATGAAGATCTGGAATCTTTCTCCGCATAGATAGTGTCTCCAAATCTTCAGGGCAAAGACAATTGCTGCGAGTTCTAAGTCATGCGTCGGATAGTTCTGTTCATGAGGTCTCCACTGACGGGAAGTGTATGCAACAACTTTACCATGTTGCATCAGCACACAACCCAATCCTCTGAATGACGCATCACTGTAAATCTCAAATCTTCCAGGACCCGATGGGATGGTCAGCACATGTGCGGTACTCATTTTTTCCTTCAGCTCTTGGAAACTACGTTCGCACTTGTCTGTCCACACAATTTTTTTTTCTTTTTTCAGGAGTCTTGTCAAAGGCGATGCTAAAGATGAGAACCCTTCTACAAACCATCTGTAATAACCTGCCAAACCCAGAAAACTTCTGATTTCTGTCACGGTAGTCGGTCTTGGCCAATTGATTACGGCTTTAATCTTGCTCGGGTCCATAGAAATTCCTTCTTTTGAAATCACATGTCCTAAGAAAGCAACACGAGTCAACCAAAACTCACACTTGCTAAACTTAGCGTACAACTGATGGGCTCTTAGTGTCTGCAGCACTAATCTCAAATGATTCTCGTGCTCTTCTTCACTTCTTGAATACACAAGAATATCATCGATGAACACGATCACAAACCGATCTAAATATTCCTTGAATATTCGGTTCATCATATCCATGAAAGCAGCTGGAGCATTCATCAACTTGAATGGCATCACTGTGAACTCATAGTGACCATACCGAGTACGAAATGCTGACTTAAGAATGTCCTCCTTCTTAATTCTCAGCTGATGATATCCTGTCCTTAAGTTGATTTTCTAAAATATCGATGCACCTTGCAACTGATCGAACAAATCATCAATCCTCAGGATTGGATACTTGTTCTTGATCGTTACCTGATTGATTTGTCGATAGTCGATGCACAGGCTCAACGAACCATCTTTTTTCTTTACAAAAAGAACTGGTGCTCCCCATGGTGATGCACTTGAACGAATAAATTCCTTATCCAATAACTCCTACATCTGCACCTTCAGTTCCTTCAACTCAGATAATGCCATCCGATAAGGAGTCTTAGAAATTGGCTCTGTCCCGAGTACTAACTCGATCACGAACTCAATTTCTTTCTCTGGCGGTAGTCCTGGCAATTCCTTTGGAAAGACATCTAAAAATTCTTGCACCACAGCAATGTCTTCCATCTTCAGCTCCTTAACTGTCGTATCCATGACAGTTGCCAGGTAACCTTGGCAACCATCGTCTAACAAAGGAGTTGCCTCTGGTGACGAGATCAAGGTAATCGAGAGTCCTCCTCAATTCCTGATAGGGGTCAAACTGGATCGCTTTGCGATAGAGTCCATTTTTGCTTGTTGCTTGGTGAGCCAATCCATGCCAATAATTAAATCAAAGTCGTACATGGCTAGGACTAACAGATCTATTTTCCCCTCTCGCTCACCAATCTCTAACTTGCACCCAGAACAACCCAAAGCAGCAATAACTCTATCCTTCAATTGTGTAGATATGCAAACTGCCGACTCCAACAATATAGGACTTAATCCTAACAACTTAACATATTGCTCGGTAATAAAGGAGTGGGTTGCTCCTGGATCAAATAAGGCGTAAGCAGGATGGTCGTTCAGTGAAACCATACCTATTATCACGTCAGGTGCAGCCTCTGCCTGACCTTGTGTAATGGCATGCACTGTGCCTTGTACTAAGGGTCTCAACTGTCCTCCTTGTGGCGTGTTATGCGGTGCATACTCCCAAATTTGACCCATAAGTGGCGGCGGTGGCAACTACGGTTGTCTTCTTGGTCGGTCAGGACAATCTCTGATCATGTGGCCCTGTTGGCCACATCCAAGACAAACACCCGGCCTTCGGGGACATGGAGCTAAACTATGTCGCCTTCCACAGAAGCGACATAGGCCATTCTTGTGAAAGCTAGTACGAGCACCTAGAGGGGGTGAATAGGTGCGAAAACAAATTTTGCAGAGTAAAGTATATAATTTTGCTTTTAAACCAACTCTGTTTAGCAATAGATTATAAAAAGGAAATTAGACTTTAATAATCAAATAAAGTTATGATCAAAGTAAAAGAGCTTAGGGAAGAGAATAAGAACACAAGGTTTATAGTGGTTCGGCTTAATCCAAGCCTACGTCCACTCTTCCGCACTGGCAGCCCACCGGCTGGATTTCACTAAGAATCAAAAGAGTTGTTACAGTGTAACTCTTCCTTGATTCCATAGTGTAGAGACTCTGCTACACTTCCTCAAGGTATCACAGAGGTATAAACTCTTTTTTTGTGTACAAGTTTTTGCTCAACAATTGAATTTATAAAGAACAAGGAGCTTAAGACTTTGGAATTTCTTTATCGCGCACACACTTGAATAACTGGAACATCTTCCTTATATACTCCTCCATGCCTGTGACACCCCGAACCCTTCGCAGGTCGTCACCAGCGCCGATGTTACACTTTATTTCCTTTTGCTATCTTGTACTTAAAACAAGCGTCGTTAATCACAGGCATTTTTTTTTTTTTAACGATCGGTCCCAACGCGACTCATAGCGGAAGCAAATTAAACATCACCATCTATCCCCCTACCAATCCATGATACAAATACACACCAGCTAAACATCAGGATTTTATAAACAACTTCGACACTTTGCTTACATATATATTTAGCAAGATGGGATTCCCTTCGGGTCGGTACAAAACAAGGAAAAGCTAGGACTCAGCCACGTCCAGCCTAAAACCTCAAAAAGAAACTCTTGACCCTCAACATCATACGAGTACGAACCCCCATCGAAAGTGTCGATTATCTACATCAAAAAGAGATCCAGCTCCTACTCATCGCGCGCAGGTCTCAAACCCAACCCAAGGCATCGGGGCGGTGGCGGCGGCAACATCCCTCGCATTGCTCCATCCCGACGAACGTGCACGTAAATGAACTCCCCGAATAACGGGACCCCCAGCCAGGCCCACGTCATACATCACTAGACAACGTACTCGGATAAAAGTCAGTCCGGGAACAGAGGGACAGTCTATCTCAACACACTCGACCTCTACATCGGATGGTATCCCGTAAAATGTACCCCGCGTGACGGCAGGTAGCGGCATACTTGCTAATCTGAAATGTTATCCCCAAAAGGGGTGAGTACAACCACTTAACAGATAGGGAAATCCAATAACAACTCAATGCATCATGCATATCATCATACAATGCAGGCATTGCTTACCTTTGATGTCATGCGCATTCATGCATCATCATATCATACATATCATCATCATGGCATCTCATATATCATTATCATCATCATGCATTTCATCATGCATATCATACCATGGATGATCATCATATCACATCACATCATCATCATCATCACATCATCATGCATATCATCATGCATATCATATCATGGGTGATCATCATATCACATCACATCATCATCATTATCATCATGCATATCATCATGCATATCATATCATGGGTTCATTTTTCATCTTTTATCTTTAAGTTTGATCACCACATCACCCATTTCTCATATCATCAATTTCATCATCCCTTCGGGCAAAGACCTCCGACAGGGTTCCCAACATTCCAGCCATCCCATGGCCACCGGGCTTTCGGCCCCCCACATTCCGGGCATCTCGCATCTCAACTAGCATCACGAGGCATTCCCTTCGGGCAGAAACCTCCGACAGGGCTTCCGGCCTTTACCCTTCTAGCCAGGCATCCCGCACCCACATCCTAGCGTCGCGAGGCATTCCTTTCGGGCAAAGACCTCTGACAAGGCTTCCGGCCCCCCACATTCCGGGCATCCTGAATCTCCCAGGGAATTCCGGCAATGCATCTCCGTACATTCCGGCCTCATCCTCCACCACATCCTCTTACTCACATATCATTTTCCACATTCACCATCCTTTTAAATCTTATTATTACATGGCATATGATTCACGCATCCTTCACAATTTATGATCATACATACACCAATGTCATACAACAATGTATAATAAATTCAATGGAATTCATGGCCAATAAAATAATCCCTTATTATTTTATTATTTTATTATTATATTTATTTATTTTAATAAATAAATATTAAATTTAATATCTATGATTTTCCCAAAATCATAATATTCAAACAATCATTAAACAAAACAATAGGATCACAATTTCATACAAAATTCATGGCCAAACTGAATTTCTCATAATTTCACAACTTCCACAAAATAGCACATGATATTCGGATAATGACCAGAATTGCACAGTTTCCAAATAAATTCAATTAAAATACACATATGGCCTTCAAAAATTACGAAATTTTACAGGGTGATAGCCAAGACATTTCGTGCATTTTTCATGCAGAACTCTAAACCAAATTCTTTTAGATTAATTTATACAACCCCACGAAACTTCTGGAACCACTACCGCGTCGTCCAGAATACACTTCTCCGAAATTTTTAGATTTCACCCATCTATTCTCTTTTGTTTCCTCCGAAATTTGAGTATGTTATGTACCAATGTGTCCTTTACAAGTTTCATGAAGAGATCTAGGTCAAATAACCAAATTATGGTCACCATTTAAGTCCATCAAGTCTCGGGTGTCTCGGAATACTTCACCAGAACCATCGTTTCCAAGATCTAACCGATTCACCAAGCTATACTTGTTCTTTTCGCTTCAAATTTGAGTATGTTGTATTTTAATGTGTTACCTACAACTCTCATGAAGACATCGAAGTCAAATCTTTAACAGAAATCAACATGCAAACAAGAATCCAGCAAGAGGTCAGTGGAAACTTCACAGATCTAGGGTCTCCGTATAATAGAACTTTAACCCCTCATATCTCCATCATTTTCCACGAAATTTCAGTATGTTATAGTAAATGGCGTAAGCTACAACTTCCATGAAGACATTGAAGCCAAAATCGAACTCCAAACACACATGCAAGCTCAAACAAGCTACTGACTCCCACAAACCGAACAAGAACAGTCACACGGTTTGAAAACAAGCCACCCTTACCTCGGTTTTTCGCACTCAAAACACCTAAAACCTAACATGCAATCAACGAAATAAACATGCAAGAGAAGTTAAGGACTCCACTTGCCTCTAAGATGAGCAAACGACGACGAACGGCGGCGGGACACGGCGATCGGACGGCGAACGAACGGCGGCACCCCTCGGCTCCGCCTCCTTCCCCTCTCAGTCTCTCCCTTTCTCTTGAACTCTCTCTCTCTCTCACCCTCTCTTTGGACGAATGAAGCAAGTAACCGGCCACTCTCTCTCTCCTCATCCCTTTTATACTCCCCTAATCCCATGATTAGCAATCATGAGATTGCCTACAAACCCACCAATGCATGCTCTTGCCATTTGCCACTTGTCTCATTGGGTTTTCTTTTTAAATTTGGTTTGGGCTTGGGCTTAGGCCCATCCGGCCACTCCCCTTGGGCTGGTCGAATCCTCTTCTTGGGCTCTAATGGGCCGACTAGCTTGGCCCACCAAGCTTTAGGCTAATGGGTCCAAGGCCCATTCGAATTTTAACCCTCTTTTTCCTTTTTTTTTTTTTTTGAATTCCTTCTATAAATATTTCTAAATTTCAATTTTCAATCTTGGCCAAAGTCTTAGGATATTTTTGCTCATTGAAATTTAAATCATATGGCCAAGCATAGATTATTAATCTTATTAAATTTAAATTTCCACAATCACAAGCACAAATCATCAAATTAAAAGACTAATGGCTAAAACATAAGCCATGGAAATTCTATCACCTAATTAAAGACTTTAACACACCTTATGGCTCGGCTTTGAATTTCTGGGATGCCACAATGCCTTCATACCCGTTGCACTTACCAAAGGAGCTCTTCCAATATACCCGTTGGACAGAATCAATTAGGGAGATTTCGAGTTATTTAAGGAATATGACGATAGCCCACCAATCCTGCTAGCCCATACAATCAGGATCTAGGTTTCCATAAGTAGAACCTTCCAAGTATGCTTCGCTAATCAACGGATCTAAATTACTCGAATTGAAATCAAAACGAATAATAGATTCCAAGATGCTATATCCAGCCAAGAGATCTTCTTCAGTTGATAGAATCAAATCCTTAATGAAATACTCAGTTCTGGATAAGTCTTCTTCGACGGTCTAGAAACTGTCAATGAGGATAGACTTTGAATCTTGAGTCCGGCGGTCCGACGGTCTTCAGACTTTGACTAAAGAGTCTGCAAGTCTTTAGACTAGACTGATGGAAACGTTTTGTCAGCTTCAAAACACGCAAAGAAGTTTTCTCCAACAATCTCCCCCTTTTTGATGGTGACAAAACTTTCCGCAGATTTGGATATTTTTGATCTGCAAAACAATACTCAAGCAAACATGGATATCTCACAAAAGATAATTGACTTAGTAAAGACAGCATTAAATCTGCATCCACAGGAAATAAGTTAGTCCTGTAAATAAACAACTATATTTGCCATGAAATACCGATAGTGCTTAAAATAAACAAACAACCAAACAACCAAACAAAAGTAAAAAGTCATTCAAAAAGTGTCAAACGAGAGTCAAGTCTCAAATCTACACCATCTCTCCCCCTTTTTGTCAGCATTAAAAAATGTAGAGAGAAAAAGATAATGGAATTATGGTTGCCTAGGAACGCGAACAAGCTAGAAATCTCCCATTGACTAGACAATCCCTTCCAGCTTTTTCAAATCCTCCTTCAGTTGAGCCACATCTTCACCCTTGGCATTAGCTTGAACTTGAAGAGCAAGGGCATGAATTTGATCATGCAAGGAAACTAAAGAGGCTTGACATGCATTCTGCAAGTTCTGAACTTCGCATCCCAGGGCATAAATTTGGCCTCGCATCTCCATAAGAACATCAAGCACTCTGCGAAAGTCTGCTGAATTTTCAGTCTGAGTGCTAGCTTCTGCATGATCAGTAGGAGTATTTACAGATGATGGCAAGCCAGCATGATCACTCAGATTTGGCGATGAAACCTCATGACCTTCCTTTGGGAATTGAGAGGCATAGATATCTTCAGGATTTGCAGGTGAACGACTAACACCTTCACTAGTAACAACAATTGAAGATGTACCTCTTTTCTCAGCAACTCTCCCTATTTCAATGCCCTCAGGAGGTGAGAAGTACACTTCATGCTCTATTTCCTCCTATTCACCTCTGCCTTCTTCTTCTTCTGCAATCATTTCTTCCTCTGCTTCTTTTCGCATTGTTTCTCTCTCTCCACTCCTTTCCTCTTCTTCGTCTCTGTCTTGATCCTCTATCTCCTCAGTCTCTGGAACAACACTTTGTAAATTTCTTAGTGCAAGAGCAGAAATGGTAATATCGTCCTCATCCTCTTCATCCTCCAGAACGAGTGCTTTCGTTTCTTGGATGGAGCTGTCATGGGCTCCTTCCCTTTTCGTTTTGTAGCTGAAGAACCTTGATGAGACTTGACAGGGGTTTTCTCTTTCAATCGCTCCAAAGCCTTGTCCAGCTCTTTCAGATGCATTTTGGAAACCATTTTCAGTCCCACCACCATTTGATCACATGATCGAACACATAGAATCCTGGGAGGTTGAATGTCGAAACGTCTGAAAAGCTTTGTAACAAGCGATGAGTATGGAAGTTGCCCTTTGTCTTTCGCCATCGTTCTGTACATGTGAAACATGATTGTGTGAGGCAGAAAGAACTTTTTCCAGCATTGATGGCATACATCAGCTTTGTTTCTGAGTTAGAGACGTCGGTCTTCGAAGTTGACTTGGGTCTGAGGCAATTGATCATGATCTTGTGAAGCAAAATGTTAGAGGCATTCATCCTCAAGTACGAAATTCTTCCTTCAGCCATTCCATCCCGAACAAGCTCTACCATTGCACGACCAATAGACACACTAATCGATTGGAATGCCCCTCGCTCTACTCCAATCACATCCGCCAATGTGTCCATGTCAACGATATAGTCCTGGTCTCGAACACTAAACGAAAATCTATTCACATCCAAGAAACTTAGATTATAATAGAAGTAAGTAGTAAGCTCTGTGCCTCTGTCGTCTTAGAACAAAATCGCTCAAGCTGAAGTTGAGTGAATTTCTCTCGCAGCTTCACATTCAAAGAATCAAGAAAATTAAAGTCTACACTTCTTGGATTGATCACTCCTCTTTCTAGCAACTTGGAGTAAAGTCGCTTGTGTTCCTCCGAGCGAAACAAATCTGTCCTTTTGCTTCGAATATTCACCCCAACACCCATTCTAGGCTTGAAATGAGTGTACATTTTGTCATCATCATTTCCATCAAGCTGACTAAGACCTCCAACACGTGGATCACTAGGAATATTCGCAAATGCTCGATCTGCCGACCCCGCAGGAGCAATCTCCAATCGTTCCATTGTTCGCAAAAAGTGGGTTTCATTTCGATACCCTTTCTCTTTCAAAAATTCATCAATATATTTCAAGGGAGTGCCTCCCCTCTTCAAGGCAGAGTAAAGCTTAAAGATAAAAGCGGGCTTTTGTGATCTTACGGGTTCTGCGCCTTCAATGATTTCTTCCTCCGCTCTACGATTACTACCTTGAGGTCTAGCTTGAGGAGATTGACGTGGTTCAGAATGTTGTGGGCTCTGCTGCTGTCTTGGGGATTCTTCTTCCTCGGTGAGGTCAACATGTGTAGGACCCTCACGCATGTGTTGTGGTCCCCTGTTCACGATCCTTGAAGACTTTCTTTGGGACACCATTCTCACAGTGTTTGAGAGATTCCAAACTCGATTCGCGAAAAAAAGGTGAGAACTTGAAGATTAAACTAGAGAGTAAAAGTAAGAAAGCGAAGGTCTGTGCTTTTTAGGGTTTGTGAGGAAGACGATCAGTATATAAGGCAGTCGAAAAGAGGCATACGGAACGACATAAAAGGAAAAAATAGAAAATGCCTTCTAAAAAATAACTGCCTTTTTGAAAGAATAGATAACCGTATTTTCAAAAATAACTCCTTTTTCGAAAAGGAATAATTGCAATAATTACAAAAACTGGGGAAGATAACATCAATCAATTATAGATTAATAGATAATCATACATTTTTGAGATTTTATCCGTGGGATAAATTTCTAAAAACGAGAATAACTTACAGTCGTAAATCTTGATCTTATGAGTTTGAGTATCATTAGACTTTTATCCCGAGTTTGAACTTTTTCAGAGTTTAAGATATTGAGTCCGGAATGAATAAGCTCGAATTGATTTTTCTCCAAAGGCTTTGCGAAGATGTCCGCTAGTTGATTCTTTGAGTCAATGAATTGAATCGAGACTTCTCCATTTTGAACATGATCTCTAATGAAATGATGTCGAATCTTTATATGCTTTGCTCTTGAATGAAGAATTGGATTATTGGTGAGGTTAATCGCACTAGTGTTGTCACATTTGATTTCAGTGCATGAGTCTTCGATTCCAAAGTCTCTTAGCTGTTGCTTTATCCACAAAATTTGTGAATAACTTCCAAGAGCCACATATTCTGCTTCTGCTGTAGAAAGAGCTACGGTACTTTGCTTCCTTGAAAACCAAGATATTGTCTTGTTCCCAAGTAATTGACAAGTGCCGGAGGTGCTCTTCCTATCAACTCTGCATCCTGCTAGGTCTGCGTCTAAATATCCAAGAAGAGTAAAGTCTCATTCTTTAGGATACCAGAGATCGAAATTAGAGGTAGATGCAACGTATTTGATGATGCGTTTTGCAGCACTTAAATGAGATTCTTTGGGATCTGATTGAAATCTGGCATAAATACAAACACTAAACAGAATGTTAGGTCTAGAAGCAATAAGACAAAGAAGTGAACCAATGATACTCCTGTATAGCTTCTGGTCAACTTTCTTTCCTCCTTCGTCTTTGTCCAGCTTCGAGGAACTTGACATTGGTATATCTGTCTTTTTGCAATTCTCCAAGCCAAACTTTTTAACAAGTTCTTTAGCATGTTTTTCTTGGTGAATGAAAATTCCTTCATTCAATTGTTTTACTTGAAGTCCGAGAAAGAAGGATAGTTCACCCATCATGCTCATTTCAAACTCATCTTGCATAGTCTTAGATAATTTTTTGCACAGATTTTCATTAGATGATCCAAAAATAATATCATCAACATAAATTTAAACAAGCAAGAAGTGTTTGCTTTCTCTTTTGATAAACAGTGTAGTATCTACTTTACCTTTAACAAAGCCATTTTGGATTAAAAACTTACTTAGTCTGTTGTACCAAGCTCGAGGTGCTTGCTTTAGACCATATAGCGCCTTTTTTAGTCTGAATACAGAGTCTGGTTTCCTTGGGTCTTCAAAACCGGGAGGTTGTTCCACATAGACTTCCTCTTGGATAAATCCATAGACTTTCTCTTGGATAAATCCATTTAAGAAAGTGCTTTTGACGTCCATTTGGAATAACCTGAAATTCTTATAACAAGCAAAAGCAAGTAATAATCTAATTGCTTCTAACCTTGTGCATATCCTTTGGCCACGAGTCTTGCTTTGTTTCTTACGACTTTTCCTTTCTCGTTCATCTTGTTCGTAAAAACCCATTTAGCTCCAATGATAGATTTATCTTTTGGTTTAGGAGTCAATTCCCAGACATCATTGATACTGAATTGCCTGAGTTCTTCTTGCATAGCTTCAATCTAGCTTTCATCAGTTAAAGCTTCTTCTATGCTATTGGGTTCTATTTCAGAAATAAGAGCCACAGCACTAGACTCTTCACGCATTTTGGATCTTGTACGAATTCCCTCATTAATGTCACAAATAATGAGTTCTTTAGGATGACTAGACTTGTGCTTCCAGTTGCTGGTTGATTTGTCATATTGTTGATCTTTTTCTTCATTTGATTATTCAACGATCATTCGTTGCTGGTTTTCTGAAGTCTGAGCTGCTTTTGGAGATTTAGACTTTGTAGAGTTTGGAGCAGGTTCATAATCTTCAGGTTGAGTCTGAATCGATTGATTTTGCATAAATTCTTGGAATTTGACATTCATCGATTTCTTCACATATTAAGTCTTTTTGTTGTATACTCTATAAGCTTTGCTGGTGGTTGAATATCCAAGGAAGATACCTTCATCTGATTTTTCTTCAAACTTACCAATTCCATTATTTGTATTTTTCAATATAAAACATTTGCAACCAAACACATGAAAATAGGAAACAATTGGCTTCTTTCCTTTGAACAACTCATAGGGAGTTTTCTCCATAATAGGCCTTAAGAAGACTCTATTAATAATATAGTACGCTGTAGAAACTGCTTCAGCCCAAAAACGAGAAGAAATGTTACTTTCAATTAAAAGAGTTTTAGCCATTTCTTGTAATGATCTATTCTTCCTTTCCACAACTCCATTCTACTTTGGAGTATAAGGTGAGGAGAATACATGCTGACAACCAAATTAATCACAGAATTTAGCAAAGTCAAATTCACCTCCATGGTCTGTCTGTATACTTGAGATAACATACCATTTCTCATTTTGAACTTTCTTAGCAAATTTTATAAAATAAGAAAAGATTTCAGACTTACTTGCCAGGAAATATACCCAAGTGAATCGTGAATAATCATCCACAATTACTAGGCAATATTTCTTACCTCCAATGCTCTGAGTTCTGGTTGGTCCAAAGAGATCCATATGCAAGAGCTGCAGTACACGATTAGTGGACACTTGATTTGTTGGTTTGAATGAATTTCTTACCTGTTTTCCCAATACGCATGGTGTACATAGGTCAGACTTTTGGTATGTCAGATTGGGTAGTCCACGAATAAGCTTCTCTGCTGAGATTTTGGCTATTTGCTTCATGTTGATGTGCCCAAGTTTCCTATGCCATAGATTCACTTCCTCTTGAATTGAGATTAGACATTGGGATTTTTCTGGTTTGATATCCAAGAAATAGATATTCTTATGTCTTCGCCCCATGAAAGTCTGAGAGGAGTCTTTATTGGTTCCTGAACATATTTCTTCTTGAAAGTTGATTTTGAAACCGATGTCGCACAGCTGGCTGATACTCAGCAAGTTGTAGTTGAGTCCTTCTACTAAGGAAACGTTACTGATCGTGAGACTTCCAATATTTACAGTTTAGCAACCCACAATTATGCTTTGCTATTTCCTCCAAAAGAAACTTTTCCACCATTAACTTGAACAAGCTTTATGAAGCAACTTGAGTCTCCTGTCATATGTCTTGAGCATCCATTATCCAAGTACCATTTAACATTTTTCTTGATAGTGACTCGCATTTAAAAAAGAAACTCAAGCTTTCTTTGGTACACATATTTTCTTGGGTCCAAGGGAGTTAGTGTGATATATAGTCTTTGCCCAAACCTTCCTCACGTGTTTCCAAACCATAGGACATTCTTTCTCAAAATGTTCGAGCTGTTACACTTAGAACATTTAAAAGCATCGTATGACATGTGTTTTACAAAACTTTTTGGAAATGATTTTTGTAAGAATCTTTTGTAGGTTTTTGTTTAATTCTTTCATTTACCTTAGGAAAATCAATTAGAGGAATGGTTTCAAAGAGTCATTCGCAAACCCGATTTGTTGAAGTAAGGTCTTTGCGCTAAAAGAATCTATTCTAATTTCTCAGATCCTATAGAAAACCTTTTAGAAATACTTGAGATATCATTTTTCAAAAATGCATTTTCTTTTGAAAGATTGTGTGCATTTTTTTTCAAAGTAATAACACTCTTATCTAAATTTTCGACCTTTTCTTTCCAAACTATCTCCTGTTGCTTCAATGTAGAATTTTCCCTTTTAAGTTCGGAAATCCTCTTGAGAGAGGTTTTGTGACTAAGACACAATTCATCAATATATTTAGAGACTTTAGTAGGAATTTTTAAATTACTCACCTTGATTTCACTATTTGAGTCTGAGTCTGTCTCAGAATCTGAATCTGATTCTGAGTGTGCCATGAGACAAATATTGGCATAATCATCATCACATTCTTCACACTTGATATCACTCCAAGTTTTTGCTTTATATGCTTTTCTATATTTTTCAGCTTTTCCTTTCTTTCTCTTCAGCAGGGGACAGTTGGGTCTGATGTGTCCTTTTTCTTGTATTCAAAGCAGATTACATCCTTGTTGGATTCATCATCCTCAGCTGATTTATTTTGTAGCTTTTGAGAACTTTGTTTCTTCGGATTGAATCTTCTTCATTTTCTATTCAGTTTTCTAAACCTTCTTATCATGAGAGTAAGCTCTTCATCATCCATATCGTCTTTAGAATCTGTGACATCAGAATCATCATTAGATTTTAATGCAATGGATTTCTTACCTTTGGGATCTTCATCTTCGTGTGGCACCCTCGACGGTTCCCCGAACCGTGAGGCTCACCACAGTCTGCTTACCCTTCACTTGACCTGATAATTTAATACTCTGATACCAAGGAATTTCATTAAAATTCATAAATCCTGGGGGTTTACATCTTTTAGATTAGTCCTTGCGCAATTTATATGGCGGAAGCATATTCATCAACTCCTTTCCTTGTATTCAGAAAACGATGCACACCTACTAAACATTTTTAGGTAAAAGCCGAACACTTTTATTTACTTAAACCAGATGGATATCATTCATCAGTACATCAAAATGCTGCAATCTTCTATACTCAGCTATACTTCAAAAGATGACCGACATCTCCTCCAACAGTCGTATACTCAAAGTCCATCGTTCAATGTCGGCGTCCAAAAGTTCCTTCCTTTGCTATCCTCCTCCTCGCGATCATATCCAACCATTTGATCCATCTACCGGTGGCAGTGGCAGCAGAGGTATCTTATCTAGTATGAAATGTTAGTCCCCAAACGGGGTGAGTACAACCACTCAACAATAAAGATCCACCAAACTACATGATGCGTTAGACAGAACAATCAAGGTATCACAAATAAAGCACATATCATCCATGCATTCGAACATACCTCATCATACAGCCATGCATATATCACCATACAACGTGCATATACCACCATGCACTTGTACATATACCATCAAGCAGCCATGCATATATCACCATGCAACGTGCATAGACCACAATGCAACGTGCATATACCACTATGCACTTGTACATATATCATCAGGCAGCCGAGTATATTTCACCATGCAACGTGCATATACCACCATGTAACATGCATATACGACCATGCACTTGTACATATATCATCAGGCAGCCAAGCATATATCACCATGCAACGTGCATATACCACCATGCACTTCATGCTTGCATTTCCATGAGGTTCATCCCATACCATATGCACACATCCATGCGCATGATTCAATTCTCAATTTTATCTTTCACAAGGATCTCATGATTTTTCTTTTCAGGGACCAATGTTTGCATCCCTCATTTATCGCTCGCACCCAACCTGGCATCGCGAGGAGCCTCCGGCACACACCTCCGGGCATCTCGCATCCCACCTGGCATCACGACGAATCTTCGGGCTCGCTATGAAAATGGTTACCCCTACCCTCCGGGCATGCATCATAATACAACCCCTCACCCTCCAGGCATGTATCATAATATAACCAGGCATCCCAACACTCCTGGGGAAAACCTCTGGGCATGTATTCATAATACAACCAGGCATCCAAGGGGCATCGACTCATTCGAACCTTTGGGCATCCCGACTCTCGGGGCATCGTCGGCTCACACCTCCGACGGTATCATCATTATCACAATGTATATTCACATATATGTCTCATTTTCAACATGGCATTTGATGCAACAATATCAAAGGTCTAAACCAGCTTTTTGATGTCATATGATATGCCAAACATCACCATAGATGCAGCACACACAACATCCACGATGTCACATTTCATAAAGAAATTCATTGGCTTTTGAATATAAAACCAATTTTCGGGTAAAACAGAATGCACATCTTTAG
Source organism: Eucalyptus lansdowneana (assembly GCA_017140395.1). Lineage (NCBI taxonomy): Eukaryota > Viridiplantae > Streptophyta > Magnoliopsida > Myrtales > Myrtaceae > Eucalyptus > Eucalyptus lansdowneana. The sequence goes on along the minus strand of CM029484.1, from coordinate 3,888,322 downwards.
TAAAAATTCTTGGAAAATTAGTAAACGATCTCAATAAATTCTGAAAATCTAACATTATGTAAAAAATATCCAGAGAAAGATATTTCGTGAAGAACACCATGTCAAGAAAGTTCCACATCAATCATGTAGATCCACACATCATAGCAAAAGAAATTCCAGCATCACTTTTGCACAGTTTCGGAAATAATTTCAATTAAACCCATAAATGAACTCCGAAAATTATGAGATTTTAATATGTTATAGCTGAGATCTAGAGGTAAAAGTCTCATGAAGAAATAAAAGTCAAATTCCTTCTGGATTAAAATATATAATTTTTGTAATTCTCCCTAACTCTCGGTTCACTGTCCAGATTCATCCTTTTCAAAATAAATCGTTTTTCCCGAGTAATACTAGTCCGTTTATTCTCAAAATTTAGTATGTTACTCCTCAAGACGTTTTCTACAACTATTATGAAGAACACGAGATCAAATTCGGACGGGATGATTTCACAAAATCCACGGACTCACAACAGATCAACATAACAGTTTCCAGATCTGGCTTCTTCAAAGAAAAATGGTTTTACCGACCTATACTTGTTCATCTCCTCTCAATTTTTAGTATGTTATTCTCCAAGAAGTCCTCTACAACTTTAATCAAGAAGTAGAAGTCAGATTCTAACTATAACATTGCATGTAACTCACGAAATCATTAAAGGTCAGACTGTTTTTCCCAGAAACAGAATACTAGGCTAGAACACAACTCCTATAACTTCGAAATTTCACACTCATCCACATCCGAAATTCACCATTCATCACACACCAAACACAGCAAGCAAAGGGTAGATCAATGGGCTCTACTTGCCTTAAATCCAACGAAAATCTCGGCAAGCAAAACGGCGAGCTAGGCGGCGTCGACGGTCTCCTCTCCCCTTCACGGCTCACGCTCGGCTTCCCCTCTCTCGGTTCACTCTCCCTTTCTTCCGATTTCACTCTCCCTCTCTTGGCTTTCTCTCTCTCTCTCTCTCTGTCTCCGTCTCTCTCTCTCTCTCTCTCTCGGTCGATAACCCCTCCCCCTCATTCAATCCGCTTCTCCACTTTTCTTCCCTTTCATTATTAGCAATCATTAACCTTGCATGCATGACACTTGGCTCTAAGGGAATAACGCTTGGCAAGCTCCTCTTGCCACTTGTGGATTTTCATGCAAAGAAGATGGGCCCCATTTGGCTGGGCTTGGGCCAGCCTTGGTCGACTACTTCATGGGCTCCTTGGGCCGGGCCTCTTGGCCCACTTTGGGTCCAACACTTTTGGGTCTAAAGTCCAACTTTTAAATGGCCCAAAATAATACTAAATAAGCCCATAATTGCTCTTCACAATTTGCTTTAATCCCCACTTAATTTCATAATCTCAAATACTCACATGGCCATAAAATTTTGTAATATAAATCAATAAAAATCCAACTTATAAAGTACATGGCCAAAAATAAAAGTTTTCCTATCAATTTATCCTTTAATACAAATCCTTAATCACTGATGGACATAGGATATATTTCCAACCAAATAATTGTCCATTAAAATGCTCGGCCTTAATCTATTGTAATTCATTGGTCTAATGGCTATAATATAATCCGATGGTGCTTCCATCACATATTCATGGTTCATGGTATATCCAGGGGTTGTCATGAAATTTTTCGGATGCCACACTTCGTTGATTTGCTCCACTTCATAAGACTGAAGAGTGCCAACCAATTCGTCAACAGAGAGCGGCATGATTCTTTGTGTCTCCTTTATTGAGGTCTTTATGTGATTCCAATCTTTGGAAAGTCCACACAGTAACTTGTTAACCTTCATGGGTCTAGAGATTGGTTGACCATGATACTCAAGACCATTCATGATTTCTGTAAAACGACTAAACATGTCAACGATAGATTCTCCTAGTTTCATCTTGAATGCTTCATATTGACCGAGCAGAATATTAATTTTGGTTTCTTTCACTCGATCAGTTCCTTCATAGGTGATGTGCAATCTATCCCAGACTTCTTTAGCTATTTCACAAGAAGATATTCTGTTATATTCAGTAGGAGATAATGCACAATATATGAATAAATTGCTTTTGCATCAAGAGCTTGTCTCTTGGTTATCTCTTCTTAAGTCATTTCACTGGACTCAACAACTTCTTTTCTGCTTTCTGAGATTGTTGCAGCTTTAGGAATGATTCCTTTGTCTACCACGTCCCATTCCAGAGGATCTTTTGATCTTAGGAATGCCTTCATCTATTTTTTCCATATGTTGTATTCATTTCCATCAAAATAAAGCACCGGGTGTTACTTTGCTGTTCAACTAGACGTGGAGCCAACATACTAGCCATGGATCGTTAATTTTGAAGTAAAAACACTTCAATTTAAATGAGTACACAAGCTCTGATACCAATTGTGAAAGCTAGTATGAGCACCGAGAGTGGGTGAATAGGTGCGAAAACAAATTTTGCAGAGTAAAGTATATAATTTTGCTTTTAAACCAACTCCGTTTAGTAATAGATTATGAAAAATAAATTAGACGCTAATAATCAAATAGAGTTACGTTCAAAGTAAAAGAGCTTAGGGAAGAGAATAAGAACACAAGGTTTATAGTGGTTCGGCTTAATCCAAGCCTACGTCCACTCTTCCGCACTGACAGCCCACCGGCTGGATTTCACTAAGAATCAAAAGAGTTGTTATAGTATAGCTCTTCATTGATTTCATAGTGTAGAGACTTTGATACACTTCCTCAAGGTATCACAGAGGTATAAATTCTTTTTTGTGTACAAGTTTTCGCTCAACAATTGAATTGACAAAGAACAAAGAGCTTAAGACTTTGGAATTTCTCTATCACGCACACACTCGAATAACTGGAACATCTTCCTTATATACTCCTCCATGCCTTCATACCCGTTGACACTTACCGAAGGAGCTCTTCCAATCTACCCGTTGGACAGAATCAATTAGGGAGATTTCGAGTTATTTAAGGAATATGACGATAGGCCACCAATCTTGCTCGCCCATACAATCAGGATCTAGGTTTCCATAAGTAGAACCTTCCAAGTATGCTTCGCCAATCAACGGATCTAAATTACCTTAATTGAAACCAAAATGTATAATAGATTCTAAGATGCTATATCCAGCTGAGAGATCTTCTTCAGTCGATAGAATCAAATCCTTAATGAAATACTCAATTCTAGATAAGTCTTCTTCGACGGTCTAGAAACTGTCAATGAGGATAGACTTTGAATCTTGAGTCTGGGGGTCCAGCGGTCTTCAGACTTTGACTAAAGAGTCTGCAAGTCTTCAGACTAGACTGATGGAAACGTTTTGTCAGCTTCAAAACACGCAATGAAGTTTTCTCCAACAATTCTGGCTTGACCCTAACTTTCCACCCCACCCTTCCTGTTGGGTGGAACCTGGAATCTACCTCTAGGCATGGGCCTTTTCCCTTGACGAATTCCTTCTCGATGAGAGATGAACCTCGATCCAGATGAGGTAGTCTGCTCATTCAAACTCCTTTCAAGCAGCTGTGATAGACGATAGATTTCTCGATAATCAACCAAGTCGAACAGCACCAGCGGCTACTTCAATTCTTGTCAAAGGCCATTCTTAAACCTTCAAGTTTTCTCTTTGGGGTCTTCAATTAGTCTCGGAGCATACTGGGATAGCTCCGCGAACTTGACCCCATATTGGTCAATAGTCATTTACCCTTGACGGAGTCGTAGAAACTTTTCTATCTTCTGCTCTCTTGCGTTCCTCGAGAAGTGTTGCTCATTGAACGCTTGGAGGAATGTGTTCCACAACAGAACCACTCCTTTTGGAAACACGGTCTCTCTGGCGGCTCTTCACCAGGTGTTAGTATTACCCTACAACTGATATACTGCCAGGGTTACCTTTTCTGCCTCTGTGCACATCAAAAGTGCAAAGGCTTTTTCCAGATCTTGAATCCACAAAGATGTGATCTCAGGATCTCTAACACCCGTAAACCCTGGCGGGCTTAACTTTAAGAACTGCTCCACTAGCTTGTGGATCGGTCTTTCTCTATTTGCACCTATATTCCCAGCTAGAACATCGACATGTACGGCGGTAGGTGCAGCAACAGGGACGGCCTCAGCAGCGGCGGCAACAGCAGCAGTAGCGGCGGCCTGTGCGGCAGCTTCAACAGCGGCGGCTTGATTTTGAGCCTACTGATCCATTCGGTTACCCATAACCTCTAACACCCGCATAATCCCTTCGATTCTAAGATCACCAGGGGTTGCTACCCCAGCACCAACAGGAGGTGGTGCTACTCCACTGGCACTGGCTTGTGCCTGTGCCCTACCTCTACCTCGTCGGGTACCGACCCTGGTTAGTGACCTAACCCAAGTGTAGGCCTAACAGTTCTCTTCCTCGAAGTTCTCTGCTCCTGCTCGCTCATGGTTAAGCCTTTAAACTAAAACCTGTCTTCCAAATCCACACTAGATTAGAAGATGAGCGATCCACATACGACAAACAATTTTACCAATCAACTACCACAGACATGCACCAGCATGAATTTAAAGGTCTTTCCTACCACTATCACATGAACCATCGCACCTTATCACTCCAATACCTAACCATTGCTCTGATACCACAAAAGGGAGATGTCACGCCCCGATCCTCGAGCGAGCGCCCATCCCTGCTTGGTTGATTTAATAGCGACGTCCCAGGACGCATCGCCAACCCATTCATTTTAATACACATGCAGAAGCATATAAATAAATCCCCAGACAATAAAACAATGGGATAGATAAGTATGACTACAAATTTTCCAATCAAAGGCCTTTTTATAAACAAACAGGTTTATATACCATATCAGGCTATTTACAAAATATTGGCTTAATAACAAAAAGGAACTGTCCTAAGACCCACTGGTCAGACACATTCGCCGATTCTTCGGTCTCCACCTTCCCAAACTCCGGGGCTTTCGGTCCTCCACCAACACCATCTAAGGACCTGAAAATGGTTATACAATAATCAGTGAGACGATGTTTCAGCAAGTTCTACCCCCTAAGACTCGATTAGGAAGCAAATATGCCATAAGAGCTGCCTATGCATAACACGAGTCGGAGGACTTACCTTGGCCTTAGTTCCATCCTGCAAATCAATTCAATTCAAATATACAACCAATCAATCACCACAGATTGAGACTTCGATCAATCGATCTAGTCGATTACATGTCATCACGACCTTCCCCTGGTCGGTACATTTAATACTATTTATAAGGTCCTATCAAACTAGGACCGCTCACCCAAAGCTGAAAATATAGATAGTATAGCTCGCCTAAAGATGATAATATAGTATACTATGTATATGCTCGCCCAAAGCTGATAGATTAGGGCCCCCAAAGCCAATTGAGTATACTATATATGCTTGCCCAAAGCTAATAATAAATTGCTCGCCCAAAGCTGATAATAAATTGCTCGCCCAAATCTGATAATAAATTGCTCGCCCAAAGCTGATATTATGGTATACTATTTATATGCTCGCCCAAAGCTGATACTTTAGGGCTCCCAAGCCAATATAGTATAACACTCCCACTATACAACCAATTCATCATTTTTATCATACCCGATAAAAATACTCGTGTGTGGGTACACGGTCGGCCTTGGCCAAAATACCATAATTTCACTTTTGATTTTCCCACTTCTTTCAGCAGTCCAAAAATAGATTTTTAACGATGTAGACCGATGCTTGGTAATTTTCCCATTAATTACCAAAATTTCTTAATTTAGGAAATAAATCCTAAAATCACCAATAAATCAATTCAACACAATTTAGCACTCACATAATTAAATACACTACATCACGATAATAAGCATAAAATTCCGGTCACCGACTATCCCGGTCTAATTTTCGAAAAATAAATAAATAATTAAATAATTACAAAAATTAATTATTAAATAGCTATAAATCCAACTTAGGCCCGTAATGACTAATTGACGCCAAAACGGACCTAGAAAAATTCTGATGTTTGTTCAATAAATACTAAAACCTATTTACTCGCTAATTACTCTAACCATTTGCCTAACATGCATCGGTAAAGTACTAAATTAATTATTCTAATCTAATCTATCCACCTAATTGTACTTAATTAAATCTAATCAACCCCTAAGCATCATTAACCTACTAAGCGAGGATTAATGAGTTAAACTCACTTGTTAAATGAGTGGTTCGGTGCAAAACGATGGGGACGTCGCGGGGCTCGACTTTTCTCAAGGCGGGCCTAGCAACTGAGGCTCGAAACACCACCAAAACGGGCCTTGAAGGTGGCTGGAAATCCACTGATTTGCTCTCTATTCTTGGCTGTTCGGTGGTTGCAAAGGCAAGAGGATGGCTCGGTTTAGGCGAGGAAGCAAAACTGGACCTTGGCGGGGTTTGGTGGAGCTCGAACGGCGGTTGGCAGCAGCTCATGGCGGTCTGAGATGCTCAGACAACTCCTAGAACGCCGGGACAGCCTGCTGGAACTGAGTGAGGACGAGAGAGAGGCGGTGGTGCGCGCGGCACGTAGGCGGGGGTAAAATCGGCAACGGCGGTGTGCGGCTTGCTGTCCGGCTGTGGTGTGGCTGCTTCAGCTTCTCTCTTGCACCTCTGGTCTTCGCATAGTTGCTTGGATGGAGGAGGAAGAGGGCTTGGACGGTGGATAAGGGAGAGAGGGAGAGATGGGGGACAAGGGGGCCATCAAGGGCCATTTCTTCCATTCTCTTGTCTCCTTGACCATCCACCACCACCCATGTCTTCCTTGGCCGCAATTCAGCCAACCATGCACCCCTCACAACCTTTGAAATGGTCCGAAATGGGCTAGGCAAGGGGGCATACGAATTTCCAAGATTTCTCCTTCAATTGGGCTTAGTTTCTTGCTTAATTCAATCCCATTTGGCCTCAATAAATTCCGTTATCGAGTCTTCAATTAAATTTCTATTTTTCCTCACCGATACATCTCACTTGCTTCCCAATTGCGCGATCAAAAATGGTCCCGGCCTTTTTCTGAACAAAAACGGCCCTAGGATGACTTTTTCCCAAAAAGTCTCGGGTTGTAGAAAAATCTTCTAAGACTAAGTCGATGCTCCTAGAATTTATTGTGACATAACAAAATCTTCAATTTCTGAAATCAGACTCAAATTCGCGGTTAATTTCCATTCGGCGCGTTTTTAGCGTGACCTAGGCTATCGGGTAACTTTCAGAAATTTTTTTTTAGTGCAAATGACTCGTGGTCGGTTTTCTTGGAGCCACAATGAACCCATTCGACACATTGGCGACTCTCAGTTGTCGTGAAAATCTCAAAGATTCAAATACGGACACAGGGTACCAAAACAATAAGAAAATCAGTCTAGTGTCGGTCGGCGAGAATTTTGTAATTTAGTGGTGTCACTCACGATTAGCCACACATCTTAGTCAAACCAAACTATCTCTGATCTTAAATCGATTTTTTTTAACTATTCTGTAATGGCCTCTGAAGATAAGCAAGGTCGAGAAGCCGATTCCTAGTCGAATTCTTAGGTCTATTTCCTTAAAATTCCCTAACGGCTTCCCCAGATAGTCTAGTTATCTCGAGAGTGATTAGCTCTGAGAACAGCCCTATAGGCGCGTCAATGAAATGCCCGATTTATTCAATAGAAAACAGGATAAAAAATCTGGGATGTCACAATTTGTCAAAGCCATATTATTTGGTTAAGAATGGACTAGTATAGTTTAATCGGATTACTCATAAAATATTATTAAGGATTAATCCCTTGTTTATAGAACCATATAAAAACAAAATCGATTCGACTCACGAAGCACAAATATCAATTTGACCAAAATTAAAATTTAAGTATCATTGAACATTGATTAAGAGTTCAAGGACTAAATTTGGATGGCGTCTCTTCTTTTATTAATGATAGAAATATATGAAATCGAGTTGTAAAAGAGGTTATACATCATTATTCAAGTCTCGTTGCCTTTTTTCTACTATAGATTTGTGTATCATTTGTTCAATTTTGTAAAGTGGTGCTTATATTGATCTTAGACCGTGTCCTTATTCTTCTAGGGAAAGTGTCAAAAACATATCTCACGTGAACCCAATGACTACTTACGCCTCTACCATTCACACACCCTCTAAGAAAAACATACATTGAAAACACCATTTGCCACTCCCGGCATTTAAGCATTTTGCTTAGGTGCCGGGTGGTTTGTATTATTTTTTATTGGTTTTTAGTATTTGGCGCAATCGACATTATATTTGTGCATTGTCCCAGATAACTAATAAGAAGTCCTCAATATATATTGATAAGTTTCTATTAATTACAAGCATGTGTGGAATAACTTTTACTTTGCTAAATTTAAACCTTACAATTCACACACTTTTAACTTTTTTTAAATCCAAAACTTTCGAAACTTTCATAGTACTCAAATGTTAACTGAAAGACTCACATTTAATGTTTTTCATAATTTTCCGAAATTGTAGTAATCTCTTAAGTTTTGATGGGAGAGTAAAAAAGTACTTTTGAGTTTTATTTAAATCCAAAAAAAAAAAAAAACGTGCACACCTTTAAAATTGAGTTGGTAAATGTTCAAGCAAAGTTAGTATATAAGTTATCATCAACTTGTATATGACTTCAAGAGTATAAAAAGACAGTAGATATTTATGTCACATTGATAATTTCACATATGTATTAATAGATATCATTCAGATAACTTTATTAACTATCCAAAAGTTTTATAAATTCCATTAATATGACGATAATCTTTGAAATGCATATATTTAGATTGCAGGTAAGTTTGTTATCAATACCGACCGACTATCATTATTACCTGATGATAGTTTATGCCTTCGAATTTTTAGGTTGTGTTTTCCACCATTAAGGTTGATTTAAAAGGTAATTCATTAAAATCCAATGGAGATTATGCACAAATGGAAGAAAATTTATTGTCTGGCCTAGGACAATACTTTTGATTATGCGGGTCCGATCCAAATCCAATCCCTCTGATCGCATTGGGTTTACGGACCGGGTCTAGGCGAGAATTCTGCTAATACTAGTTGCACTCATGAGACAATCGCAAAAGATAAAGCCTTGTGGTTAATGGAGTAAAGCAATCTGATCCAACCAAAAAAAAAGCTAAAAATCAAATGTAAAGTAATTTATACACATTATCCAGCTAATTCATGTATAGGTCACCGTGAAGACTTACAGTATAAAAAAGGAACTACAAGTTCCCAGCAATTTATTTATTCATTTTGAATTGGGATGAATCAAACTTGTGGGCAAGCATGGTTTTTAAAGATACAAAGATATCATAATAAACCTGAGCACCGAGCTGAGAATAGTTGTCGCGACCTCTTTTTTTTCTCAGCGCCCTATTGGGGTGGGCGCCTTGCGGAGGCTAATGGTTAGGCTAGGTTTATTTTAGCTCGGACTCTCCCAAGTCCACCAATTCACGACTTAATGGTTCAAGCTTTTAACCTGTGAGTTAATTTAAAAATGATTCGCCACTAATCGATTTAGGGTGGGTCGATTAGAAGCCCAAGCGAAGTATCAGGAGAAATACTCGCTCCTGCGCAACCAGAGAAATTAGGATCGGGACTTGATTACACTAGTTAATCACTAGTGCCCTTTCGGTACCTAATCTTGTTTAAACCCTAAGGCTTTTTGGATTTTTGAGGGGTTTTCCATGATTTGTAGAGGAAAAAATTTTTTTTTTGGATCATTTTCTCATTTTTGGATTTATTATATTTTTATGAAAATATAAATATTTTTTTTGGCTTTTTTGACTTTTTTTTTTTGCTTTTTTGGGAAAATATGGCTATTTTTTATTTTCTTGATTTTCTAAAAAAATAAATTATTTTTTATTATTTTTAAAATATTATATTATATTATAATGAAAAAACGATCGGGTCGATTCACGGGTTGGGTCCGACCCAGTCACGGTGCCCGGCTCGTATTTTTTGATTTTTTGGAAAATAAAATATATTTTTTTTTTTATTAAAATATTATTTTATATCATTATATATTATAAAAACCGAATCGGGTTGGATATGTGGATTGGGTCCGACTGTCCGCAGGAACTTGGGGGGCGGGCTCGATGTGCGTGCCTAATTCGGTTTCTTCTTCTTCCTTTTATAATTCTAAAAGCCTAGCAACCCGACGACCCGGCCCGATTCATTTAAAAACCCTACCCGATCCCCGACCCACATCTGACCCGGTTCGCAGCCGCGACCCGGTTCGTAGAACCCTACTCGACCGCGACCCGCTTTTGACCCGAGCCTGACCCGATGCGATGCTGCCTCCTTTCTTCACTTGGACGTGGCGCTGACGAAGGGGCTAGTATGGTGAATCGGCGTCGATGACAGTGGCGATACAGAGGACAGCAACGTAGGAGGATGCGGCGTGGCGGCACGGCGGCGGTGACGGGCGGAGATGTAGAGGGGAATGACAAACAAAGTGCGACCGAGGAGTGGATCTTGCGGTGGCTTGAGGTGGCGAGGACGGATGGCGAGTGGAAACGATGACGGCCAAGCGGGGTTGATACCTTTATGTGGAGAGGGTAGGGCGCTGCGGTGTTGCTGGTTGGCAAGGTGTCGAACCAGAGGGCTTCACGGCGGATCAGCATCGATGACGGTGGCGATACAGAGGACAGCAGCGGTAGGAGGATGCGGCGTGGCGGCGGTCATGGGCAGAGATGCAGAGGGGAACGACAGACAAAGTGCGACCTAGGAGTGGATCTCGCGGTGGCAAGGACGGATGGCGAGCGGAAATGATGACGTCCCAGCGGGGTTGATACCTATCTGTGGAGAGGGTATGGCGCTGCGGTGTTGCTGGTTGGCGAGGTGTCGAACTAGAGGGCTTCACGGTGGCAGCACGATGGGATCTAGGGCAGCAGCGGCGTCGGGGCACGGCTTGGCTCGGCTGCAGGGATTCGCTCACTGGGCTGAGGCGACGCACTGGGAGTCTGGTACGGCGACCGTGAGTCTTCCCCCTTCCAGATCGATGTGCATACGGCCTCTCCTTCTCTCAGAGTCCCAGATCTGACCTCCTTCTATGCTTTCTCTCTCGCTCGACCCCTACCTCAGATCTCTCCCCCTTGGGCTCGCTTGCCTCCAGCCTCTCCCGAACTCTCTCGGAGGGAAGTCGTTCGAGCTCGCGACCCGATTTCTCTCGCGTGCTCGCTCTTTGATCTCCCCTGAAGTCTCTCAAGGGAAATCTCCAAGTTCACCGTGTTCTTCACCATCATCGGGAGAAGCCTATTTATAGGCAAGGGGGCGGTCGGTCGACGGACCTTCAATTGCCGGTCTTCTCACGCCGAGCGGCCTCCACCGGCGGAACCGACGTCCCATCCGTCGAGGTGGCTCTAGCTAGGCCGCCTTGCATTGAAGACGCGTCCACTCCATTGTACGCTGCCGTCTCCCTCTCCATTCCGGTGTCGCACGCGTCCTCGTCTCCGGCGCGTGCTGCTTATCCGGTTGGGGAAGAAGACAGAGGAGGAAGAAGACAAGGGAGAAGGGGCCGGCCGAGGAAATGTGGTTGGGCCTTGTGGGGGCTGCGCGAGAGAAAATGAGGGGCCGGGCCGAAGGCCCAACCCGACGGGCTGCATTTGTTTTTTTCTTTTTTTTTTTTTATTTTTATTGAAATTTTTTGTTGTTTTTGTTATTTTTATTTATTATCCAAAAAAAGGAAAACAAAGATTAAAAGAGACTAAGGCCTAAATTAAAAACCTAATCAAAATTTAGGTGTCAATAGCTGCCCCTCTTTGATGGTGAGTTCACAAAGGTTTCATTCAAAGACAAACTGATACCTAAATTTTGTCTATGCAATAGGTTATATCTTATTTGGGACCTATTGTCCTATAAAAAAAAAGAGCAATATAATATTAAGACAGATAAGGAGATACCTGTAATTACTTACCGGGCACGAACGAGATAAGGGTACGAATTTCGAGCTTGGCAAGTATCAAGGCATGCTCTTACCTGGTAACGTGAGGATGTTGCTCCTCCAAGACCCGAACCTTTCTTCGGTCGCCTTGATGGGAAATTGCTTTTGCAGGACCCAAACCATTCTTCGATCACCTGTTAGAGCAATAAGTTGTTTACTCGACCTTTCTCGGGAGATGTGCCGACCTTTCTCGGGACATCTTTTTGTGGGGTGTTTGATCATCATCAAAGACACCGGATGGTACCCGACCTTTCTCGGGAGATGCGCCGACCTTTCTCAGGGCATCGATTTGTTGGGGTGTTTGACCTCTGTCGAGGACACCGGTTGGTATCCGACCTTTCTCGAGAGATGCGCCGACCTTTCTCAGGGCATCGATTTGTTGGGGGTGCCTGACCTCAATCAAGGACACCGGTTGGTACCTGACATTTCTCAGGAGATGCGTTGACCTTTCTCAGGGCATCGATTTGTTAGGGTGTTTGACCTCAGTCGAGGACACTAGTTGGTACCCAACCTTTCTCGGGAGATGCGCCGACCTTTCTCGGGCATCTTGTTTTTTGGTGTCTATGATCTTCATCAAGGACACTGGATGGCTCCCGACCTTTCTCGGGGATGCCGACCTTTCTCGGGGCATCGATTTGTTGGGGGTGCTTTTCTTAAGGACATCGGTTGATTTGTTGGGTGCCTTTTCAAGGACATTTACTTGAAAATTCATATGCATTGAAAGAGTACCTGGATATTCACAAGTACTAACCTGGAGGATATTTGGGCCTTTGCAGGCGTCAAAGGTGCACTTGGATGATCACAAGTGCGAATTCTGGAGGGTGCCTGGACATTCGCAAGCGTTGAAGGAGTACTTGCATGATCACAAGTACTAGATGTTGGAAAATACCTGATTGCTTGCAAGTATCGAAAGAGTACTTGGATGATCACAAGTACAAACTTTGAAGGATGTTTGGACGTTCGCAGGTATCGAAGGGGTACTTGGATGATCACAAGTACGAAATTCTAAAGAATACCTGATTGCTTGCAGGTATCGAAAGGATACTTGGATGATCACAAGTACAAACTCTTGGAAGATACCTGGATGAACACAGGTATTGAAGGAGTACCTGGATGATCACAAGTACAAATTCTTGGAGGATACCTGGATGAACACAGGTATCGAAGGGGTACCTGGATAATCATAAGTACCAAACTTTGGAGAATACTTGGTTGTTTTTTAAAGTCTCCTAGTAGATGGAATATCGATGACGTCCCTGGGATATTCGTAAAGGTTTCTCACCTCCGGTAATGGGAATATCGAGGACGTACTGGGATATTCGTGAAGGTCTCTCACCTTGGTAATTGGGAATATCGATGGGTCTCGGATATTCGTGAAGGTCTCTCACCACCTGATAATGGGAATATCGAGGACGTACCTTCGATATTCATGAAGGTCTCTCACCTCTTGGTAATTGGGAATATGGAGGGCGTACCTCCTAGTAATTGGGAATTTCGAGGGCGTGCCCCGTATATTCGTGAAAGTCTCTCACCTCCTGGTAATGGGAATATCGAGGGCGTGCCCTGCATATTCGTGAAGGTCTCTCACCTCCTGGTAATGGGAATATCGAGGGCGTGCCCTACATATTCATGAAGGTCTCTCACCTCCTGGTAATGGGAATATCGAGGGCGTGCCCTGCATATTCGTGAAGGTCTCTCATCTCTTGGTAATGGGAATATCGAGGGCGTGCCTTGCATATTCGTGAAGGCCTATCACCTCCTGGTATTATAAACTTGAATGTGGTGTGAGGCTTACTTAGATTGTCGCAGGCACTTAAAAGGGGTGGAACACCTGGGTAGCCACAGGTGTACAAAGTACTGGAATACTTGGATGAACACAAGTATTTAATGATACGACCTAGGACCACTCAGCTGGTCCAAGTGTAAGAAAGCATACATGGGTAAGCGCAGGCACACAAAGCAGTGGAATGCTTGAACAGCTGCTATTATTTGGGGACAACTCGGGCAAGTTGAGTGTCATGAAAAGGGAGTATACTTGGAGGTAGGTACTTAATGATAAGCACTCAAAGGTATTCAAAGATAAATGGGATACTTGGTGGTCACAAGTATCAATACTTTGGGGACAACTAGAACAAGTCGAGTGTCGAAAAGGGTATCTAGACAATTCAAAGACAAAGGGATACTTGATAGCGGTAGGTATTCAACGATAAAGAGATACTTGGTCAAACACAAGTATCAATACTCTGGGGACAACTCGAATAGGTCGAGTGTCGATAAGAGGGAGTACCCGGCAAGTGGTGGGTACTCAAAGACAATGGGATACTGAGACCGTTGCAAGCACCCAAACTCAAGGGACGACTCGATTAGGTTGAGTGTCCAGAAGAGAGTACCTGGACAATGGTAGGTACTTTAAGACAAATGAGGATAGGGATATGCTTACTTGGCAATATCTCTGATCTCTAAGAGTATGTCTGCTATTTGCATAATAAGCACACATGATTGTATATACTGTAAATTCATGAGTTCAAATGGGATTCATGCATGACAAGTTTGTCAGTTTTGCATCATCCGAATTTCACTGGGAAAGATTTTGAAAGACAACCTTCATTTAGAATGTAGATGTCTTGAGCATGCCAGATGAGGGACTTTCAATCTAAAAGGACTTTCCACTCACTCTCATGGAAAAGGCTATCCTGACCATTGATGTAGGATTTATAAGGACCACACTATCTCACTATCATCATGTCAGCAGGGGTCCGAGTATTCTCGCAAACGGTATAACTTTACCAATGTGAGAGGTCTTTGTCGAAACTGTGATGAAGTCTTGGTCAATGGCTCATCAAATGGGACCGTTGAGGTCAAGGCTCATGAACGAAGTGCCGCACGATCATCTTTAGGTTTGCAAGTCAAGAATCCTGCGAAAAGAGATAGAGTAATCTTGCTTGTACTTCTTCGAGCGATGCTTATGTACACATGAAATCCTACGTTAATTGAAATGCCCTAGTCTAAAGAGACTTTTATAATGGGAATGTAACACAGACTTTGCTCACATCAAGAGGGTGAGAGTTGGTGATTGTCTCGGCATTTGTCACTGGTCTTTCTTCTTACTATATGATGGAGGTTCTATGGACCACAACAACAACTTTTTCTTGGCTGTATTTTTGACTGGGGGGCATTGGCCTTGCTTTTACCAGGCACACTACTTTTTCATGCCTCTATTTTTATTCCAGTTCTTCATTCATGGGCATTGACCTTGCTTTTACCAAGTACACTGCTTTTTTATGCCCCTGTTTTTTCATTCTTGTTAGTAGAGGAACTGGCCTAGGCAAGTTCAATTGAAGCACCGTTATTAGACTCTTGAGTCTTCATCTTCAGCCGGCTCTCTAAGCTATGCTGCTTAAATGGCAGTAACTTCTATTTTGCCTCCATGTGAGGGTGAAATTACAGACTCAATTGGTTTGTATAATGAATACAAGTGCGTAGAGAAAGAATTGCTCTTAGTCATACTAGGGCACTTAAATTAACGCAAGTGTTCATATGCAATAAAGACACCCGAAGATTGATGCAAGTGCGAGTAAGAAAATTTCTATCCCCTTTCTCACCTTGTGACGCTGCTTTGCCTTCGATCTGTCCCAATGTGGGGTGGTTCTTGACGGGGGGTAAAAAAGAAACTTCACCAGTGTAAAGAGCTCAAAGGGGTGAGCAATGAAATGCCTCTCACTGTTTTGGTTATCGTACCATTCGCGGGAGAACTCTTTACCTTGCAGTCATGGAATCTTCTGCACTCATCTCACAAGTGTATAGATGGGGGGATTGTGTGTAGGATATGGCTTGCCTTTCATCATTCTGACGCGCCTCATCCAGCATGCTGAATTAATCTTGTATTCTTCACTTAGCTGTCTATTCTAATAATCCTTGTAGAATCAGTGATTTAGATAGACAAAATCATCATGCAAAATCCATTTGGAAAATGCATGCAGCATTTTAAATGTGGTAGAGTTTGTACTCTCAGAACAAATGAATGGTTTTGGCTCAAAAAGACCTTGTTGGTAGCTTTAGGGGTTAACATAATGGTGTTTTCAAATATGTTAAATTTTGAACATCAAAAAGGGTATTCGCAAATGGGTATCGATGGTTGTCCCTATTGATTAGGGACATGACACATGAATGATCAGCCAATAATTGGGGATTTGATCTCTGATTTGAGAGAAGATGTAAAAGTAGATCAATTAGTTGCCAAAATCAAATGTGAGTTTACACCTGAAGATTTTTGTCATTTGCTTTGGCGATTTGGGAGATGCCATTTCGCTTAGGAGAGTTTGACATGCCTCTCATTAATTTGTTATCCTTGTTTTCAGTCAAGTGATCCTACAAAAGATAGGAAAGAATGTTTCATGAATTCTCTTAGAAGTTGAACAACTGGGAACGATACAACATTACCCTTCATTGGTTTGCAATTGATTGGATAGACCTGAGGCATCAGGAGGATATGAAGTCCTGCACTTTTCACTCCGTTAGGTCACCACTAGGCTAAAGCGTCAGTGGTGTCCGTAGGGCGCTCCCTTTTTCATTTAACAGAATCGGCTTCTGGACAACACGTCCTTTTACATGAAGTCAAGTGAATTTGATACGAGTCACTTGATTGGCCCATTTAACCATTAATCCCAATGCTTCCTATCAATAGGGGAAAATATGTCAAAAGTGAGTTCAGATACTAGGAGTATTGGAAACGATACCAAATTACTCTTCCCTAGAGTTTATATTTGTTGATTTCTAAGGATCTTTGTATGTTGATGACAGCCTCTTCGTCTTGACATAGTTCGACGTCTCTTTTGATTGGCCTTTCTCATTCGTGACCATGTATGCATGATTGGTAATTGTTGATTCATCTTCAACGCCTTCCTTCTGTGGAATTTCTCATTCTGTCTTTAACTATATGACCATTAGCAACATTGGGCAAAGTCATGTACTTCAAGCTTCTATGGAATCTGAGATGGACAATCAAAACTTCCAATTCTCTGATGGCAATCACTTCTTGGGAGAGCATGTGTCTGGAGCATGAAGTGTGGTTTCTAGGCCTTTAGTCATCATTTGAAATAAGGGGCTAGAGACTGCCTCAACTGTTTAGATTTTCTCCCTGTTGACAGTAGCCAATTCAAGAGAAGAAATTTCTTTTTTGTGCTTCTTGGCTTGTCAAAGCTGGAAATCCCATTAGTGAAACCACATCATTTATTTGCTTGGGCACGTTGTGGGGAAAAGATATTGGTCCAGCATGAGCAAAGTGGAGTGCACAGAGCTCCTAGGGACGGCTTGATTTTCAACCGTATGCCTGTACCTATTATGTCTTATCTTTCATTTCCTATAAATAGAAGAGAGAGGACATCATTTCCAAAATTATATTTAGAGAATAAGACTCACCCTTTTCGAAATGGGATGATTCTTTCTATTTGCCAATGTTTTCTTGGCAGGGTGTCTTCGAATTTGGCGAGTTCACATGATGTGCTTGCTTCAAATGCCTCTTGTCACACTAAGTCAAAGGGGATTAGAATGATCTTCTGAGACATGAAGTGAGTGAGTCAGAAAGGCAAATATAATTAAATTTAACATCTTGTTTTGACGAAAGCTTTTGGTAATGAAACATTTTATGTTTTCAAAATATGTTTATAGGGGAGAAAAAGCATGAGGAAGCCCAGCCCTCAGTATTCTCATTGGATGGTATTTTCTTTTCATGGTTGGATAGCATCACTGGGCTGGTTTGGAATACCGCCTCATGCTCTCAAAACAAAATATTAGAACTGTACATTAGATTACTGGAATGGAAAATGCAACAGTAGCACACTAGATAGGATAAGAAACATGAAATTATAAAAACAAGCAAAACCCATGAAAACTCCTATGAAAAAGGAGCACTTTGATAGTGTTGGTTCTGAAATCAAGCGCCTGAGAGTTCCTCGCCTCCAGTAGACTCGAAGTATTTGCATGAGAGGACCACTTCATTGAAGCTACGGAAGTGCAAACCATGTAACCAACAACGATGCTTGCAAGGTAAAGCTCCTATGAATAGCTTCATCATTTCTTCTTTGGCCAGTTAAGGATAGGTTTGCATCATAAAATCCTTCCACCTCCTTGCATATGCTCAGAAATCCTCCATTGGTCTTCTTCTAAAGTGAACCAAGTTCTCGTAAGGTAGTTCAGTTCCAATATGTCTTTGATACTAAAGTAGGAATGCAGAAGACAGCTCATTCCAATCTCTCATGAGGTAGATATCTACTTTGATGAACCATTACAATGCAGGCCCTGTAAGACTTTCTTGGAAGGCCTGAGTTGCGAATGACATTGGGCTATAGTACCGACTCATTTAGCGTGGAGATATTGCAAATGAGCCACGGGGCAAGTCGTGCCATTATACTTGTGGAGATTAGGTATCCACATTTCTCTGGGGGTCATGATCCTATGAGGGCAAGAAGGGCCTGATGTGTCTTGGTTAGGCACTGGTTTTCCCATTGCATATTCATCGTAGTGGTGAATTTTTCTATTTCAAGGAAACTTGGACTCTACCAAGATTATCCCATTGCTTTCTTCCGGTCAAAATCACCAAACAAGGATGAGGCATTTAAGCTATCTTCATGGTCAAGTGACAAGCTTAGTAGTTCATTGGGATCATAGCGGATAAAGACGAATGTTCCCTCTTCTGATAGGCTTTCGACCTTGTGTGTGGGTAGAAAAGAGTTATACGATGAATTTCAATGTTATCAGTTGGACTTTGATGAATAATTAATATTTTATCTCTTTTCTATGATCCCGGTAGTCCTTGGGATTGTATCCTAGGGACTGGTAGTCTTCAGGGTTGTACTCTAGGGGATGCTCGAAGTTTTGGCACGATGGCTCATTGGCTATCAGATTTTGCCTATACTTAGTGGCAGATGTTGAATTGCATTGTTTAGGCTTTCTTTTCTTGGCTCCTGATCCAGACTTTTTGAGTAAGGCTCTTCATTTCGCCAGTTGGACTTTGTTAAGGGGAGTGAGAGATAGTGGAGCTTCATTCTCTGCTTCACTCTCTAGGTTGATAGGGATCTGTATTCTCTGGACCCTAGCTTTTACAGTAAGCTTGGGGAGTTGTCCTGTCATGCCCCGGTCTTGAACAGGCTTTATGTCTTTGACCTCATACACGGGCTCTTTACCTTTCCTAGTGGGAAACTTTTCAGCAATAGGATGCTGCTCAGTCGCTCATTTATCATGCAAGGCTTCATTGACATCTTCTTCTCTTGTCTCTGTGACTATCGGTTCCTCGTGTTCCACGACCATCGGTTCTTCGTAGGGCAGGGCGATGTCGGGGCTGATGTCAACATTATATTCTTGGTGGAAAACATGAATTAGTTCCCCCCAGGTCTTAAGGGGACTAATCTTCCTGACAATATACCATCGCAAGGTAGGGCCAGTTAAGCTTGATTGGTACAATTGAATCATCCTTTGAACCAGGTAAGCCTGCAAATAGGTCTCTGGGCGGGAGGTATTAGCATACCTTTCGCATTTAAGTGCTTTGAGCTCTTCAGGGATCTCAATGCCGGCGTAATTAGACAGGTCCATGGGATTCTGCCCCTGTAGCTGGTTTAACTTTTTCATGATCTTTTCAAATTGTCTATGGTGTTGGTTATTCTCTAGCAAATTCGCAGATGTCATGACACTTCTTAAAGTAGCTACGGAGTTGGGCTCGGCTTGAGTGGATTCCATTTTCCTCGAGAATTGTCGAAGGACAATGGACATCTGTCCTACGCCGTTTTCAATATTGGCGAGGTGATTTTGTACATCATTCTAATCGGGCCCTATCACGTGAGGCCATTTGCGAGTGGCTGATAGTTGGCGATTCATAATTACCTGGAGTCGCGAAAATAATGAATGAGCATGAAAGTAAACAAATATTGACCCATGGTCTAACTGTTTTTTTATTTATCAAAAGAGGATTTTATAGACCACTAACTTTTGACATCTAAAACTTGAAATTGAAATGACAAAACGAAATACTAGGTATTAAACAAAAGTTCCTAAACAATGGGACAAAACTTTCACAAAATTAACACTAAGGGGCACATGATTGCTAATTTATATGTGACGGGGAGCCTTGCTTTTGCAAAGACGTCTGCTTCCTTAGACTGGCTCTAAGATATGTATCTAGTCTATTCCCAAATCCCTTTGCATAAGCTCTGCTTGCTCATGTTGGCTGCTCTCGCTGATTGAGTGAGGGACCGATGGCTTCCATTTTGTTGGGATACGATGGTTGTGGATGTAGGACGTAGAGGCGTGGTGGGCTTTTTCTTCTCCCTCAAGCCCTTCAGGTACCACGATCCTTTTGCGATGGCACTTGTCCCAGGTTTCCTCAACAATAGAAATTTCGACTGCGTAGTCACGGCTTGTGTTGAAAAGGACTAGAGGGATCCTCCTATTGAAAGGTGGTGGGATCTCCTGAAGGGCTCCATATTGTCATGCCACCTGATATGGGTAATAGGAAGGCGCCGGTGAGGCCGAGCAATGGAATTGATGGCTAGCGTCGTTTGTAAGCAAAGCGAGCTCTCTTTTCATGGAACCAATCAGCACACCATTGGAATGCCTCAAGAGAGGGGTCTCTTAGGAATTTATCCAATTTAAATAGCTTTGATTGGGAATGTATGGTCCTAAAATCATAAATTTTTGTAATGGATTTTCGAAATCATTTTTAGACGATGATCGCATGAAGCATCGAAATTCGCTTAGGTGAGAAAAGAACCAGACTTGTAAAATTTTCGGAGAGACCCGTATGATTTTTTCCGTGTTTTCTTTAAAACGATTAAAGGACAAAATGTTTCCGTTAAAATCATGTTGACATAATTTTGCCCCCTCAAGATTTGATCAACTATCCATGCCATCTTAGGACTTATGACATTTCTTTGATGATGGGAAAATGATAAACCCAAAAAAGGCCGGGAGGAAAATCTCACTTTTTTGGGTCATAGGCTGATTTTGAAAAAACATTCATAAATTCTAGTGGAAGGTATTATGGTTGTTTACAAGAATTTGCCTCATAACATAAACTTCAGTTCTTAAAAGTCACGCTAACCCACGCAACGGGATGATGCCTGTTGATGGTCTAACAAGCTTATTCTCGAGAGGCATTCTAGTGATGATGCTATATTCTTCCAGAGTTGGGGTTAGCTCAAACCTACCAAACAAAAAAGTAGTCGTCTTCAGGCACCAGAAATGCGCCATGGCTTGTATGACTTCGGGATGAACAGGGATTTGGATCAACGATAGAAGATGACCTACTTTGGCTTTCACGCACTCTTGGGCATATTGGTCCAATTGACCCCACCATCTGAAGAGCTCTGCTTTGGGGGGGAGGAATAAATTGGATATCATCTCCTCCCATTGCATATAAACTGGGACTCAAAAAACCTACCATAAATTGCCATGGGCCAATAAAAAGACTGAGTAAAGAAATTACTTTGCTTTTAAAGAAAAATGGCAAGCACGAAGACATGCGCATGAGATGTGCGGCTCAATTTCTAATTGAGAAGGTTTGTTGAAATTAAAAAGGTATCCGCCCATCGTAGTCTCGTTAGCGCGTACCCTCTTAACCTCGGCTAAGAAATTCGGGAAAAGAAAGGCAACCTCTACAACGCAGTCTGCGTTCAAAGCCGTATCTTTCTTAACACCATCCTAGACCTCCTATGGTAGCCTAGGTCCGGTGGTTGGTTTGTGTGTGCCATGTGTAGTGCTAAAACATTAAAGCATGCACATCAAGTTTATAATCACAAAACAATTTATTTAATTAAAATAAACTTTAAGCTACCGACCCGCATAAAGAAAAAAACAAAACAAGTCAATAAAGTTTAAACAAGATAAAATGGCCTAAGTCCTCAAAGTCCCCAGCGGAGTCACCAAGCTGTCATGATCTCTTTTTTTTTTTTTTTTGTGCCAACATCAGGGGCGGGCGCCTAAAGGAGGTTAATGGTTTGGCTAAATTTATTAGGCCCGAACTCTCCCAAGTCCACAAATTCACGACTTTAATAGTCCAAGTTTTTTTAACATGTGAGTTAATTTAAAAAGGAGTTGCCACTAATCGATTTAGGGTGGGTCGATTAGAAACTCAAGCGAAGTATCGGGAGAAATACTTGCTCCTGCGCAACTAGAGAAATTGGGATCGGGGACTTGATTACACTAGTTAATCATTAATTCCCTTTCGGATATCTAATCTTGTTTAAACCCCAAGGCTTTTTGGATTTTTGAGGGGTTTTCCATGATTTGTAGAGGAAAAATATTTTTTTGGATCATTTTCTCATTTTTTGGATTTTTTTATCTTTTTATGAAAATATAAATTTTTTTTGGCTTTTTTGACAAGTTTTTTGGCTTTTTTGGGAAAATATGGCTATTTTTGATTTTTTTGATTTTCTAAAAAATAAATTATTTTTTATTATTTTTAAAATATTATATTATATTATAATGAAAAAATGAACCGGGTTGGATCCCGGTTGGGTCCGACCGGGTCATCCATTCGGGCCCGCGTTGTAGGCCCGCTCGGATTTTTTGATTTTTTTGGAAAATAAAATATATTTTGATTTATTATTATTATTTTATTAAAATATTATTTTATATCATTATATATTATAAAAACCGAACCGGGTTGGATCTGTTGATTGGGTCCGACCCGGTCCGGGGAACCCCAGCCGGGTTGGGCCTGATGTGCAGGCCCAGTCCGGTTTCTTCTTCTTCCTTTTATAATTCTAAAAGCCCAGCAACCCGACGACCCGGCCCGATTCGTTTAAAAAGCCTACCCGATCCCCGACCGACATCTGACTCGGTTCGCAATCACGACCCGGTTCGCGGAACCCTACTCGACCACGACCCACTTCTGACCCGAGCCTAACCCGACTCGACGCCGCCTCCTTTCTTCGCTTGGACATAGCGCTGACGGAGGGGCTGGGACGGCGGATCGGCATCGATGACGGTGGCGATATAGAGGACAGCAGCGGTAGGAGGATGCGGCGTGGCGGCACGACGGCGCTGACGAGCGGAGATGCAGAGGGGAACGACAGACAAAGTGCGACCAAGGAGTGGATCTCACGGTGGCTTGAGGTGGCGAGGACGGATGGCAAGCGAAAACGATGACGGCCAAGCGGGGTTGATACCTGTCTGTGGAGAGGGTATGGCGTTGCAGTGTTGCTAGTTGGCGAGGTGTCAAACCATAAGGCTTCACGGCGGCAGCACGACGGGATCTGGGGCAACAGTGGCATCGGGGCACGGCTTGGCTCGGCTGCAGGGATTCGCTCGCTGGGTTGAGGTGACGCAGCGGGAGTCCGGCACAGCGACTGCGAGTCTTCCCCCTTCCAGATCCGACGTGCATACGGCCTCTCCTTCTCTCGGAGTCCCAGATCTAACCTCCTTCTTCGCTTTCTCTCTTGCTCAACCCCTACCTCAGATTTCTCCCCTCGGGCTCGCTTGCCTCCGGCCTCCCCCAAAGTCTCTCTGGGGGAAGTCGTTCGAGCTCGCAACCCGATTTCTCTCGCGTGCTCACTCTTTGATCTCCGCTGAAGTCTCTCAAGGGAAATCTCCGAGTTCGCCGTGTTCTTCACCATCATCGGGAGAAGCCTATTTATAGGCGAGGGGGCGGCCGGTCGACAGAGCTTCAACCGCCGGTCTTCGCACGCCGAACGGCCTCCGCCAGCCGAATTGCCGTCCCATCCGTCGAGGTGGCTCTAGCTAGGCCGCCTTGCATTGAAGACGCGTCCACTCCATTGTACGCTACCGTCTCCCTCTCCATTCCGGCGTCGCGCGCGTCCTCATCTCCGGCGCGTGCTGCTTATCCGGTTGGGGAAGAAGACAGAGGAGGAAGAAGACAAGGGAGAAGGGGCTAGGCTGAGGAAAAGAAAGAGGCTGGGCCGGTGGGGGCCTGCGCGAGAGAAAATGAGGGGCTGGGCTCGAAGGGGCCGATGGGCTGCATTTGTTTTTTCTTGTTTTCTTTTTGGTTTTATTGAATTTTTTTGTTGTTTTTGTTATTTATTTATTATCCGAAAAAAGGAAAACAAAGATTAAAAGAGACTAAGGTCTAAATTAAAAATCCTAATCAAAATTTAGGTGTCAATAATGGTCCTGATGCATTCTTAGTTGCAATTAATTTCTTTACCAACATTTTCCAGTTGGAATCATCTTTCTTGGTTTGATGTCGAATCTTCACTCTAAATTGCCTGGCAAAAGCAAAAGAGACATTATGTAGAGCCACCAAATTCACAATACATATCAATTCAACGAAGGTGCTGCTCTTCAACTCTACGCACAATAAGGTGACTCACTCCCCCATATGCATCTCGCATAATCAGTTAACTATTAATCATTGAAGAATCATTTGGGAAGAAAAACACTCTTGCCTTTAAAAGTTTTGACTCATCAACCACAGTTTCTTCATATCAGTATTCGGCTTTTTTACGTGCAAGACACTTGAAATGCGAACTTACGAGTCAGCAATGCAATTCTCACTTGACCATCTGAAGCGAGTTTTGCTCAATGTCCAATGCTCTTTATGACCTAATTAATTAGGTGAATGAACCCATTGGGCCTACGTCCCAATGATAAGGGTAGGGTGGGGACATTTAGTTTTAAGTGTGAGGTTCAACTCCCACTTCTACTAAGAGGCAAAGTAAAAGTTTGAGAATGATCAAAACAAAAAAAACGTGGACATAAAACAACCCATTTAGACACGTTCCTGCATCCATCTAAACTTCTCCAGATTAAAATTAAGGAGACAGACATAGAAGTTCTTTTGACTTAACTGCAGAAAGGAACCTTGCATCCATCATCACGCTTGGTACGCATCCGAGAGTGCAGGTCAAGAAGCTGCCACATACGCTTCCAGTGAACAAATCCTCCAGGAGTGTGAACCTTGCAACTGGCAAAATGACGTACTAAGGTCTTAAGTCCTTTACAAGCAGGAATCCACAGGCAGGCCGCGATGCTCTAAGGAGTTTGTCGCATGGTCCAATCATCCTGCAACCATCGCTACACATGTGAAGGAGGGCTTCCTTGGCCCCGTAAAGTTGCAAGTATACCTATCCCTCTTCCATCTTCCTCAGCCTCTCTTGTTTCCTCTGCAACAACGGTAGTCGTAAGACCACAATGCAAACAATTTTGGACAGTTAACTTAATCATGAAACTAACATATCCACCAGTATGAGAATGATGCGTAGTTATTTTCGCAAGGGAGGAGTAATGGCTGATCTTCCAGGAATCAATCTGGTTGTCATGTTGACAAAAGTGAAATCACCACCTTGCTCAATAGCAACAAGAGGAACTTGATGCGAAGAGTAACGTAACCAAAAAGATAAGAATGTAGACATCCAGTGATTCTTTGTCATGCAGGACTTAGAAGAGGCTAAGAGCCCAATGTTGATACTACTGTAAAAAGCAGAAGATCAGATAGAGCATAAGCATCTCTTAATTCTAGGGCATCTAAAGAAGGAAACGCAAGCACAAAATTGAGAACAATCTTGAGAATTTTTTTCAAGGAAATTTATGGAAGAGGCTAAATCAAGAGGGAAAAGAATAACCAAGAACACGTTAGTAGTAAAACCCTCACATGGATCTAGAACCGATGAGACCTGCCCTATCTATGTGGGAAGTCTTACTACTAACAGTAGTAGAAGCAGCAGCAGCAGCAGCTAGAAATTTGTGATAGACCATGTTCCGTGAGGATCAATCTCCCAAACATGACTATCAACCACCACCATCATGCGGCTACCACGGTCAACCACCACCCATTACCAGACTCTTCCTTTCTCAGTGTTGTACTTTAGCTAGTACGTCCATGATGGGGTGCGATTGGAACGCACCATTTCCTTTTGACGCGTTATGATGGAAAGACACTAATGGAGGGGTACGAAGGGAGACGTACAAAAGCCTCGCGAACACAACCGTTGGATAGGTTGGCAAAACATACGCACCGGATTTCTCTCCATTTCCATCAAAGAAGAAGAAGACATTCCAATTTCATTTTTGCAAGAACAATCGGCATTTACGCCGTGGAAATCGGGTGTTTTCCTTGTGATTGCATCCAGACTAACGTGAGGAAGTGTTGTTCGTGTTTCATCGGCAATTCAACATTCGTTCCGGGGTTATTTTCTGTTTGCGCATCGGAATCCGGTACGTCGTCTTCCGCCGACTTTAATTCCAACATTGGTATCAGAGCCTGGTCGTGGTTTCTGCCTTGTTTTTCATTGAATTTTCCAATACACCATTTGATATCGAGACCAAGAGTATGATATCTACACCGATTGGATGTTCATTAATCGAAATTGATATGTGAATCGTTGAAAAATCGAACCAAAGTGAAGAACGGGTTTGGGGTCGCGTGCATCCGTGCGGTTTTGGCCAATTTTCGAAATATTTTTTTGGCCAAAATCAACTTTTGAATATACAGGATGAAAGTATTCGTCGAGACGAGTCCGACGGTGGTTCGAGCGCAACCGGAGGAGGCCGAACGCGCCTACACGCGCAGCCAGAAGCCGCTACCTGTGGGCCTCATGCGCCTGAAGCGCTGGGGACACCAGCGCGTGCGTAACACGTGCCGGTCGGTGAATCGATGCATGCGCATCACGCGTGCGTCGCGTGGAGCGACGTGACGCTTGATGATGTCACGGATGATGTCATCGATGACGTCATCCAACGGTCAGTAACCGCTTGGATGACGTCAATGCCGGCGGCAGTTGGCCGGCCGGCAACCTGACCCGACACAACCCGACCCGTGAATCGAACCCACCCGAGATCCGGCTTGGTTGACCCGACCCGACCCGACCGTTGACTAGTCAACTGGTCCGGCGGTCAAACCGGTTGGACCGGCCAGGAGCCGTATGGCTCGCTGGCGCGTGCGCCACATGCGTCGCGCACTCAGGCGACGCGTGGAGGCGCGTGGAGGCGCGTGCAAGCTCCGATTGGAGCGTGGTCGAAGGCGTTGGGTTCATATGGATGTGCTCTACAATGTGGTATAATTATTTTATAATTGCGAATTTTATAAATGTATGAAAATGCGTAGGAAACCCTATGTACGCGTATTTTTTGGGGTTTTGATTCATAGTTTATTCATTTGTAGCTTGTATTTTCTTGTGGTTTAGGAAATACAGTAGCTAGCTTGTATGCAAATGATGTCATATATGCTGTGTGGAGCTTGGTTCATTGATATCATACATATAGTTTAAAATACTTGCAATTTTCTGGTTGCTAAAAAATTCGAACAATGGTAGGCAATCCATTACATGTTGAATTGCAATTTTGATTATAGTTGAAGCATGATTATTGTTTATACGTTGGTTATTATCATGCTATGTTTTTTGTGTTACGGAAAAATGTAGAAATTACATAAGGTCATGTAATTATTTTTCCTAGTGGGAGTTCGTAGGTTGGTAGAATTGAAAGGAGTTCTCATCTAATACTTAAAATTTGCGCAAATTAAACTAATTAATGATAATTGAACAATAGTACATAGAAGTTGATTGGGAACATAGTGAACTTTTGCTTTTGTGTCTTTTGTTGAATTATCATTAATTTAGTTTGTCTTTACTGCAAATTAAATATGTGTGTTACTCTGTAAAGTGTGCTAGTATTGATTTTGCGTTTATTATGTCCATGTGTTATAGCAATTGATTATGGCTTCGGCATCTAAGACCATTGTGGCTGACCTTAATAAGGGTGAGAAGCTGAACGGCGACAATTATGATATTTGGCACCGAAAGGTTCAGTACATCCTTGAGAAGCAAGAGGTTTTGGAAACCCTCAACCATACCATGGATGAACTTGAGCATGGAACTTCAGCTCAACACAGGAGAGATCTAGAAGCTTATCAAGCTTGGAAAAAGAAAAATAGCATTGCTCGCATCACGTTGCTGAGCTGTATGCAAGATGATCTCATTTGTGAGTTTGAAAGTTATGATAAAGCTCAAGCTATGTGGGTTGCCTTGAAAGATAAGTTTAGGGGTACATCTGCCACTAAGTTGAGGAAACTCACCATCAAGTTTGACACATTCTGAAAGCGCCTAAATGTAACGATGAGGCAACATCTTCGGGAGATGTCAAACATGATCCGTGAGCTATAAGGTCTCTTCCTGACAATTGGGAGCATATGAATATCAATATGACGCATAATGAGAACATCGTCACTTTTGATGATATTGTGCGTCATTTGGAATTAGAGGATGAGCGCCTAGAGGCTGCAAGATCCTCTACCCATGCTTATGTTGTCGAATCGAGTTCGCACAAAGCTTCGGGCTTTAAGCGCAAAAGGAATTCTCAATTCAACAACAAAGGAAAGAAGACTGATCAGGCACCTAAGAGAGCTAAGACCTTCCCACGCAAGAAGCGTGGTAGGAAGAAGGACAAGGCCAGGATGGAGTGCTACAATTGTGGCAAGATGGGTCACTTTGCTCGTGAATGCACTGAGCCGAAAAAGACTTAGGAGCAACAGACCACGTAGCTAAAGACCGAGAAGCATTTGTGGAGTATCGTCGGATACCGCCTGGAAGAAGATGGATATATGTTGGAAATAACTCAAGAGTTGAAGTGAAGGGTGTCGGCACATGTAAATTAATCTTACGTGGTGGTCAAAACCTATTCCTGCATGATGTCCTTTGTGCTCCAGATATTCGACGAAACTTGGTCTCTGTAGTTGTTCTTCTTAGCTTAGGTTATGTATTGAATTTCCATGGTGATTGTGTTGACATTTTGTATGAAACAGTTTATTATGGTTCAGGTCATATATCGAATGGTTTTATGGTGTTAGACATTGACTATGATCAGTACATTGTTAATGTTGATGGTTGTTTTTCTTTAATTGCATTTTCTAATAACGTTGAGATTGATGCAAGTACTTGGCATGCTAGATTAGGTCACATTGGATTGCAAAGAATGCAAAGATTAGCTAGAGAAGGCCTTTTAGGGTCACTCACTAATATTAATCTATCCGTATGTGAACATTGTCTAGCGGGAAAAGCAACTAGAAAACCATTCGGTAAAGGGACTAGAGTTGAATTTCCATTGCATCTCATATATTCTGACATTTGTGGTCCTTTGAATGTGAGGGCGAGGCATGGAGCCTCATATTTCATCAGTTTCATAGATGACTTCACACGTTTCAGTTATATCTTTCTGATCTCCCATAAGTCAGAAGCATTAGACTGCTTTAGACGATATATAGCGATGGTAGAGAATCAGTTGAACAAAACAATAAAGGCATTAAGAACCGATCGTGGACGTGAGTATCTATCAGAGCAATTCAAGGCTCTTTGTGATGAAAAGGGAATTGTACGACAATTGACTATTCCTGGTAATCCACAACAAAATGGGGTAGCTGAGAGAAGGAATAGAACCCTATTGGAAATGGTTAGGTCTATGATGGCGCAAGCAAATTTACCTATCTCCTATTAGGAATAGAACCCTTATTGACTGCTGCTTATATACTTAACCGAGTGCCCTCAAAATCGGTCACTTCCACCCCTTATGAATTATGGACTGGTAGGAAACCAGACTTGAGTAGTCTACGTCCATGGGGATGTGCAGCTTATGTTCATGATTTTTCCCATAAATATGGCAAATTAGGTCATAGAGAGAAGAAATGTATCTTTATAAGATATTTAAAACACTCCAAAGGGTACATGTTCATAGGTGAACAAGCTGATGGAAGTGTGACCGAAATGGAGTCACGAGATGTCACGTTATTGAAGAACGATTTTCCTAGTAGAGGTGAGATTGATAAGGACTTCCAATTATATGAGATGGAAGATCTTGATAACACACCCACTGATATTGTAGAGGGAAATGAAAATTTACCTCAACATGCAAGATCTAGTGGGAGTGTTGCATCGCCTAACGAATTGAATTCAAGAGAAATTCAATTGTGTAAAAGTAATCCTAAAAGTATTCCTCGTCGTCGTTTTGAGATTGAAGGGGAAGCATTTATGATTGCTCAGAATGACGATGCCGAGCCTAAGACTGTTCAAGAGGCTCTCTCATCCTTTGATAAGGAAGAATGGAGAAAAGCTTTGGGAGATGAGATGGAGTCAATGAGGGCAAACCATGTCTGGGACTTGGTTGATCTACCACCCAATCGTAAGGCCATTGGAAACAAATGGGTCTTCAAGATTAAGCGAAGGGCGGATGGATCCATTGAAAAGTATAAGGCTCGCCTTGTGGTGAAAGGTTATACTCAATAAGAGGGTATAGACTATGAGGAAACCTTTTCACCAGTTGTAAGGTTCGCCTCAATACGCCTTATTCTAGCCATCGTTGCACATTTGGACCTCGAATTACATCAAATGTATGTAAAGACGGCATTTCTCAATGGAGAACTAAATAAGGAAATTTATATGAAACAACCGATAGGTTTCATAGCTAAAGGTCAAGAGCATAAAATTTGCAAGCTTCATTGCTCAATATATAGCCTTAAGCAATCATCTAGACAGTGGTATCTTCGTTTTCATCGAGCCATAACCACTTTTGGTTTCACGATGATCGAGGAAGATCACTGTGTATATGTCAAGCGGTCCGAAGATAAATTTGTGATTTTATCACTTTATGTGGACGATAATCTATTGGCTAAAAATGACAAGGTTTTGGTTATCACCATAAAAGAATGGTTGTCCTCTAATTTTGAAATGAAGGACATGGGAGAAGCTGCTTATATATTAGGAGTTAAGATCGAAAGAGATCGATCAAGGAAACTCCTTACTTTATCATAAGAGTCTTATATTATAAAGATTCTTGAACGTTTTAATATGCAGCACTGTAATCCCATTGATACCCCTGTCATGCAGGGTGAAGGCCTAAGTACTGAGATGTGTCTTAAGACTCCAGAAGAAATTAAATTAATGGAAACTGTTCCTTACTCTAGTGCAGTCGGAAGTTTGATGTATGCTATGATGTGTACTAAACCCGACATATGCTATGCCGTGGGATTGGTGAGCCGATATCAATCAAATCCCAGTCAAGCACACTAGAAAGCAGTGAAGAGAATCCTGAGATACTTGAAGGGCACCATGGACTATCGACTTTGTTACCGAGGAAGTGATTTACACCTATCAGGCTATTTAGATGCCGATTGGGGTGGAGACCTAGATGAGCGTAAATCGACTTATGGATATGCGTTCTTGCTCAATGGAGGTGCGATTTCTTGGAATAGCAAGAAACAGACATGCACGGCCTTATCTACGATGGAGGTAGAATTTATTGCATGTTATGCCGTAGTGCAAGAAGCAGTATGGCTAAAACGTTTCTTGGAAAATTTAGCCACTGTCACTGAAGTTCCAAGACCGGTGACAGTTTATTGCGATAGTTAAGCAGCCATTGCCTATGTGAAAGATCTCAAGTATCATGGAAGGACAAAGCACATTGACATAAAGAATAACTTCATCAGAGATATTATAGCACAGAAAGAAGTGATCCTGCAATATATTTCAACCAATAGAATGGTTGCTGATCCATTTACGAAGGCTATTCTTAGAGACATATTCTTGACCCATAGGATGTCACTAGGATTGCGTAGAATGTGATATCTGTTATTGTAGAGGATCATTGGTTTATGTATTTGTGGACAGATGCATTGTACTTGTTTGTTTATTAGTAATTTGATGTTTTGTCAATAAGTACAAATCCACTATGAGAC
The DNA here is from genome assembly GCA_017140395.1 of Eucalyptus lansdowneana. Classification (NCBI taxonomy): domain Eukaryota; kingdom Viridiplantae; phylum Streptophyta; class Magnoliopsida; order Myrtales; family Myrtaceae; genus Eucalyptus; species Eucalyptus lansdowneana. Next base: position 3,856,732 of record CM029484.1, on the reverse strand, counting down.
TAGCACAAACACACATGTATTATTGAAAAGTATGTCAGCAGGCAATGATTGGCTCACTCACACGAGCAATCGCCTCAAGTTCTTTAGATAGCACGTTGAGATGAGACGTTATGTACAAATAAATGCTGAAGAGCAAGTCTGGTACATAAAATATGTCGCCTTGATTGGAGTCAAGATGAGGTCTGTGATTTATTTATAATAAGACCGAACATGATAGTCCCATAATCATGTATGCTTGTAAGATGCTGGATGCGAGTACTTAATTGGGCGCTATAGAAAGCGAGCTGATATAGCACTCGAGCTAAACATGAGTACGTGTGGAGCATGTGACTATGTTTAGGCTAAGATCCGTATAGTGGATATGTTTAATAAATGACATACGCTCTTATAGAAAGAGAAATCTACTATAGCATGTAATTCATACTACATGTGCATTGTTCGACCGACAAGGAAAGGTGAGTAAAATTATCCCTATTTACTCATCTGTGAGCCTTTGAGGTAATTTATAATTTACCTCATTATGTGCCCTATGTTACTTCTGACTATGTTCTCGAAGTGAAAGATCAATGTTGCTACTTTAGCATGTTACAGGCGGTCATGAATAGATATGGCCTATGGGACATGTCTAGGAAAGCAGTTGTTCTGAAATTGAGAGAGACATGAGTGCGAAGGAAGACTATTGTTGTTTTACATCTATCACATGTATTTACTAGTCAACCAATTATATCGCCCTATGTGGTTGTGGATGTAATTGTAAATACATGGTGTTTTTGAGAATAATCAAGTATAGCCTTTAAGGGATAGGTATACTTGGACTGATGTAACAAAATATGTCTGGGGCACTGTGAGACATCGATTGTTTATTTCTTTTAGGGTTGTAGCCATTATGTTATCCCTAACAGGTGCATAATTTGAGCTCCCAAGTGCAGGTGTACTCACTGATCGCACGGCTTATTTGCCAGTATGAATTGTTTTGTAAAGTTGATGAATGTTGAATGCCTTATATTCTTGATAGAGCGCTATCAAGCCCATCATGTCCGAGTGGGAGATGTTGTACTTTAGCTAGTACGTCCATGATGGGGTGCGATTAGAATGCACCGTTTCATCTTGATGTGTTACGATGGAAAGACACTAATGGAGGGGTACGAAGAGAAACGTATAAAAGCCTCCCGAACACAACCGTTGGATAGGTTGGCAAAACATACGCACCAGATTTCTCTCCATTTCCATCAAAGAAGAAGAAGGCATGCTAATTTCATTTTTGCAAGAACAATCGGCATTTACGTCGTGGAAATCGGGTGTTTTCCTTGTGATTGCATCCAGAATAATGTGAGGAAGTGTTGTCCGTGTTTCATCGGCAATTCAACGTTCGTTCCGGGGCTATTTGCTGTTTGCGCATCGGAATCCGGTAAGTCGTCTTCCGCCGACTTGAATTCCAACACTCAGCATAACGAAAATGACAAGAACATGAGCAAATGGGATGCAAAGGAGATGGCTATCAAAAAAACTCATCTCCGATCATTGTCCAATGCTATATTGAGTCCATTTTGTTTCTTTTATCACCAAGTCACCATCGCAGTGAACACAGCAACAATGGAGCAACATAAAAACGAAAGGTGCAGATTCGATCATAAGTAACACAGAAATCTAACTGCAATTTTGCTCAGTGATTGATGAAGAATTCCTTTCAGGTAGAGCATGTCCACATACGTTCAAAGTGAGCCAGAATCAGTGACAAATCTACGCCAATTTGGTTCAGCATCCGAGACATTCCTATATGCAATACTAGAGCAACGTTTCAATTTGACAATACCAAAGCATCAATGATTTAAACCAATTCGTCAAAAAAAAAAAAAAAACACTGAGCCTTAGTCTGTTATCGCATAACACCACGACGACATTAATCTCTGTTCTTGATCCTAGGTTAGGTCAACTGAGACAAAAGGTTTTGAATCTTACGTTACCGAAGAGGAATCCTGATCATGATCGAAGCTTACGGTAACAAGAAGTCTTGGAAGGTGATCACCTTCGGCGGTGATGCCTGAACCAAGATCGAAGCTCTTCAAGCTTCGCGGCCAGAAAATAGGGAGAAGGAGAGCAGGAAAGGCGCAGCTCAGGAACGCCGAGAAACGATGGTGACAAAGGCAATGGCCATGAGGAATATCAGAATGGGGATCTGAAAGCAACCTTCGTCCGATTGCCGTCTGAAGCTCTCGCCGGCAAGGAGACGAGGCAGCTCGACAAATTTCAACCGGGGTTTCTTTGTTTTTCTTTTCTTTTCCTTTTTCTTTTGTTTTTTTGTTTTGTTTTTGTTTTTTTTTTTTGGGCCCTCCTTTTGTTATGGGTTGCATTAAGATATGGAGTGAAGGCAACTGGGTCGAGAGTGAACTCGCATGAACGGACCCATCCAAATTGGCTCGCATTTTTATTTGTTATTTGTTATTTAATTGTTATCTTGCTATTTATTTACTTTTACTTTTTTATTCTTTTACAATGGTAAAAAGTTGAATTGTTGAATGAAATTTAGGTGTCAGTAATGGACAATACTGATTTTGACAAAAACTCGACGCCTCTTGGAACAACTATTAGATCCTTAGCCCAGTCAACGGCATTATTGAAGACATCTATATTATAATGATCAAAGAAGCGTAGAAAAGGTTGGACGGAAAAATTGAAAGTATTGCTATTGTACTTCATCTTTCACCTCTTTAATCAGAAAGTGTCATTGTTTTTGTAATCATTTTAGGAAAGAGCATATAAGTGTAAGAGCAATGATTGTATTTTAATTATTTTTGGTGTGATTTACCTTTGTTCCGTAAAAATTCTTCATGATCATCATTAAATCTATTCACCCAATTTTAGATTGTATTGTTAGCCCCAACATAATAGATATTAATAAATTTAGTTGTCAATAGAAACAAGATGCTTAGATTGGAAAGGAGAGTGAAGCTAGGTTTTTGCCAACAATAGAAAGAAATCGGTAATGATTGAAATTGATTGAATTATAATTAAATAGAAGACTTGTGTTTCCACTATTCTTTCATCTTACTCTTGATTTTCGTCATCATAGCTATTATGATTACATCTTTTATCTTTTTCAGACCGAACGCCACTTCTTTACTTCCCTTTGGTATCTTGACGCCATCTTATCCATTCAGTAGTGCAGTTTCCACTACTTTCACATAGGATATCTATTATTTTAGTAGCAAAGGGATTACAAGTGAACAAAAATCACTGATATAAAATTACATGTGGAGCTAAATCTTTTACCAATTATTTTAAAGTGATAGAAACGTAGTGTCCATCGCAAAATACTACAACTTACAATTGGTGTCACGCCCCGATCCTCAGCGCGTGCCCATCCCTCATTGGTCAATAAAAATTTTGCGACTTCCCAGGACAAGTCACCAACCCTTTCTTTTTATTGCACATGCGGAAGCGAATAACAAATCCCCTGACAGTAGCCATCTCGGGATAGAAAAGCAGGACATTAGATTCAAAACAAAACATGCTGATATAGGCCAAATGAGTCATATACAAAAGTCTACCATCACAAGACTTCAAAAGACCGACTCTCAAAATGAACTGTTCTATTTGACCTACACTTCAGATCACCTCAGCTCGGCTCCAGGCCTTCCATCCTATAGTCCTGAAAAATGAAGCCCACGATGGGGTGAGATATAAATCTCAGCGAGTTCACACTCTAAACCCTGATTATGAGGGAATTATGCCTAGGGCGTCATAACTACACAATCATACAACCAGAGGGGCTTACCTTGGCCTCAGTTCCTTCCTGCAGGTCAGTATAGTTCTTATCACAACCATATGTATATAGCAAATTCACACACCAATTTGGAACGTCCAAACGAATCATTACTTACATGAGTAAGAATCACAATTTAATCACTGTTCACACGAGCAAGAACTATCAATACACATCAAAGCAAGAATTGCAATTAAATCATCAAGCCGATCAAATCACCGGTTAATCAAACTAGTCGATTACATGTCAACTGGACCATTCCTCGGTCATCTCAATTACTCAATCCCAACGTTGAATTACGGCTCAGTCAGCACGGCCTACATGGTCATCTCAAATACTCAACCCCAATGCTAAATTACGGCTCAGCGAGCACGGCCTATTAAAAATTTGGCGGTAATGCTGAACTACGACTCAGCGGGCACGGCTTACTAATTCTTCGGTGGTTAATGATGAATTACGACCTAGCCGCAGAACCGATTTCAAATTCGGTGGTAGATTATGGTCTAGTGGACACAACCATACTTTGGTGGTAATGCTGAATTACGGCTCAGCGAGCACAACCGATGCCAAATCCGGTGGTATTCTTGATCTAACCCACAACATCACACGATCATTAAGCATAAACTCTAGGCATATCACAAGCCAACCAACATAGAGCAATCCATCTCACAACCTGATACATAAGTTCTCAGCATGCCACCAGTCCACCACATCACTAAATACACCTTATTTAGCAAGCACAATGTCAAGATCAACCACAAAACCATAACCGGTCCTAATTGGCAGAAACCGGGCCACTCGCGCGTCTCCAAGTTTAATTCCAGAAACCTACCCGAACGAACTCACAAAATTCTCAAATTTTAGTATGTGATAGAGGACACATAAAAGAACATTGTTCATGGAGACAGCTTTACCCAGATCCTTCTAGATTCGGCCCAGTAAATTGCTCAATCCAGCACTAAAAACTGAGATCGTTTCCAGAAAGTTTGTTTTCCAAAATCAGTTTGGTTTGAGGTCTAAAAAATGTCCGTTTGATCTGAAATTTGAGTATGTTAAACTAGAAGATGTGACAAACAACTTTTATGAAGAAAACATTTTGAAATTAGAACTATAAGAGTTGATAAAAATCTCTAGAATCCTAAAAGATCACCAGTTCCAGCGAAAACTGAGGTTCTATTTGTAAATAACGGAGCTGATATCTCCTTCTTTCAAGTCCCTAAAAATCTTGAGAACAATATATGTTATAGCTGAGGATGTCTTAAACATTTCTCAAGAAGGTATTAACCTCAAATTCGTAACCCATTTCAACCTAAAAAATGGAAAACGGTGAGAGTTCAGAAACAAGAACTGCAGGAATTCCACTGGATTCGACTAATCCATTATCAACGGTGCAAATCTCACTAATTAGCTTACACTAATCCATTCTAAAGCTAATTTAACCATTCTATCTTATCACTAATCCATACTTAAGCTAACCTTAACAACCCTTAAGCATAATTAACTTACTAAGTAAGGTTTAGTGAGCAAACTCACTTGTTCAGCGAGCTGGTCGATTCAAATCGACGGGGACGCAACAGGGCTCGAATTTCCTCAAAGCAGGTCAAGCTTTTGGGGCCTGGAACTACCTCAAAACGGGCCTTGAAGTTGCTGGAAACCCACAACTTTTGCTCTCTACTTGGTGCTGGAAAAGAAAGGAAACAAGACTGGTTCAGTGAAGCAAGGGTAGCGGTGGATCGGTAGAGGCAGCAGCAACTCGGGTAGGTGGTTTCGCACTATGGCGGCCCCACATGGTGGCTGGACAGCCCTTGGACGGTGGAACCACTTGCTGTGGCGGCGAGTTGGGCGGAGCAAAGCTGCAGGACGACGGCGCGCGCGTGTGAGGAGGGCGGCAAACAGCAACGGGCGGCACGTGAGGCGGGGTGGCTGGTTTGGACGGCCTCCTTGCTAGTTTTCCTCTGGAAATTTGAAGCTTACAAGGTACAAAAATGAAGAAAGAATGGCTGGTCTGCAACTTGAAGGAGAGAGGGAGAGATAAGGAGACAAGGGGGCCACCATGGCCAAAATTTTCCAATTCTTGGTCCCCTTGACCATCCTCAGCCATGGCTGCCTTCCTTGGCTGCAATTCAGCCAACAATGCTCCCATCTAGAAGCTTAAAATGGTCCATAAGTTGTGGGGGTGGGGGACAAACGAATTTCACAAATTTCTCCCTCAATTGGACTTGATTTCCTTCTCAATTCAATCCAATTTGGCCCTCAAAAATTCAATTGGTACCTCAATGATCAAATTGGTATTTTTCCTCACCAATTGATCCCACTTGCTTCCAAATTGTAAAATCAAAACGGTCCCGGCCTTTTTTTGAACAAAAACGGCCCTATGACGACTTTTTTTCCAAAAAGTCTCGATTTGCAGAAAAATCTTCTGAGACTGAGTTGACATTCCTAAAATGACTTGTGACATACCAAAACTTTCAATTTCTGAAATTGGGTTCAAATTTGCGGTTAATTTCAATCCGGCGCGATTTAGCGTGACCTAGGCTACCGGGTAGCTTTCATAAATTTTTAGTACAAATGATCCATGGTCGATTTTCTTCGAGCCACAATTTACCACTTCGACACATCTGCAACTCTCGGTGGTTGTGAAAATCTCAAGGTTTCAATTACGGGCACATGGTACCTAAAACGTCAAAAAATCGGTCTAGTGCCGATCAACGAGAATTTTGCAATCGGGTGGAATCACCCACATTTTGATCACACATCTCAGTCGAATCGACCTATCCCTGAGCTCTGATCGATTTTGACAATGCCAGAATGATCCTTGTAGACTAGCACGATCGAGCAGTCGATTTCTGGTCGAATTCTCAAGTCTATTGCTTTAAAAATTTTTAATGACTTCCCCAGATAGTCTAGTTATCTCACGAGTGATCGGCTCTGAGAATAGCACTATAGATGTGTCGGTGAAAGACCTGATTTATTCCATTGAAAACAAGACTGAAAATCTAGGATGTCACAATCGGGAATTAGCCAAATTATGTAAGACCCAACAAATTGGACAACTAGGTACATGACATGTGAAGATATGACGGAATCACATTTGCATCTTAATGTTTCTCACTTGGAATAATCTTAGAACTGTGCTCATCATTTTAGAGGCGATCTTATACAATGTTATATAATTTATATAGATGAATACAGCACTTTGCACCCTTTAAAATCAGTCAACTTATCATTTTTTTTTATAGCTATAAATACAAGGGGACAAGCAATCCCGTCATGTGTCTTTCTCAAAGGCCAAAGGCCATATTATCGACTCTGCTACCGGTGCTATTTTATTACGGCAATCTAGAACTAAAGTCTTAACCTCATCATATAAATAGTCCAACCAATTCATATATAATTGCGGATCATTAAGCATATCATTTGTATGACGCCGAGAGGTTGATGTTATACATCTTTACTAGAAGATGATTGCCATTCCTTCTCTTTCTCAAAGGACAAAGACCATATTGTCGAGTCAATTACATGCTTTCACATGCTTGGATACTTAGCCCTTTACTCTGAACTTATAGAGATTCTTGAGGTTGTCTAGGTGTTTAAATCTGATCATCTGATGTGTGTTCGTTATTTTTGTAGTCTAACTTTCAATAAGAGATAAAAGAGACCAGACAAGCATAAACCAAGTGAGGGGTTGTTGATTGCTTTATTGATGAGAGGAATATGGAAGCTATGCCAAAGGAAGATGTTGTCGTCTTCAACTCTTTTCACTCTCTTTAAGAAGTGAAATCTATTTTTCAAGAAGATTGGTCTCACAAGAAAAGCAATGAAAATTAAAAAGGCGATTACATCATCAAATTTCAACGTTGAAATTTTCAGAGTGAAAATGAACAACCAAATTAATTAGTCTGCGCTTCCAATTCAATTGCTTCTGTCCCTAGTGAAATCTGAGGCAGCTTAATAGGCTTAAACTCTGTCAACGATGCCCCAACAAAGAGTAACAAAAACGAAGAGGTACACAGCCATTGATGTTTCGTCCATCACGAGAGCTTGGACAAAACAATTAAAAAGGTGGTGGGGGGTGGGGGTCCTACTTTTCTATGTTCTTAATGAGCGAAATTAAGTTTTTATCGGGGAACTACAATACCTGTTGTGATAAAATAAAATAAAAAGAGAATTAGAGCCAAGGAGAACATAGTGACGATAGAGAATTATTTATGGACTGTATAAGTAAAGAAATCGAAGCATAATTTACTGTTCATCTTCTTTCATTTTGGACAATTTTCACTGTCGGGGATAATTGTCCATAAAGTCTTTAGTCTTTTTGTGAGCATGTATCATCAGCTACCATGAAAGAGAACGATAATGAGATCCAAAGAAACAGAAGAAATAAATGAAACATCATCTTCTTACAAATATAGGAAAGATGGAAGAGTTGCGTATGCAAAAGCGTACATCCGACCGCATGAATTCACCATATTGTTGGTTGAAGCTAACGCCCAAGGCATGTCTCTACCATTTGACTTGTGGCGAGGGCTTGAGGTATGGTTTTAACTCTAGCTTGATAGTTGTTTCCTTCAACACAGAACTTGGTATATGGTAACTAGTAAGAACATGACAAACAAGATTCTATGCTGCATTAATCCAGACATCCGTAACTGGTTTTAGTCAAGAAATGTTCTCGAGCTTTATTTTTTTAACCTCTATAATTTGACTTGTAACATAAAGAATAGTTAATAGTTTTTTTCCCAGAGACACAACGAATTGGTGAGTTTTTGCTATTCACTAAGTTTCGATTAGCAAGACAAAACGCAATTGTAACATACTAGAAACTATCATTCCACAAACAACTTTATTCTCGTGGGTTTAGACACAATCACAAAGGTATCAACAACACCGGCTAAACAAGTTTACTCCAAAATCGCCTATGGCGCCAAGGCGACAATTAAATTTCGTACTTCTATTTAACTTGTAACACATGACTTTTGGCATAGGGCTTCACATAAAATTATGCGGGCCTGCAGTGAATTTCTAAAATGGTTCATTGTTGATGACTGTATAGTTGGAATCATGGTATGATGAGTGTCACATAGTGTTAATTAAAGCATAAAAAGTTCATGAAGTCTGGGTTAAGCATCCCCTTCTTACGTACATAAATATTCTCATTCACGCCAATTATACGTGATTTGCTTCTTGTTTATGGAACTACATAACATTAACTGTCCCGGCAGAATCAGCAAGGTGACCAACTTCGCAAAGCACTGACAATCTTGAGCCTATGCTCACCAAGACTCTTTCTAGGTCTTTTCATGGCGTTGCGGAAGGTCTCATTGGCATGGAACCAACATCATAGTTTGAGTTGGATTTGATTTTAGAGTTAACTGAATGGGCAAATTGCACATAGTAGATTATTCGAAACTGTTGTACTTTAGCTAGTACGTCCATGATGGGGTGCGATTGGACCACACCATTTGGACTTGATATGCTACGATGAAGGGGTGTGTGTGGCACCCCTCGACGTCCCCCGATCCGATTAGGGTCGCCACAGTTCGCTTACCTTTCATTTTCCTTATTAACATATCACTCTGATACCATTTCAATTGCAGCGGGTCCATACAACCTGGGGATTTACATCTCTCTTTTTTTTTTTTTTTTATCGGTCCCTTGCGCAATTCATATACGGAAGCACATCCAACAACTCCCTTCCTTATATTCGAAAACAATGCACACCTACTAAACATTTACAGGTAAAAGCCGTACACTTTTTATTTACTTAAATCAGATGCACATCGTTCATCGGTACATCAAAATGCCGTAGTCTTCTATATTCGGCTACACTCCAAAAGATGACCGACATTTCCTCTAACAGTCATACACTTAAAGTCCATCGATTAGTGTCGGCGTCCAAAAGCTCCTTCCCTTGCTATCCTCCTCCTCACGGTCATATCCAACCATTCAAACCATCTACTAATCTGAAATGTTGGTCCCCAAAAGGGGTGAGTACAATCACTCAGCAGGTAAAGGAATCCAATAACTACTCAATGCATTATACAAGTCATACATACATTTCAGGCATTACTTACCTTGAAGCCATGCATATACTATCATGCATCATCACCACAGTCATAACACATACATGTGTATCATCATGTCATACTCATATCATCGTCATCATGACATTATTACATCACACACATGTCATCATCATCATATACATGACACCATCATATCACACATGTCATCATCATCATCATCATCATCATCATCATCATCATGCATATCATCATGCATATCGTATATCATCATCATTATCATCATCATGCACATCATCATGCATGTCATGCCATGGGTGATCATCATCATTTCACATCACATATCATCATCATCATCATCATCATCATCATCATCATCATCATCATCATCATCATCATCATCATCATCATGCATATCATCATGCATATCATGCCATGGGTGATCATCATCATTTCACATCACATATCATCATCATCATCATCATCATCATCATCATCAGGCATAGCATCATGCATATCATGCCATGGTTTAATTTCCACTTTTCATCTTGGACCGTCACATTTCTCATACCCGGGACCAATGTTTGCATCCTACATTCATCGCTCGCGCCCAATCTTGGCATTGCGAGAAACCTCCGGGCATGTATCCAAGATACAACCGGACATCCGGCACCCCCACATTCCAGGCATCTCGTATCCCAACTGGCATCACGAGGCATCCGGGCATGTATCCAAGATACAACCGGGCATCCAAAGGGCATCGACTCATTCGAACCTCTAGGCATCTCGCACCCCACCTGGCATCACGAGAAATCTCCGGGGCTTGCCATGAAAATGGTTACCCCTACCCTCCGGGCATACATCATGATACAACCCCTCACCCTCCGGGTATGTATCATAATACAATCGGGCATCCCGACATTCCCGTGGAAAACCTCTGGGCATGTATTCATAATACAACCAGGCATCCAAAGGGCATCGATTCATTCGAACCTTTGGGCATCCCGACTCCCGGGGCATCGTCGGCTCACACCTCCGACGGTATCATCATCACCACGATGCATATTCTCATACATCTCATTTCTCATCTTCAATTATAGTTTAATTTTAACATGGCATATGGTATGATATCAAACAAATCATACTTGGCATAGGATTCACACATGCATCTCAATTCAATGTCATACATACACCAAGACTTTATCACACATGCCACATAAATAAATTAAATGGAATATATGGCCAATAAAATAATATTTTTTTTATATCTATAAATTCCCAAGATTATAAAAATTCAAGAAATTATTAAATAAACCAATAGGATGATAATTACATGCAAAATTCATGGCCAAATTGAATTTTTACACAATCTCACGTTTTTCACCAACATCCTATGATTCTCGGATGAAACCAGAATGCACGGTTTCCGAATAAATTCAATTAAAATATCCATATGGCCTCCAAAAATTATGAAATTATACTGGATTATAGCCAAGACATTTTCGTACAACTTTCATGAAGAACTCCAAGCCATATTATATTTATATTATTTTATACAGTCTCACGAAGCTTCTGGATCCATTACCGCATCGTCCAGTGTACACATCTCCGAAATATTGAGATTTCACCTACCTATTATCTTTCGTTTTCTCTGAAATTCGGATATGTTATGTGTCAAGATGTCCTTTACAAGTTTCATGAAGATATCTAGGTCAAATAACTAGAGTATAGTCATCGTTTAGGTCCTTGAAGTCTCGGGTGTCTTGGAACACATCACCAGAATCATCGTCTTCAAGATCTAGTCGATTTACCAAGCTATACTGGTTCATTTCACTTCAAAATTGAGTATGTTTTATTTTAAGATGTTCCCTACAACTTTCATGAAGAAATCGAAGTAAGATTCTCAACAAAAACCAACATGCAACCATGAATCCAGCAAAAGGTCAGTAAAAACTCTCCAGATCTGAAGTCTCCGTAAGATGAGACTTTAACCCCACAAATCTCCATCATTTTCCACGAAATTTAAGTATGTTATAGTACAAGATGTTAGCTACAACTTTCATGAAGACATCATAGCCAAAATCTGACTCCAAACACACATGCAAGCTCAAACAAGTTACTGACTCACACGATCCGAGCAAGAACAGTCACACAACTCATCCATGCTTCGGTTTTTCCCATCTAACAACCAAAAGTTCAACATGCAAACAACATACAAGCATGCAAGAGAAGCTAAAGGACTCCCACTTGCCTCTAGACCGAAGAAAACGACGGCACACGGCGGACGAACACGGCGGATGGACGGCGGTGGCTCCTTCCTCTCTCGGCCTCCCTCTCTCGGCCGTACCCTCTTCCTCTCTCTCTCACACGGTTCTCTCTCTCCCTTTCTCTCTTGGCCGAATGGCTAACCAGCCATTCTCTCTCCTTTCCTTCCCTTTTATATTGCATGGATCCCCTCTTTGCATGGGGGACAAGTGTTCTCATGAGGAGAACAAGTGGCAAAAAGGAGAGGACAAGTGTTGGAGGACATGCAAGGTTAATGGGCCTTCTTCTTGGGCCTCCTTTTGGGCCGGCGACAGCCCCCTTTTCGCGGGCCTAATTGGGCCGACTAGCTTGGCCCATCAAAGGCTCAAGCTATTGGGCCTAAGGCCCAACCCAATTAAAAATCAATTTTACCCCTTTCTTATTCTTTCTTTTAAGAATTAAATTACTAAATTCCACATGGCCAAAATCTTGTAATATTTTAAATATAGGAATTTAATTTATGAGGTGCATAGCCAAGCATAGATTATTAATTTATCCTATAGTCCTAAATTCAAAATTCATAAACACAATCACAATAACACATAGCCTTAAGAAAACTAATGGCTAACACATAGACCATAGGTAATTTCATTACCTAATTATAGGCTTTAATTTCTCTAGAGGATGACTTGAATTTTGGGATGCCACAGTGTGATGGGGTCATATAAAAGACCCCTAAAGACAACTGTTGGAGTTATTGGACAAACGTACGTTCAGAACATTTTCTTCATTTTCTCTCCCCTTTCCATCAAGGCGTTCCATTTCATCTTTACAAGAATAATAGGCATTTACGCCATGGAAATCGGGTTTTTTCCTCGTGATCGCATCCAGACCGACGTGAGAGTTTTTGTTCGTGATTCATTGGCAATTCAACGTTCGTTCCGGGGCTAATTGCTGTTTGCGCATCGGAATCAAGTAAGTCGTCTTCCGCCAACATGAATTCCAACATTGGTATCAGAGCCCGGTCATGATTTCTGCCTTGTTTTTCATCGAGTTTTCTCATTTACCATTTGATATTGAGATCAAGAGTATGAAAACTACACTGTTTGGATCTCTGATAGTCGGAATTAACATATGAAAAACTCGAAATTGAACCGGAGCAAAGAACGGGTTCGGGGTCGCGTGCATCCGTGAGGTTTTGAAGTTTTTTCGAAATAAATTTTTGGCCAAAATTAACTTTTAAATATATAGGGTGAAAGAGCTCGTCGAGACGAGTTCGGCGATGGGTCGAGCGCCGCCGGGCGACGCCGGACGCGCCCACATGCGTGGCGAGAAGCCGCGGCGCGTGGGCGCCACGGGCCTGAAGCGCTGGCAAAGCCAGCGTGTGCGCCACACGCGCCGGTCGACGAACTGGCACGTGCGGGACGCGCGCCAACTGGCGAACCGGCGCATGGTGACGTCACCGTGACGTCATCCAACCGTCAGTCGCCGGATGACGTCAACAATGACGTCACCACCGGCGACAGTTGGCCGGTCGGCGACCCAAACCGACCCGAGACCCGAGATCTGACCCGGTTGACCCGACCCGACCCGCCGTTGACCGGTCAACGGTCGGACCGGTCAACCGGTCTGGAGGTCAAACCGGTCGGACCAGTCACCGTTCGGACCGGTTGGACTGGTCGGACTGGTCAGACCGGCCAGGAGCCATTTAGCTTGCTAGCGAGTGCGCCACACGCGCCGCGCACTCAGGCGGCACGTGAAGGCCCGTGCGGGCTCTGATTAGAGCGTGGTTAGTGACGTTTGGTTCGTATGAATGTTCTCTACACAGTGGTATAATTATTTTATATTTTTTAATTTTATAAATGTATGAAAATGCGTAGGAAACCCTATGTACGCGTATTTTTTTGGGGTTTAATGTAGTTTATTCATTTGTAGCTTGTATTTTCTTGTGATTTAGGAAATACAGTAGCTAGCTTGTGTGCAAATGATGTTATATATGCTGTGTAGAGCTTAGTTCAATGATATGAAGTATATATTTTAATATTGTTGCAATTTTCTAGTTGCTAGAAAATTAGAACAATGGTAAGAAATCCATTACACGTTGAATTGCATTTTTTATTATAGTTGAAGCATGATTGTTGTTTACATGTTGGTTATTATCATGCTATGTTTTTGTATTAAGGAAAAATGTAGAAATTACATAAGGTCATGTAATTATTTTTCCTAGTGAGAGTTCGTAGGTTGGTAGAATTTGAAGGAGTTCTCACCTAGAACTTAAAATTTGTGCAAATTAAATTAATTAATCATAATAGAACAATTGTACATAGAAGTTGATTGGGAACATAGTGAACTTTTGCCTCTGTGTCTTTTATTGAATTATCATTAATTTAGTTTGTCTTTGCTGCAAATTAAATATGTGTGTTACTCCGTTCAGTGTGCTTCTGCATTTATTATGTCAATGTGTTATAGCAATTGATTATGGCATCAGCATCCAAGGCCATTGTGGCTGACCTCAATAAGGGTGAGAAGCTGAACGGTGACAATTATGATATTTGGCACCGAAAGGTTCAGTACATCCTTGAGGAGCAAGAGGTTTTGGAAACCCTCAACCGTACCATGGATGAACCTGGGCATGGAATTTCAGCTCAACACAGGAGAGATCTGGAAGCTTATCAAGCTTGGAAAAAGAAAAATAGCATCACTCGCATCACGTTGCGAAGCTATATGCAAGATGATCTCATGTGTGAGTTTGAAAGTTATGATAAAGCTCAAGCTATGTGGGTTGCCTTGAATGACAAGTTTGGGGGTACATCTGCCACTAAGCTGAGGAGACTTATCATCAAGTTTGACACATTCCGAAAGCGCCCAAATGTAACAATGAGGCAGCATCTTCGGGAGATGTCAAATATGATCCGTGAGCTGAAGTTGGCAGGTCACTCCCTTACTGATGAACAGCAAGTTCAGGCTGTTATAAGGTCTCTTCTTGACAATTGGGAGCTTATGAAAATCAATATGACGCATAATGAGAATATTGTCACTTTTGATGATATTGCGCGTCATTTGGAATTAGAGGATGAGCGCCTAGAGGTTGCGAGATCCTCTACCCATGCTTATGTTGCTGAATCGAGTTCGCGCAAAGCTTCGGGCTTTAAGCGCAAGAGAAATCTTCAGTTTAACAACAAAGGGAAGAGGACTGATCAGGCACCCAAGAGGGCTAAGGCCTTCCGACGCAAGAAGCGTGGTGGGAAGAAGGATAAGGCCAAGATGGAGTGCCACAATTGTGGCAAGATGGGTCATTTTGCTCGTGAATGCACTGAGCTGAAAAAGGTACCCTATTACTCCATTACTTTGAGTAATGCTTTTGTTTCTAGTAATGTAATGCTTGCTGAATCTCATCCAATGTGGACTGTAGACTCAGGAGCAACAAACCATATAGCTAAAGACCGAGAAGCATTTGTGAAGTATCGTTGGATAGCGCTTGGAAGAAGATGGATATATGTTGGGAATAACTCAAGAGTTGAAATGAAGGGAATCGGCACATGTAAATTAATCTTACGTGGTGGTCGAAACCTGTTTCTGCATGATGTCCTTTATGCTCTAGATATTCGATGAAACTTGGTCTCTGTAGTTGTTCTTCTTAGCTTAGGATATGTATTGAATTTCCATGGTTATTGTGTTGACATTTTGTATGGAACAATTTATTGTGGTTCAGGTCATGTATCGAATGGTTTTATGGTATTAGACATTGA
Source organism: Eucalyptus lansdowneana (assembly GCA_017140395.1). Lineage (NCBI taxonomy): Eukaryota > Viridiplantae > Streptophyta > Magnoliopsida > Myrtales > Myrtaceae > Eucalyptus > Eucalyptus lansdowneana. The sequence continues at coordinate 3,840,953 of CM029484.1, read as the reverse complement.
CTATGATCAGTACAATGTTAATGTTGATGGTTGTTTTTCTTTAATTACGTCTTCTAATAACGTTGAGATTGATGTAAGTACTTGGCATGCTAGATTAGGTCACATTGGTTTGCAAAGAATGCAAAGATTAGCTAGAGAAGGCCTTTTAGGGTCACTCACTAATGTTAGTCTATCCGTATGTGAACATTGTCTGGCGGGAAAAACAACTAGAAAACCATTCAGTAAAGGGACTAGAGCTGAATTTCCATTGCATCTCCTACATTCTAACATTTGTGGTCCTTTGAATGTGAGGGCGACGCATGGAGCCTCATATTTCATCACTTTCATAGATGACTTCACACGTTTTGGTTATGTCTTTCTGATCTCCCATAAGTCAGAAGCATTAGACTGCTTTAGACGATATATAGCGATGGTAGAGAATCAGTTGAACAAAACAATAAAGGCATTGAGAACCGATCGTGGACATGAGTATCTATCGGAGCAATTTCAAGGCTCTTTGTGATGGAATTGTACGACAATTGACTATTCCTGGTACTCCACAACAAAATGGGATAGCTAAGAGAAGGAATAGAACCCTATTGGAAATGGTTAGGTCTATGATGGCGCAAGCAAATTTACCTATCTCCTATTGGGGAGATGCGTTATTGACTGCTGCCTATATACTTAACCGTGTGCCTTCAAAATCAGTCACTTCCACCCCTTATGAATTATGGACTGATAGAAAACCAGACTTGAGTAGTCTACGTCCATGAAGATGTGTAGCTTATGTTCATGATTCTTCCCAAAAACATGGCAAATTAGGTCTTAGAGGGAAGAAATGTATCTTTATAAGATATTCCGAACACTCCAAAGGGTACTTGTTCATAGGTGAACAAGTTGGTGGAAGTGTGACCGAAATGGAGTCACGAGATGTCACGTTCTTGGAGAACGATTTTCCTAATAGAAGTGAGATTGATAAGGACTTCCAATTATATGAGATGGAAGATCCTGATAACACACCTATTGATGTTGTAGAGGAAAATGAAAATTTACCTCAACACACAAGACCTAGTTGGAGTGTTGCATCGCCTGATGAATTGAATTTAAGAGAAATTCAATTGCGTAAAAGTAATCGTAAAAGTATTCCCCATCGTCGTTTTGAGATTGAAGGGGAAGCATTTATGATTGCTCAAAAAGACGATGCCGAGCCTAAGACTGTTCAAGAGGCTCTCTTGTCCTCTGATAAGGAAGAATGGAGAAAAGTTTTGGAAGATGAGATGGAGTCAATGAGGACAAACCATGTCTGGGACTTGGTTGATCTACCACCCAATTGTAAGGCCATTGGAAATAAATGGGTCTTTAAGATTAAGCGTAGGGCGGATTGATCCATTGAAAAGTATAAGGCTCGCCTTGTGGCAAAATGTTATACTCAACAAGAGGGTATAGACTATGAGGAAACCTTTTCACCAGTTGTAAGGTTTGCCTCAATACACCTTATTCTAGCTATCGTTGCACATTTGGACCTTGAATTACATCAAATTGATGTAAAGACGGCATTTCTCAATGGAGAATTAGATGAGGAAATCTATATGAAACAACCAATAGGTTTCATAGCTAAAGGTCAAGAGCATAAAGTTTGCAAGCTTCATCGCTCAATATATAACCTTAAGCAATCATCTAGATAGTGGTATCTTCGTTTTCATCGAGCATTAATAACTTTTGGTTTCACAATGATCGAAGAAGATCACTGTGTATATGTCAAGCGGTCAAAAGATAAATTTGTGATTTTATCACTTCATGTGGACGATATTCTGTTGGCTGGAAATGACAAGGTTTTGGTTATCACCATAAAGGAATGGTTGTTCTCCAATTTTGAGATGAAGGACATGGGAGAAGCTGCTTATATATTAGGAGTTAAGATCGAAAGAGATCGATCGAGGAAACTCCTTACTTTATCACAAGAGTCTTATATTATGAAGATTCTTGAGCGTTTCAATATGCAGCATTGTAATCCCATTGATACCCCTGTCATGCAAGGTGAAGGCCTAAGTACTGAGATGTGTTCTAAGACTCCAGAAGAAATTAAAGTGATGAAAACTGTTCCTTACGCTAGTGCAGTTGGAAGTTTAATGTATGCTATCATGTGTACTCGACTCAACATATGCTATGTCGTGGGATTGGTGAGTTGATATCAATCAAATCCCGATCAAGCACACTAGAAAGTAGTGAAGAGGATCCTGAGATACTTGAAGGGTGGCTGTGGCACCCCGAAACACCTTAGGTCGCCACAGGCACCTATTGCTACAACTAATGGACATTAGTTACATCTCTTAGTAGAAGTGTCGTCGTTCATAGACATTTTTTTTTTTGAAAAGGGTCCCAGCGCGACTCATTAGCAGAATCAAAATTTAATATCGCCATCTCTCCCTCCAACAATCATGATACAATGCACACCACTAAGTACCATAGGAAAAGATAAAGCCATGCCACTTTTATTTACATATTTTCATGATGGATTTTCTCGGGTCGATACAACAAAAGAAAGCCAAGATTTTCAGCTACACTTGGCCACATCCCAAAAAGATACTACGACCCCTAAAGCGGTCACGTGACATCCTCCATCTAACAGTGGCGGCTACTCCCAAAAAGAAACATCAGCTCTCTACCCCTCACGGGGCCATCACACCCATCCTGGTGCGTCGGGCGGTGGTGGCGGCAACATCCCCCTAAACACTCCATCTCGGCGGACATGAGTTGATAGAAACTCCTGAATAACAGGGCCCTTAGCCAAGCCTACATCGTACATAACCAGCACTCGCACTCGCACAAATGTCAGTCCAGGGATGAGGACGCAGTCGATCTCCGTACACTCTACCTCTACATCCGATGGGAGGCCATAGAAGGTGCCCCGCGTGACGGTAGGGAGCGGCATCTTTCTAATCTAAAATGTTGGTCCCCGAAGGGGTGAGTACAGCCACTCAGCAAGTAAAGGACCAATAAACCACTCAATGCATCATACAATACAATAATCACAACCATAGCATAACACATGTCATTCAAGCATCCATGCACCATTTACCTTGATATCATGCACGTGTCATCATATCGCATGTACATACATCATCCTATAGTCATCATCATGTCACATGTACCATCATGCCATCGGTGCACATACATCCATGCACTCACCATCATCATGCATCAATGCACTCATCATCATCATGTCACATGCACTCGTCATCATCATGTCATACACTTACCATCATCATGTCACATGTACCATCATGCCATCAGTGCACAAACATCCATGCACTCACCATCATCATGCATCCATGCACTCATCATCATCATGTCACATGCACTCATCATCATCATGTCATACATATACCATCATGTATAATTCAATTTCAATTTCCCAATTTCATTCTTTCATTTTGAGCCGCCACATTTTTCTTTCCCGGGACCAATATTTGCATCCCACATTTATCACTCGCACCCCACCTGGCATCGCGAGAACCCTCCGGCATAATACCTGCCGGGCATCCGGCACAATACCTGTCAGGCATCTTGTACCCCAACTGGCATCACGAGGCATCCCCCGGCACAATACCTGCCAGGCTTCCGGCTCCCCCACTCTCCGGGCATCTCGAAACTCCCGAGGACCCTCCGACTGTGGCATCTCGAAACGCCCAAGGTCACCACATCTTACCAAAGAAGTACCTAAGTTCCTAGGTATACATTTTTTTTTTTAAACGGTCCCAGCGCATCTTATTTGCGGAAGCATAATTGAGTCTTACTAATTCCCCCTTCAACAACCATGATACAATTGCACATCACTAACATCATAAGGAAAGATAAAGCCAAGACACTTTTATTTACATATTTTCATGATGGATTTTTCTCGGGTCGGTACATCAAAAGAAAGGCCAAGACTTTTAGCTATGCTCGACCATAACCCCCAAAAAGAGACACTCCACCCACTATGTCTATCATGCAAGATCCCCCATCAACTAATGTCGGCTATTTCCCAAAAAGTTGCAGCTCCTACTTCTCACGCACGGGCCCTCACACCCATCTCGGTGCATCAGGCGGTGGCGGCGGCAACATCCCATGCATCACTCCATCTCGACAAACGTGAACGGATATGAACTCCTGAATGACAGGGCCCTCAACCAGGCCCACGTCATACATCACTATCGCACGAACCCAAATAAATGTAAGACCAGGGATGGTGGGACAGTCGATCTCCACGCACTAGACCTCCACATCCGAAGGAAGGCCGTAAAAGACGCCCCGCGTGACAGCAGGGAGCGGCATCTCTCTAATCTGAAATGTTGTTCCCTGAAGGGGTGAGTACAACTACTCAGCAGGTAAAGGACCAATAAACCACTAAATACATCATGCCACACAATCATCACAATCATAGCATCACATGTCATTCAAGCATCCATGCACGATTTACCTTGATATCATGCGCATGCCATCATACCACATGTACATACATCATCATATAACCATCACCATCATGTCATGCACCTACCATCATCATGTACCTATGCACTCATCATCATCATATCACATGTACCATCATCATTACCATGCATCCATGCACTCATCATCATCATATCACATGTACCACTCATCATCATCATATCACATGTACCATCACCATTACCATGCATCCATGCACTCGTCATCATCATATCACATGTACCATCACCATTACCATGCATCCATGCACTCCTCATTATCATATCACATGTACCATCACCATTACCATGCATCCATGCACTCCTCATCATCATATCACATGTACCATCACCATTACCATGCATCCATGCACTCATCATCATCATATCACATGTACCATCATCATTACCATGCATTCATGCACATATCATCATCATGTCATGCATATACCATCATGCATAATTCAATTTCAATTTCTCAATTTCATCCTTTCATTTTGGACCGCCATATTTCTCTTTCCCGGGACCAATGTTTGCATCCCACATTCATCACTCGCACCCCACCTGGCATCGCGAGAACCATCCGGTACAATACCTGCCGGGCATTCGGCACAATACCTGCCAGGCATCTCGTACCCCAACTGGCATCATGAGGCATCCCTCGGCACAATACCTGCCGAGCTTCCGGCTCCCCATGCTCCGGGCATCTCGAAACTCCCGAGGACCCTCTGGCATCCGGCCATTCCAGGCCACCGGGCAACCGGCCGTACCCTTCTAGCCAGGCATCCCGACACTCCCGGGGCATCGTTGGCTCACCCTCCGACGGCCTTCTCACTTATCTTATTATTTTATTATTATATTTATTTATTTTCATAAATAAATATTAAATTTAATATCTATGATTTTCCCAAAATCATAATATTCAAACAGTCATTAAACAAATCAATAGGGTCACAATTTCATACAAAATTCATGGCCAAATTGAATTTCTCACAAATTCACAATTTCCACAAAATAGCACATGATATTCGGATAATGACCAGAATTGCACAGTTTCCAAATAAATTCGATTAAAATACTCATATGGCCTTCAAAAATTATGAAATTTTACAGAGTGATAGCCAACACATTTTCGTGCACTTTTCATGCAGAACTCTAAGCCAAATTCTTTTTATATTAATTTATACAACCCCACGAAACTTCTGGAACCACTACCGCGTCGTCCAGAACACACATCTCCGAAATTTTTAGATTTCACCCATCTATTCTCTTTATTTTCCTCTGAAATTTGAGTATGTTATGTAACAAGGTGTCCTTTACAAGTTTCATGAAGAGATCTAGGTCAAATAACCAAATTATGGTCACCATTTAAGTCCATGAAGTCTCGGGTGTCTCGAAATACTTCACCAGAACCATTGTTTCCAAGATCTAGCCGATTCACCAAGCTATACTTGTTCTTTTTGCTTCAAATTTGAGTATATTGTAGCTTAAGGTGTTACCTACAACTTTCATGAAGACATCGAAGTCAAATATTCAACAGAAACCAACATGCAAACAAGAATCTAGCAAGAGGTCAATGGAAACTTCACAGATCTAGGGTCTCCGTATAATAGAACTTTAACCCCACATATCTCCATAATTTTCCACGAAATTTCAGTATGTTATAGTACAAGACGTTAGCTACAACTTTCATGAAGACATCAAAGCCAAAATCGAACTCTAAACACACATGCAAGCTCAAACAAGCTACTGACTCCCACAAACCGAACAAGAACAGTCACACGGTTTGAAAATAACCAACTCTTACCTCGGTTTTTCGCACAAATCACACCTAAAATCTAACATGCAACCAACAAAACAAACATGCAAGAGAATTTAAGGACTCCACTTGCCTCTAAGATGAACAAACGATGACGAACGGCGGCGGGACACGGCGATCGGACGGCGAATGAACGACGGCACCCCTCAGCTCCGCCTCCTTCCCCTCTCGGTTTCTCCCTTTCTCTCGAGCTCTCTCTCTCTCTCTCTCACCCTCTCTTTGGACGAATGGAGCAAGTAACCGGCCACTCTCTCTCTCCTCATCCCTTTTATACTCCCCTAATCCCATGATTAGCAATCATGAGATTGCCTACAAACCCACCAATGCATGCTCTTGCCATTTGCCACTTGTCTCATTGGGTTTTCTTTTTTTAAATTTGGTTTGGGCTTGGGCTTAGGCCCATCCGGCCACTCCCCTTGGGCTGGTCGAATTCTCTTCTTGGGCTCTAATGGGCTGACTAGCTTGGCCCACCAAGCTTTAGGCTAATGGGTCCAAGGCCCATTCGAAAATTAACCCTCTTTTCCCATTTTTTTTTTTTGAAATTCCTTCTATAAATATTTCTAAATTTCAATTTTCAATCTTGGCCAAAGTCTTAGGATATTTTTTGTTCATTGAAATTTAAATCATATGGCCAAGCATAGATTATTAATCTTATTAAATTTAAATTTCCACAATCACAAGCACCAATTATCAAATTAAAAGACTAATGGCTAAAACATAAGCCATGGAAATTCTACCACCTAATTAAAGACTTTAACACACCTTATGGCTTGGCTTCGAATTTCTGGGATGCCACACATGCAAGATGGGCTTGGGCTTGGAAGAAGTGGGCCGGCCACTCCTCCCCTCCTTGGTCGCCGACCACCTCTCCATGGGCCTCAATGGGCCGACCATTTGGCCCACCAAGAGTCCAAGCTATTGGGCCTAAGGCCCAACCTAATTAAAATCAAATTTTAACCTTCTTTTTAAATACTAATTAAATCTTATTGAACTAAGGTACTATAGGGTAAAATTAAATAACTGAACACTTAAAATCACAAATCCATAGATTTTAATTCACGATACATATGGCCAAAGATAAATCATCCCCTTCCAAGATTTATCCATTTAAACTCGGCCATAGATCTCAATACAAGACATTAATTGGAGCACCCCTAATGACTAGCAAAGAATTTCAGGATGCCACACCGGCATCCAGCCATTCAAGGCCACCGGGCAACCAGCCTTTACCCTTCTAGCCAGGCATCCCGACACTCCCGGGGCATCGCCGGCTCACACCTCCGACGGCCTTCTCACTTATCTTAATTCACATCTTCAATTATAATTCAATTTTAACATGGCATATGATGTGATGGCAAACAAGATCATTTTCATCCTTTGATTCATATATGCATTTCCAATGATCATCATACATGCAGCAAGACACAATCATTCATAACAATACAATTCATGGAGTCCATACAATTTAGAATAGTCCATATATCATGCATTTTTGAAGTTTACTAAATTCCAGCTTGCACAATTTTAGAAAACATTTAAATTAAATATCCATATGATTCTAAAAAATCATGAAATCAGGACATGTGATAGACAAGACAATAAGGTAACAATTTCATGAAGAACACATGCCCAAAACAGTTTCGCACAAGAAGATATAATTCACACAAATACAGCATGTAATTTCGGATAAAATCAGATTGCGCAGTTCTTGAAATATTTCGATTAAAATACCCGAATGACCTCAGAAAATTATGAAATTTTACCAGATTATATTCAAGACCCTAAAGTAGATTTTTCATGAAGAAATATAGGCCAGATTAATTTTAGATAATTTTCTACAGACGTCCAGTTTAGCTATCTCCGAAATATCGAGTTTTCACCTATTTATCCATCTTTTTTTCCTCTGAAATTTTGATATGTTTTGCCTTAATAGGTCCCCTACAACTTTCATCAAGGGATCTAAGTGAAATTTCCAAATAATAGTCACCATATGGGTCCAAGAAATCTCGGGTGTCCAGTACCGTATTTCCAGATTTACTGTCTTCAAGAGAAAGTCGATTCACTAGGCTAAACCTGCTCATTTTTCCTCAAATTTGAGTATGTTAGTCTTTAGGATGTTCTCTACAAGTTTCATGAAGAAGTCGAAGGGAAATTCTCGGTAAAAAGCAACATGCAACCCACAAAACTACCAAAAGGTCAGCAAAGCAGTTCCAGATCCAGTGTCTTCGTAGGAGGAGGGTTTTTCCCGTTAAAACTCAACCATTTTGTCCCAAATTTTATTATGTTATTATTTGAGATGTTTTCTACAACTTTCATGAAGGAGTCGAAGTCAATATCCAAGTCGAAACACGTATGCAAGCCTCCACAAGTTTCTGGGTCAGGCGGTATTCACGAAATCAGCAAGCTTTTTCAAGAACAAACCACACTAGCTTCGGTTCCTTACCTCTAAACACCCAAGATTCAACACCATTTCAACCACACATGCAAGACACACATGCAAGAGTAGAAAATGGATCCTAACTTGCCTCTAAGATCAAGTGAACAACAGCACACGGACGGCGCACGGACGGCGAACGGACGGCGACGGGCGGACGGCTCCTTCTTCCTCCTCTCTCGGCTTCCCCTTCTCTCTCGCAACTCTCTCTCTCTCTCTCTCTCTCTCTCTCTCTCTCTCTCTCTCGCAATTTCCTCTCTCTCTTGGCTTGGTTGAAACCCTCAACCGGCCACTCTCTCTCCCCCTTTTGATTCCCCACAAAGCCATCATTGGCAATCATGAGATGCCTCCCCAATAGCCAATGCATGATCTACACTTGGCAATTTGGGAGAGACACATGGCCTTCTTCATGCAAAAATGGGCCTCATTCTCGGCTGGGCTTTGGGCTAGCAAGTGGGTCGGTCAATAGCCCCTCCTTGGCTCCAATGGGCCAGCCATTTTGGCCCACCAAAAGTCCAAGCTATTGGGCCTAAGGCCCAACCTAATTAAACCCCAAATTTTACCTTTAATTCTTTCTTTTATAGATTCCAAATTTTAAATTTCACATGGCCAAAATCTTGTAACATTTTGTCTATAGGAATTTAGTCTATGAGGTGCATGGCCAAGAATAAATCATTCTCATTAATTTATCCTATGATACTAATCTTTAACAACTTATGAACACAATTAAATAACACTTGGTCTTAAGAGAAAACTAATGGCTAAAGCATAAACCATAGGAATTTCATTACCTAATTATGGGCTTTAATACACCTTAGAGCTTGTCTTGAATTTTTGGGATGCCACAGGGCACCATGGACTATCGATTTTGTTACCAAGGGAATAATTTACGCCTATTGGGTTATTCAGATGTCGATTGGGGTGGAGACCTAGATGAGCATAAATCGACTTCTGGATATGCGTTCATGCTCAATGGAGGTGCGATTTCTTGGAATAGCAAGAAACAGACATGCACGGTCTTGTCTATGATGGAGGTAGAATTTATTGCATGTTTTGCCGCAGTGCAAGAAGCAGTATGGCTAAAACGTTTCTTGGAAAATTTAGCCACTGTCGCTGAAGTTCCAAGACCGGTGACAGTTTATTGCGATAGTCAAGTAGCCATTGCTTATGTGAAAGATCCCAAGTATCATGGAAAGACAAAGCACATTGACATAAAGAATAACTTTATCAGAGATATTATAGCGCGAGAAAGAAGTGATCCGCAATGCATTTCAACCAATAGAATGGTTGCTTGATCCAATTACGAAGGCTATTCCTAGAGACATATTCTTGACCCACAGAAGTCACTAGGATTGCGTAGAATGTGATATGTGTTATTGTAGAGGATCATTGGTTTATGTATTTGTGGACATATGTATTGTACTTATTTATTTATTAGTGATTTGATGTTTTATCAATAAGTACAAATCCACTATAAGACTATCACAAACACACATATATTATTGAAAAGTATGTCAGCAGGCAATGATTGGCTCACTCACACGAGCAATCACCTCAAGTGCTTTAGAAAGCACGTTGAGATGAGACGTTATGTACAAATAAACGTTGAAGAGCAAGTCTAGTACATAAAATATGTCGCCTTGATTGGAGTCAAGATGAGGTCTGTGATTTGTTTATAATAAGACCGAACATGATAGTTCCACAATCATGTATGCCTGAAAGATGCCGGATGCGAGTGCTTAATTGGGCACTATAGAAAGCAAGATGATATAGCACTCGGGCTAAACATGAGTACGTGACTATGTTTAGGCTAAAATCCGTATAGTGGATATATTTAATAAATGACATACGCTCTTATAGAAAGAGTAATCCACTATAGCATGTAATTCATACTACATGTGAATTATACGACCAAAAAGGAAACGTGAGTAAAATTATCCCTATTTACTTATCGTGTGAGCCGTTGAGGTAATTTATAATTTATCTCAATTGTGTGCCCTATGTTACTTCTGACTATGTTCTCGAAGTGAAAAATCAATGTTGTTACTTTAGCATGTTACGGGCGGTCATGAATGGATATGGCCTATGGGACGTGTCTAGGAAAGCAGTTGTTTTGAAATTGAGAGAGACATGAGTGCGAAGGAAGACTATTATTGTTTTACATCTATCACATGTATTTACTGGTCGACCAATTATATCGCCCTATGTAGTTGTGGATGTAATTGTAAATACATGGTGTTTTTGAGAATAATCAAGTATAGTCTTTAAGAGATATTTATACTTGGATTGATGTAACAAAAAATGTCTGGGGCACTGTGAGATATCGATTGTTTATTTCTTTTTGGGGTTGTAGCCATTACGTTATCCCTAACAGGTGCATAATCTGAGCTCCCAAGTGCAGGTGTACTCACTGGTCGCACGGCTTATTTGCCAGTATGAATTGTTTTGTAAAGTTGATGAATATTGAATGCCTTATATTCTTGATAGAGAGCTATTAAGTCCATCATGTCCGAGTGGGAGATGTTGTACTTTAGCTAGTACGTCCATGATGGGGTGCGATTGGACCGCACCATTTGGACTTGATACTCTACGATGAAGGGGTGTGATGGGGTCATATAAAAGACCCCTGAAGACAACCGTTGGAGTTGTTGGACAAACGTACGTTTAGAACATTTTCTTCATTTTCTCTCCCCTTTCCATCAAGGCATTCCATTTCATCTTTGCAAGAACAATAGGCATTTACGCCGTGGAAATCGGATGTTTTCCTCGTGATCGCATCCAGACTGACGTGAGAGAGTTTTTGTTCGTGATTCATTGGCAATTCAACGTTCGTTCTGGGGCTAATTGCTGTTTGCGTATCGGAATCAGGTAAGTCGTCTTCCGCCAACATGAATTCCAACAGAAACTTATTAGGAAAAAATGAAATTGAAGGCAGGGTGAGCCGGGTTTCAACAAAAAAATTCTTGCAAATGCTTACAAGAATAATCTATTCTAACCTTTTCCATTTTCAATCATTCAAAAATAGAAATATGGTAAGCATAAGCAGTTCAACAGAGAATTGTCTCAACTAATTTGCTAATAAATACAACTAGATCTAGTAGCAGTAAGTTCCAAAGTTCTGACCCCAGATTATTGATCAGTCTTAATCTAAAACGTTGATCGATTATCTTTTGGAGGATGCCGACTTGCCAATTGCTTCCAAGCATGTGTTGCAAGCAATTTCTCAAAAGAATTCCACTGTAAAGAAGCTTTATCATAAGAACTCTGTTAATTCTCGATGCAAAGGTAAGTGTGTAGTCCCTTGACCTAATATTAGGACAAAGCAAAAAACTGTCACAAAGCCAAAAACACTCACATATCAATGCTGGACATAGTAACAGTTCGTTACCAGCAGATGTGGAAGTTTGCAACTTTACTGTCACCATCCATCAATTTGAATCAGTGGCATGTTTAGTTTCATGTTCTTGTGAGACTTCACTTGGTAGGAGCTCTTATTTCTGAAAATCATTTTACTTGAAATCTTCTAAATTTTGGTTCATCTCATTGTCCAGTGAGACTTTCTCAGAAGTAGTAAATAATTGGACTTCGTAATGCTGATACATGTTTGGTGGGCTAGACATCCTTTAAGTTCCTAACTAGACTGATGTCCCCAAGTTCCTCTTTTGCTCGGCCGTGTTGTCCTACTTTTTGAGTATCAATTTCAGTTCCTCACTAATTATCATTCAACCTACGAGTAAGCATTGCCGTTCACTTCAGTCACTGGAGAAGTGTATTCAGGATGAAGTCTGACAACTCTCAGCATCCATACGCTCGAGGACATGCCATGCCTCTTCTTCCATGGATGGGACGTATGATTCCCCAACCCTTCATTCAAGGCCTCAGGACGTACACTTAATGTAAATTAGAATTCATTTGACACCTATTAGGATAATAGATGAAATGACAACAAATTTATTAGGAGTATCTAAGACATGGTGATCTGAAACCAAGTTTGACCAAAGATATGGTAACTTCACAAAGGTTCAGTTCACCATTTAGATAGGATTAAAGACAGACTTCAGTATCCCCGAACTAGGTGACCAGTTCATTCTTGTTTCTCTACTTGAATTTTCTTATGCATTATCATTATGTTAAGGGACAACAGATAGCTTGGGCCCAGAAGAAAGGGGGAGTAAAGAGATTAATCCCCTAACCACAGCATCCTTTGACTTCTGACCAGAGTAGCAGAATGGTATCAAAATTTGCCAAAGGGAAATGAAACACACATGGGGCAAAATTACCTCACTTGCCCTGGGCTCAGGTTGCGTCGCATGAGCCACAACTTCGACATCAATCAGGAGTTCAGCTGGATTGTCAAGCTCTGTATACAGGACACAGCATTTGAGGCAGAGAAAATTGCCAATATCCACCTACATCCCAAAAATAATATCCTTCAGATTATGATCTTCCACTTAACAGATCCATAATTTCACACATATACATCAAATTGCAAGAGTGAGGCTCAAGTATTACAATCCGTGCTTCCAAATCGTCTCATGCATCTTCTGTAATTTTTTTTTAATGATTTTTGGATGTGTTCAACTAGGTCTACTTAGATCTAAGCCTAGGTCAATCTATTCCGTTTTGATCTCTGATTTTGCCATTTTTACTCGTGTAAGTGTTGTGCATGTCCTGTATTTTTTTCAAAATTTTTAGACATGTTTAGCTAGGTCAAAATCACTTAGATCTGAACATAGGTCAATTTGTCTTGCATTGGTCCGAAATTTATTTTGATGAAATTGAGTCCATAAATGCACCTATTTGGTCTCAAATCCTTCATGAGAATTGAAATACATGATATATATGTTCAATTGATACATGCTTTGTAAGGTTTTTACATTGGCAAAGTGAGTCAATTGCATGCATTAGAGTAAAAGGTACTGCAGCAAAATTTGTTGGACATATAGTTTGTTTGTTTTGCCATTTTTGCCATAACTCATATGATCTTAATTGAGTTTCAAACTCCTAACAAGAAATCTTCATTATCGCATGCTTTATATGTGAGAGTTTTGGTAGGATTTATGCATGTCTTGAGGATGGCTGAAATCATGCTTGTTCTGTAAACTTAATGCTGAAATGAAATCTTGTCATATGTGCACCTTTCCATGCTTGTTTGAGTCATCTAGGGATCAAATATTATGATCATGCCTTCTTGTTGATTGAACCTCATGTTGTAAGGTTTGCATATATGTTTAGGTCATGTTCTTTGAGTATCAGATTGCATATTAAATTTTTCTCACAAAAGTGTTCATCACACTTAAGATTCCCAAGCATACCATTAAGAATCATGAATCATCTCATAATGTCATTTAAATTATATGACATTTTGCATGCCGACTTAGGATTAGATGATTATCCAAACTTTCCATCACATCTAATCCTAAGTCCCATGTGATTTCTTCATGCCGTTTGTGTATTCGTTGAGTGATTTTGAGGTTTTCTAATGAATGCTTATGTTTTGTTTTCTTAATTACTTATGCGCACACTTTTAGAGATCTCGATCTTAGGATACCAAATCGACTTAGTTTGGACTTGAGCTCTTCTAGAAAGACGTAAGAAATACTTAAAAGTTTCTAATGACACTAATTTCATGCCAATCGCTTATCGTTTGGACTATTTTCTATTTTTTCAAAGTTAGATCACAATTTGGACAAGGGATCAAATTCGGACCTTTGTTATAACCCCTGTTTGGACAGAACTTTAATATTTTTGTTATATTTTTTATGTTTGGAATCTACACTTGGCCTCTTAATGAAACTTACTTTTCGTCATGTTGGTTATGTTGTGTGTAAATTTGATGATTTTTAGACATGTTTTGATAGGACAAATCCTCGTGACATTAGCTGAATGTCTTGTTGTTCTAACAAATTTCTAATGTATTATTGTTTGTTGTTTGATTTTCGTAAAATCATGTGTAGATTGTTTAAGAAAACTTCCTTCATGAAAGTTGTTCATCATCATGTCATGCATGTTAGGGAATTTTTTTATTACCAAATTTTCATTAGGTATTGCACAATTTCGCTGTCCGTACACATTTATTCTGAAATTTCCTAATATAAACGTGATTGTGAAATTAGGCCATGTCATCTTCGTGGAAATTGTTTTAAATGCTTTGATATTTGTTGTTAAACAATCGGCCTTTTTCAAGTTGCATCTTTTAAAAAAATTCTTTGGTATATATGATGTTTCTCAAAAACAATTTCTAATGTTCTTCTTAAAAACTTGATTTAGTTTAAGGAAAAATCGTGATTTTGACCTTATTCAAAATGCCTACAACGCTTGTGAGTGCATTTATACGAGCCCCGGGCTAGTCTTGACAATTGAATGTGTTCCATAGCCTAAATATTCCTTAATCATAAATATTTTTAAACCTTTTTTAAAATCTAGATTTGACATCGTGAAAGTCACGGTTTAAATTGTATTCAAAATGCCTGCGATGCTTGTGAGTGCATTTATGCGAGGCCCGAGCTAGCCTTGACAATTGAACGTCTTTCATAGCTGAGACATCACTTTGTCTTAAAACTTTTTATGAATGATTTTGAAATATGTTTTTGAAATATCACATGTACCCCTCATACATATAATCCCATCATGCCCTAGAAATTGCTTGTGTTTGTGATTGACACATGTCTTTGGTAATAAGTGACCCGCCAATAATTCACTTTCTTGTTTGATTGGTTGAGAAATATGGTTCAAAAGACCTAAATGCATGTTTAAATTTTTGCAATGCATGTGACTTTTAGATGAATGGTAGGGTCAATGCATGATATCGAGGGAAAATCTTGGGATCACATATATCGTTTGATTAAAAGACTTATAAGCGTTATTGGCCATGCGGGAATACAATTGGTCAAAAATTGCTATAAGTCAGAAAAAATGGATTGGGTAGGTGTCTTAATGGGACCCTCACATAAAAGACAAAAGTCGACCCCGAGGTCCCAAAATTTAACTTTCGTATTGCACTTGCTTTAAATGATTGATCTTGACATGATGTCTTGGTTTTTATTGTGGCACCCCGAATCCCTCTTGGGTCGCCACAGGCACCAAACGTTACACCTGATTACATCTCTTAGAAGAAGCGTCGTAAATCATAGACACTTTTTTTTTTTTTTTGAAAACGGTCCCAACGCGACTCATTTAGCGGAAGCAAAATTTAGCATCACCATCACCTCCTCCATTAACCATGATACAATTGCACACCACTAATCATCATAATAAAGACAAAGTCATGACACTTTATTTACATATTTTCAAGATGGGCTTTTCTTGAGTCGATACATCAAAAGAAAGGCCAGGACATAAAGCCACACTCGGCCTAAACACCAAAAAGAAACAGTCGACCCACTACGATTCACATGCAAGATCCCCCATCACTAGTGTCGGCTAACCATCCCAAAAAGTTTCGACTATTACTTGTCACGTACGGGCCCTCACACCCATCCCGGTGCATCAAGCGGTGGCGGCGGTAACATCCCACGCATCACCCCGTCTCGGCGAACATGGACGGATATGAACTCCTGGACAACAAGGCCCCTAGCCAGGCCCACATCGTCATAACTAAACAGCACACTCGAATATACGTCAGTCCGGGAACGGAAGGACAGTGAAACTCCCTGCACTCGACCTCTACATCGGAAGGTAGGCCGTAAAACACGCCCCGTGTGAGGGCAGGAAGCGGCATCCTACTAATCTGAAATGTTGGTCCCCAAAGGGGTGAGTACAGCCACTCAGCAGGTAAAAGATCCAATAACCACTCAAAGCATCATACGATACAATCATAGCATAATACATGTCATACATGCATTCCAGGCATCACTTACCTTGAAGCCATGCATATACCATCATACATCTCCATCACAATCATAGCACATACATGCCATCATGTCATAGGTTATCATCGTCATGTCATATACAAGTATCATCATCATCCTCATGTCGTACACATATCATCATCATCATGACATCATCATATCATACACATCACCATGACATCATCATATCATACACATGTCATCATCATGTCATATACATGAATCATCATCATCCTCATGTCGTACACATATCATCATCATCATGACATCATCATATCATACACTTGTCATCATCATCATGTCATCATCATCATCATGTCATACCCATATCATCATCATCATGACATCATCATATCATACACATCGTCATGACATCATCATATCATACCATATATGCATGATTCAATTTCCACTTTTAACTTTCAATTCGATCACCACATCACTCTTACTCGGGATCATCAAATTCATCCCATACTTTACACTCGCACCCCAACCTGGCATCGCGAGAAAAACCTCCGGCATTCAACCATTTAAGGCCACCGGGCATCCGGCAACCCCACTCTCCGGGCATCTCGCATCCTAACTGGCATCACGAGGCATCCCCTCGGGCAAAGACCTCCGAGGCTTCTGGCACCCAACCATTCCGGGCATCTCGAAACTCCCGAGGCCATCCGGCCATGTATCTCTATACATTCCGGGCATCCGGCACCCCCCATCCCGGGCATCCTGATACTCACAGGGCATTATCATCCGCCACAAACAGTTTCCTCATTTATCATTACTCATGTTCACCAATTTAGGTCTCAACTCAGCATGACACATGCATGCATCAAGACATCATCATCCAATCCATACAAAATTCCAGCAAGTACCATTTTTAGAAAATATTTAAAATAAATATCCATATGCTTCTCAAAACATGAAATTAATACATGTACTAGACAAGAAAATAAGATAGCAATTTCATGAAAAGCACATGCCCAATAGAGTTCCACACGAGAAGGTACAATTCACACAAAAACAGCATGCAATTTTCGGATAGAAACAGAATGCACAGTTTCCAAAATAATTTGATTAAAATATCCAAGCGACCTCCAAAAATTATAAACGTTTACCAGGTTATAGCCAAGACACTAAAGTAGATTTTTCATGAAGACTTCTAAGCCAAATTCGTTTTAGATTATTTTCTATAGTCATACGAAGCTTCTGGATCTAGCACCGAAACGTCCAGTGTATGTTTCTCCGAAATACTGAGTTTTCAACCACTTATTCTTCTTTGTTTCCTCTGAAATTTGGATATGTTTTACTTCAAGAGGTCCCCTACAACTTTCATTAAGATATCTTAGTCATAGTTCCAGATTATAGTCATCATATAGGTCCATGAAGTCTCGGGTGTCCAGTACCACGTCTCCAGATTTACCATCTTCAAGAGTAAGTCGATTCACTAGGCTACACTTGTTCATTTTACTTCAAATTTGAGTATGTTAAACTTCAAGATGTTCTCTACAAGTTTTATGAAGAAGTCGAAGAGATATTCTTAGCAAAAATTGACATGCAACCACAAATCCACCGAAAGGTCAGTGAAATTGTTCCAGATCTAGCATCTTCGTATAACGAGGGTTTGACCCCTTAAATCTCCACCGTTTTGTCTCAAATTTTAGTATGTTGTAATTTAAGATGTTGGATAAAACTTTCATGGATTAATCAAAGTCAAAATCGAACTCAAAACATGCATACAAGCTCTCACAAGATTCTGAGTCAGGCGGATCTCACGAAAACAGCATGCAACTCAAGAAACAAACCACATTAGCTTCAGTTCCTTGCCTCCAAACATCCTAGATTTCGACCACACATGCAAGACATTCATGCAAGAGTAGAAAGCAGATCCCAACTTGCCTCTAAACCGAGCTAATCAACGAGCACACGGCGGCGAACGGGCGGCGAACGGCAAGCTCCTTCCTCTCCCTCTCGGCTTCTCCTCTCTCGGCCTCACTCTCTCTCTCTCTCTTGCACGGTTCTCTCTCTCACTTGGCCGAATAGCCAACCGGCCACCCTCTCTCTCTCCTCTTCCTTTTATTTCCCATTTCTCCATCATTGGCAATGATTGCTTGCCACCTCCAATGGCCAATGCATGCCATCTTCCTTTTTGCCACTTGGCAAACCCCATGCAATGGGCTTTTGGGCTTGGGCTTGGAGACATTTGGGCCAGCAATGGGCCAGCCACTCCCCCCCTCTCACGGTCGACGGCACTCTCCCTTGGGCCCTAATGGGCCGGCCAACTTGGCCCATTAAAATCCACCTTTGGGCTTAAGGCCCAATCCTAATTAAAAATCAAAATTTCCCCTTTCTTATTCTTCCTTTAAGAATTAAATTACTAAATTTCACATGGCCAAAAATCTTGTAACATTTTATTTATGGGAATTTAATCTATAAAGTGCATAGCCAAGCATAGATTATTATCATCAATTTATCTAATTTAAAATCTCATAAACACAAGCACATAACACATAGCCTTAAGAGAAAACTAATGGCTAAAGCATAAACCATAGGTAATTTCATTACCTAATTACGAGCTTTAATTCCTCTAGAGGTTGTCTTGAATTTTTTTTGGGATGCCACATTTATTGTTTTGATGTGTATGCTTTTTTCTTTCCATTGTATGCACCTAGTTATAAGTTTCTTAAATTAGGTTTAGATTAAGATCCAGAAAATGGAGAAAGCATGAAGACGATAGAGGTCGATGTCAATTCCAACCATTATCATGTACTATTTATTTCCCCGACATATGTCTCAAGTTCCATTTGTTGTAGAAAGCCTGACAAGTTGCGGGTTTTCTCTCTCTCTTATCCTTTTCAATTATGTTTCTCTTTTATATTTTCTAGGATTGCATGGTAGATTTACTGCTTTCATTGATTGTTTACTTCTTATCTTGTAATTTCAATTCCATTGATTACTTTATTTTCTTGTTTTTCTAGAAATATAATAGAATGAAAATGACCAACCATGCATGATCGCTTAGTTTAAGACTAATGATCCCGAAAATGTAAAAAAGAAACACATGGACATGTTAGGAAAACATAACATACTGTTTAGGTACCGAAAGGGCTCTAATATAAATATTAGCGTAACCCAAGTCCCCAAACCTATATATTTGGTTGCGTAGAAAACGAGGGAACACTCCCAACCCTCAATTGAGTTTTCTAATTGACCCCCAAAATGAGGCTAGTGACGACTCCCGTCTTATTTTTAAGTTGTCATAAACAACTAGACCATATTAATAAATCTGTTGCACGGGGTACCAGTTTCGATAAAACTCACTATGATTTAGTATACTCAATATGGGAGTACCCCAAAGGATGAAGTGATGTTATCCTTATGGGCGAAGCGTACTATTGAGAGGGCTACCATGGTAAATATACCCTTAAATCCGATATCCACACTCGATCCCTTCTTCTAAGGTGTGTCGCCTATGTGGGTATGGATCGCGACACTCCGCTGTCACGCGGGGTATGAGCTTATGAGAGCTCGCGATCTCGTGGAGGGAATTCACGATAGGCTTGATCTGAAAGGCGAGGTGATAACGTCTTTTGGAACCCGAGCCATGAGAAAATTCTCATGATCAAGTACCCCTAAACTAGACCTTTCCCCATTTTCTCTCCTTGTGATGGTGAGGGATCGAGGGCGGCGAGATCAGGTCGCGACAGTCATATATGACCGCAGTGGTGAGTATTTTGACAAGTATGGCAATGCTGGATAGCTTAAAGAGTCATTTGTCAAATACTTGGAAAATTTTGGGATAGTAACTTAATATATTATACTCGAAAATCTTGAACATATTGGTGTAGTCGAAAGGTGTAATTGCACCATAATGAACATGATAATGGATATGATTATTAGGACTAATTAATCAGGTTTTTTGCGGGCGCAACAGTCCAATATGCATTAAACTGTATTTCTACCAAAGGTGTTCCATTGACTCTTTTTGAGTCATGAATTGGATGTAAACCTGACTCAAATTATCTTAAGGTTTGGAGTATCCTGCAGAAGTGATGTTATATAATCCAACATTAAGTAAGTTGGAATCAAGAATAACAAGTTATCTTATCCAGATCATTTGAAGGGATATCAAGTTTTATTATCCCAATGGAGGTGTAAGAATTGTGGAATCATAGATAGTGAAGTTTATGGATTTCGACATAGTTGTAGAGAATAGTTGCTCTCAGACTATTAAAGATAATAGTATGGTGGAGACCATTGTGTCTTTGTCTTTGCATATACAGACAATAATGGAGTCTCATGCACCACAAACTAAGCCTGTTGAGGTTCAGGACACTGTTACTGGTATAGTTCCTGATGAAGTTTCTCAAACCTCTCCAGTGCAGGATAAAATGATTATAGCTCAACTCAAGAGATCTATTAGGAAAAAACATTCAGTTATATCACCGCACTACATAGTCTATCTATGAGAGCATGACTGCAATATTTGCTGCGTGGTCGATCTAGTGACTTATATATATATATATGTGGCATCCCAAAATTCAAGACAAGCTCTAAGGTGTATTAAAGCCCATAATTAGGTAATGAAATTACCTATGGATTATGCTTTAGCCATTAGTTTTCTCTTAAGGTTATGTGTTATGTGCTTGTGTTTATGAGATTTTAAATTAGATAAATTTATGATAATAATCTATGCTTGGCTATGCATCTCATAAATTAAACTCCCATAAATAAAATGTTATAAGACTTTGGCCATGTGGAATTTAAAATTTAAAATCAATAGAAGAAAGAAAAATAATAATAAAATAAATAAATAAAATATTTATTTTAGGTTTGGGCCTTAGGCCCAAAGGGAGGATTTTTTAGTGGGCCGAATGGCCGGCACAATTAGGCCCGCGGGTGGGGCTGTCGCCGGCCCAAAAGGAGGCCCAAGAAAAGGAGGCCCAAGCCCATGCATGGGTCTTGCCAAGTGGCAAGAAGAACTCCCATGCATTGGCCAACTGAGAGGCAATCTAATCATTACTAATGATGAGGTTTAGGGGAAATAAAAGAGAAGAGGAGAGAGAAGGGTGGCCAGTTGTTCGGCCAAGAGAGAAAGGGAGAGAGAGAGAGAGAACCGTGTGAGAGAGAGGGAGAGAGAGTGGCCGAGAGAGGAGAAGCCGAGAGGGAGAGGAAGGAGTCGCCGCCGCACGCCGCCTGCTCGACCGCCGTGTGCCGCCCGTTCGCGGCCGTGTGCCGTCGTTTTCTTCGGTCTAGAGGCAAGTTGGGAATCCACTTTCTACTCTTGCACCAATGTCTTGCATGTATGGTCGGAACCTAGGACATTTGGAGGCATGGGAGTGAAGCTAATGTGTTTTGTTCTTGAGTTGCATGTTGTTTTCGCATGAACCGTCTGAGTCAGAACTTTGTGAGAGCTTGCATGCATGTTTTGAGTTCAATTTTGACTTTGATCTCTTCATGAAAGTTGTATTTAACATCTTAAACTACAACATACTAAAATTTGGTGCAATTTGATGTTGATTTGAGGGGTCAAACTCTCATCCTACGGAGATGCTAGATCTGGAATGTTTTCGCATGAACCGCCTGAGTCAGAACTTTGTGAGAGCTTGCATACATGTTTTAAGTTCGATTTTGACTTTTATCTCTTCATGAAAGTTGTATTTAACATCTTAAACTACAACATAATAAAATTTTGTGCAATATGATGGAGATTTGAGGGGTCAAACTCTCATCCTACGGAGATGCTAGATCTGGAATGTTTTCGCATGAACCGCCTGAGTCAGAACTTTGTGAGAGCTTGCATACATGTTTTGAGTTCGATTTTGACTTTGATATCTTCATGAAAGTTGTATTTAACATCTTAAAATACAACATACTAAAATTTGGTGCAATATGATGGAGATTTGAGGGGTCAAACTCTCATCCTACGGAGATGCTAGATCTGGAATGTTTTCGCATGAACCGCCCGAGTCAGAACTTTGTGAGAGCTTGCATACATGTTTTGAGTTCGATTTTGACTTTGATCTCTTCATAAAAGTTGTATTTAACATCTTAAACTACAACAAACTAAAATTTGGTGCAAAATGATGGAGATTTTAGGGGTCAAACTCTCATCCTACCGAGATGCTAGATCTGGAATGTTTTCGCATGAACCGCCTGAGTCAGAACTTTGTGAGAGCTTGTATGCATGTCTTGAGTTCGATTTTGACTTTGATCTCTTCATGAAAGTTGTAGTTAACATCTTAAAATACAACATACTAAAATTTGAAGTAAAATGAACAAGTACAACCTAGTGAATCGACTTACTCTTGAAGACGGTAAATCTGGAGACACGGTACAGGACATCCGAGACTTCATGGACCCATATGATGACTATACTCTGGATATTTGACTTAGATCCATTCATAAAACTTGTAGAGAACATCTTGAAGTAAAACATATCCAAATTTCAGAGGAAACGAAGAAGAATAGGTAGGTGAAGACTCAGTATTTCGGAGAAGCATGCACTGGACGTTTCGGTGTTAGATTCAGAAGCTTCGTATGACTGTAGAAAATAATATAAAAAGAAATTGGCTTATAAGTCTTCATGAAAAATCTACTTTAGTGTCTTGGATATAACCTGGTAAAATTTCATAATTTTCGGAGGTCGTTTGGATATTTTAATCAAATTATTTCGGAAACTGTGCATTCTGTTTTTATCCGAAATTACATGCTGTATTTGTGTGAATTATGATTTTGTGTGGAATTCTATTGGCCATGTGTTTTGCATGAAATCATTATCCTATTGTCTTGTCTATCACTTGCCTTAATTTTATCATTTTTGAGAATCATATGGATATTTAAATTAAATATTTTCGAAAGTGGTACAAGCTGGAGTTTAAATAAATGTAAAAAGGGCATGATTAATGGATCATTTTAATTGGTACGAATTCCATAAATTTCATTTTATGAATAATTGTACCTTGCTGCATGTATGATAAGGTCTTGATGCATGCATGACATTGAATTGAGATGCATGTATGAATTCAATGTTGAATATGATTTTGTTTGCCATTACATCATGTGCCATGCTGAATTGAGACCTAAATTGGTGAACATGAGTACTGATAAATGAGGAATCTATTTGTGGCGGATGATAATGTAACACCCCGAACCCTTCGCAGGTCGTTAACAGTGCCGATGTTACATCTTTATCCATCTCTATCTATTGGCTAAATAAAGCCTTGCCAGATTACAGGCATTTTTTTTTTTTAAAACGGTCCCATGCGCGACTCATAGCGGAAGCAAATAAATATCACCATCTATCTCCCTACCAATCCCATGATACAAATACACACCAACTAAACACCACGATTTTTATAAACAGTGTTGACGCTTTGCTTACATGCATACATATAGCGAGATGGGGTTTTTCCTCGGGTCGGTACAAAAGAAACAGAAAAGGTAAGGACTCTGCCATGTCCTTCCTAAAATCTCAAAAAGGAACTCCGACCTCTAACATCATATGAGCACAAAAACCCTCCCATCACGAGCGCCAACTATCTATACCAAAAAGCGGTCTAGCTCCTACTCCTCGCGCGCGATCTCACACCCATCCCGGTGCGTCAGGTGGTGGCGGTGGCAGCATCCCTCGCATAGCACCATCTCGACGGACGTGCACGGACAAAAACTCTTGTATGACAGGGCCCCCAGCCAGGCCGATATCATACATGACTAAGCATCGTACTCGGATAAAAGTCAATCCGGGTACCGAGGGACAGTCTATCTCGGTCATCTCCACCTCGACGTCAGACGGAATACCGTAAAACACGCCACGCGAAACAGCAGGCAGCGGCATAGTGCTAATCTGAAATGTTATCCCCAAAAGGGGTGAGTACAACCACTCAGCAGATAGGGAAATCCAATAACAACTCAGTGCACCATGCATACCATCATACAATTCAGGCATCACTTACCTTTTTGATGACAAGCGTATTCATGCATCATCATAGCATACATATCATCATTAACCATGCATCACCATGCATATCACATCATATCATCATTGGCCATGCATCACCATGCATATCACATCATCATTAACCATGCATCACCATGCATAACACATCATATCATCATTGGCCATACATCACCATGCATATCACATCATATCATCATTGGCCATACATCACCATGCATATCACATCATCATTGACCATGCATCACCATGCATATCATATCACATCATCATTGACCATGCATCATCATGCATATCACATCATGTCATCATTGGCCATGCATCACCATGCATATCACATCATAGATCAATTTCCATTTTTATTTATCAATTGATCCCCACATTATCTTTTCTCAAATCATCACCATCCCTTCGGGCAGAAACCTCCGACAGGGTATCATTATCAATCCTTCGGGCAGAAACCTCCGACAGGATTCCATGATCAATTTGATCATCACCCTTCGGCGAGAAACCTCCGACGGGGTTCCCGCATTCCAGCCATCTCATGGCCACCGGGCTTCCGGCCCCCACATTCCGGGCATCTCGCACCTCAACTAGCATCACGAGGAACCTCCCTTCGGGCGTAAACCTCCGACGGGGGACTTCCGGTCTTTACCCTTCTAACCGGGATCTCGCACCCTAATCCGGCATCGCGAGTCACTCCCTTCGGGCAGAAACCTCCGACAGGGACTTAGGCCCCCACATTCCGGGCATCCGAAACTCCCGGGGAATCTCGGAATTACGCCACCGAGCCACCGACAACATCCTCCACCACAACCTCATTCTCACATACCATTTTCCACTTTTTATCATCCTTTTCATCTTGTTATTTCATGGCATATGATTTACATACATGCATCACAATTCATGATCATTCACACATCAATGCCATATAACAATACATCATAATTCATGATCATACATGCATCAATGTCATATAGCAATGCATCATAATTTATGATCATTCATACATCGTGCCATATAACAATACATCATAATTAATGATTTCACATGCATCAATGTCATATAGCAATGCATCATAGTTCAATAGGACTCATGGCCAATAAAATAGTCCACCTTTTATTTTATTATTATTTTATTATTTTATTATATTATTATATTATTATATTATTATATTATTATATTATTATATTATTATATTATCCATTTTCATAAATATTGTATTTAATATTTATGATTTTCCAAAAATCATAATCTTCAATCAATCCTTAAACAAACAATTAGAATCAGATTTCACATAAAATCCATGGCTAATTCGCATTTTACATAATTTCCCAAATTTCTACAAAATACACACAACATTCGGATTATGGCCAGATTGCACAGTTTTCGAATTAATTTAATTAAAATACTCATATGACCTCCGAAAATTCCCAAATTTTACAGGATGATAGCCAACACATTTTCGTGCATTTTTCATGAAGAAATCTTAGCCAAATTCTTTATAGATTAATTTATATAACTCCACGAAGCTTCTGGAACCTCTACCGTTTCGTCCAGAACGTTCATCACCGAAAAACTTAGGTTTGACCCATCAAATCTCTTTCGTTTCTTCTGAAATTCGAGTATGTTATACATCAATGTGTCCTTTAAAATTTTCATGAAGGGATCTAGGTAAAATACCCAGATTTTGGTCACCATTTTAACCCGTGAAGTCTCGGGTGTCTCGGTTCACTTCAACAGAACCATCCGTCTCAAAGATTTAGCCGATTCACCAAGTTATACTTGTTCTTTTTGCCTCATTTTCGAGTATGTTGTAGCTTAGGGTGTTTCCTACAACTTTCAAGAAGACAACAAAGTGAGATCTTCAACAGAAATCAACATGCAACCAAGAAATCATCAAGAGGTCAGTAGGAAATTCGCAGATCTAGAACCTCCGTATAACAAAGCATTTGACCCCTCATATCACCTTCGTTTTCCATGAAATTCGAGTATGTCATACTACAAGATGTTAGCTTCAACTTTCATGAAGACACCGAAGCCAAAATCACACTCCAAATACACATGCAAGCCCGAATAAGAAACTGTCTACCACAAACCGAACGGAAACAGCTACATGGCATGCAAACAAACCCTCCTTGGCTCGGTTTTTCTCACACATAACACTCAAAACCAGACATGCAACTACCAAAACAGACGTGCAAGAGAAGTTATGAACTCCCACTTGCCTCTATGATGGACGAATAGCAACACACGGCGGCGTACGGCGGCGTAGGACGGCGAACGGACAGCACCCTCCTCCGGCTCCGCCTCCTTCCCTCTCGGCTTCTCTCCCTCTCACTCGCAATTTCTCCCTCTCTCTCTCTCACCTTGGACGAAAATGGAGCCAAGGTCCGGCCACTCTCTCTCCTCATCCTTTTATACCCCCTTAGGCCATCATTTGCAATGATTATTCACCTATCCAATGGCCAATGCATGTTCTTGCCATTTGCCACTTGTAATTTCTAATTTTGAATTTGAATTTGGGCTTAATGGGCTTGGGCTTAGGCCCAACCGGCCATTCCCCTTGGGCTGGTCGAAAATCCCTCTTGGGCCCAATGGGCCGACTAGCTTGGCCCACCAAGCTTGAGGCTAATGGGCTCAAGGCCCATTCCAAAAATTAGCCCTTTTTCTCTTTTTTTTTTTTTTGAAATTCCTTCTATAATATTTCAAAATTCCAATTTCCATCTTGGCCAAAGTCTTGGAATATTTTTAATTATTGAAATTCAAATCATATGGCCAAGCATTTATAAATTAAATTTAAATTTCCACAATCACAAGCATAATTCATCAAATTAAAAGACAAATTAGCTAAAGCATAGGCCATAAAATTCTATCACCTAATTAAAGATATTTAACACACCTTAAGGCTTGGCTTTGAATTTCCGGGATGCCACAATTCTCCCCTCCTTAGAGAATTTCGTCCTCGAAATTCAAGCACTACTCGCGCCTTCTTGAAATAAATAGGGATACTTTTCCCTTATCTGATCCTCACTTTCCCATGTGGCTTCCTCCACATCATGATGTCGCCATAACACCTTGACTAATGGGATCTTCTTAGTCCTAAGGATTTGCTCCTTCCGATCCAATATCTGCACAGGCTCTTCAATGTACCTAACTTTCTCATCCATTTTGATGGCTTCATGATCGAGTATATGACCAGGATCCGGCTGGTACTTCCTCAACATCGATACATGAAACACATCGTGCAGATTTCCTAACTTAGGAGGTAATGCTAAACGATAAGCCACGTCTCCTATTTTCTCCAGAATTTCAAAAGGTCCAACAAATCTAGGGCTTAACTTACCCTTTTTCCCAAATCGAGATATTCCTTTCATTGGAGATACCTTAAGGAATACATGGTCTCCTATACTAAATTCCAAAGGCCTCCTACGTCTATCAGCGTAATCTTTCTGTCTACTCTGAGCTGTTCTAAGCCTTTCCCTGATAATATCAACAGCCTCAGCGGTAACTTGTACTAATTCAGGTCCTGTCAATTTCCTTTCACCTACTTCACTCCAACAGACAGGAGTCCTACATCTCCTTCCATATAATGCTTCATAAGGTGACATGCCTATACTTTTCTGAAAGCTATTGTTATAGGCGAATTCTACCAAATGCAATCTTTCATCCCAATTTCCTTTGAAATCAATTACACAAGCTCTTAACATATCCTCTAATATCTGGATTATTCTTTCCGATTGACCATCTGTCTGGGGATGAAAAGCTGTACTAAACTGAAGCTTAGATCCTAATGCAATTTGAAGACTTTTCCAAAAATTCGAAGTAAACCTCGAATCTCGATCTGAAGTAATGGTCACTGGAACACCATGTAAGCGTACCACTTGACTTACATACATGTCCGCATACTTATCCATTGGGTAGTCCATACGAATCGCTAAGAAATGTGCCGACTTAGTCAATCGATCCACTATAACCCAAATTGAATCGTGACTACTTGATGTCCTTGGCAATCCTTGCACAAAGTCCATCGTTATATGTTCCCATTTCCATTCAGGAATGTCTAATGGTCTCAAAAGTCCTGCGGGTTTACGATGCTCTGCTTTTACTTGCTGACACGTCAAACATTGAGAAACGTACTTAGCCGTATCTGCCTTCATACCATTCCACCAAAATTGCCGATGCAAATTTCTGTACATCTTTGTACTACTGGGTGGATACTATAATTACTCTTATGTGCCTCCGACAGAATTTCCTTTCTTAATTCCTCATTGTCGGGGAACACATAGTCGTCCTTGACATCTCACTATTCCATCATCGAGATCTGAAATTCGATCTTTTCCCTAAAGATACATCTTTCACTTTCAAAATCTCTCGGGTCGATTCTTGCAGAATTTTAATTCTCGGATAATCTCGGCTCAATCCTTAATGCACTAAGCATACCAAGTAAGACAATCCACTTCCAATTTAAATTCGGAATTCGCTACGATTCTAACAATTTCCATTCTGCCATCCTTAAACTAGCTATTTCTCGGCCGACTTTCGACTAAGAGCATCGCTACCCTATTCGCTTTTCTGGATGATATCTTATCTCACAGTCATAATCCTTCAACAACTCCATCCACCTCCTTTGTCTCATATTCAACTCCTTTTGTGAGAATGTATACTTCAAACTCTTATGATCCGTGTAGATCTCAAACTTTTCCCCATACAAATAGTGTCTCCATATCTTCAAGGCAAACACTATAGCCGCTAGCTCTAAATCATGTGTCGGGTAATTCAACTCATGAGGTTTCAATTGTCGGATGCATAGGCTACAACTTTGCCATGCTGCATCAACACACATCCTAATCCTTTGTGAGATGCATCACTATACACCGTGAATCCATCAGTCCAAGAGGGTATAGTTAGAATTGGAGCTGAAGTCAATTTCCTTTTGAGCTCCTGAAAACTCCTTTCACATTCTCCATTCCACTCAAACTTCACATTCTTTCGGGTCAACTTAGTTAAAGGTCCTGCTAGCCTCGAAAATCCTTCAATGAATCTCCTATAATAACCAGCCAATCCTAAGAAACTTCGTATCTCAGTAGGTGTCGTCGGTCTCGGCCAATTCACTACCATTTCAACTTTTGCCGGGTCTACTGCAATTCCTTTTCCTGACACCACATGTCCTAAAAATACTATCCGATCCAACCAGAATTCACACTTACTGAACTTAGCATACAACTTATGCTCTCTCGTAGTCTCGCAAAACTATTCTCAAATGCTTGCTCATGCTCTTTAGGCCCTTTTGAATACACCGAATATCATCAATAAACACAATCACAAGCGGTCTAAATAAGGCTGAAATATTCTATTCATCAAATCCATAAATGCAGCAGGGGCGTTAGTCAATCCAAATGGCATAACAAGGAACTCATAGTGCCCATAACGAGTTCTAAACGCAGTCTTAGGAATATCCTCCTTCTTAATTCTCAACTGATGATATCCCGATCTCAAATCAATCTTAGAAAAGACCGAACTTCCTTGAAGTTGATCAAACAAGTCATCAATTCTAGGCAAAGGATACTTATTCTTAATAGTCACTTGATTCAACTGCCTATAGTCAATACACAAGCGCATTGACCCATCTTTCTTTTTCACAAACAAGACCGGTGCACCCTAAGGTGAAGCACTTGGTCTAATAAATCCTTTATCAAGCAATTCTTGCAGTTGCACTTTCAACTCCTTCAATTCAACTAAGGCCATTCTATACGGGGCTTTTGATATTGGTCCCGTTCCAGGCATTAATTCAATTTCAAATTCAATCTCTCGCTCTGGCGGCAATCCAGGCAATTCCTCAGGAAATACATCTTGAAATTCGTTAACCACATAAACTTCCTCAAGATTAGGCTCCTCCCTGGCATAATCTCTAACTATGGCTAGGTACCCTTGACATCCTTCGTCAAGCAACTTACAAGCTTCTACTGCCGAAACAAGAGCTACAGGAAAATGGGTTTGACCTCCTAAAAATTCACAACTAGACTGATCAGGTAAAACAAATTGTACCACTCTCCTATAACAATCCATCTGAGCCCGATACTTACGAAGCCAATCCATTCCTATAATAACATCAAAATCATACATAGCCATTACAACTAAGTCTATTTCCATATCCTTTCCTCCCATTGAGATCTTACAATTTTCACACACCAGCATAGACAATACCATATCCTTTAAAGGCGTGGAAACACAAAGAGGCGTCTCAAGCGGCATAACTTCTATCTTATTCAAACATCTATATCTTTCAGACACAAACGAATGCGTTGCACCCGTGTCAAACAATGCATATGCCTTTTTGCCATTAATAAGAATCGTACCTGAGATAACATTTTTGGAAGCTTCCGCTTCCTCCTGGGTGATCGCATACACCCTTCCTTGTGCAGAGTGGTCTACGAGGATTTCCTTGCGGATTTGACCTAACAAAGCACTCGATATCCCCCGTCGCACCGAGCCAACACTCACTTGCGACCTCTCTCGCGGACAATTCCTCCTAAGATGTCCCACTTGTCCACAGCCAAAACATTTCGTTGTCCAGCCGATAGGGTGCTTTCCCTATGTTCAGACCACTCCTTGTTCCTCCAAAGTTTCCAAAATTACCCTTCTTCTTCACATTCCAGGTCTGACCTTGACCAGAATAAGGCCTCTTTCCCTTTTTCACATCACTAAAATTAAACGGTTTCTTAAACTCGACCTCTCCCTCAACGGCTCTGCTCCACCAATGCGCCCTTTCATAAATCTCATTATAATCTCTTATGTTTAAGAGGCACCAATTGCTTTCTAATGTCGGTCCCTCGGCCCTTTCGGGAATCTCTTAGCCTTCTCTTCCGATCCTCAATCAATCTAGGAGCATATCTAGACAATTCAGAAAATCTAGCCTCATACGATCTACGGTCAATCCCTTTTGTTCTAGCTGAACAAACTCGGTAATCTTCCTATCCTTAGCATAAATCGAGAAATGCTTCCTATTAAAGGCCCTAACAAACTCCTCCCAATTAACATCAGTACCTGGTGGAAAGATTATATCCTTCGAAGCTCTCCACCAAAACTTCGCATTTCCCTCCAATTGGTACTCTGCTAAGACTATTTTCTCAGCATTAGTGCAGTCCAACAGCCGGAAAATTCTTTCCATCCCATCAATCCATTGCTCTGCCTCCTCAGGACTTCCCATTCCATTAAACTTAAGTGGCTTCAGCTTTAAAAACTGCTCCACTAGTCCTTGAGTACGGCGTTCTGCTCCGGGCTGTTCTTTGCGCTGCCTCTCCATCGATTTCCAATATTGGCTAATGCTGCATAGGATATCTTCCATTCGGGGTTCAGCCCTTGCAGCGAGAGGCTTCAGCCCTCGATGGATGAGCACTTCAGCTCGCACCATGACTCTCCCGCAATTTCCAAGCATTGCCTCAGAATAACCGAGACTCACCGCCTCCACTCAAAGCGATTACTACTATCATATAAGTAACATATACATGTTACTGGAAATTCAAGACAGACTATAGGGGATCTACGAGTGAATACCCATCACCCGTTATTCAATTATTTTGTTTTACATCCTATGGTGTGTATTGTCATCATGTTCCTCAATTCCAAATGAGGCTCCTTATCACTCCAAATGAACCATTCGCTCTGATACCAAAAAAGGGGCGACTGTAACACCCCGAACCCTTCGCAGGTCGTTAACAGTGCCGATGTTACATCTTTATCCATCTCTATCTATTGGCTAAATAAAGCCTTGCCAGATTACAGGCATTTTTTTTTTTAAAACGGTCCCATGCGCGACTCATAGCGGAAGCAAATAAATATCACCATCTATCTCCCTACCAATCCCATGATACAAATACACACCAACTAAACACCACGATTTTTATAAATAGTGTTGACGCTTTGCTTACATGCATACATATAGCGAGATGGGGTTTTTCCTCGGGTCGGTACAAAAGAAACAGAAAAGGTAAGGACTCTGCCATGTCCTTCCTAAAATCTCAAAAAGGAACTCCGACCTCTAACATCATATGAGCACAAAAACCCTCCCATCACGAGCGCCAACTATCTATACCAAAAAGCGGTCTAGCTCCTACTCCTCGCGCGCGATCTCACACCCATCCCGGTGCGTCAGGTGGTGGCGGTGGCAGCATCCCTCGCATAGCACCATCTCGACGGACGTGCACGGACAAAAACTCTTGTATGACAGGGCCCCACCAGCCGATATCATACATGACTAAGCATCGTACTCGGATAAAAGTCAATCCGGTACCGAGGACATGATCTATCTCGGTCATCTCCACCTCGACGTCGACGGAATACCGTAAAACACGCCACGCGAAACAGCAAGGCAGCGGCATAGTGCTAATCTGAAATGTTATCCCCAAAAGGGGTGAGTACAACCACTCATACATATCATCATTGAGATAGGGAAATCCAATAACAACTCGGTGCACCATGCATACCATCATACAATTCATGCATCACTTACCTTTTTGATGACAAGCGTATTCATGCATCATCATAGCATACATATCATCATTAACCATGCATCACCATGCATATCACATCATATCATCATTGGCCATGCATCACCATGCATATCACATCATCATTAACCATGCATCACCATGCATAACACATCATATCATCATTGGCCATACATCACCATGCATATCACATCATATCATCATTGGCCATACATCACCATGCATATCACATCATCATTGACCATGCATCACCATGCATATCATATCACATCATCATTGACCATGCATCATCATGCATATCACATCATGTCATCATTGGCCATGCATCACCATGCATATCACATCATAGATCAATTTCCATTTTTATTTATCAATTGATCCCCACATTATCTTTTCTCAAATCATCACCATCCCTTCGGGCAGAAACCTCCGACAGGGTATCATTATCAATCCTTGGCGAAACCTCCGACAGATTCCATGATCAATTTGATCATCACCCTTCGGGCGAAACCTCCGACGGGGTTCCAAAGCATTCCAGCCATCTCATGGCCACTGGGCTTCCGGCCCCCCACATTCCGGGCATCTCGCACCTCAACTAGCATCACGAGGAACCTCCCTTCGGGCAGAAACCTCCGACAGGGACTTCCGGTCTTTACCCTTCTAACCGGGGATCTCGCACCCTAATCCTGGCATCGCGAGTCACTCCCTTCGGGCAGAAACCTCCGACAGGGCTTCCGGCCCCCCACATTCCGGGCATCCTGAAACTCCCAGGGAATCTCTGGAATTACGCCACCAGGCCACCAGACAACATCCTCCACCACAACCTCATTCTCACATACCATTTTCCACTTTTTATCATCCTTTTCATCTTGTTATTTCATGGCATATGATTTACATACATGCATCACAATTCATGATCATTCACACATCAATGCCATATAACAATACATCATAATTCATGATCATACATGCATCAATGTCATATAGCAATGCATCATAATTTATGATCATTCATACATCGAGTGCCATATAACAATACATCATAATTAATGATTTCACATGCATCAATGTCATATAGCAATGCATCATAGTTCAATAGGACTCATGGCCAATAAAATAGTCCACCTTTTATTTTATTATTATTTTATTATTTTATTATATTATTATATTATTATATTATTATATTATTATATTATTATATTATTATATTATCCATTTTCATAAATATTGTATTTAATATTTATGATTTTCCAAAAATCATAATCTTCAATCAATCCTTAAACAAACAATTAGAATCAGATTTCACATAAAATCCATGGCTAATTCGCATTTTACATAATTTCCCAAATTTCTACAAAATACACACAACATTCGGATTATGGCCAGATTGCACAGTTTTCGAATTAATTTAATTAAAATACTCATATGACCTCCGAAAATTCCCAAATTTTACAGGATGATAGCCAACACATTTTCGTGCATTTTTCATGAAGAAATCTTAGCCAAATTCTTTATAGATTAATTTATATAACTCCACGAAGCTTCTGGAACCTCTACCGTTTCGTCCAGAACGTTCATCACCGAAAAACTTAGGTTTGACCCATCAAATCTCTTTCGTTTCTTCTGAAATTCGAGTATGTTATACATCAATGTGTCCTTTAAAATTTTCATGAAGGGATCTAGGTAAAATACCCAGATTTTGGTCACCATTTTAACCCGTGAAGTCTCGGGTGTCTCGGTTCACTTCAACAGAACCATCCGTCTCAAAGATTTAGCCGATTCACCAAGTTATACTTGTTCTTTTTGCCTCATTTTCGAGTATGTTGTAGCTTAGGGTGTTTCCTACAACTTTCAAGAAGACAACAAAGTGAGATCTTCAACAGAAATCAACATGCAACCAAGAAATCATCAAGAGGTCAGTAGGAAATTCGCAGATCTAGAACCTCCGTATAACAAAGCATTTGACCCCTCATATCACCTTCGTTTTCCATGAAATTCGAGTATGTCATACTACAAGATGTTAGCTTCAACTTTCATGAAGACACCGAAGCCAAAATCACACTCCAAATACACATGCAAGCCCGAATAAGAAACTGTCTACCACAAACCGAACGGAAACAGCTACATGGCATGCAAACAAACCCTCCTTGGCTCGGTTTTTCTCACACATAACACTCAAAACCAGACATGCAACTACCAAAACAGACGTGCAAGAGAAGTTATGAACTCCCACTTGCCTCTATGATGGACGAATAGCAACACACGGCGGCGTACGGCGGCGTAGGACGGCGAACGGACAGCACCCTCCTCCGGCTCCGCCTCCTTCCCTCTCGGCTTCTCTCCCTCTCACTCGCAATTTCTCCCTCTCTCTCTCTCACCTTGGACGAAAATGGAGCCAAGGTCCGGCCACTCTCTCTCCTCATCCTTTTATACCCCCCTTAGGCCATCATTTGCAATGATTATTCACCTATCCAATGGCCAATGCATGTTCTTGCCATTTGCCACTTGTAATTTCTAATTTTGAATTTGAATTTGGGCTTAATGGGCTTGGGCTTAGGCCCAACCGGCCATTCCCCTTGGGCTGGTCGAAAATCCCCTCTTGGGCCCAATGGGCCGACTAGCTTGGCCCACCAAGCTTGAGGCTAATGGGCTCAAGGCCCATTCCAAAAATTAGCCCTTTTTCTTTTTTTTTTTTTTTGAAATTCCTTCTATAATATTTCAAAATTCCAATTTCCATCTTGGCCAAAGTCTTGGAATATTTTTAATTATTGAAATTCAAATCATATGGCCAAGCATTTATAAATTAAATTTAAATTTCCACAATCACAAGCATAATTCATCAAATTAAAAGACAAATTAGCTAAAGCATAGGCCATAAAATTCTATCACCTAATTAAAGATATTTAACACACCTTAAGGCTTGGCTTTGAATTTCCGGGATGCCACAGATAATGCCCTGGGAGTATCAGGATGCCCGGGATGGGGGGTGCCGGATGCCCGGAATGTATAGAGATACATAGTCGGATGGCCCTGGGAGTATCAGGATGCCCGGAATGGTTGGGTGCCGGAAGCCTCGGAGGTCTTTGCCCGAGGGGATGCCTCGTGATGGCAGTTGGGATGCGAGATGCCCGGAATGTGGGGGTGCCGGATGCCCGGTGGCCTTAAATGGCTGAATGCCTGAGGTTTTTCTCGCGATGCCGAGATGGGGTGCGAATGTAAAGTATGGGATGAAATTGATGATCCCGAGTAAGAGTGATGTGGTGATCGAATTGAAAGTTAAAAGTGGAAATTGAATCATGCTTATATGATATGATATGATGATCACCTATGGCATGATGATATGCATGTATGATATGATGATGCCATGATGATGATGACATGTGTATGATAGGATGATGTCATGATGATGATGATATATGATATGATATGATGATGATCACTTATGGCATGATGATATGCATGTATGATATGATATGACAATGATCACCTATGGCATGATGATATGCATGTATGATATGATGATGCCATGATGATAATGACATGTGTATGATAGGAAGATGTATGATGGTATATGCATGGCTTCAAGGTAAGCATGCATGGATGCACGAATGTCATGTACGATGATGTGATTGTATTGTATGATGCATTGAGTGGTTATTGGATTCTTTTACCTGCTGAATGGTTGTACTCACCCCTTCGGGGACCAATATTTCAGATTAGTAGGATG
Organism: Eucalyptus lansdowneana; assembly: GCA_017140395.1. Taxonomy (NCBI): domain Eukaryota; kingdom Viridiplantae; phylum Streptophyta; class Magnoliopsida; order Myrtales; family Myrtaceae; genus Eucalyptus; species Eucalyptus lansdowneana. Next base: position 3,804,211 of record CM029484.1, on the reverse strand, counting down.
TCGCTCCTTGCTGCCATGAGGGGTGTATTTTACGGCCTACCTTCCGATGTTGAGGTCGAGTGCGAGGAGTTTCACTGTCCTTCCGTTCCCGGATTGACGTATATTAGAGTGCGCTGTTTGGTTATGTACGACGTAGGCCTGGTTGGGGGCCCTGTTGTCCAGGAGTTCATATCCGTCCATGTTCGCCGAGACGGAGAGATGCGTGGGATGTTACTGCCGCCACCGCCTGATGCACCAGAATGGGTGTAAGGGCCCGTACGTGACGAGTAGGAGCCGAAACTTTTTGGGATGGTTAGCCAACACTAGTGATGGGGGATCTTGCATGTGAATCGTAGTGGGTCGACTGTTTCTTTTTGGTGCTTAGGCCGAGTGTTACTATATGTCCTGGCCTTTCTTTTGATGTATCGACCCAAGGAAGCTCATCTTAAAAATATGTAAATAAAGTGTCATGGCTTTGTTTTTATTAAAATGTTTAGTGGTGTACAATTGTATCATGGTTGCTGGAGGGAGAGATGGCGATGTTATATTTTGCTTCCGCTAATGAGTCGCGCTGGGACCGTTTTCAAAAAAAAATATCTATGATTTACAACACTTCTTCTAAGAGGTGTAGCTAGTGTTCCATTAGGTGCAACGTCAGGTGCCTGTGGCAACCCTAGGGGGTTCGGGGTGTCACAATATATATATATATATATATATATATATAAATACTATTTCTTGTCCTCAATCAGATTTGTGGTTAGATGTGATGAAAGACAATATGCAATCTGTGAAACATGATAGTGTTTAGGAGCTTGTTAAATTAGGTGAAGGCCACAAGACCATCCGCTACAAATGAGTCTACGAGATTTAAAGAAATTCCAAAGAAATTATTGAGAAAATTTAGATTATGACTATTAGTGAATGGTTTCACTCAGAGAGAAGGATTATACCATGAAATGACTTTGATATGGTATTAGTAGCTCAATTTTGACATCGAGTTACACTAGATGATTGTTGAAACTATGTTTCTCAATAAATACCTTGTTAAAGAAGTCTATAAGGTATAACCCAAAGGTTTTGCAGCAGATCATTCAGGTAAGCTTGTGCGTAAACTTAAAACCCTTATTTATGGCCTTATGCAAGTTTGTGGATAATGGTGCCTACAATTTCATAGCGTTCTCACTTCATTCAATTTTGCTAAGAATAAAGTAAATCAGTGTATATACTGCAAGGTCAATGGGTGAAAATTTAGTTCTCTCACATTCTATGTAGATGATATCTTGCTTGTGAGTAGTGACACTAGATTACTGTATAAGACAAAGCCGATGTTGTCAAGGAATTTTGACTAGAAAGACCTTGGTCGGGTATCTTCTTTCTTTGGCATTGAGATTCATAGGAATTCGTTCTCGGCGTATGTTAAATTTATCTCATATTGCATATGTTGATTGCATTTTGAAAAGATTCAATAAGCCGGGAGTTGCTTTTGTTGTTAAGGTTGATAGATTGAATTTCTAGCATTGTCTGTTCAAATTTTGAGAAAACCCAACTAAAGGATGTACTTTATGCTAGTGCACTTAGGGTGCGTTTGGAAAGACTTTTGGGGAAAGTCCTTGAGAAAATGTAAAGATACTTGAGTCAAAGGAGTTTTTCAAAATGCAAATTATGTTTGGTAAATGGTGCTTGTGAAAGTCCATTGTGAAGTATGTTTGAGCAAAATAGTGTTTGGATAAATTAAATTTGCAAAATGCTTTTGTTATTAAAAAAAGGGAAATAATGAGAGTTGGCCGGCCAAGGGCTTCGCCGGCGAAGGGTAGGCGGTCCGGCGAGGGGGAGGCGGCGCGGTGAAGGGTAGGTTGTCCAGCGAGGGGGAGGCGGCGCGGCGAAGGGCAGCGTCTAGCTAGCGTCATTGTGTGGAGGACACGGCTCGGCGAGGGTCGCGGCGACCTGGATCTCGCGATCTAGATCACCGCGACCAGATCGAGCGGCACCGGCGACCTCCGCACGGAGGTCGCGGCGCGGCGAGTCGCGGAACCTTCCGACAAGGGTCGCGGCGACCCAGATCGCGATATCCAGGTCGCCGCGACCCTCGCCGAGCCGTCGTGCGACCCACCGCGCCGCGGAGGTCACCGGCGCTCGCGATTTGGTCTCCGCGACCTAGATCTGCGCGACTAGATCTGCGCACGATCTGGGTTGCCGGCGTCCTCCGCGCGGTGACCCTCGCCGGAGGGTCGTGGGACCCTAGCAGGACCACCTGCCCTTCGCCGAACCACCTGCCTTTCGCCGGCGACTGCTCGCTGATGCTGGCCGTGTTCTTAGTAGAGAGAAAGGAAGGATGAAGACGATGAACAGTAGTCGGGGTAAAGCCGAAAAAACGAAAAAATTAACAAGGACAATCTCGGAAGAAAAAACTTATTATCCTCAAAGCTAGCATGCCAAGAATGCCCAAGGCAGCCCCTAACCTGCCTTGGGCTTTCAGCCTTGGAAAGGCTTTGCCTTTGGCAAAGGCAAGTGAAAAAAAATTGCCAAACACTCAACATTTGGCCCAAAGGCCTTTAGCCCCTCAAGGATCCTTGGGAAAGCTGTTCCCAAACGGAGCCTTAGAAGTGTCATGTATGTACAAGTTTGCACTAGGCTAGATATTGTTTTTGTAGCAAGACTTCTAGGCAGATATCAGTCAAGTATAGGATATGATCACTGGATTGCTGCCAATAAGATTTTAAGATACTTAAAAGGACAAGAAAATTGTATGCTGACAAACATGTTCAAGATCTGGAGCTAGCATGGTATTTGAATGTAAACTTGCTAGTTGTCAGATAACAAGAAGTCAACAACATAATATATTTTTATATTAGTAAAAGGTGCAATATTATGACAAAACAGTAAAATAGAAATCTATGTTACCCTTTACCATATAAACGGAATTTGTAGCATGCTTTTTAGCTGTTACTCATGATATTTGATTTCAGAACCTCATTAAGGAGTTGGCCATATTTGATTTCATGGATAGACCCATACAATTGTATCGAGACAATAGCCCTTTTAGTCTTGTTTATCAGCAACAATAAAAATCTCGAGGGGTCTAGACATATGGTGGAATTCTCTTCATGTCTTTTTAAAACACCTCTTCTTCCCAGCCTAGTAGGATCCTCTAAGGAATGAAGCTCGGCTAAGTTAGAAATGTTACCATCCTAGCTTCTCTGAGTGTCTTTATGCTGAGAACTAAATCTATGGATAGTTTATTACTAAAAGGCTGACGCTGAAGGGCTTGAACAAGAGGGTCGCCCACTGTAGGAAGGCATACCTGCAGCAACTTACCTGGCTTTCCCTAGTTCGAAGCATAAGTCCCCTATTTGGTATCAGAGCCAACGTTTCATTTGTAACTAAGTTTGTTCCATGCACTTAGACGGTAAATCCAATGCTGAGAAGTCTCTTTCCTTATTATGTATGATCCTGAAACACTTGATGCACCGATTACTTTAGCCCCTTCATCGTCCTCATCTCTTTCTAAATTTCGTGTGTCTAATGCTTTCAAGATCGACTATCTCTACGAAGTCTCTCTTAGCGATGACACCAAGATCTCTAAAACTTAGCTTCCTCTCATGAACCCTACTCAGCTTTTGCTAAACCTTCTTCATTCTCACCTATCCATTCAATCCGGCACCTTATTCATCAGACCCCAAAAGCAGTAAAAGAGTATGTCCAGTCCTCTAAGTTTGATTAGCACCCCATTCCAGCCACTGAAAAGGAGTACTTTGTTATTCTCCAAATTCCTCAAGAATTTCCAAAACAGTGGACTCAGTAAGGGTATTTTCATATCCATTATGGAGCCGTTCGTCTTGCACTTACCTTTCATAGCCAAAAAGGCTTGCCTGTTGTAGCCAAAATGGCCTTATTGGATACTCGATTCTTTGAATACCAGCACGCTTGTATTGACACCATCCAAACCACCCTGAATGCTGGGATAGTTTTTGTAACCCTGTACCCAAATTTCAATGTTGCTCTTTCAGATCCCTAGCTGCTCTCATTTTTAAAGGTCCAGATTCAGCTCACAAAGCACCTCGGTTTCTTATGCCCTATCACCACCACCTGCTTATACAACACCTCCACAGCCAGCTCAAGATTTACCACCTGCTCCTTCTTCACTGCCCCATATAAAGCCAGTCGTTTCCCCATTCTACAAACCAAATCCGAAATGGGCAAAGAAGAATTCATATCTGCTTGAATTTCCAAGAGAAGCACCACCTAGCCAAGAGACTCATAAAAAGGCTAACCCATCAATCTCCATGTTCCAAGATGCAGATTTCCCTCCTCTCAAGGAAAGCTCTAAGCTATCTTTTCCTACTATTGAGGAATTTATTGATCCTCAAGGGAGATACTGCCATATTCCTAAAATCCCTGCTCCCACGGATGTATTTGAACATGGAAGGCAAAGAAAAACTCCTGTTGCTGAGGCAGTTCTAAATTGGCAATCAGAAACTCTTGTAGCACATAACAATGCTTTCAAAATGATTGATTCCAAAATTGGTGAAGTTCAACGAGACCTAAGAAGATATGATGAGATCACCAAGAAGATGCTTTTAGATTTCTAAAACAGGTTTCATGCTTTGGAATCTAGACAACATCTGGGATACCATCATCTCGAAAGTCCAAAGGCAGAAATAGAAAAGCTCGAGAGGCAAATTCAGCTCCTTGGAGAAGGAAAATTCAAACCTCTTGATCCATTTTTTGCCTTGCCTAGAATTGAGTATTCTCCTCCAACCTCGAACACTTCAATCTTTGCTACAATTGTAGAAACTTCTACCAAACGTGGCATTGACATGGTAGAAATGTGGAATCAACTTAGAAAATTGGTTAAGCAAAAATAAGCAATGGAAAAGGGAAAAGGGAATTGTTATAAAGGAGAAGCTAGAGCAGATGATGCTCTCCAATTCGTTGGAATCATTTCTAAGAGATCTGAGTAACCAATAAGTACATTATGATCCCACCGACCCAAAGAATTAGAATCAACTTTCCCTAGAACCAATTCTACAAATCAACTAAGATCCAGAACCAGAATCAAATCTAGATTATGTATCATTTTCATCTTCTTCATCCTTCTCAATTCCTCCTATTGAATCCTTTCTAATTGCACCACCTACCTCTTCAATATTCATGAACCAATAGCCAGACTAGGAGATGGAATCAAATCAATTAGAACCAGAGGTTATTCCACTAAATAACCCATCTCAAGTTCCTGTTTTCTCTAAACAATTCTTCACTGTCGATGATATCTCTACTCCAAATGGCTAGAAATATTTGAAGAGTTTTATACTTGGCTAAACACCCAAGCCCTCACAAATCATGACAAGTATGATGTCCTTTATAATTTTGTCATAAGATTCACCAGTAACCTCAAACATTGGTCGAGTTCGACAACTGAACAAGATCAAATGCATCTGATGGCAGCAGCAGATTTTGGCCAAACCATTGCCCTCATGTACCATTTCTTTATCGGAAAACTTGCTAACTTTATGGAGCTCAAAAGAAGAGAGTTTTTTTTTTTTTTTAAAGAAAATGCCACTCTCTTCAAAAGCAACACCACAATAAGCATTACCATGAAATGCTTAAGGGCTTCTATGGCATTGGAGCTGATCCAAACCTGAAACGGGTTTTCCTAACCTCCATTCCTAAAGAATTATCCCAACAGGTTGAAAGATCCTTTCTCAACAAGCAAAGGAGAATTGTGGATATTCCCTTGGGATAAATACAACAAGAAATCCATCTGTGTCTCAATGATTTGTGTCTGAGGCACCAAATGATGAAGACCATTCTCAAAGACAATCGAGAGCTTGACAGAGCATGTTCACACCAGAATTTGAAGATCAAATGTTCTCCGGGAAAAAGAAGCATTTTAAGAAATACAATGAATCATTGTTTTTTATTGATGAAAATCCATCTGAACAAAGTCTCTGTGCTATTCCTTGTTACCAAACCCCCAATGAAACTGATTCCGATACAAACCTTGAAGATATGTTTCATATATCATTTTCTTCCATAGAACAAGAACAAGAACCCAGTATATTTTCCAACCAAGTTCATTGCCCTCATTTTCCTGTTAAAATATCTACCTCCAAGTTGGCTAAGCCAATTACAGTTATTGCTCTTATTGATACTGTTGCCAGTTCATTAATTTTAGACACTAAGGTTCTCCCTAAAGAATACTGGACTTCCTGTGTTTGGTATTCCAATTCTGTCTTAGGAGATACTTTCTCTACAAATGTATGAATCATGCCAGTAACTGTCCAGTTCTTTCCCCAGTGTTCTATTACCATCAAAATCTTTGGATCTAGTCTTCCCAACAAAGACCTAATTATTAGTTGGGACATCATGACTCAAATTTCTAACTCCCGATCATTCCTGGAAAATGCCTTAAGTATAAGGACCAATTCTCTGAGTTTGTCAATATCCAAAGGCTCTTTTCTATCTAGATGAGTTTACTAGATCCTATCATGCAAAAATTGCTTGAATCCTACTTAGAATCCCATTATAAATTCTCTCAAAAGTGCTCTAATCCTTTGTGGAAAAACCCAGAATTCTTTGTTCACCTCCCTTTTAAGAAAAATGAGGATATTAATCCTACCAAGGTGAGCCGCATGGGAATGAACCTGGAACATCTTGCTTCTGCTCAAAAGGAATGCTCGAAGTTACTACAATAATGCCTTATTGAAATCTCATATTCTTAATGGGCCTGTGAAGCCTTTTAAGTTAACAAGCAAGTCGAGCAAAACCGAGGAAAAATGTGGCTAATGATAAACTACCAGCCCCTTAACCTCTTCCTCTAGGATGACAAATTCCCTCTATTCTCAATAAACTCTCTCTTTGCTAGGCTATCTAATGCCCACATTTATTTCAAATTCTGCCTCAAAGCTGAATTTTAGCAATTGGCCATTCATCCTAAGGACAGATCCAAGATAGGGTTCCATATTCCGAATTAGCATTTCCAATGAAAAGTCCTTCCTTTTGGCGTCAAAGTAGCCCCCTCCTTGTTCCAAAATGCCATGTGTCGTATATTCCATGTGGCATCCCGGAAATTCAAAGCCGAGCCTTAAGGTGTGTTAAATATCTTTAATTAGGTAATAGAATTTTATGGCTTATGCTTTAGCCAATTTGTCTTTTAATTTGATGAATTTTGCTTGTGATTGTGGAAATTTAAATTTAATTTATAAATGCTTGGCCATATGATTTGAATTTCAATAATTAAAAATATTCCAAGACTTTGGCCAAGATGGAAATTGGAATTTTGAAATATTATAGAAGGAATTTCAAAAAAAAAAAAAAAAAGAGAAAAAGGGCTAATTTTTGGAATGGGCCTTGAACCCATTAGCCTAGAGCTTGGTGGGCCAAGCTAGTCGGCCCATTGGGCCCAAGAGGGGATTTTCGACCAGCCCAAGGGGGAATGGCCGGTTGGGCCTAAGCCCAAGCCCATTAAGCCCAAATTCAAATTCAAAATTAGAAATTACAAGTGGCAAATGGCAAGAACATGCATTGGCCATTGGATAGGTGAATAATCATTGCAAATGATGGCCTAAGGGGGGTATAAAAGGATGAGGAGAGAGAGTGGCCGGACCTTGGCTCCATTTTCGTCCAAGGTGAGAGAGAGAGAGGGAGAAATTGCGAGTGAGAGGGAGAGAAGCCGAGAGGGAAGGAGGCGGAGCCGGAGGAGGGTGCTGTCCGTTCGCCGTCCTACGCCGCCGTACGCCGCCGTGTGTTGCTATTCGTCCATCATAGAGGCAAGTGGGAGTTCATAACTTCTCTTGCACGTCTGTTTTGGTAGTTGCATGTCTGGTTTTGAGTGTTATGTGTGAGAAAAACCGAGCCAAGGAGGGTTTGTTTGCATGCCATGTAGCTGTTTCCGTTCGGTTTGTGGTAGACAGTTTCTTATTCGGGCTTGCATGTGTATTTGGAGTGTGATTTTGGCTTCGGTGTCTTCATGAAAGTTGAAGCTAACATCTTGTAGTATGACATACTCGAATTTCATGGAAAACGAAGGTGATATGAGGGGTCAAATGCTTTGTTATACGGAGGTTCTAGATCTGCGAATTTCCTACTGACCTCTTGATGATTTCTTGGTTGCATGTTGATTTCTGTTGAAGATCTCACTTTGTTGTCTTCTTGAAAGTTGTAGGAAACACCCTAAGCTACAACATACTCGAAAATGAGGCAAAAAGAACAAGTATAACTTGGTGAATCGGCTAAATCTTTGAGACGGATGGTTCTGTTGAAGTGAACCGAGACACCCGAGACTTCACGGGTTAAAATGGTGACCAAAATCTGGGTATTTTACCTAGATCCCTTCATGAAAATTTTAAAGGACACATTGATGTATAACATAATCGAATTTCAGAAGAAACGAAAGAGATTTGATGGGTCAAACCTAAGTTTTTCGGTGATGAACGTTCTGGACGAAACGGTAGAGGTTCCAGAAGCTTCGTGGAGTTATATAAATTAATCTATAAAGAATTTGGCTAAGATTTCTTCATGAAAAATGCACGAAAATGTGTTGGCTATCATCCTGTAAAATTTGGGAATTTTCGGAGGTCATATGAGTATTTTAATTAAATTAATTCGAAAACTGTGCAATCTGGCCATAATCCGAATGTTGTGTGTATTTTGTAGAAATTTGGGAAATTATGTAAAATGCGAATTAGCCATGGATTTTATGTGAAATCTGATTCTAATTGTTTGTTTAAGGATTGATTGAAGATTATGATTTTTGGAAAATCATAAATATTAAATACAATATTTATGAAAATGGATAATATAATAATATAATAATATAATAATATAATAATATAATAATATAATAATATAATAAAATAATAAAATAATAATAAAATAAAAGGTGGACTATTTTATTGGCCATGAGTCCTATTGAACTATGATGCATTGCTATATGACATTGATGCATGTGAAATCATTAATTATGATGTATTGTTATATGGCATGATGTATGAATGATCATAAATTATGATGCATTGCTATATGACATTGATGCATGTATGATCATGAATTATGATGTATTGTTATATGGCATTGATGTGTGAATGATCATGAATTGTGATGCATGTATGTAAATCATATGCCATGAAATAACAAGATGAAAAGGATGATAAAAAGTGGAAAATGGTATGTGAGAATGAGGTTGTGGTGGAGGATGTTGTCGGTGGCCTGGTGGCGTAATTCCGAGATTCCCGGGAGTTTCGGGATGCCCGGAATGTGGGGGCCGGAAGTCCCCGTCGGAGGTTTACGCCCGAAGGGAGTGACTCGCGATGCCGGGATTAGGGTGCGAGATCCCGGTTAGAAGGGTAAAGACCGGAAGTCCCCTGTCGGAGGTTTCGCCCGAAGGGAGGTTCCTCGTGATGCTAGTTGAGGTGCGAGATGCCCGGAATGTGGGGGGCCGGAAGCCCGGTGGCCATGAGATGGCTGGAATCTTGGGAACCTGTCGGAGGTTTCGCCGAAGGGTGATGATCAAATTGATCATGGAATCTGTCGGAGGTTTTTTGCCCGAAGGATTGATAATGATACCCCGTCGGAGGTTTTACGCAGGAAGGGATGGTGATGATTTGAGAAAAGATAATGTGGGGATCAATTGATAAATAAAAATGGAAATTGATCTATGATGTGATATGCATGGTGATGCATGGCCAATGATGATATGATGTGATATGCATGATGATGCATGGTCAATGATGATGTGATATGCATGGTGATGCATGGCCAATGATGATATGATGTGATATGCATGGTGATGCATGGTCAATGATGATGTGATATGCATGGTGATGTATGGCCAATGATGATATGATGTGATATGCATGGTGATGCATGGCCAATGATGATATGATGTGATATGCATGGTGATGCATGGTCAATGATGATGTGATATGCATGGTGATGCATGGCCAATGATGATATGATGTGATATGCATGGTGATGCATGGTCAATGATGATGTGATATGCATGGTGATGTATGGCCAATGATGATATGATGTGATATGCATGGTGATGCATGGCCAATGATGATATGATGTGATATGCATGGTGATGCATGGTCAATGATGATGTGATATGCATGGTGATGCATGGCCAATGATAATATGATGTGATATGCATGGTGATGCATGGTTAATGATGATGTGATATGCATGGTGATGCATGGCCAATGATGATATGATGGGATATGCATGGTGATGCATGGTTAATGATGATATGTATGCTATGATGATGCATGAATACGCTTGTCATCAAAAAGGTAAGTGATGCCTGAATTGTATGTTGGTATGCATGGTGCACTGAGTTGTTATTGGATTTCCCTATCTGCTGAGTGGTTGTACTCACCCCTTTTGGGGATAACATTTCAGATTAGCACTATGCCGCTGCCTGTTGTTTCGCGTGGCGTGTTTTACGGTATTCCGTCCCGACGTCGAGGTGGAGATGACCGAGATAGACTGTCCCTCGGTACCCGGATTGACTTTTATCCGAGTACGATGCTTAGTCATGTATGATATCGGCCTGGGTTTGGGGGCCCCTGTCATACAAGAGTTTTTGTCCGTGCACGTCCGTCGAGATGGTGTTATGCGAGGATGCTGCGCCGCCACCACCCGACGCACCGGGATGGGTGTGAGATCGCACGTGAGGAGTAGGAGCTAGACCGCTTTTTGGTATAGATAGTTGACGCTCGTGATGGGAGGGTTTTTGTGCTCATATGATGTTAGAGGTCGGAGTTCCTTTTTGAGATTTTAGGAAGGACATGGCAGAGTCCTTACCCTTTCTCGTTTCTTTTGTACCGACCCGAGGAAAAACCCCATCTCGCTATATGTATGTATGTAAGCAAAGCGTCAACACCGTTTATAAAATCGTGGTGTTTAGTCGGTGTGTATTTGTATCATGGGATAGAGGGGAGATAGATGGTGATATTTATTTGCTTCCGCTATGAGTCGCGCATGGGACCGTTTTTTTAAAAAAAAAAAAAATGCCTGTAATCTGGCAAGGCTTAATTTAGCCAAGAGATAGAAATGGTAAAAGATGTAACACGGCGCGGTGACGACTGCGAAGGGTTCGGGGTGTCATGACCGCCCTTTTTGGTATCGAGCGAATGGTTCATTTGGAGTGATAAGGAGCCTCATTTGGAATTGAGGAACATGATGACAATACACACCATAGGATGTAAAACAAAATAATTGAATAACGGGTGATGGGTATTCACTCGTAGATCCCCTATAGTCTGTCTTGAATTTCCAGTAACATGTATATGTTACTTATATGATAGTAGTAATTGCTTTGAGTGGAGGCAGTGAGTCTCAGATTATTCCTGAGGCAATGCTTGGAAATTGCAGGAGAGTCATGGTGCGAGCTGGAAGTGCTCATCCATCGAGGGCTGAAGCCTCTGCTGCAAGGGCTGAACCCCGAATGGAAGATATCCTGCAGGCATTAGCCAATATTGGAAATCTGATGGAGAGGCAGGCGCAGCAACAGCCCGGAGCAGAACGCCGTACTCAGGGACTAGTGGAGCAGTTTTTAAAGCTGAAGCCACTTAAGTTTAATGGAATGGGAAGTCCTGAGGAGGCAGAGCAATGGATTGATGGAATGGAAAGAATTTTCCGGCTGTTAGACTGCACTAATGCTGAGAAAATAGTCTTAGCAGAGTACCAATTGGAGGGAAATGCGAAGTTTTGGTGGAGAGCTTCGAAGGATATAATCTTTCCACCAGTGCGATGTTATTGGGAAGAGTTTGTTAGAGCCTTTAATAGGAAGCATTTTCTCGATTTGTGCTAAGGATAGGAAGATTACTGAGTTTGTTCAGCTAGAACAAAAGGGATTGACTGTAGATCAGTATGAGGCTAGATTTTCTGAATTGTCTAGATATGCTCCTAGATTGATTGAGGATCAGGAAGAGAAGACTAAGAGATTCTGAAAGGGCGAGGACCGATATTAGAAAGCAATTGGTGCCTTTAAACATAAGAGATTATAATGAGATTTATGAAAGGGCGCAGTTGGTGGAGCAGGGAGCTGTTGAGGGAGAGGTCGAGTTTAAGAAACCGTTTAATTTTAGTGATGTGAAAAAGGGGAAGAGACCTTATTCTGGTCAAGGTCAGACCTGGAATGTGAAGAAGAAGGGTAATTTTGGAAACTTTGGAGGAACAAGGAGTGGTCTGAACATAGGGAAAGCACCCTATCGGCTGGACAACGAAATGTTTTGGCTGTGGACAAGTGGGACATCTTAGGAGGAATTGTCCGAGAGAGGTCGCAAGTGAGTGTTGGCTCGGTGCGACGGGGATATCGAGTGCTGTTGTTAGGTCAAATCCGCAAGGAAATCCTCGAGACCACCCGCACAAGGAAGGGTGTATGCGATCACCCGGGAGGAAGCGGAAGCTTCCAAAAATGTTATCTCGGTACGATTCTTATTAATGGTGAAAAGGCATATGCATTGTTTGACACGGGTGCAACGCATTCGTTTGTGTCCGAAAGATATAGATGTTTGAATAAGATAGAAGTTATGCCGCTTGAGACGCCTCTTTGTGTTTCCACGCCTTTAAAGGATATGGTATTGTCTACATTGGTGTGTGAAAATTGTAAGATCTCAATGGGAGGAAAGGATATGGAAATAGACTTGGTTGTAATGGCTATGTATGATTTTGATGTTATTATAGGAATGGATTGGCTTCGTAAGTATCGGGCTAGAATGGATTGTTATAGAAGAGTGGTGCAATTTGTTTTACCTGATCAGTCTAGTTGTGAATTTCTAGGAGGTCAAACCCATTTTCCTGTAGCTCTTATTTCGGCAAAAGTAGAAGCATGTAAGTTACTTGACGAAGGATGTCAAGGGTACCTAGCCATAGTTAGAGATTATGCCAAGGAGGAGCCTAATCTCGAGAAAGTTCGTGTAGTTAACGAATTTCAAGATGTATTTCCCGAGGAATTGCACGGATTGCCGCGGAGCGGGAGATTGAATTTGAAATTGAATTAATGCCAGAACAGGACCAATATCAAAAGCTCCATATAGGATGGCTTTAGTTGAATTGAAGGAGTTGAAAGTGCAAGACTGCAAGAATTGCTTGATAAAGGATTTATTAGACCAAGTGCTTCACCTTGGGGTGCACCGGTCTTGTTTGTGAAAAAGAAAGATGGGTCAATGCGCTTGTGTATTGACTATAGGCAGTTGAATCAGGTGACTATTAAAAATAAGTATCCTTTGCCTAGAATTGATGATTTATTTGATCAACTTCAGGGAAGTTCGGTCTTTTCTAAGATTGATTTGAGGTCGGGATATCATCAGTTAAGAATTAAAAAGGAGGACATTTCTAAGACTGCGTTTAGAACTCGTTATGGGCATTATGAGTTTCTTGTTATGCCATTTGGATTGACTAACGCCCCTGCTGCATTTATGGATTTGATGAATAGAATATTTCAGCCTTACTTGGATCAATTTGTGATTGTCTTTATTGATGATATTCTGGTGTATTCGAAAGGGCCTAAAGAGCATGAGCAGCATTTGAGAGTAGTTTTGCAGACTCTGAGAGAGCATAAGTTGTATGCTAAGTTCAGTAAGTGTGAATTCTGGTTGGATCGGATAGTATTTTTAGGACATGTGGTGTCAGGAAAAGGAATTGCAGTAGACCCGGCAAAAGTTGAAATGGTGGTGAATTGGCCGAGACCAACGACACCTACTGAGATACGAAGTTTCTTAGGATTGGCTGGTTATTATAGGAGATTCATTGAAGGATTTTCAAGGCTAGCAGGACCTTTAACTAAGTTGACCCGAAAGAATGTGAAGTTTGAGTGGAATGGAGAATGTGAAAGGAGTTTTCAGGAGCTCAAAAGGAAATTGACTTCAGCTCCAATTCTAACTATACCTCTTTGGACTCGATGGATTCACGGTGTATAGTGATGCATCTCACAAAGGATTAGGATGTGTGTTGATGCAGCATGGCAAAGTTGTAGCCTATGCATCCAGACAATTGAAACCTCATGAGTTGAATTACCCGACACATGATTTAGAGCTAGCAGCTATAGTGTTTGCCTTGAAGATATGGAGACACTATTTGTATGGGGAAAAGTTTGAGATCTACACGGATCATAAGAGTTTGAAGTATCTGTTCTCACAAAAGGAGTTGAATATGAGACAAAGGAGGTGGATGGAGTTGTTGAAGGATTATGACTGTGAGATAAGATATCATCCAGGAAAAGCGAATAGGGTAGCAGATGCTCTTAGTCGAAAGTCGGCTGCAGAAATAGCTAGTTTAAGGATGGCAGAATGGAAATTGTTAGAATCTGTAGCGAATTCCGAATTTAAATTGGAAGTGGATTGTCTTACTGGTATGCTTAGTGCATTAAGGATTGAGCCAGAGATTATCCAGAGAATTAAAATTCTGCAAGAATCTGACCCAGAGATTTTGAAAGTGAAAGATGCTGTATCTTTAGGGAAAAGATCAGAATTTCAGATCTCTGATGATGGAATAGTGAGATGTCAAGGACGACTATGTGTTCCCGACAATGAGGAATTAAGAAAGGAAATTCTGTCGGAGGCACATAAGAGTAATTATAGTATCCACCCAGGTAGTACAAAGATGTACAGAAATTTGCATCAGCAATTTTGGTGGAATGGTATGAAGGCAGATACGGCTAAGTACGTTTCTCAATGTTTGACGTGTCAGCAAGTAAAAGCAGAGCATCGTAAACCCGCAGGACTTTTGAGACCATTAGACATTCCTGAATGGAAATGGGAACATATAACGATGGACTTTGTGCAAGGATTGCCAAGGACATCAAGTAGTCACGATTCAATTTGGGTTATAGTGGATCGATTGACTAAGTCGGCACATTTCTTAGCGATTCGTATGGACTACCCAATGGATAAGTATGCGGACATGTATGTAAGTCAAGTGGTACGCTTACATGGTGTTCCAGTGACCATTACTTCAGATCGAGATTCGAGGTTTACTTCGAATTTTTGGAAAAGTCTTCAAATTGCATTAGGATCTAAGCTTCAGTTTAGTACAGCTTTTCATCCCAGGACAGATGGTCAATCGGAAAGAATAATCCAGATATTAGAGGATATGTTAAGAGCTTGTGTAATTGATTTCAAAGGAAATTGGGATGAAAGATTGCATTTGGTAGAATTCGCCTATAACAATAGCTTTCAGAAAAGTATAGGCATGTCACCTTATGAAGCATTATATGGAAGGAGATGTAGGACTCTGTTTGTTGGAATGAAGTAGGAGAAAGGAAGTTGACAGGACTGAATTGGTACAAGTTACCACTGAAGCTGTTGATATTATCAGAGAAAGGCTTAGAACAGCTCAGAGTAGACAGAAAGATTACGCTGATAGACGTAGGAGGCCTTTGGAATTTGGTATAGGAGACCATGTATTCCTTAAGGTATCTCCAATGAAAGGAATATCTCGATTCGGGATAAAGGGTAAGTTAAGCCCTAGTTTGTTGGACCTTTTGAAATTCTTGAGAAAATAGGAGATAGGGCTTATCGTTTAGCATTACCTCCTAGATTAGAAAATCTGCACGATGTGTTTCATGTATTGATGTTGAGGAAGTACCAGCCAGATCCTGGTCACATACTCGATCATGAAGCCATCAAAATGGATGAGAAAGTTAGGTACATTGAAGAGCCTGTGCAGATATTGGATCGGAAGGAGCAAATCCTTAGGACTAAGAAGATCCCATTAGTCAAGGTGTTATGGCGACATCATGATGTGGAGGAAGCCACATGGGAAAGTGAGGATCAGATAAGGGAAAAGTATCCCTATTTATTTCAAGAAGGCGCGAGTAGTGCTTGAATTTCGAGGACGAAATTCTCTAAGGAGGGAGAATTGTGGCATCCCGGAAATTCAAAGCCGAGCCTTAAGGTGTGTTAAATATCTTTAATTAGGTAATAGAATTTTATGGCTTATGCTTTAGCCAATTTGTCTTTTAATTTGATGAATTTTGCTTGTGATTGTGGAAATTTAAATTTAATTTATAAATGCTTGGCCATATGATTTGAATTTCAATAATTAAAAATATTCCAAGACTTTGGCCAAGATGGAAATTGGAATTTTGAAATATTATAGAAGGAATTTCAAAAAAAAAAAAAAAAAAGAGAAAAAGGGCTAATTTTTGGAATGGGCCTTGAACCCATTAGCCTAGAGCTTGGTGGGCCAAGCTAGTCGGCCCATTGGGCCCAAGAGGGGATTTTCGACCAGCCCAAGGGGGAATGGCCGGTTGGGCCTAAGCCCAAGCCCATTAAGCCCAAATTCAAATTCAAAATTAGAAATTACAAGTGGCAAATGGCAAGAACATGCATTGGCCATTGGATAGGTGAATAATCATTGCAAATGATGGCCTAAGGGGGTATAAAAGGATGAGGAGAGAGAGTGGCCGGACCTTGGCTCCATTTTCGTCCAAGGTGAGAGAGAGAGAGGGAGAAATTGCGAGTGAGAGGGAGAGAAGCCGAGAGGGAAGGAGGCGGAGCCGGAGGAGGGTGCTGTCCGTTCGCCGTCCTACGCCGCCGTACGCCGCCGTGTGTTGCTATTCGTCCATCATAGAGGCAAGTGGGAGTTCATAACTTCTCTTGCACGTCTGTTTTGGTAGTTGCATGTCTGGTTTTGAGTGTTATGTGTGAGAAAAACCGAGCCAAGGAGGGTTTGTTTGCATGCCATGTAGCTGTTTCCGTTCGGTTTGTGGTAGACAGTTTCTTATTCGGGCTTGCATGTGTATTTGGAGTGTGATTTTGGCTTCGGTGTCTTCATGAAAGTTGAAGCTAACATCTTGTAGTATGACATACTCGAATTTCATGGAAAACGAAGGTGATATGAGGGGTCAAATGCTTTGTTATACGGAGGTTCTAGATCTGCGAATTTCCTACTGACCTCTTGATGATTTCTTGGTTGCATGTTGATTTCTGTTGAAGATCTCACTTTGTTGTCTTCTTGAAAGTTGTAGGAAACACCCTAAGCTACAACATACTCGAAAATGAGGCAAAAAGAACAAGTATAACTTGGTGAATCGGCTAAATCTTTGAGACGGATGGTTCTGTTGAAGTGAACCGAGACACCCGAGACTTCACGGGTTAAAATGGTGACCAAAATCTGGGTATTTTACCTAGATCCCTTCATGAAAATTTTAAAGGACACATTGATGTATAACATAATCGAATTTCAGAAGAAACGAAAGAGATTTGATGGGTCAAACCTAAGTTTTTCGGTGATGAACGTTCTGGACGAAACGGTAGAGGTTCCAGAAGCTTCGTGGAGTTATATAAATTAATCTATAAAGAATTTGGCTAAGATTTCTTCATGAAAAATGCACGAAAATGTGTTGGCTATCATCCTGTAAAATTTGGGAATTTTCGGAGGTCATATGAGTATTTTAATTAAATTAATTCGAAAACTGTGCAATCTGGCCATAATCCGAATGTTGTGTGTATTTTGTAGAAATTTGGGAAATTATGTAAAATGCGAATTAGCCATGGATTTTATGTGAAATCTGATTCTAATTGTTTGTTTAAGGATTGATTGAAGATTATGATTTTGGAAAATCATAAATATTAAATACAATATTTATGAAAATGGATAATATAATAATATAATAATATAATAATATAATAATATAATAATATAATAATATAATAAAATAATAAAATAATAATAAAATAAAAGGTGGACTATTTTATTGGCCATGAGTCCTATTGAACTATGATGCATTGCTATATGACATTGATGCATGTGAAATCATTAATTATGATGTATTGTTATATGGCATCGATGTATGAATGATCATAAATTATGATGCATTGCTATATGACATTGATGCATGTATGATCATGAATTATGATGTATTGTTATATGGCATTGATGTGTGAATGATCATGAATTGTGATGCATGTATGTAAATCATATGCCATGAAATAACAAGATGAAAAGGATGATAAAAAGTGGAAAATGGTATGTGAGAATGAGGTTGTGGTGGAGGATGTTGTCTCGGTGGCTGGTGGCGTAATTCCAGAGATTCCCCGGGAGTTTCGGGATGCCCGGAATGTGGGGGGCCGGAAGTCCGGTTGTCGGAGGTTTCGCCCGAAGGGAGTGACTCGCGATGCCGGGATTAGGTGCGAGATCCCCGGTTAGAAGGGTAAAGACCGGAAGTCCCCGTCGGAGGTTTCTCGCCGAAGGGAGGTTCCTCGTGATGCTAGTTGAGGTGCGAGATGCCCGGAATGTGGGGGGCCGGAAGCCCAGTGGCCATGAGATGGCTGGAATGCTGGGAACCCTGTCGGAGGTTTCTGCCCGAAGGGTGATGATCAAATTGATCATGGAATCCTGTCGGAGGTTTCTGCCCGAAGGATTGATAATGATACCCTGTCGGAGGTTTTACGCCGAAGGGATGGTGATGATTTGAGAAAAGATAATGTGGGGATCAATTGATAAATAAAAATGGAAATTGATCTATGATGTGATATGCATGGTGATGCATGGCCAATGATGATATGATGTGATATGCATGATGATGCATGGTCAATGATGATGTGATATGCATGGTGATGCATGGCCAATGATGATATGATGTGATATGCATGGTGATGCATGGTCAATGATGATGTGATATGCATGGTGATGTATGGCCAATGATGATATGATGTGATATGCATGGTGATGCATGGCCAATGATGATATGATGTGATATGCATGGTGATGCATGGTCAATGATGATGTGATATGCATGGTGATGCATGGCCAATGATGATATGATGTGATATGCATGGTGATGCATGGTCAATGATGATGTGATATGCATGGTGATGTATGGCCAATGATGATATGATGTGATATGCATGGTGATGCATGGCCAATGATGATATGATGTGATATGCATGGTGATGCATGGTCAATGATGATGTGATATGCATGGTGATGCATGGCCAATGATAATATGATGTGATATGCATGGTGATGCATGGTTAATGATGATGTGATATGCATGGTGATGCATGGCCAATGATGATATGATGGGATATGCATGGTGATGCATGGTTAATGATGATATGTATGCTATGATGATGCATGAATACGCTTGTCATCAAAAAGGTAAGTGATGCCTGAATTGTATGTTGGTATGCATGGTGCACTGAGTTGTTATTGGATTTCCCTATCTGCTGAGTGGTTGTACTCACCCCTTTTGGGGATAACATTTCAGATTAGCACTATGCCGCTGCCTGCTGTTTCGCGTGGCGTGTTTTACGGTATTCCGTCTGACGTCGAGGTGGAGATGATCGAGATAGATTTGTCCTCGGTACCCGGATTGACTTTTATCCGAGTACGATGCTTAGTCATGTATGATATCGGCCTGGGTGGGGGCCCCGTCATACAAGAGTTTTTGTCCGTGCACGTCCGTCGAGATGGTGTTATGCGAGGGATGCTGCCGCCGCCACCACCGACGCACCGGGATGGGTGTGAGATCGCACGTGAGGAGTAGGAGCTAGACCGCTTTTGGTATAGATAGTTGACGCTCGTGATGGGAGGGTTTTTGTGCTCATATGATGTTAGAGGTCGGAGTTCCTTTTTGAGATTTTAGGAAGGACATGGCGAGTCCTTACCCTTTTCTGTTTCTTTTGTACCGACCCGAGGAAAACCCCATCTCGCTATATGTATGTATGTAAGCAAAGCGTCAACACCGTTTATAAAATCGTGGTGTTTAGTCGGTGTGTATTTGTATCATGGGATAGAGGGGAGATAGATGGTGATATTTATTTGCTTCCGCTATGAGTCGCGCATGGGACCGTTTTTTAAAAAAAAAAAAAATGCCTGTAATCTGGCAAGGCTTAATTTAGCCAAGAGATAGAAATGGTAAAAGATGTAACACCGGCGCTGGTGACGACCTGCGAAGGGTTCGGGGTGTCACATTCCAGCCGATCATGCATAGTGCGGCAGTATATATTGATGACATACTACTTTACAATCTTGATGAAGAATCTCACTGTCAACTCCTTGAGCAATTTGTAG
The DNA here is from genome assembly GCA_017140395.1 of Eucalyptus lansdowneana. Taxonomy (NCBI): domain Eukaryota; kingdom Viridiplantae; phylum Streptophyta; class Magnoliopsida; order Myrtales; family Myrtaceae; genus Eucalyptus; species Eucalyptus lansdowneana. The sequence continues at coordinate 3,784,207 of CM029484.1, read as the reverse complement.
AAATTGTAAAAAAGCATGGAATCATGCTTTCCCAGAGAAAGATGAACATTGCCCAAACAAATTTTGAATTTCTTGGTATGCACCTCAACAAAGGTACGTACTATCCAGGGCCACACATTGTTTAGGAACTATTGAAGTTCCCAAAAGAAACCTTCACCACAAAGCAAGTCCAACAATTTCTTAGGACAATCAATTATCTCAGAGATTTTGTTCCTAATATTGCCAAGCTACTGATTCCATTGCAATCGATGCTAAAGAAAAACCCCCCTCCTTGAGGAAAACCTTAAACCAAGGCAATAGAAGAATTGAAGGAAGTTATGCAGTCTCTTCCTCCGTTATAGATCCCATCCATAAGGATAAGAGTCCTCCAAACTGATGCCAATGATGAATACTGAGCAGCTATATTGTTTGAGGAAATTGAAGGTAAGCGACATCTTTGTGCTTACAAGAGTGGAAAGTTTTATTAGGCTGAAATGCATTATCATTCTACCTTTGAAGAAATATTGGCAGTATAGAATGGAATAAAGAAATTCGAGTTCCATCTTATTGGCCATCATTTCTTGGTGGAATTAGATATGCTCAGATGACTAAATTCAAGCAGAAACAGATTCCTCATTCTAAACTGCTTCGATGGGTTGAGTGGTTTTGAAAATACTCTTTCGAAACCAAACACATTGCAGGGAAACATAATGTGCTCACAGATTTCCTCTCAAGACCAAAAGCCCTAACAGAAATCAACATGTACATCATGAGGCATGCATTCCATACTTTTCATCACAACGAAAAGTATAAGATCAAGGGGATACAAGATTGGCCAATCTTGGAATATCCCTAGGAGATCATTGAGCATATCCAAAATGACGGTCTCACTGAAAATCTAGAAAATCTCATGTGGCAATGCCACACAGATCTATTCACACTCCATGGAGGTTCAATTCTTTATCATCTTGGATTAAATTCCACCTATCCATTCATACATCCCTTAATCTGGAAGGAAGATGATTTCCCCGATAAACTCAGATGGTTGTTATGGTACTTAACTAATAAGAGTTTAATAGCTATTGGGTTTCCCACGAGAAGGTTCATTGCTAACTTATCCAAAATATTCTCACTTGGTTGAAACATTGAAAAAGAAAGTGACAAGAACCTCTCAGCTCTTCTCAATTGGTTCTATCCTCCCACTTATTGGAAACAACTCTTACAACAAGAGCTGAAAACTGTCCAACTAGACCTAGAAATCCATACCTTTATGTTTATTCGATGTCCATGGGCTTTTGCATGAAATAATGGCACCATTACCAGTGCAACACAAAATATAGGAACCACATCCTATAAACCCTAGTTACATCTTAAGGAAGCCCGTATTTACCAGTCATTCCTCGGTTGTGTTGGTTGTTGCGAGATCCAATGTCGAGAACTCTAAAGAGTTATGCCAAGAAAACAAAACCATCCCTGAAAACGTGTGGAATTACACCATACCAACTGCATGGGATCATTATGACCTTGCACCTAAAGCCAACTAGGCCCTCCAGGAATACAAAAAAGAACAAGACCAAGCAAGGACACCACCATCACAAGAGAAAGAAATGGTAGAAATGGACGATAATGCACAGTCCTCTCAGGAATCCTATGCTCAATGGGGAGGTCCCCTCTCTCAAGATCCTTATGATCAAGGACCTTTGTCCTTATCCCAAGGATTAGACTTTAGCACCGTCTCCCATTATGCTCAAACATCAAACTGGCCCCAGCCAGCCATGCCTATCGACACTCTAGGACCCTCCAGGAACCAAGAGCAAAGTCCCCCTTTAAGCGGAATAGCAATGTTGAATGCTATCATGGCAACATGTGGAAGATGGACTCCAACTCATATCAGTTCCCCCAAAGTCCTTTTGACATTAGACTTTTAGAACTCGAGTGCCACTACAAGGAAGAACAATTGCACAATATAGTTCTAATGATTCAGACTAAGACCGCAATGCCTGTGATGGAAGAGATTGTTAACTTTCATGAGTCGAAAAACAGTGCCCTAAGCCTGTAGCTAGGTCACTGTAGCAAATTACTGTAGTATAGGCTAGGGAAATCACTGTTCACGGTCACTGTTTATATCATCTCGAATAATTCCTGATTAGATTTTCCAGAGCCCCTGCTTGCTTTTGGACCTGTGAGCCTGTTCCTTATTCATTTGTAACCTCTTACTGCCTATAAAAGAGCAATGAGGATGCAATGTGTGGGGGCAAAGTCCATTGAAGTAAAGTGAGTATTTTGTGTCGAATTCTCTCCATGTCTTTCTAAAACACCTCTTCTTCCCAGCCTAGTAGGATCTTATAAGGAATGCAGCTTGGTTAAGTTAGAAATGTTACAATCCTGGTATCCCTGAGTATCTTTATGCTTTGAACTAAATCTCTAAGTAGTTTGTTGCTAAAAGGCTATCCCTAAAGGACTTGAATAAGAGGTTCGCCCACTGTGGGAAGGCATACTTGCAACAACTTACCTGGCTTTCCTTGGTTTGAAGCATAGGTCCCCTCTTTGACGATACATAATGGTGACATTGTAGTAGAACATATTTCTACAAATGATATAGCTGTAAACCCACTAACTAAAGACTTTCGCTCTTGTGTACTTGAATGACATGTCATGAACATGGGCTAAGAAGCATCATTGGATGCTGCTGGTTAGTGGAAGCTGTTTTGATTTTGCTCTAATAAAGCTTATATATATATATATATATATATTTTACATTCAATAAAGTGTTCATGAATGTGTGGTCACCATATTGAGTTGATTATATGTAATGGAAGTCTCAAGATATTATGTAAGCCTTGAGTGAAGGTTGGGGGCATCTAGTTATTAGTCTTGAGCATATGTCTTTATTACACATAAAGAAAGGTTAATCATAAAAATAAGACATATGTGGGTTCATTAAAACCATAAAGATATTTTCTAGTGGTGCGTCCGATTTTCTGTGACATTTAAGGTAAGAGAATAGTAATCGACAAAAGGGATGACACATAAGGTATTACTCTTCATGAGATGTTGTCCATTTGCCACACAACCATATTGAATCTATATTAGTAAAGTTGAATACATTCGTGACCATGGAAGGCTTTATATGAGTACATTCGTGACCATGTTGTCCACGTGGAAGGGATGACTATTAAGAATTGCCTCTAGACCGACATAAAAGTGCGCATATACAATACGGTTTCAATTAATATAGCCCAAGTAGGAGAATATAAGAGCTTTCCTAATATGGGCTACATAATTGAAATTGTAATTTACCGTTTTACGAGGTTGGTCTAATAAGATAAGACAAGGTTTTCTTGAGAGTTGAATATGGGCTTGGCTTGTGTGGGCCGAGTTGGGCCCGACCAGTACTGAGAAGGCCCATCCAAAACTCTATAAATAGCGCTAAGGTCCCTCATTTAGTTCTCATTCTTCCATGAAATTTCTTTCACCTCACATAAGACAAGCTGTGAGTGGCGGTCTCATCGAGCCAGGAACCGATGGTCATAGAAGAGAAGAACTTGAGCATTGGACATCGCCATTTCGCATAAAGAATGACGGATTCCAAATTAGGTACACAAACTTTCATTTTCTCCTCGAATATGTTTGAGTTCTAGTTATGTTGATCCTGGGATGCTGTTTCGACGGCCTACATACTAGAGCAATCTTTCAATTTGACAATACCAAAGCATCAATAAGTAAAACCAATTCGTCAAACAAAAAAAAAAATCCGTGAGACTTAGTCTGTTTTTGCATGACACCGCCACGACATTAATATTTGTTCTTTATCCTTGATCATATCAACCCGAGACAAAAGGTTTTAAATCTTACGTTACCAAAGAGGAATCTTGACCATGACCGAAGCTTACAGTAACAAGAAGTCGTCTTGGAAGGTGATCAACTTCGGTGGTGATGCCTGAACCGAGATTGAAGCTTTTCAAGCTTCGCAGCCCTAAAAACAGGGAGACGCAGAGTAGGAAGGCACAGCTCAGGAACGCCGAGAACGACGGCGACGAAGGCAATGGCCATGAGGATGATCAGAATCGAGATCTGAAAGCAACCTTCAGTTAGAGCCTTCAACCGTTCGAAGCTCTCGGTTTCGGCAAGGAGACGAGGCAGATTGACAAATTTCAACCAAGGTTTCTTTGTTTTTCTTTTCTTTTCCTTTTTTTGGGCTCTTCTTTTGTTATGAACAGATCCATCCGAATTGGCTCCATTTTTATTTGTTATTTGTTATTATCTTTCTATTTATCTATTTATATTTTTTTTGTACTTTTACAATGGTGAAAATTTAAAATTATTAACTAAAATTCGGATGTCAACAATGGGTAATGCCGATTTTGGCAAAAGCTCTCAATGACTCTTGAAACAGCTATTGGATCCTCACGAGTACGTAACAACAATATTGAAAACCTCTATATAATAAGGATCAAAGAAGCATAGAAAATGTTGGATAGAAAAATTGAAAGTATTGCCAATGTACTTCATCTTTCTCCTCTTTAATTAGAACGTTTCATTATTCTTGTAATCGTTTTAAGAACAAGTGTATGTGTAAGAGTGATTGTAGTTATCCTAGTGATTACTAATGGAATCTAGCCCATGTTAATGCTATTACTGTGACATCCCGAAATTCGGCCCCTAATTCGGATATATGAAATGGTTGTTTCGTTGACGCGCTTATAGTTATTTTACTCGGAGCTGGCCCCTCATGAGTTAACTAATCTATTAGGTGAGGCCGTTAAGGGATACAAACGCGGCAAACTAGAGAATTCGATCGGAAATCGACTGCTTAACCATAATAATCGGCAAGGGTCAATACGACACCATTATAAATCGATTAGCGAAGGGATATAAGTCGATTCGATGGAATCACGTAGTCGAATTGCAGGTGGTTCCGCACGATTGTGATATTTGCATCGAACGACAGTAAACCGATTTTTCTATCGATATTATATTCGGGACATGTAATTGAACCCTCGCGATTTTATGACAACGGAGAGTCGTCTATGATTCGAAGATGCACAAACGTGGATCGAAAATTATCGACCACGGGTCAAACGCGCTAAAATCCCTAAAAGCTACCCAATAGGTTAGGTCGTACTAAAATTGCGTTCGGTCGATTTTAACCACGAAATTGAATTCGGTTTTGGAAATCGAACTTTCGAGCGTGTCACGATTCATTTATAGGACGTCATCTCATCTTTCGGAGAAATTTCCTTGAGTCCGAAAATTTTGCGGAAAATCGATTTTTGGACATACAGGGAAATTAAATGGAAATTCGGATGGGAGGAAAAATGGAGTTTTCCTACCCCTAAAATGGATTATTTGTGAGAAATTGAGCTATTTCTCATTGGGTGGGCACTTGACTTAGGAGGGGCATGAAGACTTTGGGGCACATGTGATGAGTACTTAGATATTTGGCTAAGCTTCCTATTGGTTAACCATTTGACTTTCATTTCCTCCCTCTCTCTCTCCCATTTCCCCCTCCCTCTCACGCCTTCAGCCCCTACAGCCGACTCCCTCCTTCTGAACGTTCCCTCACTCAATTCCTTCATCACGCCCTCCATTCCCTTTCTCTTCTTTTTTTCCACTTCTTAGCTACCGCACAGTCCATTTCCCCTCACGTCAGCCACCTTGATAGTCCAACACCACCTTTACTGCTGCATCCACCAAGTAGCCACCTTGCACCAGCCCACCTTCCCACCTTCAGCTCATCACCACCGCTAGAACAGCCCCTGTGTCCAGCAACTTCCTCACCGCCCCCCTAGCTTCACACTTGCTAGTGTCTCAGCCCTCACGCGAACACAGCCTGTGACATCCTGAATAATGTTGTTCTCAAAGTTGATCACTCTTGAGATAACTAGATTATCTGGGGAAGTCACTAAGAGATTTTAATGCAATAGACTTGGGAATTCGACCAGGAATCGATTACTCGACCGTGCTCATCTACAGAGATCATTACGGTACAGTTAAAAGTTGATTAGAGATCAGAGATAGGTTGGTTAGACAGAGATGTGTGGCTAAACATAGGTGATTCCACTAAATTACAAAATTCTCGTCGACCGGCACTAGACTGATTTTTCTATTGTTTTGGTATCCTATTTCCGTATTTGAAATCTCGAGATTTTCACAACAACTGAGAGTCGCCAATTGTCGAAGAGGTTCATCGTGGCTCGAAGAAAATCGACCACTTTGGTCATTTGCACTAAAAATTTCTGAAAGCTACTCGGTAGCCTAGGTCACGCTAAAATTGCGCCGGAATGAAATTAACTGCGAGTTTGAATCTGATTTCAGAAATTGAAAGTTTTGTCATGTCACAAATCATTTTAGAAACATCGACTCAGTCTCCAAAGATTTTTCTGCAAACTGAGGTTTTGGAGAAAAAAGTTGTCATATGGCCGTTTTCGATCGGAAAATGTTGATGACCATTTTTTATCGCGAAATTGGGATGAAAGTGGGTCCTATTAACGAGGAAAAATACCAATTTGATCGAAGACTCGACGGTTGGATTTTTAGAAGCTGAATTAAGTCGGTTCAAGAAGGATTTGAGGAGAAATTGAGGGAAATCAAGTGAAATTCGTGTGCCCCTCATGGACACAACAATTGGACCCTCTCAAGGGCTTTTAGAAGGAGTTTTTGAGCTGGAAAATGCAGTGGAATCCAGTTGGGTTTGGGTGAGGTCATCCAAGGGAACAAGAAGATGGAGTTGAAGACCAAAGTGGTCCCACCAGCCTAAGTTGTCTCCCCCTCTCCTTTCCGCAACCGATTGAGCACCTTTTCTTCTTCTTCATGCTTTCAGCTCAGCAAATCACAGAGGAATTGACCAGCAAGCCAGCTAGCCCGTCGAAGCCCATCGAACGCCGCTCCCCACCACCGAACCACCCCTCGCGTGCCACTCGCTCGCTCGCATGCCTCCTGAGCGTCTCCGCCGTCTAGCCACACCACCTCGCCCCCAGTCATGCCCAGCAGCCGTTCCTCGCCTCCTTTGGCTGTCGTGGGAGCCACCGGAGCTTCCACCGCCGCCATATGCCACTGCCCTTACCTGCCTAGGCCGCTGCAGCCCACCCTTTGTGGCACCCCGAACCCCTCTTAGGTCGCCATAGGCACCAAACATTGCACCCGATTACATCTCTTAAAAGAAGCGTCGTAAATCATAGACACATTTTTCTTTTTGAAAACGATCCCAGCGCGACTCATTTAGTGGAAGCAAAATATAACATCGCCATCTCTCCCTCCATCAACCATGATACAATTGCACACCACTAACATCATAATAAAAGACAAAGCCATGACACTTTATTTACATATTTCTCAAGATGGGTTTCCTTGGGTCGGTACATCAAAAGGTAAGACCAGGACTTATAGCCACACTCGGCCATAGCCTCAAAAAGAAACACTCGACCCACTACGACAATCGTGAAAGATCCCCCATCACTCGTGTCGGCTAACCATCCCAAAAAGTTTCAGCTCCTACTTGTCACGCACGGACCCTCACACCCATCTCGGTGCATCAGGCGGTGGCGGTGGTAACATCCCACGCATCACTCCGTTCCGACGAACATGGACGGATACGAACTCCTGGATAACAGGGTCCCCAGCCAGGCCCACATCGTACATAACTAAACAGCGCACTCGAATATACGTCAGTCCAAGAACGGAGGGACAGTCAAACTCCTCGCACTCGACCTACATCGGAATGTAGTTCGTAAAACACGCCCCGCATGACAGCGGGGAGCGGCATCCTACTAATCTGAAATGTTGGTCCCCAAAGGGGTGAGTACAACCACTCAGCAGGTAAAGGAATCCAATCACCGCTCAATGCATCATACAATACAATCACAACATCATACATGCCATTCATGCATCCAAGCATACTTACCTTGAAGCCATGCATATACCATCATACATCTTCATCACAATCATAACACATACATGTCATCATGCTACAGGTGATCATCCTCATATCATATATGCAAGTCATCATGCCATAAGTGATCATCATCATATCATATCATAAATGCATGTCATCATGCCATAGTGATCATCATCATATCATATCATATATGCATATCACCATGCCATAAGTGATCATCATCATATCATATCATATATGCATATCATCATGCCATAAGTGATCATCATCATATCATATCATATATGCATGATTCAATTTCCAACTTTTAACTTTCAATTCGATCACCACATCACTCTTACTCGGGATCATCAATTTCATCCCATACTTTACACTCGCACCCCATCCTGGCATCGCGAGAAAAACCTCTGGCATTCAACCATTTAAGGCCACCGGGCATCTGGCAACCCCACTCTCCAGGCATCTCGCATCCCAACCGGCATCATGAGGCATCTCCTCGGGCAAAGACCTCCGAGGCTTCCGGCACCCAACAATTCTGGGCATCTCGAAACTCCCGAGGACATCCGGCCATGTATCTCTATACATTCCGGCCATCCGGCACCCCCCATCCCGGGCATCCGGATACTCCCAGGGCAATATCATCCGCCTCAAACAGTTTCCTCATTTATCATCATTCACGTTTACCAATTCATACCTCAACTCAGCATGGCATACAATATAATGGCAAACATGATCACTTTCATCCTTTGATTCATACATGCATCTCTAATCATCATCATACAATACAACAAGACACAATCATTTATAACAATGCCATTCATGGAGTCCATACCATTTAAAATGGTCCATATTTCATGCCTTTTACAAAATTCCAGCATGTACCACTTTTAGAAAATATTCAAATTAAATATCCACATGCTTCTCAAAATTCGTGAAATCAAGGCACGTGATAAACAAGACAATAAGATAGTAATTTCATGCGAAACACATGCCCAATAGAGTTCCACACAAAAAGATATAATCCACACGATTTCAGCATGCAAATCCGGATAAAACAGAATATGCAGTTTTCGAAATAATTCAATTAAAATACCCGAATGACCTCCGAAAATTATGAAATTTTACCAGGTTATAGTCAAGACACTAAGGTAGATTTTCCATGCAGACATCTAGGCCAGATTCGTCCTAGATAATTTTATATACACGTACGAAGCTTCTGGTCCTCGCACCGAAACGTCCAGTATAGCTATCACCGAAATATCGAGTTTTCACCTACTTATTCTTCTTCATTTCCTCTAAAATTTGGATATGTTTTACTTCAAAAGGTCCCCTAAAACTTTCATTAAGGGATCTAAGTCCGATTTCCGAAGAATAGTCACCATATTGGTCCAAAAAGTCTCGGGTGTCCAGTAACGTGTTTCCAGATCTACCATCTTCAAGAGTAAGTCGATTCACTAGGCTACACTTGTTCATTTTACCTCAAATTTGAGTATGTTAGTCCTTAAGATGTTCTCTACAAGTTCCATGTAGAAGTCGAAGAGAGATTCTTGATAAAAATCAACATGCAACCACAAATCTATCACAAGATCAGCAAAACAATTCCAGATCTAGTGTCTCCGTAGGGTGAGAGTTTGACCCCTTAAATCTCCTCCATTTTGTACCAAATTTTAGTATGTTGTATTTTAAGATGTTGGCTACAACTTTCATTAAGGAATGAAGGTCAAAATCGAACTCAAAACAATGCTGCAAGCTCTCACAAGATTCTGGCTCAGACGGTTCATGCGAAAACAGCAACATCGCTCAAGAACAAGTCATTCTAGCTTCGGTTTCTCCCTCCTAATCACCCAAAATTCGACACTACTCCAAACAACATGCAACACACACATGCAAGAGTAGTAAGAGGATCCTAACTTGCCTCTAAACTCAAGAGAATGACGGCACACGGCGGACGAACGGGCGGCAAACGGGCGGCGACGGGCGACTCCTCCTCCTCGGTTCCTCTCCTCTCGGCGCCCTTCTCTCTCTCGCAACCCTCTCTCTCTCTCTCTCTCTTTGGCTTGGACGGAACCAACCGGCCACTCTCTCTCTCCTTCCCTTTTTATTCCCCCAATTCTCCATCATTAGCAATCATCACATGCCTCTCCACAAGCCAATGCATGAAGACCTCTTTGCCACTTGGCAAAGCCCATGCAATGGGTCGGCCACTCTCCTTTGGGCCTCACTTGGGCCGGCGACAGCCCCTCCGTGGGCTTCTATTGAGCTGACCAGCTTGGCCCATCTTAGGCCCATCCCTCTTGGGCCTAAGACCCAAGCTTAATTACCCTAAAATCAACCCTTTTAAAATTACTTAAATCCCTATTAAATTGAAGTACTAGATTACAATTTAAGATAATTATACACTTGAAATTATAATTCCATAGGTTCCAATTTGTCACACATACATGGCCAAAGTCTTGTATCATTTTATTCATAGGAATCTAATCTATGAGGTGCATAGCCAAGCATAGATTATTCTCATTAATTTATCCTATAGTCCTAATTTCAAAAATTCATGAACACAAGCATCTATCACTTAGCCTTAAGAGAAAACTAATGGCTAAAGCATAAACCATAGGTGATTTCATTACCTAATTATGGGCTTTAATACACCTTAGAGCTTGTCTTGAATTTTGGGATGCCACACCCTCGCCGTTTGCTCGCTCAATAGGCCACCGGAGTAGCTTCTACAGCTCTCGACCAACACCGAACAGAGGCTGAAGTTTTTGGGTACCACAGCCACTGTTTGGGCCGTTTCCGGGCCGTTCTTGACCCCGAAAGGCGGTCCTGCTTTGGAGGTTGTCGAGTCCCTCCGCTTCCCCGTCGTTTTGATCCAAGCGGATCGTCAAACAAGTGAGTTTAACTCACTAATCCCCACTTAGTAAGTTAATGACATTTAAGGGTTGATTAGTTTAAGTTAAGCTTGGATTAGGTGGATAGTTAGAGTAGATTAGCAATTTAATTAACCGTTATTGCATGTTAGGTGGATAGAGTAGTGTAATTAGCAAGTAGACAGGTCTTAGTATTTAATTAATGAGTGTCGAATTTTTTTAGGCCCATTTCAGTGTTTAATTAGGCTTTACGGGCCTAAGTGAGCATTTTTAGTATTTATTAATTAATTTATGTATTTATTTAATTAATTTTTATTTTCGAAATCAGACCAGGGATAGCCGGTGATCGGAATTTTATGCTGATTTCAATGGTGTGATCTATTTATTTAATTGACTGTTATTTTATGCAAATTGAGTGTTGTTTGTAAATTTGGGAATTTATCCCAAATTTTATTTACATTCAGTAATCAATTGGAAAATCATCGAGTGTCGGTTTACAGCGCCAAAAATGGATTTGTTAACTGTTGAAATTAGTGCATTTTCAAAGGTGAAAATATTGTATTTTTGGCTAAAACCGACCGTGTACCCACACACGATTATTTTTATCGAGGAGGATAAAAATGGTGATTTGATTAGATGATCAAAATCAGTATATCTGGTAGCTTCTGGTGAGCATAAATGGTATATTTGGCAGCTTTTGGCAAGCATAAATGGTATACTATATCAATATATCTGGCAACTTCTAGCGAGCATAGATGGTATACTATATCAGTATATCTTGCAGCTTCTGACAAACATAAATGGTAAACTATATCAGTATATCGGCAGCTTATGGTGAGCATAAATAGTATAATATATCAAGTATATACTATCTATTATCGACTTAGAGTGAGCAGTCTTGATTATGATTGGACTTTATAGATAGTATTGATTGAGATGGCCGGGGAGTGGTCTCGATGACATGGAATCGACTGAGTCGATTAATCGATGATTCGATCTGATTGGATGAATTGATTGGTTGGAATGATTAAATGGTTATTTGAATTATATTGACTTGCAAGAAGGAACTGAGGTCAAGGTAAGTCCTTTGACTAGTGATTGTGCCTAGGAAGCCCTCAAGGCGTATTTTCTTCCTAGTCGGGTCTTAGGGAGTGAACTCACTGAGACGTCATCTCACCCCGTTGTGGGATAACATTTTAGGTCCCTAGATGGCAGCTCCTCTTGAGCATTTTGGACAACCGAAGAAGATCACAGAACAAAGGTACTATATTCCGATACATGGGCACCCTAATGGATTAGAGCATGAACTGGTGAAGTCCATAATCTGGGTTGATGCGGGCCTACCCAAAAAGGTGCCCCATCAATACAGATCGTGGTACCGCCAGGATCGTAATGGACTGAAAGAGGGCCCCATACCAAAATCTAAGATACCTCTGTATGTGATGGAGGTTGCTTTTGGGAAAGATACAGCATATCCTCCAGGAGGTTCGGTGGTAGACTCAGTGGACCTTGATCATGAAGATCCCGGAACTTCGTTGTATTCAACTGAAGGCTCCAACTGGGATGTGGATGAAGATGAGGAGAAGGACGAGGAGCCATATTTTAGTGGAACCCCTCCCAATTTTGTAGATGTTATAAATAGATTGGATAGTATTGTATTATATATGACATGACTGGTTGTGTTATGTGTATATAAGTGTGTCGTTGGTTTTAAAATTGTGGCCCTACTTTTCTATCCCATTGAATTGTTGTCTTGGGATTATTCATCTGCTTCCGCATGCGTATTAAAATGAATGGGTCGGCGATGCGTCCTGGGACATCACTATTTAATCGACCGCAGAGAGATAGGCACGCACTCGGGGGATCGGGGCGTGACACAGCCAGTCGCCTGTCCATCGACCAGCAACACCCGACGCCCGAGGCTCCACCACACGTCCAGCCGTTCAGTCGCTGTCCCGACCAGCGACTACCTCACCAGCCCCTCGCAAGCTCAATCCCCAAGCCAAGCCTAGCTTCCTTTGGCCATGAGATTCCCCTTGCCGCCACCACCGCTGTTGACCTCCATTTGAGTCGCAGTTGCCTGGAGTTCTTGTTGCCGTTGCATTGCCGTCACCGTGAACCCACCACCGTCGTAATCCCATGAGTTAACTCCATAATCCTTGATTAGGTTGTTAATTACGCTTAGGGGGTTAGATTAGTGCTAATGAGGATTAGTTTAGTTAATCCTAGATTAGTGTAACTACCTTAGTTAGGTTAGCTAGCATGGTTAGGTTAGTTAGCTTGGTTAGGTTTGTTAACCATGGTTAGGTTAATTAATCATGGTTATGTTCATTAAGTTGGATTATCTTAATTAATCATGATTAGCTTAATTAATCGCAATTTATTTAATTAATCGTAATTGGCGTAATTAGTGAAGGATTAGCTGTTTCATAGAATTTTACGCTAGTTCTTCTAGATGGAATTTTGTGTGATTTTGATGGCTTATATGTGCTATGATGTACAATTGATTGCTTAATGGTAGTTATTGATTTTTAGCATAAAACTCGATTTTATGGACTTTTAAATGGAAAAATGCCAGGTGTCGATTTTGGACATCAATTTTTATGTACTATATAAAATTGTAGAGTTTTAAAATAAGAGCATACCAAGTTTGACGGTTCGCTTTTAAATACGTGACCACGCACGATTATTTTACCGGGATTTTTAATACGAAGAAAAAGTGGCCAAGTTCATTATTTGAAAACAAGGTATTTGAACTCAAAGCATGGTGTTCTTGGCCAAATATGTGCTCGTATGGTCATCATCGGAACCCGTCACCCGACGAGAGTTGGGGAGGTGATGCCTGATTAAGTTCGGATGCCCCACATTAATGGATACCGAGTCGCGGTGGAGGCCAAGCTGATGCTCCTTTATGGAATACCATCTAGGTGGGTAGTGCTAGACATTGTCATGCCTGACGGAGTGGGACGATGCCCGATTACGCCGGATGAACACCGACTTTTGAGTTGGCCGTGGTCGATGGGTCGTAATAATCAGAACACGCTTGAATGGTTGTGCTATTGTGCTTGATTATGTGGCAAAATTTTGTGGCATGGTATTGGACATGTCATAACAGTTTTACCTTATAATTGGGACCCACGTGAGTGTTTGAAGGATGAAAATTATGTATTCCGGTTATTAATTACGCTTGTGATATTTATATGGCATATGTGATGCGCTAATATGCAGGGACGTGCTGAGACGAGGTGAGTTTTGTATGGTGCGTGTTTAGGACCGCATTTGAGGCGAATTTGCATCCTAATCGGGGTTTAGGGTTTTGACTCACTAAGATTTATCTCACCCCATCGTGGTTAAATATTTTCAGGTCCTTAGTATGGAGAAACATCCAGTTCGTTTTGGGGTCCATGGGACATGGAATCAGAGTCTACCTTCTTCCCTATCCCCGGGACCACCCAGACTCGCAAGTTATGGTGACTACGATTTGGGTCGATGAGGGCCTCCTTCATTTGGTGCCTCATCGCTTCAAGACGTGGTACATTAACCTCCATGGACATCGATATCCCGGATGGTGTCGTGGAGGATCCAAAGCCCAAGTCGGAGGGATCCAGGGTGTAGGTCACCTACTAGTTTCTTTTTGAGATAGACTTGTGTATATAAACTCCTAGGGTTAACTTGGTATATTTATAAAGCATAGTTTGTGAAAGAAAAATTACTAGCATGTTTTTACTATCCCCGTGTTTATTTGTTGGTCAGGTGTTTATTTAATTCGCTTCCGCATGTGCTTAATTGAAAGATAAAAAGAACGGGTCGGCGACACGTCTTGGGACGTCGCATTTTTAATCGACCGACGAGGGATGTGCGCGCACCCGGGATTCGGGGCGTGACAATTACTTGGGAAGTACACGTAGGCTTCGGAATTAAATCAAATCACTATTAATTATTATACACTTTATATATTCTATCCATTGTTATCATCATTAAATGCTCACCAGCACCACCTTCACATAGTATTTGCTAATAACCTCCCATGCTCATAATTGCTCTTAGTTATTTTTCGTGCTATTTACTTTTGTTCCGTAAAAGTTCTTTATAATCATCATTGAAGCTATTCATCCTCTTTTAGGTTTTATTATTAGCCCCAAAATAATATATATCAATAAATTTAGTTGTCCATAGAAACAACATGCTTTGGTCGGAAAGGAGAGTGAAGCTAGGCTTTTGGCAACAACCGAAAGAAATCGGTAATGATTGAAATTTGATTGTGTAGTACTTTAGCTGGTACGTCCATGATGGGGTGCGATTGGAATGCACCGTTTCGTCTTAATGCGTTACGATGGAAAGACACTAACGGAGGGGTACGAAGGGAGACGTATAAAAGCCTCCCGAACACAACCTTTGGACTGGTTGGCAAACATACGCACCAAATTTCTCTCCATTTCCATCAAAGAAGAAGAAGGCATTCCATTTCAGTTTTGCAAGAACAATCGGCATTTACGCCGTGGAAATCGAGTGCTTTCCTTGTGATTGCATCCAGACTAACGTGAGGTAGTGTTGTTCGTGATTTATTCATAATTCAACGTTCGTTCCGGGGCTATTTGCTATTTGCGCATCGGAATCAGGTAAGTCGTCTTCCGTCGACTTGAATTCCAACATTGGTATTAGAGCCCGATTGTGGTTTCTGCCTTGTTTTTCATCAAATTTTCTAGTACACCATTTGATATCGAGATTAAGAGTATGATATCTACACTGGTTGGATGTTTATTAATCGAAATTGATATGTGAATTGTCGAAAAATCGAACCAAAGCGAAGAACGGGTTAGGGATCATGTGCATCCGTGCGGTTTTGGCCAATTTTCGAAAAAAAAAATTTGGCCAAAATCAACTTTTGAATATACAAGATGAAAGTACTCGTCGAGACGAGTCCGACGGTGGTTCGAGCGCGACCGAAGGAGACTGGACGCGCCCACACGCGCGGCCAGAAGCCGCTGCGTGTGGGCCTCACGCGCGGCCAGAAGCCGCTGCGTGTGGGCCTCACGCGCGGCCAGAAGCCGCTGCGTGTGGGCCTCACGCGCCTGATGCGCTGGGGATGCCAGTGCGTGTGCAACACGCGCTGATTGGCAAACCGACACGTGCACATCACGCGCGCGTCACGTGGAGCGACGTGACGCTTGATGATGTCACGGATGATGTCATCGATGACGTCATCCAACGGTCGGTAACCGCTGGGATGACATCATCAATGAAGTCAGCGCCGGCGGCAGTTGACCGGCCGACGACCTAATCCATAACCTGAACCGACCCGATTGACCCGACCGACCCGACCGTTGACTGGTCAACTGGTCCGGCGGTCAAACCGGTCGAACCGATTGGACCGGTCAGACTGGTCGGACTGGTCGGCTCGGCATGAGCCGTTTAGCTCGCTGGCGCGTGCGCCACACGCGCCGCGCACTCAGGCGGCGCGTGGGGACACGTGCGGGCTCCGATTGGAGCGTGGTCAGTGGCAATTGGTTCGTATGAATGTTGTCTACACAGTGGTATAATTATTTTATACTTTTGAATTTTATAAATGTATGAAAATGCGTAGGAAACCCTAAGTACGCGTATTTTTTGGGGTTTAATGCAGTTTATTCATTTGTAGCTTGTATTTTTTTGTGATTTAGGAAATACAGTAGCTAGCTTGTGTGCAAATGATGTTATATATGCTGTGTAGAGTTTGGTTCAATGATATGATGTATATATTTTAATATACTTGCAATTTTCTAGTTGCTAGAAAATTAGAACAATAGTAGGAAATCCATTACATGTTAAATTGCAAATTTGATTATAGTTGAAGCATGATTTGTGACACCCCGAACCCTTCGCAGGTCGTCACCAGCGCCGATGTTACATTTTATTTCCTTTCACTATCTTGTACTTAAAACAAGTGCCGTTAATCACAGGCATTTTTTTTTTTTAAAGTGGTCCCAGCGCGACTCATAGCGGAAGCAAATTAAATATCACCATCTATCCCCCGACCAATCCATGATACAAATACACACCAGCTAAACATCAGGATTTTATAAACAACTTCGACACTTTACTTACATATATATATTTTCAAGATGGGATTTCCTTTGGGTCGGTACATCAAAAAGGAAAAGCTAGGACTCAGCCACGTCCAGCCTAAAACCTCAAAAAGAAACTCTCGACCCTCGACATCATACGAGAACGAACCCCAATCTAAAGTGTCGATTATCTACATCAAAAAGAGATCCAGCTCCTACTCCTCGCGCGCAGGTCTCACACCCAACCCGGTGCATCAGGCGGTGGCGGTGGCAACATCCCTCGCATCGCTCCATCCCGACGAACGTGCACAGAAATGAACTCCTGAATGACAGGACCCCCAGCCAGGCCCACGTCATACATCACTAGACAACATACTCGGATAAAAGTCAGTCCAGGAACAGAGGGACAGTCTATCTTGACACACTCGACCTCTACATCGGATGGTATCCCGTAAAATGTACCTCGCGTGACGGCAGGTAGCGACATACTTGCTAATCTGAAATGTTATCCCCAAAAGGGGTGAGTACAACCACTCAGCAGATAGGGAAATCCAATAACAACTCAATGCATCATGCAATTTCACATGCATTGCAGGCATTACTTACCTTGAAGCCAGGCACACACTATCATGCATCATCATGTCACATCACATATTATCATCATCATCATCATCATGCATATCATCATGCATATCATATCATTTCATAGGTGATCATCACATCACATCACATATCATCATCATCATCATCATCATGCATATCATCATGCATATCATATATCATATCATAGGTGATCATCATATCACATCACATATCATCATCATCATCATCATCATCATGCATATCATCATGCATGTCATATATCATATCATAGGTGATCATCATATCACATCACATATCATCATCATCATCATCATCATCATGCATATCATCATGCATATCATATATCATGGGTGATCATCATATCACATCACATATCATCATCATCATCATCATCATCATCATCATGCATATCATCATGCATATCATATATCATGGGTGATCATCATATCATATCACATCACATCATCATCATGCATATCATATATCATGGGTTCATTTTTCATCTTTTAACTTTAAGTTTGATCACCACATCACCCACTTCTCATATCATCAATATCATCATCCCTTCGGGCAAAGACCTCCAACAGGGTTCCCAGCATTCCAGCCATCCCATGGCCACCGGGCTTCCGGCCCCCCACATTCCGGGCATCTCGCATCTCAACTAACATCACGAGGCATTCCCTTCTGGCAGAAACCTCCGACAGGGCTTCCGGCCTTTACCCTTCTAGCCAGGCATCCCGCACCCACATCCTGGCATCGCGAGGCATTCCCTTCGGGCAGAAACCTCCGATAGGGCTTCCGGCCCCCCACATTCCGGGCATCCTGAATTTCCCAGGGAATCTCTGGAATTATGCCACTAGGCCACCAGACATCATCCTCCACCACAACCTCTTACTCACATATCATTTTCCACATTCACCATCCTTTTAATCTTATTATTACATGGCATATGATTCACACATGCATCACAATTTATGATCATACATACACCAATGTCATACAACAATGCATAATAAATTCAATGAAATTTATGGCCAATAAAATAATCCCTTTTTATTTTTTTATTATTTTATTATTTTATTATTATATTATTATATTTATTTATTTTCATAAATAAATATTAAATTTAATATGTATGATTTTCCCAAAATCATAATATTCAAACAATCACTAAAAAAATCAATAGGATCACAATTTCATACAAAATTCATGGCCAAATTGAATTTCTCATAATTTCACAATTTCCACAAAATAGCACATGATATTCGGATAATGGCCAGACTTGCACGGTTTCCAAATAAATTCGATTAAAATATCCATATGGCCTTACAAAATTACGAAATTTTACAGGGTGATAGCCAACACATTTTCGGGCATTTTTCATGAAGAACTCTAAGCCAAATTCTTTTTAGATTAATTTATACAACCCCACGAAACTTCTGGAACCACTACCGCGTCGTCCAGAACACACTTCTCCGAAATTCTTAGTTTTCACCCATCAATTCTCTTTCGTTTCCTCTGAAATTTGAGTATGTTATGTACCAAGGTGTCCTTTACAAGTTTTATGAAGATATCTAGGTCAAATAACCAAAGTATGGTCACCATTTAAGTCCATGAAGTCTCGGGTGTCTCGAAATACTTCACCAGAACCATCATTTCCAAGATCTAACCGATTCACCAAGCTATACTTGTTATTTTTGCTTCAAATTTGAGTATGTTGTATTTTAAGGTGTTACCTACAACTTTCATGAAGACATCGAAGTCAAATATTCAACAGAGATCAACATGCAAACAAGAATCTAGCAAGAGGTCAGTGGAAACTTCACAGATCTAGGGTTTCCGTATAATAGCACTTTAACCCCTCATATCTCCATAATTGTCCGCGAAATTTCAGTATGTTATAGTACAAGACGTTAGCTACAACTTTTATGAAGACATCGAAGCCAAAATCGAACTCCAAACACCCATGCAAGCTCAAACAAGCTACAGACTCCAACAAACCGAACAAGAACAGTCACACGGTTTGCAAATAACCAACTCTTACCTCGGTTTTTCGCACAAATCACACCTAAAATATAACATGCAACCACCACAACAAACATGCAAGAGAAGTTACGGACTCCACTTGCCTCTAAGATGAACAAACGACGACGAACGGCGACGGGACACGGCGATCGGACGGCGAACGAACGGCGGCACCCCTCGGCTCTGCCTCCTTCCCTCTCGGTTTCTCCCTTTCTCTCGAACTCTCTCTCCCTCTCTCACCCTCTCTCGGCCGAATGAAGCAAAGAACCGGCCATCTCTCTCTCCTCATCCCTTTTATACTCCCTTAATCCCATGATTAGTAATCATGAGATTGCCTACAATCCCACCAATGCATGCTCTTGCCATTTGCCACTTGTCTTATTGGGTTTTAATTTGAATTTGATTGGGCTTGGGCTTAGGCCCATCCGGCCACTCCCCTTGGGCTGCTCTTGGGCTCTAATGGGCCGACTAGTTTGGCCCACCAAGCTTTAGGCCAATGGGTCCAAGGCCCATTCCAAAAATAACCCTCTTTTTTTTTTCTTTTTTTTTTTTGAAATTCCTTCTATAAATATTTCTAAATTTCAATTTTTAATCTTGGCCAAAGTCTTAGGATATTTTTGCTCATTGAAATTTAAATCATATGGCCAAGCATAGATTATTAATCTTATTAAATTTAAATTTCCACAATCACAAGCACAAATCATTAAATTTAAAAGACTAATGGCTAAAACATAAGTCATGGAAATTCTATCATTTAATTAAAGACTTTAACACACCTTATAGCTCGGCTTTGAATTTCTGGGATGCCACATGATTGTTGTTTATACGTTGGTTATTATCATGCTATGTTTTTGTGTTAAGGAAAAATGTAGAAATTACATAAGGTTATGTAATTATTTTTCCTAGTGGGAGTTCGTAGGTTGGTAGAATTCGCGAGAGTTATCACCAAGAACTTAAAATTTGCGCAAATTAAACTAATTAATGATAATAGAACAATTGTACATAGAAGTTGATTAGGAACATAGTGAACTTGTGCTAGTATTAATTCTACGTTTATTATGTCAATGTGTTATAGTAATTGATTATGGCTTCGGCATCCAATACCATTGTGGCTGACCTCAATAAGGGTGAGAAGCTGAACGGTAACAATTATGATATTTGGCACTGAAAGGTTCAGTACATCCTTGAGGAGCAAGAAGTTTTGGAAACCCTCAACCATACCATGGATGAACCTGAGCATGGAACTTCAGCTTAACACAGGAGAGATCTAGAAGCTTATCAAGCTTGGAAAAAGAAAAATAGCATTGCTCGCATCACGTTGCTGAGTTGTATGCAAGATGATCTCATGTGTGAGTTTGAAAGTTATGATAAAGCTCAAGTTATGTGGGTTGTCTTGAAGGATAAGTTTGGGGGTACATCTACCACTAAGTTGATGAGACTCACCATCAAGTTTGACACATTCCGAAAGCGCCCAAATGTAACGATGATGTAGCATCTTCGGGAGATGTCAAACATAATTCGTGAGCTGAGGACGGCAGGTCACTCCCTTACTAACGAAGAGCAAGTTCAGGCTGTTATAAGGTCTCTTCTTGACAATTTGGAGCATATGAAGATTAATATGACGCATAATGAGAATATTGTCACTTTTGATGATATTACGCGTCACTTGGAATTAGAGGATGAGCGCCTAGAGGTTGCGAGATCCTCTACCCATGCTTATGTTGCTGAATCGAGTTCGCGCAAAGCTTCGAGCTTCAAGCGCAAAAGGATTCTCAGTTCAACAACAAAGGGAAGAAGACTGATCAGGCACCCAAAAGGGCTAAGACCTTCCGACGCAAGAAGCATGATGGGAAGAAGGACAAGGCCAAGATGGAGAGCTACAATTGTGGCAAGATGGGTCACTTTGCTCGTGAATGCACTGAGCCAAAAAAGGTACCCTATTACTCCATTACTTTGAGTAATGCTTTTGTTCTAGTATCGTAATGCTTGCTAATCTTATTCAATGTGGACTGTAGACTCAGGAGCAACATACCACATAGCTAGAGATCGAGAAGCATTTGTGGAGTATCGTCAGATACCGTCTGGAAGAAGATGGATATATGTTGGGAATAACTCAAGAGTTGAAGTAAAGGGTGTCGACACATGTAAATTAATCTTATGTGGTGGTCGAAACCTATTACTGCATGATGTCCTTTATGCTCCAGATATTCGACGAAACTTGGTCTCTGTAGTTGTTCTTCTTAGCTTAGGTTATGTATTAAATTTTCATGGTGATTGTGTTGACATTTTGTATGGAACAATTTATTATGGTTCAGGTCATGTATCGAATGGTTTTATGGTGTTAGACACTGACTATGATCAGTACAATGTTAATGTTAATGGTTGTTTTTCTTTAATTGCATCTTCTAATAACGTTGAGATTGATGCAAGTACTTGGCATGCTAGATTAGGTCACATTGGATTGCAAATAATGTAAAGATTAGCTAGAGATGGCATTTTAGGGTCACTCACGAATGTTAGTCTATCCGTATGTGAACATTGTCTAGCGGGAAAAACAACTAGAAAACTATTCGGTAAATGGACTACAGCTGAATTTCCATTGCATCTCATACATTTTGACATTTGTGGTCCTTTGAATGTGAGGGCGAGGCATGGAGCCTCATATTTCATCACTTTCATAGATGACTTCACGCGTTTCGGTTATATCTTTATGATCTCCCATAAGTCAGAAGCATTAGACTGCTTTAGACGATATATAGCAATGGTAGAGAATCAGTTGAACAAAACAATAAAGGCATTGAGAACCGATCGTGGACGTGAGTATCTATCGGCGCAATTCAAGGCTCTTTGTGATGAAAAGGGAATTGTACAACAATTAACTATTCCTGGTACTCCACAACAAAATGGGGTAGCTGAGAGAAGGAATAGAACCCTATTGGAAATAGTTAGGTCTATGATGGCGCAAGCAAATTTACTTATCTCTTATTGGGGAGATGCGTTATTGACTGCTGCCTATATACTTAACCGTGTGCCCTCAAAATCGGTCACTTCCACCCCTTATGAATTATGGAATAGTAGGAAACCAGACTTGAGTAGTCTACATCCATTGGGATGTGCAGCTTATGTTCATGATTCTTCCCATAAACATGACAGATTAGGTCATAGAGGAAAGAAATGTATCTTTATAAGATATCCCGAACACTCCAAAGGGTACGTGTTCATAGGCGAACAAGCTGATGGAAGTGTGACCGAAATGCAGTCACGAGATGTCACGTTCTTGGAGAACGATTTTCCTAGTAGAGGTGAGATTGATAAGGTCTTCCAATTATATGAGATGGAAGATCCTGATAACACATCCACTAATGTTGTAGAAGGAAATGAAAATTTACCTCAACATGCAAGACCTAGTGGGAGTGTTGCATCGCCTAACGAATTGAATTCAAGAGAAATTCAATTGCGTAAAAGTAATCGTAAAAGTATTCCTCGTCGTTGTTTTGAGATTGAAGGGGAAGCATTTATGATTGCTCAGAATGACGATGCCGAGCCTAAGACTGTTCAAAAGGCTCTCTCATCATTTGATAATGAAGAATGGAGAAAAGCTTTGGAAGATGAGATGGAGTCAATGAGGGCAAACCATGTCTGGGACTTAGTTGATCTACCACCCAATCGTAAGGCCATTGGAAACAAATGGGTCTTCAAGATTAAGCGTAGGGCGGATGGATCCATTGAAAAGTATAAGGCTCGCCTTGTGGCAAAAGGTTATACTCAACAAGAGCGTATAGACTATGAGGAAACTTTTTCACCAATTATAAGGTTTGCCTCAATACGCCTTATTCTAGCCATCGTCGCACATTTGGACCTTGAATTACATCAGATGGATGTAAAGACAGCATTTCTCAATAGAGAACTAGATAATGAAATCTATATGAAGCAACCAGTATGTTTCATAGTTAAAGGTCAAGAGCATAAAGTTTGCAAACTTTATCGCTCAATATATGGCCTTAAGCAATCATCTAGACAGTGGTATCTTCGTTTTCATTGAGCCATAACCACTTTTGGTTTCACGATGATCGAGGAAGATCACTGTGTATATGTCAAGCGGTTCGAAGATAAATTTGTGATTTTATCACTTTATGTGGATGATATTCTATTGGCTAGAAATGACAAGGTTTTGGTTATCACCATAAAAGAATGGTTGTCCTCTAATTTTGAAATGAAGGGCATGGGAGAAGCTACTTATATATTAGGAGTTAAGATCGAAAGAGATCGATCAAGGAAACTCCTTGCTTTATCACAAGAGTCTTATATTATGAAGATTCTTGAACGTTTTAATATGCAGCACTGTAATCCCATTGATACCCCTGTCATGCAAGGTGAAAGCCTAAGTACTGAGATATGTCCTAAGACTCTAGAAGAAATTAAAACAATAGAAATTGTTTCTTACGCTAGTGCGGTTGGAAGTTTAATGTATGTTATGATGTGTACTAGACCCGACACATGTTATGCCGTGGGATTTATGAGCCGATATCAATCAAATCCCGGTCAAGCACACTAGAAAGCAGTGAAGAGGATTCTGAGATACTTGAAGGGCACCATGGACTATCAACTTTGTTACCAAGGGAATGATTTACGCCTATTGGGTTATTCAGATGCCGATTGGGGTGGAGACCTGGATGAGCGTAAATCAACTTCTGGATATGCGTTCTTGCTCAATGAAGGTGCGATTTCTTGGAATAGCAAGAAACAGACATGCACGGCCTTATCTACGATGGAGGCAGAATTTATTGCATGTTCTGCCGCAGTGCAAGAAGCAGTATGGCTAAAACGTTTCTTGGAAAATTTAGCCACTGTCACTGAAGTTCCAAGACCGGTGACAGTTTATTGCGATAGTCAAGCAGCCATTGCCTACATGAAAGATCCCAAGTATCATAGAAGGACGAAACACATTGATATAAAGAACAACTTCATCAGAGATATTATAGCGCAGAAAGAAGTGATCCTACAATATATTTCAACCAATAGAATGGTTGCCGATCCATTTACGAAGGCTATTCCTATAGACATATTCTTGACCCATAGGATGTCACTAGGATTGTGTAGAATGTGATATCTGTTATTGTAGAGAATCATTGGTTTATGTATTTGTGGACAGATGTATTGCACTTGTTTGTTTATTAGTGATTTGATGTTTTATCAATAAGTACAAATCCACTATGAGACTAGCACAAACACACATATATTATTGAAAAGTATGTCAGCAGGCAATGATTGGCTCACTCACACGAGCAATCGCCTCAAGTGCTTTAGATAGCACGTTGAGATGAGACGTTATATACAAATAAACGCTGAGGAGCAAGTTTAGTACATAAAATGATATGTCGCCTTGATTGGAGTTAAGATGAGGTCTGTGATTTATTTATAATAAGATCGAACATGATAGTCCCATAATCATGTATGCCTGTAAGATGCCGGATGCGAGTACTTAATTGGGCGCTATAGAAAGCGAGCTGATATAGCACTCGAGCTAAACATGAGTATGTGAGGAGCACGTGACTATGTTTAGGCTAAGATCCTATAGTGGATATGTTTAATAAATGACATACGCTCTTATAGAAAGAGAAATCCACTATAGCATGTAATTCATACTATATGTGCATTGTACGACCAATAAGGGAAGATGAGTAAAATTATCCCTATTTACTCATCATGTGAGCCCTTGAGGTAATTTGTAATTTACCTCAATTTTGTGCCCTATGTTACTTCTGACTATGTTCTCGAAGTGAAAGATCAATGTTGCTACTTTAGCATGTTACGGGCGGTCATGAATAGATATGGCCTATGGGATGTGTCTAGGAAAGCAGTGTTCTGAAATTGAGAAAGACATGAGTGCAAAGGAAGACTATTGTTGTTTTACATCTATCACATGTATTTACTGGTTGACCAATTATATTGCCCTATGTGGTTGTGGATGTAATTGTAAATACATGGTGTTTTTTTTTAGAATAGTCAAGTATAGCCTTTAAGGGATAGGTATACTTGGACTTATGTAACAAAATATGTCTGGGGCACTGTGAGACATCGATTGTTTATTTCTTTTCGGGGTTGTAGCCATTATGTCATCCCTAACAGGTGCATAATTTGAGCTCCCAAGTGCAGGTGTACTCACTGGTCGCACGGCTTATTTGCCAGTATGAATTGTTTTGTAAAGTTGATGAATGTTGAATGCCTTATATTCTTGATAGAGCGCTATCAAGCCCATCATGTCTAAGTGGGAGATGTAGTACTTTAACTGGTACGTCCATGATGGGGTGCGATTGGAACGCACCGTTTCGTCTTGATGCATTACGATGAAAAGACACTAATGGAGGGGTACGAAGGGAGACATATAAAATCCTCTTGAACACAACCTTTGGACTGGTTGGCAAACATACGCACCAAATTTCTCTCCATTTCCATCAAAGAAGAAGAAGGCATTCCATTTCAGTTTTGCAAGAACAATCAGCATTTACGCCGTGGAAATCGGGTGCTTTCCTTGTGATTGCATCCAGACTAACGTGAGGTAGTGTTGTTCGTGATTTATTCACAATTCAACGTTCGTTCCGGGGCTATTTGCTGTTTGCGCATCGGAATCAGGTAAATCATCTTCCGCCGACTTGAATTCCAACAGATTGAGTTATGATCAACTAGAGACTGTGTTTTCACTATTCTTTCATCTTACTCTTGATTTTCGTCATGACAGCTATAATTTCTTTTATCTTTAACGGACCGGACACCACTTCTTTACTTCCCTTCGATATCTTGACGCCATCTTCATCCATTCTGCAGTGCAGTTTCCACTACATTCACATAGGATATCTATTATTTTAGTAGCAAAGGGATTACATGTGAACAAAAAGCACATATATAAAATTGCACGTGGAACTAAATCTTTTATTAATTATTTTAAAGAAAATATAGCGTTCATCGCAAGATACTACAACAACTTACAATCGAGAATTAGCAAAATCATGTAATACTCGACAAATTGAATTAGCAAAATCATGTAATACCTTTATTGACATTTATTCCTTGAAAATCGGAATTTTTGTTCAAATGTATTTTTAGAAACTGCTCTTGAAGAATTGTGTCTCTTCAATTCCCTATAGTTGATTTCCAAAATTTTATCTATTTATTTCCTTGTTTCATTCCCGATAATCATCTCTCAAAGCCCTTCTTCTTCGAAACCCTCTTCTTCTTCCATTCAAAGATCACAACTTTCTCTATTAAAACCGTCCAAGGCACCAAAATCTGCTCAAGAAACAAAGTCCAATCCCTCTGGTTCACGAAGGTCCAAACGTTTAGCAGGGATGGCATCGCGAGCAAAGGGAAGTGTCAAGCACTTTGAATTGTCCGATTCCTCAAATAGTGTTGATGACACAACAAGTAAGGCCCCTACGACATCTGAAAGTACTTCTTCTGCTAAGTGGCACAAGTTAAAGGAAGCCATTGCCTGACTCTGAAGTCTGGGAGACAACGAGGAGGTAATCTCTACTCTGTTGACTATCAATGGTTTTGACAATGAGGAGGTCCTTGATTTGATGTTTGTAGAACCTATTCGTACTTTACCGAATGTAGTGGTTCGAACATCAAGTGGGGTTAGTTTTGTTGCTAGAAAGGGGAAAGAAAAAGTGTTTGAAAGCCTTATGTCTAGGAGAAAGGGAAAATCTTCGAAGGATTTGGATGATGGAAGAAAGGGTGATAACGATGAGAAGTTATTCATGAACTTTAAAAGGAAACTTACTAGCTCTGTTGCTGTTGGAAGTAGAGTTGGTAAATTGCTCAGATCGACTAGTCATGCTAAATATCTGCAAAAACTGTTGAGAAGATGGGTGATAAATCAAAGGGTAGTTGACTTTGATTTCTTTGAATTTTCTGGGATTAAAATAAAGCATATTTTTCGGAAACTTTTGATGGTAAACTTGTGTATTGAAAGTTTTTCCAAATTATCCCTATTTAACTGCATATTTTTACTCAAGCATGTCGTTTTACTCTCCTAACACCACTGAGTTTACCATCTTTGATAAATATGCTCTTATTCATGCTATTGATCTAGCAAAAATTATCGACGTCAATCACTCAGAGTTTGTCCCAATTGATAGTGATCTGACATAGCTTATTAATCTCTCTCGAGTATGTCAGATTTTTCACAAGATACTCTATCTCATGTTTCACATCATAACTTCCCCCTGAAATGAGTTGTTTTGCACAAAATTATCATTAACTATCTTCAGCCGAAAGGTTCGTCAAAAATAGATCTTTCTCAGTATAAAGCCAAGATCATCTGAGCTCTTTTGAACAACCATCATTTTTCACTTGCACACATGGTCATTTTTTATATGTACCGCACTATTTTAAAATCCAAAGGACAGTTGCCCTATGGATCTTTGATTATAAAAATTTTCATGCATTATGATATCGAGATCCCAGCAACTTTCAAGAAGAAGCAACTCCCTTTGTTATTAGTGGATGAAAAAATGATGAAGAAAATGGGATTCAATTTGTTCAGGGACAGTGGCAAGACAGAAATGGCAAGCCCATTCGAACAGATGTTGAAGGTCCAATAGTAGACTTAACCTCACCTCTTGTAAAAAGAAGACGACCTCGAGCTAATCGAAGTGGATTTGAATCTCTTGTATAGATTGACTGAAGAATCTTCTAAGGGTCTTGATTTCACAGAAGATCAAGAGGATGAAATCAAGCGGATGATCTGGATAGGCTAATTGATAGGATTAGAGATAGCCTATTGGATGAATACTTTGATCTGGACGAAGATCTGGAGGAGGATAAGATTGCAAATGACACTGAATTATACGGGCTAGAAGTTGAGGAAAATTTCCCGCAACAGCAAGAAAGAGATTCCCCAGTAGTTGTGCAAGAAAAGGAGCAGGAAGTGGCCAATTCTCTTGCATCAATTAGGGATGTGGTGCCTGAAGTGGTGGACGTCGTTAGTAATCTAACACTTGCTATGATGGACATAGCTACATTGTCTGAACATCCAGCAATCGAGGAAGTGGATGTGACATCCTGAAATTCAACCCTATCTCGATAATATGAAATGGGCATTTCGTCGACGCGCCTATGGTCATTTTACTTTGAGCTGGCCCCTCACGAGTGGACTAATCTATTACGTGAAGCCATTAAGGGATATAAACACAGCAGACTAGAGAATTCAATCGGAAATAGATCGCTCAACCGTAATAATCGGCAAGGGTCAATACGATGCCGTTATAATTGAATTGAGACCGGATATAAGTCGATTCGATGGAAACACGTAATTGAATTGCGGGTGATTCCGCTTGATTGCAAAATTCAAGTCAAACGGCACTAAACTGATTTTCTATCAATTTTACACTCGGGACACCTAATTGAAACCTTGCAATTTTTACGACAACCGAGAGTCGTCTACGAGTCGGAGATGCACAAACGTGGATTGAAAATTATCGACCATGGGTTAAACGCGCTAAAATCCCTAAAAGCTACCCGATAGGTTAGGTTGTACTAAAATCACATTAGGTCGATTTTAACCACGAAATTGAATTCGGTTTCAGAATTTGGATGTTCAAGTGTGTCACAATTCATTTATAGGACGTCATCTTATCTTTCGGAGAAATTTCAACGAGTCCGGAATTTTGCGAAAAAATCAATTTCGGACAAATTGGAAAATAAAAGGGAAATTCGGATCAAGAGGGAAAATGGTTTATTTGGCTACCCAAAAGGATTTGTTTGTGGGAATTAAGAGGAAAATTGGCCATTGGTGGAGCTAAGGACTTTAGGGGCTTGGTAATGAGTAGTTAGATATTTTCCCTAGGTTTCAATTGGTTGAAGCATAGACTTTATTTTTCCTTTCTCTCTCCCTCCCCCGTACGTGTGTGAACTTACCTCCCCCTTCTTCCGTCCCCTTCCTTTTTCTTTCTCCCACCATTCTTCTCTTCTTCCCTTCTTCTCATGCCAACTTGCATCCCCTTTTCCCTGCTGCCACAGCCCACACGTCCACCACCCACTTCACCTCACGCCTCTACCACATCATTTTCCCCATCACCATCTTCAGCTCACTCGCCAATCTCAACTTCAACAGCCATCACCAGCACCTCACACTCACTATTCCAGCATCATCTTCGCTAGCCCAGCCCATGTCCAGCAGCCGAGCAGCCCCCACCAATGTTGACGTCCACCTGGCGCCCGTATCTCCTCTGTAGCTCAGCCCAAGCCAAGCCGAGACCAGCTCAGCCCTTAGCCCATAGAATCGGATTTCCCCCTTGGCCAAGAGCCTTGTTAGGCCGTTTCCTCCGCCGTTAAGCCTCCGTTGGAGACACGGTAGTCTCAGGTTTTCACCGCCGTCGCGTTGCCGTTGCCGTGAGCCCGCCACCGTCGAATTCCGGTGAGTTAACTCCCTCATCCTTGATTAGGTTGTTAATTGCGCTTAGGGGTTAATTAGCCTTAAAATGTATTAGTGTTAATTAGTTTGGTTAGATTAGCCTTAAGTTGGATTAGCTTAAATTCGGATCTATTTACTGGACACTCGCCGTTTGCCATTTTTGTGGGTTAAAATGTGTTGCGATTTTGAGGTTGCTTCATCTTGAAAAATGTTTTAAACATCTTCAACTATGACATATATTTTACTGAAGATTTTATGGATTTAAAAGAATGAGATTTCAGTTTCGTTACAATCAAAACAGAATCTCGGTTGGTGCAGGAACCAGTGACCTTTTGGTGTTTAAGGAATTTTTATAAACTCTTAGGATTCGATTTTCGAAAGAGTTTCTTCACAAAAGTTATTCATCATATCTTGTAGTTTAATATAGTCAAATTTTAGAGCAAACGGATGAGTTTTGGACCTCGAACTAAGCTAATTTTGGAAAACCTAAATTCTTAACACGGACACAGTTTTGGTAATGGTTGGAGCGATTTACTGCTCTTATTCTAGGACGATCTGGGTCAAGGTGTCTGCATGAAAAGTGTTCGTTTAAGTGGAATCACCTACATTTAATCACATATCTCAGTCGAACTGATCTATCTCTTATCTCTAATCGATTTTTAATTGGGCCGTAATGACCTCTAAAGATGAGCGTAGTCGAGTAGCCCATTCCTGGTCGAATTCTCAAGTCTATTGCCTTAAAATTCCTTAATGGCTTTCCAAGATAGTCTAGTTATCTCGAGAGTGATCAACTCTGAGAATAGCCCTATAGACACGTCGATGAAAGGCCTGATTAATTTAAATTGAAAGCAGAAGTGAAAAATCCAGGATATCATAGTGGCTGCAGCGGTCGACGGCAGAGGTGGCCAAGTGGTCCAAAAGGTTGAGTCTGCCATGGCCTACAAATTTTGAACCATTTCCCCTAAATCCACTCTCAGTTGTCGTGAAAATCTCAAGGTTTCAAATACGGACATAGGGTACCAAAACGATAGAAAAATCACTAAATCACATGGCTCAGTCGGATCGACCTATCTCCGGTCTATAATTGATTTTTAACTGTGCCGTAATGACCCTTGCAGACTAGCACGGTCGATCAGTCAATTTCTGGTCGAATTCTCAAATTTATTGCATTAAAATCCCTTAACGACTTCACCAGATAAACTAGTTATCTCGTGAGTTATCGGCTCAAAGAATAGAACTATAGGCGCGTCAATGAAAAGCCCAACTTATTCAATCGAAAATAGAACTAGAAATTCAAGATGTCACAAACTATTCCGAATGCACTAAAGGAACTCAAAGATGAGATCAAGGAGATGAACTACCAAATTAAGAGGTGTATGCAAGATGGGGACAGAAGACCCAAAAAGCTTGAGAACACCATCGATCACATGAACCACCATGTCCTTGTATTCGTGCCTCCAAAAGATGCTCCTCCATCAAGCCCTCGAGCTTAAGACCCAAACCAACCTTGCACTTCAAAATAATCCTCTCAAGTTTCCTTTAAAAATTTTCTAAGATAATTTCATTTGTGTTGGCTTGTTTTTTGTTTGACTTATCGGTTTGCTTGAGGTGTGGGTTTTTGTTTGGTGTTTGCTTTGACTGGTTGTTACTAAGTATTGAACTTTTGTTTGCTATTATGGTTTGATATTACTATTATTACCTTTTGTGTTGTTAACAAAAAGGGGAAGAAATGCACAGAACTCCAATGCAGAATTTCGAGGATATTTCGAGGATATTTTCAAAGATTTTGATGTGCTGCGACTACCATTCTGAGGATCAAATTATTCGCAAGACTGGTTAAATCTTTCTTATCCTTTATTCAAATATTTATAAGAATCTCAATTATCACATATTTCAATCTTATATTCACGATGCCCACGTCCAATGGCAACTGTGACATTTTGAGTCATCTAAGATGAATTGAATATGAGAAAAATATTATTAGCCAATGTCATCGCGCCTAATAAAGATTTGAATGCATTTTAATTGAGTCGTTTAACGTGATGTGACAATTCATATTGAACAGTCTTAGCCATGTGCGCAAAAAGCATACGTCCTCACACTTGCCCTGCACAAATCATCCACACCATTATTAAAATTGATAACCATTATTCTTTTGTTATATGACCTCAAGTTTCACAGTAACAACCCCCTCATGAGACAAGCGAAAATAAGAAAGACACCTGAAGTCAGTTTCTACTTTCTAGTCAAATGCAACCCCTAACAAAAGATGAAAACTTCCTCAAACTCGAATTAGAACACTCATGCAATTGTTTTTTTGCGCTAAATCATTTCAGAGACAGGCTCTTCTGTCTGGTCTGACTAGCATTACATTTATCCAACTAAATTATTCTTCGTGCACTTGAATCGTATTTCTATCTCCACCAGCAACAGTGAAATGAGAGAGAGAGAGAGAGAGAGAGAGAGAGAGAGAGAGAGATGTTGTCCTCTTAAAGTCTTTTCACTCACCTTGAAAAGTGAATTTGATTTTTCAACGATCAGTCTCACAATAAGAATAATGAAAACTAAAAGGAACATTGGGATTTTCATAGTGAAAAGGAACAACCGGATTAATTAGTCAGCGCTTCCGATTCAATAACTTCTGCTCCTAATGAAATCTGAGGCAGCTTAATAGGCTTAAACTCTGCCCACAATACCCCCAGAAGAAGTAACAAAAGAAGAGGTACACATCCGTTGATGTTTCATCCATCACGAGACCTTGGGAAAAACATTTAAAAAAAGGGGGGGGGGTCTTACTTTTGTGTGTTCTTAATGAATGAAATTAAGTTTTTAATTGGTGAACTACCTTACCTGTTTTGATTATAAAAAAAAAAAAGAATTTAGAGCCAAGGAGAATAGAGTGACAAAAAAGAATCGTCTCTTGATTTGTGTTGGTATAGAAATTGAAGCATATTTTACTGTTCATCTTCTTACATTTTGGATAATTGTCCAAGGAGTCTTTAGTCTTTTTGTGAGAATGTATCATTGGCTTCCATCAAAAAGATCGATTATGAGATCCAAAGAAACAGAAGAAATGAATGAAACGTCATCTTCTTACAAATATAGAAAGAACGCAAGAATCGCTTGTGGAAAAACATGAATCAAATCAGTTCATATTCACCCATATTGTTGGCTCTAGCTAAAGCCCTAAGGCATGTCTCTTCCATTTGACTTGTCACGAGAGCTTGAGATATGGTTTTAACTCTAGGTTGATAGTTGTTTCCCTCGGGACGGAACCTGATATATGGTAACTGGTAAGAACATTACAAGAACAAGATTCTATGCCATATTAATCAAGACACTATTGTTGGATATATTGTCAATATAGTCCTAAATAATATGTTCACATACAAGCCCAATAGGTAAAAGCACGGTTATTTGGGTCCATATGGGCCGGAGCCCAATAACTTGCATATAAACTCTAGGGTTCCCCTACGCTGGAGGTAACACTGCTGAGCATTCCAAACTTGACGTCTCTTGGTGTAATACTTCAAGCAACCGCTTCTTCTCTCTCAAATCTATAACCTTAAACAATCTTGAAGTATTATGTTTGTGTGTCGGATTTGAGCGAGTAAGGTGTCTTCTTGAAGATTTCGTCGAGACGAACTCTCAGGTGTAATTTACTTTCGATTTCAACAGTGGTATTGGTTGGGATCTAAGTTTGAAGATTCGGGTGACCGAAATCTTTGATTCAAAAACCCAAAAATTATAGCCAATTTCAGAGGGTAAAACCACTTGGGCTTTGTTCTACTTGTCAATACAAACGTTTTAAGTGGTCACTCGCGTCGATCGGAGCTCAGATGGAGAAGTTACGGCACCCGAAAGTTTCTATCTGAATTTCTAGCGAATTTCAGCGACGAAATTTCCTGCGAATTTCAGCAACGGAAATTTCCAGCGAGTTTCAACAACAAGGGCAATCCATCTTAAGGTTTTTGGGCACTCCAGATCTATTTTTGGGGTTTGTTTTGGCAAATTCCATCTCTACATAGCGGTTTGATCAAGGTTAAGGGAGTTATTCGACTTTGTGGCTCCGAGAACTCCAAGGTGCACTCTTTCTAACACTTTACTCTGATTAAAATGGCAAAGCGTAGTTCCTATGATATTATAAAGTTGCAATCATTTGATGTTACTGAATTTCATGGCTGGAAATTACATGTTCAATTTGGCATGAAAGAACGTGACATATTCTATATTGTATTAAATTATTTTGCATCTACCACCGAAGATGTGTATGATTATCAATGGAACAAAGATGAGGATTTTTGTAGAGATTACTTGTTGAACTCTCTAAATACTAATCTTGCTATGACTTATAGTGAGTATAAGATAGCGAAAGAGATATGGGATCACTTGAACGCTCAGTTCCAAAAACAAGAGGGGCTCTCTAAAACTCTCTTAGCGGAGAAATTTTTTGACTTTAAATCTCTCAGTTAGTTGAATTTGAGAACATGAGGAACAAGCTAAAAGATGATAACTCTGATATGTCCGATAATCTCTTTGTCAGTCTTGTGTTGAGCAAACTACCAATAGAATGGAGTTCTTTCAAGACTGAAATGCACAGACTGAAGGTACATATGGGACTGGATGAATTAAAGAGATATATTCACATCGAGGATCAAAACATTACTACAAAGAGTTTGGAACAAGTAGGATAACAAAAGTTAGTTGCTAACTTAGTTTCACACTCCAATAAACCTCAGAAAAGGTCCGAGTCACCAAAAGGTGAATCATCTTTACAGTTAGAAGCCAAAAAGACTATATCTAAAAAGAAGAAGAATGGCAAGTGCCATAACTATGGAAAGTAGGGTCACTAGGTAGCAGAGTGTAAGTTACCAAAGAAGCTAAAGAATGACACATCACAAAATGAGGCCAATATGTTAATTAGAGGATCTGAGCCTTAAGTCTTCGTTGGAATAATAAAGAATGGAAAGGCCAGCGTCTCTTCGGAGTGGGGGTTGGACGGTGGCGCTACTTGTCATGCTACAAATAACAAGAGCTTACTCACTAAGGTCACAGAAGTGAAAGACATTATGGAAATTTGCAATGATGGTGAGGCAAAGGTGACTTATGCTGGAACTACAAATTTGGTGCTTTATTCAGGTAAATTACTAACTCTGAAACATGTTAGAATAGTACATTTACTTAAAAAAAAAAATTGATATCTATGAGTTTACTTGATAAAGCTGGTATGTCTTTTTCAACTATGAATGGTAGAGTAACTTTATCTATTAACTCATATTATTTCGGTTGTGCATTCATGGTTAATGGTATATATAGGTTGAGTTTAAATACTGATAGCATAAACAATGTGAATCTGCTTTGATTGATCCAAAGTTGCTACACAATAGACTTGGACATGTGAATTACAAGAAAATGCAATATCTAGCTAAAACTCACAATATTCCATTAGATACTTCTATTTGATTTGACAAGTGTGAAGTGTGTGCACAGGCTAAAATCACTAGAAAACCCTTAAAGTTGGTTTCTAAAAGCACACAACTTCTTGAGTTAATACATTCTGACATTTGTGACTTTAGAAATTACATTACTAGAGGTGGTCAGAAGTATCTAATAACATTCATGGACGATTTTTCTAGATATTGTCATGTTTATTTGTTGAAATCGAAAGATGAGGCTTTTGAAAAATTTAAGATTTTTGAGTCTAGAGTAGAAAATCAACTCAACTTGAAAATTAAGAGGTTTATGAGTGATAGAAGAGGAGAATATACTATGTCAAGGTTCAAGGAATTTTGTGCTTCAGAAGGTATAATACTTGAAGCCACTGCTCCTTATTCACCCCAATCAAATGGTGTTGCTGAGCGTAAGAATAAAATGTTAACTGAAATATTAAATTCTATGTTACTTACAGCTGGCATGCCTTCCTTCTACTGGGGAGAAGCAGTTCTAACTGCTAATCACATCTTGAACAGATTGCTACACTCTAAGTTGTCTATGACACCTTATGAGATATGGCATAAGCGCCCTTGTAGATATTATACTTTTAAGACTTGGGGCTGTATTGCTTATGTAAACATACCAAATCCTAAGAAATCTAAGGTGGGACCTAGAACCATTACTGGTTTATATCTAGGTAGTGTAGAAGATAGTGCTGCAAATAGGTTTTTAGATCTATCTACTAACACAGTGATAGAATCTAGAGATGCAGTGTTCTTTGAAAACAAGTTTCTCAAAGATCAAGGCTTGAATGTTTCTACATCTACAATTATGATTTCAGAATCTCTTATAGAATTTGAAGCAGGCCCTTCTGACACTAATTTCACATAGCTGGCTGTTGAACATTTTCCAGTTAGAGTATCTACAAGAGAGAGAGTTCCCAAAAGTTTTGGTAAGGACTTTGTTACTTACCATCTTGAGGATGATCCATTCTCCTATCAAGAAGCAATGAGATCTAGGGAATCTCTACTGTGGGCAGAAGCCATAGATGATGAAATGAGCTCTCTGCTGTAGAACCACACTTGGCAGCTAGTAAATTTACCAAAAGGGGCTAAGACTATAGGCTGTAAATGGGTATTGAAGAAGAAACTGTATAGTGATGGATCAATAGCCAAATACAAAGCACATTTAGTAGCTAAAGGCTATAAACAACAGAGTGTAATATGTGGCACCCCTCGACGGCCCCCGAACCGTTAGGGTCGCCACAGTTCGATTTCCATTCTCTTGCTTGACCTGAAGGTCTATCAATCCTGGGGGTTTACATCTTTTAGATCGGTCCCTGCGCAATTTATATGGCAGAAGCACATCCATCAACTTCCTTCCTTATCCTAAGAAAATGATGCACACCAACTAAACATTTATAGGTAAAAGCCGAACACTTTTATTTACTTAAACCAGATGGACATCATTCATCGGTACATCAAAATGCTATAGTCTTCTATACTTGGCTATACTTCAAAAGATGACCGACATCTCCTCCAACAGTCGTATACTTAAAGTCCATCGATCAGTGTCGGCATCCCAAAAGTTCATTCCTTTGCTATCCTCCTCCTCGCGGTCATATCCAACCACTTGATCCATCTACCAGTGGCAGTGGCAGCAGAGATATCTTATCTAGTTTGACATGTTATTCCCCAAACAGGGTGAGTACAACCACTCAGTAGTAAAGATCCACCAAACTACACAATGCGTCAAACAGAACAATCAAGGTATTATGAATAAAACACATATCATTCATGCATTCGAGCATACCTCACCTTACAGCCATGCATATATCACCATACAACATGCATATACCATCATGCACTTGTACTCATATCATCAAGCAGCCATGCATATACCACCATGCACTTGTATTTATATCATCAAGCAGCCATGCATATATCACCATGCAACGTGCATATACCACCATGCACTCGTATTTATATCATCAAGCATACATCACCATGAGATCCATTCAAGCCTTCATGATCGCATTCTCAATGTCAAATAGCATCAATTTATTTTCACAAGCAGATCATGCATCATGCCATATGCCTACACCCATGCACATGATTCACTTTCAATTCTTATCTTTCACAAGGATCTCATCAGTTTTTCTTTCCAGGGATCAATGTTTGCATCCCACAATTTATCGCTCGCATCCAACCTGGCATCCCGAGGAGCCTCCAGCACACACCTCCGGGCATCCGGCACACACCTCCAGGCATCTCGTATCCCAACTAGCATCACGAGGAATCCCCCCCCCGGCACACACCTCCAGGGCTTCCGGAATTACGTACTGCCATACCACTAGACTTTCCCCTGGACATTACGTACCGTATACTATCAGGCATCTCGAAGCTCCTGAGTACATCCGGCACACACACTCCGGACATCCGGCACACACACTCCGGACATCCCGACACTCTCGGGGCATTGTCGGCTCACACCTCCGACGGTCTCGTTATTATCTCAATTTATATTCACACATGTATCTCAATTTCAACATGGCATTTGATGCAACAATATCAAGGGTCTCAACCAACTTTTCATGCCATATAACATGCCATATGTCATCACATATGCAGCCAAATCAACCACTCAGAGTATTACATCACATGGACAAATTTATTTATTTTTGAAAGTGCAGCAATTTTCGGATAAAAGCAGATTGCACTCCTTTGGTCATAATTCTTGAAAAATTAGTAATCAGCCTTAATAAATTCTAAAAATTCAACATGTTATATACAAGATCTAGAGCAAAATATTTCGTGAAGAACATCATACCAAAGGGACTTCACACAAAACAGCACGGTCCATGCATCACAGTTTTCAGGACTTCAATATTTCAGCTTGCACAGTTTCGGAAGGAATTTAAATTAAATACACAAATAAACTCCAAAAATTCTGATATTTTGACATGTTATAGAAAAGTCCTAAAGATAAATATCTCATGAAGAAATCAAAACCCAAAGCGTTCTAGATTAATAGATATAGACGATTATTTCCCCCTGTTCTCGGTGTCATCTCTTCCCAGATTATCATCTTTCAAAAGAAACTCATTTCACCTACCTACATATGTTCATTTCTTCTAAATTTTCAGTATTTTATTCCTCAGAATATTACCTACAACTTTCATTAATGACACACGATCAAATTTTAACTGTATGATTTTATAAAAATCACGAAATCATACTAGGTCGAGGTAGCGTTTTTCCCAGATCCAGTTTCTTCAAAGAACGACGATTTC
This sequence comes from Eucalyptus lansdowneana, assembly GCA_017140395.1. Lineage (NCBI taxonomy): Eukaryota > Viridiplantae > Streptophyta > Magnoliopsida > Myrtales > Myrtaceae > Eucalyptus > Eucalyptus lansdowneana. The sequence goes on along the minus strand of CM029484.1, from coordinate 3,745,653 downwards.
ACCGACCTATTTTTGTTCATTTCCTCTAGATTTTTGATATGTTCTACCTCAAGAAGTACACTACAACTTTCATTAAGAGATCAAAATGAATTTTTTACAAGAAAACAACCTTACGGACCACGAAATCACTGAAGATCAGCACAACAAATTCCAGATCTAATTTCTCCAAAGAAAAATCATTTCACTAACCAATACTTGTTCGTTTTGCCTCAAATTTTAGTATGTTGTTCCTCAAGGTGTTCTCTACAACTTTCATACAGAGATCGAAACAAGATTCCAACTAAAAAGTCGCATGCAGCACACAATCTCATGGATGGTCGGACTGGTCTTTCCAGAAACAGCATGCTAGGCCAACGAATCTCTCTTCAAAGCTCCGAAATTTCATCCCATCTACCACAACCAATATTTACCATCTTCTACACACACAACACAGCAATGCAAGGGGTAGGTTTTAGGACTCTACTTGCCTCTAATCCAAAGAAAACACAGCAAGACAACGGCGGGGCAAGGTGGGCTCGATGGCGGCAGCATGGTCTTGGCGGAAGGCAGTCCTCCTTCTCGCGGCTCATGTCCGAACGTCCGCTCGCCCTCTCTCTTGGTCTCTCACTCGACCCTCTCTCTCTCTCACTTCTGAAACCCCCCTCCCTTTTTCCTTTTGGTTGAATAAAATCCTTGCATGCTTCCACTTTTGCATTGAGGGACACTTGTCTCCAAATTTTTGCATGGAGGGACACTTGTCCCTAAGAAGGAGACAAGTGTCTTCTTGTTGAAGAAACATGGAGGAGGTCCATCCGGCTCCTCTCTCCCCCCCCCCTTCGGTTGACAGCCCAATGGGCTTTATGGGCCAGGCCTCTTGGCCCACTTTGGGCTCAACACTCTTGGGCCTAAAGTCCAAACTTAAATGGCCCAAAATTTTCTTAAATAAGTCCATGTTTACTTTTAATAATTTACTTTAAATCCCCACTTAAATAAATACTAAATTACAATTTCATATGGCCATAAAACTTGAAATCATAAATCCATAAATTCCAATTTATAAAACACATGGCCATATAATTTTGTAATATAAATCAATAAAAATCCAACTTATAAAGTATACAGCCAAGGACAGAAAATTACTTGTCTAATTATCCTTTAGTACAATCCTTGATCACACATGGACATAGATTATATTTCCAACCAAAACAATAGCCCATTCAATGTTCGGCCTTGTTTAATTAAAATCCCTTAGTCTAATGGCCATAATAAAATCCGATGGCGCTTCCATCACCTATTCATGGTTCATGGTATATCCAGGGGTTGTCATGAAATTTTGGGATGCCACATAATAGACTATTTTGATATCTATTCACTCGTGTGTCATCTGTCAACTATAAGAATTCTTCTTGCTTTGGCATCTATTGAACACTTTGTAGTGCATCAAATGGATGTAAAAACAGATTTCTTAAATGGGGAGTTAAATGAGGAAATTTACATGGAACAACCAAAAGGATATGTTATGAATGGTCTTGAGGACAAAGTTTGTAAATTGAACAAATCCTTATGTGGTCTAAAACAAGCACCTAAGATGTGGCATCTTAAATTTGACAAAGTGGTAAAGAGTTATGACTTTCAGTTTATTTATTCAGATAAATGCCTTTACCATCGTACTATGTCAAATAAGATAGTCATCATTTGCTTGTATGTTGATGACATGTTAATTCTTGGTTCCGATCATTCTGTAGTGAATGACGTGAAAGCTACTTTAGCTAAAGAATTTGACATGAAAAATCTTGGTATTGCTAATACCATTGTTGGTATGAAAGTAAGCTTTAAAAGGTAAGTCATCTCCCTTAGCCAGACTCATTATATTGAGCAACTATTTTCTACTTGGGGATACGATAAGTGTAAATCGAGTGAGACACCATGTGATTACAATAATAGACCGAGTCCTAATGAAGGGACCGACGTGGATCGGTTAAAGTACTCGAAACTGCTTGGTAGTCTCATGTATGCTATGAGTTGCACTAGACCCGACATAATCTTTACAGTTGGCATGCTGAGTCGTTTTACTAGTAATCCTAGTAAAGAGCATTGGGATGCCGTTGATAGGCTAATGAGATACCTTAAAGATATTAAAGATTATGCTCTCTATTATTCTAGTTATCCTCCAACTGTGGATGGATATTCTAATGCCTCATGGTGCTTAGATATTGAAAATAGTAAGTCCACTAGTGGATATGTATTCACTTTGGGTGGACCTGCTATTACTTGGAAATCCAAATGACATACTTATATTACATTGTTGTCTATGGAATTGGAACTTTTTGCTTTAGCCTAGCTAGCAAAGAGGCCGAGTGGATAAAGAATTTGATTATGGATATTCCTTTGACTCGGCGAAAGGTTAATTCTTTAAGCCTATTCTGTGATAATCAAGCAGCTATCCAAGTCGTCAAGAATGCTCTCTTTAATTCAAAGTGAAGACATGTGGACTGAGACATGCGTTGTTGAATTACTTGAGAGAACAATGGATTATCACCATGACCAATGTGAGATCGAAGGATAACATAGCCGATACTCTCACCAAAGGTATGCCTAAAGATCGATTATTCAAAACAGTGGGGGAAATGGGGTTAAAAACTATATAGGCAAGTCTTAACTACCATTTACTTACCTTCTAATTGTGTGTTTTGAATTATCGAATCTTCCTTTATTAGCTACAATGATAAGCACAGTTTATATGTTTCATCGATGTTCACGGTTGCTGACTAATTTGAAAAGGGTGAGTTGTCTCATTCCAAACTTGATGAAGATGACTTTAACCTAATTCAAATGTTCTATCGGGGAAACTTGTGACATTCCAAACTTGATAATACAATTCAACTAGGTTGAACTATCCTTTTGGTTAAATGATTTCATTCCAAACTTGACGCTAAATTATTTAACTTTAAGGAATCAGTAACTGTGACATTACAAATTGAAATATAGAAACAATTGTTTACATAAGAAGCTTGCTGGTCTTGTTCTTAACTGAAACTTGATATTACATGACTAGGTTATTGTAAGTGACTTGACTATTGGTCATGTTCTTTGAAACTAGACAATGGTTATTCTCATACAAATAAACTTAAGTTGATGGCTCTTTGTAAATCACATTATTTAGGTCTTGTTCATAATTTATCAAACTGGCTTGATACTTATGAACATGATATTATGATACTTTATGACATCAATATATGTTCTTCCCTGCTGATGGAATGGTGCTAAGTTTTTATTCAAATGATTGAATTCATGATAGTATAAAATTCATATTTGACATTCTACAGGGGATGGCAGAAATAGAGGAGAGCTTAATGAATGGGATCTTGACCATGATGACCTACTTGATGAATGAATATATATCATTTAGAGCGTGTGAGGACTTGACAGTTTACCTGTTATTGCCTATTTTGATTAAGTCCATTTACTTGAGACTTGCATTTTGCTATTTCTATTTTGTGAACATGATTATGCTTGTTTCTTATATTTGTAAGGCCTTTGACTATTTTGACTAGCCTATTTATACTTGACTATTATGCATATATTGGTTGTGAATTGAGTCTGAGATTTATTTTGGGATATGGATGAGTTTAGACTGAATCTAAAACTCCTAATACTTAGTCTGATTTATTGATCTCATAACAATTTGATGATAAGAATGATTCACTTATTTGAATTGTAAATGATGATTTAGTTTAATACTTTACTGCAAAAAACTCTTTGATCGATCCGAGTTGATTGTCTTGAATTGAATGTGGATGATTCTTGTTGTCTGTACATTACACTGACCACCTTATTGTATTGTGCTCTATGGTGAACATAGGAGGAGATTATTGGATATATTTTTAATATAGTCCTAAATAATATGTTCACATCCAAGCCCAATAGGTGAAAGCACGGTCATTTGGGTCTATATGGGCTGGAGCCCAATAACTTGCATATAAACTCTAGGGTTCCCCTATGCTGGAAATAACACTGTTGAGCGTTCCTGTCACGCCCCGATCCTCGAGCACGCGCCCACCCCTCACCTGGTCGATTAAAAGTGACGTCCAAGAACGCATCACAGATCCATTCATTTTAATACGCATGTGGAAGCAAATATAAAATCCTTAGACAATAAAATAATGGGATAGAAAAGTAGGACTAAAAAATCTCGAACCTAAAAACCACACTTATATACATCACAACTTGCAAGAATATATTACAATACAACTATTCAAGTCAGGTACTGCTCCAGTCAGTCAGAAGACAAAGTTCACAAACCGGGGTGAGGATTTCAAAAGCCACTATGGGTCATCACTCTCTTCATCCTCCTCTTGCTCCACTTCCTCATCCTCCACGATTTCACCCTCTTCCACACTCGCGTTGGAGTCTTCAACAGAATACTCTGGAGTTCCTAGGTCTTCAAGGTCAGAATCCACCGCGTCTACGACCGAGCCATCCTTAGGGTCTGCTGTACCCTTTCCCAAAGCAGCCTCCAAAACATACAAAGGTACATCACCTTTCGATACGGGGCCCTCCCTGCGTCCATCATGGTAATGGCGATACCATGATCAGCATTTATGGGGCGCCTTTTGGGGTTTGCCCACATCAACCCAGATGGTGGATTTCTCCAAAACGTACTCTAGTCCTTCAAGGTGAGGGTGTATCTGGATGTAATAACCTATCTCAGTGATCTCCTCAGGTATGCTAAAATGCATGGGAGAGGGTGAAGGTGCTTCTATCTATGGACCTGAAATGTTATCCCACAACAGGGTGAGATGACATCTCAATGAGTTCTACCTCCTAAGACTCGATTAGGAAGCCAATACGCCCTAAGGGCTGCCTAAGCACAATCACGAGTCAGAGGACTTACATTGGCCTCAGTTCCTCCCTGCAATTCAACACAATTCATAAGTTCATCGAGTCACATCAACGAATCAAATCATTCACTGAAATCGACTCATCGATCAATCGACCTAGTCGATTACATGTCAATCAGACCATTTCTCGGTCATTCCAGTCAATACTATTTATTCTCCAAGATGACATATTAAGTCACCGAGCCATTATAATATAATGTGTTTCTCCAAGATGACATACCGAGTCATTGAGCCGACATAATATACTATTCATTCTCCAAGATGACATATTAAGTCACCAAGCTAGTATAATATAATGTCTTTCTCCAATATGACATACCGAGTTACCGAGCCGACATAGTATAATGTCTTTCTCCGTGATGACATAGCAAGTCATCGAGCCGACATAATATACGCCTTTCTCCGAGATGATATACCAAGTCATCGAGCCGACGTTCGTTCTCCAACAATCTCTCACTTTTTATCATACTCGATAAAATAGCCGTGTGTGGGTACACGGTTGGCCTTAGCCAAAATATAATAATTTCCTTTCCACAAATCCCGCCATTTTCCGTAGTCCACCAAAATATTTTTGGCGCCGTCAAGCAACACCCGGTTATTTTCCAATTAATTACCAAAATTTATTTAATTTAGGAATAAATCCTAAATTCACAATTAAATCGATTAAGCACAAATTAACACTCAAATAAATAAATAGAGAGTACCACGAGAATCGGCATAAAATTCGGTCCACCGACTATCCCGAGTCTAATTTCCGGAAAATAAATAAATAATTAAATAATTACGGAAAATATTAAATAAATCATAATAAATCCAACTTAGGCACCTTAATACCTAATTGGACGCGAAAACGGACTCGGAAAAATTCCAAGATTTGTTCAATAAATACTAGAATGTATTTACTCACTAATTGCAATAACTAACCATCTAACATGCATCGGCAAGCAATTAAATTAACTAATCTAATCTAATCTCTCCACCTAAACATGCTTAATTTACTCTAATTAGTCCCTAAGCATGATTAACCTACTAAGCAAGGATTAATGAGTTAAACTCACTTGTTTCGCGAGTCAGTCGGTTCAAATCGACGGGGACGCAATGGGGCTCGATTCTTCCCAAGGCAGGCCTAGCTTTCAGGCCCGGAAAGCTGGCCAAAACGGGCCACAAAGCTGCTAGAAAACCCACCAACAAGCTCTCTACTTGTTGCTAAAAAAGAGAGGAAACAAGGTTGGTTGAGGGAAACAAGGATCGAGATGGGCTGAGGGAGTCCCAGTGGCCAACGGCGAGGACTTACGGTGGTCGTAGGTGGCTCACGGCGGCCTGAGCTGGCCAAGACAGCTTCTGGGACACGAGGCTAGGCTGCTGGAGGCGAGGACGACGGCGCGGCCAAGCGGTGGGCACGCACGTGCACAGACGGGGTGGAACGACGAACGCTAAAGGCGGTGGCATTCCGGAGTACGACGGCGAATTCGACGGCATGAGAGGCTGCTCCTGGCTTGTTGCTGGTGTCCAAAATGGCTGGGAGGAGGGGAATGAAGGTGGTGGACGGCAGCCTTGGAGAGGAAGAGAGAGATAAGGGGCAAGAGCCCTATCATGGCTAAATTTTCTCCTCACTTGTCCCCTTGACCCTCCTCAGCCACCAGCACCTTCCTTGGCCCTCATTCAGCCACCCATGCTTCACTTTGCAACCCTTGAAATGGTCCAAAACCATAGGCATAGGGGGGTATACGAATTTCCAACATTTCTCCCTTAATTGGATGCTTGTTCTTGCGCAATTCAATCTCGTTTGGCCCTCAAAAATTCAATCGACATCTCAACGATCAAATTGGTATTTTTCCTTACCAATTGATTCCACTTGATTCCCAATTTTGCGACCAAAAATGATCCTCGGCATTTTTTGGACAAAAACGGCCATAGCACGACTTTTTCCCAAAAAGTCTCGGTTGGCAGAAAAATCTTTTGAGATCGAGTCAACGCTCCTAGAATTAATTGTGACATGATAGAACTTTCAATTTTTGAAATCGGACTCAGTATCAGGGTTAATTTCAATTCGGCGCGTTTTTAGCGTGACCTAGGCTATTGTGTAACTTTCAAAAATTTTAGAGCAAATGACCTGTGGTCGATTTTATTCGAGCCACAATGAACTCACTCAACACATTGGCGACTCTCGGTTGTCATGAAAATCTCGAGGATTCAAATATGGACACAGGGTACCAAAACGATAGAAAAATCAGTCTAGTGTCGGCGGACAAGAATTTTCCAATTTAGTGGTGTCACCCACAATTAGCCACACATCTCAGTCGAACTGACCTATCTCTAATCTCAAATCGATTTTTAACTGTGCCGTAATGGCCTCTAAAGATGAGTATAGTCGAATAGCCGATTCCTGGACGTATTCTCAAGTTTATTGGATTAAAATTCCTTAATGGCTTTCCCAGATAGTCTAGTTATCTCGAGAGTGATCAGCTCTAAGAACAGCCCTATAGGCGCGTCAATGAAATGCCCAATTTATTCAGTAGAAAATAGGATCGAAAATCTAGGATGTCACAACTCTTCTCCTATTATAAAAAATTTATCCTCGAAATTTAAACCATTACAATACTTAAGCAAAAAGGTGGGGGTACAATTGTCTCATCGACTCTTCAGTCTCCCATGTCGCTCCTTTAGTACCGTGGTGTTGCCAAACTACTTTGACCAACGGAATGATTTTTGTACGCAGAACTTGCTCTTTCTGTCCACGATCTGAACCAGGCTTTCAACGTATGACACTCGGTCATCTACGTCCAATTCTTCAAAATTAAGCACGTGGGTCGGGATAGGCTCATAGTTCCTCAACATCAACACGTGAAAGACGTCATGCACTTGTGCCAATCTCAACGGCAATGCAAGATGATACGCCAGGGTCCCGATTCTCTCTATAATTTCAAATGGACCTACGTACCTCGTGTTGGAGAAAACTTCCTTATTTGTTTTAAAGTTAACAAAGCGTTTCCATCAGTCTAGTCTGAAGACTCATAGACTCTACCGTCAAAGTCTGAAGACCTCCATACTCATGATTCAAAGTCTACCCTCACTGATAGTTTCCAGATCTACAAAGAGAAGACTTATCCAGATGCAAGAATATCTTTAAGGATTTGATTCGTTCAGTTGAAGATCTCACAACTGGAGATAGCACCTCATGATCAATTATTCTCATTGATAATTAATTTGGATAATTAGATCTATTGATTGGCAAAGAATACTTGGAAGGTTCTATTTATGGAAACCTAGATCCTGATTGTATGGGCGAATAGGATTGGTGGGCTATCAACACATTCCTTTTATAACTCGTGATCTTCCTAGATTGATTCTGTCCAATGGGTAGATTGGAAGAACTCCTTTGGAAAGTGCCATCGGATATGAAGGCATAGAGGAGTATTTAAGGAAGACACTCAAGTTATTCGAGTCTGTGCGTGATAGAAAAATTCTAAAGTCTGAAGCTCCGAGTTCTCTGTTATTTCATTTGCTGAGCTTATAATGTTTTCAAAAGAGAGAAAAATACTTGTGGGACCTTGAGGAAGTGTAGTAGAGTCTCTACATAGTGGAATCAAGGACGAATTAAGCTGTTAAGTTTTGCAAAAACGTATTTAACACCTATTCACCCCCTCATTTAATTGAAGTGTTTTTACTTCTAAGTTAAAGATCTATAGCTAGTGTGTTGGCTCCAAGTTTGGTTGAAGGCCAAAGCAACACCAGACCACCTTGCTTCGATGGAAAGGAATACAGCATATGGTAAAACAAGATGAAATCATTCCTAAGATCGGAAGATCCTCTGGAATGGGATGTGGTAGAAAAAAGAATCATTCCTAAAGCTGCACCAGTTTCAGAAAGAGGAAAAGAAGTTGCAGTTGCTAGCGAGATGATTGAAGAAGAAATAACCAAGAGACAAGCTCTTGATGCTAAAGCAATTTACTCTTTATATTGTGCATTATCTCCTACTAAGTATAACAGAATATCTTCTTGTGAAACAGTTAAAGAAGTTTGGGATAGGCTGCACATTACTTATGAAGGAATTGATCGAGTGAAAGAAACAAGGATTAATATTCTACTCAGACATTGTGAAGCCTTCAAGATGAAGTCAGGAGAACCTATCACTGATATGTTTAGTCGTTTTACTGAAATTGTAAATGGTCTAGAGTATTAGGGACAGCTAATCTCAAAACCAATGAAGGTCAACAAATTGCTGCGTGGACTCTCCAAAGACTGGAATCACATAAAGACTTCAATAAGAGAAATACAAAGGATCATGCTGCTTTCTGTAGACGAACTAGTTGGCACACTTCAGTCCTATGAAGTGGAGAAAATCAATGAGGAGGAAGATTCTAAAGGTAAGAAATCAATTTCTTTGAAATCTAACGATGATTCTGATGTTACAGATTCTGAAAATGATATAGACGATGAAGAGTTAGCTCTTATGATAAAGAGGTTTAGGAAACTGAACAAAAAGGGAAGAATGTTCAATTGGAAGAAACAAAGCACTCAAAAGTTTTAAAACAAATCAACCGAGGATGATGAAATCAATAAAGATGTGATCTATTTTGAATGCAAGAAAAAGGGACACATCGTATCAAATTGTCTTCTGTTGAAGAAAAAGAAGGGAAAAGCTGAGAAATACAGGAAAGCTCTCAAAGCAGAGACATGGAAAGATACTGAATGCGAAGAAAGTGATGAACATTATGCCAATATTTGTCTTATGGCAAAATCAGAATCAGACTCAGACTCTGAAATAGATACAGACTCAGACTCAGATAGTGAAATCGAGGTAAGCAATCTAAAGATTCCTATTAAAGTCTCGAAATATATTGATGAGCTTTGTCTTAATCTCAAAACCTCTCTTAAGAGGATTTCCGAGCTAAAAAGGGAGAATTCTACACCGAAGTAATAGGAAAACTCTTGGAAAGAAAAGTTTGAAAATTTAGACAAAAGCTCATTATTTTGAAAGAAAATACAGACTCTATTTCAAAAGAAAATACTCTTTTAAAATTGACATTTCAAATATCTCGAAAAGACTTTCAATAGGATCGAAAAGCTGGAAAAAATTCTTTCAGTACAAAAACCTTACTTTAACAAGTCAGGCTTGGTAATGACTTCAGAAACTGTTCCTCTAATTGATTTTCCAAAAGTAAAGGAACGAATCAAACAAAGACCTACAAAAACCTTTTATAGAAATTATTTTCAAAAAGTCTTTGTAAAACTTGTTGGCAGAAGTGCTCTCAAATGTTCAAAATGCAACAGCTTAGAACATTTTGAGAAAGAATGTCCTATGGTTTGGAGACCTGTTAAGAAGGAATGGGCAAAGATTGCATATTGCACTAACTCTTATGGGTCCAAGAAAATATGGGTATCAAAGAAAGCTTGAGTTTCTTTTTTAATTGTAGGTCACTATCAAGAAGAAAGTTAAATGGTATTTGGATAGTGGTTGCTCAAGACATATGATTGGAGACTCAGGTTGTTTTATAAAACTTGCTCAAAAGAATGGTGGAAAAGTTTCTTTTGATGGAAATAGCAAAGGAAGAATTGTTGGATGTGGAACTGTAAAGATTGGAAGTCTCACAATCAACAATGTCTCCTTGGTGGAAGGATTAAATTACAATCTTCTCAGCATTAGCCAACTGTGCGACACTAGATTTAAAATCAATTTTCAAGAAGGAGTATGTTCGGGAACTAGTAAAGATTTTTCTTAATCTTTTACTGGACGAAGACATGGGAATATCTATTTTCTGGATATAAAACCAGAAAAATCTCAATGTTTAATTTCAATTCAAGATGAAGCAAATCTTTGGCATCGAAAGCTTGGCCATGTCAACATGAAGCAAATTTCTCTTCCAAAAATCTTGTTCGTGGACTACCCAATCTGAAGTATCAAAGTTCTTATTTATACACACCATGTGTGTTGGAAAAACAGGTTATGAGTTCTTTTAAACCAATAAATCAAGTTTCTACTAATCGTGTTTTGCGGCTTCTGCATATGGATCTCTTTAGACCAACCAGAACTCAAAGCATTGGTGGAAAAAGATATTGCCTAGTAATAGTGGATGATTATTCTTGATTTACTTAGGTCTACTTTCTGGCAAGTAAGTCTGAAACCTTCCCTCACTTTTCAAAGTTTGCCCAGCAAGTTCAAAATGAGAAAGGATATGCTATTTCAAGCATACGGACAGACCATGGAGGTAAGTTCGAAAATCAAGACTTTGCAAAATTTTGTGATGAATCAGGCTTTCAGCATGCTTTCTCCTCTCCATACACTCCAGAACAGAATGGAGTTGTGGGAAGAAAGAATAGATCTTCACAAGACATGGCAAGAACTCTTTTAATAGAAAGTAATATTTCTTCTCGTTTTTGGGCTGAAGTAGTTTCTACAGCTTGCTATATTATTAATAGAGTATTCTTAAGGCTTATTCTAGAGAAAACTCCCAATGAGTTATTCAAAAGAAAAAAGCCAATTGTTTCTTACTTTTATGTGTTTGGTTGCAAATGTTTTGTTTTGAAAAATGCAAATGATCGAACGGGTAAGTTTGAAGAAAAATCAGACGAAGGGATTTTCCTTGGCTACTTAACCTCAAGCAAAGCTTACAGAGTATTCAACAAGAAGACTCAGACCGTGAAAGAATCTATGAATGTCAAATTTTAAGACTCTGTGCAAAATGAATTGATTCAGACTCAACTTGAAGAACCTGAATCTACTCTAGAACTTACAAAGTCTACTTCCCGAAGTGGCTCAAACTTCTGAAGATCATCAACGAACGGAAGTTGAAAAATCAACTGAAGTAAAGGATCAGCAAACTGTCAAACTAACCAGCAACTGGAAGCACAAGTCTAGTCATCTCACATAACTCATCATTGGTGATATTGATGAAGGGATTCGCACCAGATCCAAAAAGCAAGAAGAGTCTAGCGCCGTGGAACTTATTTCTAAAATAGAACCAGAAGCATAGAAGAAGCTTTAGATGATGAAAGCTGGATTAAAGCAATGCAAGAAGAACTCAGACGGTTTAGCATTAACGATGTTTGGGAATTAACTCCTAAACCAAAAGGTAAATCCATTATTGGAGCTAAATGGGTTTTCAGGAACAATATGAACGAAAAAGGAAAAGTGGTAAGGAACAAAGCAAGACTCGTGGCCAAAGGATATACGCAAGAAGAAGGGATAGACTATGATGAAACCTATGCACCAGTGGCAAGGTTAGAAGTAATTAGATTATTACTTGCTTTTGCTTGTTATAAAAATTTCAAGTTATTCCAAATGGACGTCAAGAGTGCATTCTTAAATGGATTCATTCAAGAAGAAGTCTATGTGGAACAACCTCCTGGATTTGAAGATCTAAAGAAACTAGACTCAGTATTCAGACTGAAAAAGGCCCTATATGGATTAAAGCAAGCACCTCGAGCGTGGTATGACAGGTTAAGTAAGTTTCTAATTCAAAATGGTTTTAACAAAGGTAAAGTGGATACTACCTTGTTTATTAAAAGGGAAGGTAAAAACTTTCTACTTGTTCAAATCTATGTCGATGATATCATATTTGGATCACCTAACGAAAGCCTGTGCAAAAAGTTTTCTAAGACTATGTAGGATGAATTTGAGATGAACATGATGGGTGAACTCTCTTTCTTTCTTGGATTACAAGTGAAATAATTGAATGAAGGAATTTTCATTCACCAAGAAAAATATGCAAAAGGAGGAAAGAAAGTTGACCAGAAGCTCTACAGGAGTATTATTGGCTCTTATTACTTCTAGACCTGACATTCTGTTTAGTGTTTGTATTTGTGCCAGATTTCAATATGATCCCAAAGAATCTCATCTAAGTGCTGCGAAACGCATCATCAAATATGTTGCAACTACCTCAAAGTTAGGTTTGTGGTATCCCAAAGAAGGAGACTTTACTCTCCTTGGATATTCAGATGCAAATCTAGCAGGGTGTAGAGTTGATAGAAAGAGTACATCCGGTACTTGTCAATTGCTAGGAAACAAGATAGTATCTTGGTTCTCAAGAAAGCAAAGTAATGTGGCTCTTTCAATAGCAGAAGCAGAGTATGTGGCCCTTGGAAGTTGCTATTCTCAAATCTTGTGGATAAAACAACTGAGAGACTTTGGAATCGAAGATTCATGCACCGAAATCAAATGTGACAACACCGACGCAATAAATCTCACAAGAATCCCATTCTCCATTCAAGAGCAAAGCACATAGAGATTCGACATCACTTTATTAGAGATCATGTTCAAAATGGAGAAGTCATGATCCAGTTCATCGATTCAAAGAATCAACTAGCGGATATATTTACAAAGCCACTGGAGAAAAGCTTATTTGAGTATATACGCACCAGACTGAACGTCACAGCTTTTATTCATTAAAGTCTGAAGGTGCTCAGACTCAGAACTTCTAGGTGTTATAACTGTAAGTAAATTTCTTCTAAATGTATGTGAATTTATAGAAATTCAAACGGTTCGTTATTCTTTCAATTATTTTTTTTTAATGTTTCATTCTTAGAAATTATCTTTATTGTTCATTTTCAAAAAGGCAGTTTTTATTTTGAAAAATGCAGTTATTATTGAAAAAGGCAATTTTTCATTTTCAAAAAGGGGCAGTTTTTACTTTCTCCTTGCGACGCTTCGTATATCTGCTACATATATATACTGTTGAAACTTGTCTTCTAAATTTATGCACTATTTTTGAAACCCTAGAATACTGTGATCTCTTTTTCATCTAATTGAGTTTCATCCAAAAAGTTTTAACCTTTTTCGAAAGAGCGAGTTCGGGAAATTCTCCTAGACCTTGACAATGTCTTCCCAAAGAAAATCTTCAAGAATCGCAAGTCGGGGACCACAGCGTATGCGTGAGGGACCTACGCAATTCGACTTGACCGAGGAAGAAGATTCTCCTCAACAGCAACAGCCAAAACAACATTCTCAACCGCGTCAACAAGTAGCACAAGATCCTTCTCCACAGCAAGAACATGAAGAGGTCATTGAAGAAGTTGAACCTGTAAGGACTCAAAAACCCCAATTTATCTATAGACTGTATTCGAACTTGAAGAGGGGTGGTTCTGCTATGAACTTGATTGATGAGTTCTTAAAAGCGCACGGCTACAGAAATGAGACCTTTTTCTTAAACACAATGGAAAGACTAGGCATTGTGCCTCAGGGTTTGGCACAATGGTCGTTTGAAAATTTTCCTAGTGATCCGAGATTCGGTTAGCCAGAGGAGAAGGACGACAATGAAAATTTGTTTTTTTAATTTTTAGCCCAAGATGGGCATTGCTGCAAAGGTTGGTGGTGAAGGGACGGACTTATTTCGTTCCAAGGACCACAAAAAGTGTTACTTGAATTTGCTGAAAAAAGGGGTTATGAACCTCAGAAGCATGGATTTCGATTTTCTTGACTCGGTGAAGGTCAATTTGAGGGAAAAAATTGGTTTGCTTCAACTCGAACGTTTTTACTCCGAGATGACTGTGGCACATCCCAAACTCACAGCCTATTTTCATTCAAATCTGTCATTTATAGATGCGAATAAATTTAGTTTTTCTATGAGGGACAGAGTTTGTCGTTGATGTGGACACCTTGGCTGATTTAATTGGTATGGAAAGAGGGAGCGTCCAACCAATTGGTGTGTCTCATGCTCATGCTACCTTGTCCATTGTAAATGACAGAATGGTCGAAGGCAAGATTTTTTATTCAAGAATGAATGCCTATAATATTCTTCTTCACAAGGTGGTGATCAATTGCATCAGGCCAAAGTCTACCTCAAAGACAGACGTCTCTCGTTCCGAAGCAAAGCTCATGTAGACGATCATCTCTGGCCATAATTCTCTCTTCCTCACACAATTCTTATGCATATGTATAGAACTGTGGTGAAAGACAATGGACAACTTCCCTACTCGGCGCTTATCTCACAACTCTTCAAGCTTTTCAAGATCAAACTTCCTGCTCCTTTTTGTGCTACAACCATTGCTCCAATGGTTATTGGTATTAAAATGGTTTCTAAGATGAGGCTCAAGGATAAGCTTCAAGTGCAAGAAAAGGCGAAGGATGCGGATATTCAATAGATTAAGGAGTCTTTGAAGACTCTTGAAGACACTATCAAGTCCATCGGGGATTTCCAGCTCGTTCGTATCCCCAAGCAACCCTGATTCAAACCATTTTTCTTAATCGTTTTTGTCTCCACTTTTTGTTGTTGACAAAAAGGGGAGAAGTTAGTTATAGATTTGATATTTACTATTTGTTTTTGACAGGATTTCTGAACTTATCCTTGTTTTGTTTGGTTGTGGACTGTTTCATTTGATTTGATCTTTTGATGCTTGCAGTAAGTTAGGCCTTGCTAATGATTATGGAAGAATAGTTGATTTGCAGAACTAACATGTTCTCTGTGATTGCAGAATCGTTGCTATTCATATCCTGATCCACTTATCTTTTATGAGATATCTCGTTTTGCTTAAGTATTGTTTTGCTGGACAAAAGTATTCAAATCTGCAGGAAAGTTTTGTCACCATCAAAAAGGGGGAGATTGTTGGAGAAAACTTCCTTATTTGTTTTGAAGTTGACAATACGTTTCCATCAGTCTAGTCTGAAGACTCATAGACTTTACCATCAAAGTCTAAAGACCTTTAGACTCAAGATTCAAAGTCTACCCTCACTAATAGTTTCCAGATCGACTAAGAGAAGACTTATCTAGATGCAATAATATCTTTAAGGATTTGATTCATTCAGTTGAAGAATATCTCACAGCTGGAGATAGCACCTCGTGATCAATTATTCTCATTGATAATTAATTTGGATAATTAGATCTGTTGATTGGCAAAGTATACTTGAAAGGTTCTACTTATGGAAACCTAGATCCTGATTGTATGGGTGAACATGATTGGTGGGCTATCAACACATTCCTTTTATAACTCGTGATCTTCCTAAATTGATTCTGTCCAATGGGTAGATTGGAAGAACTCCTTTGGAAAGTGTCAACGGATATGAAGGCATAGAGGAGTATTTAAGAGTTATTCGAGTCTGTGCGTGATAGAAAAATTCTAAAGTCTGAAGCTCCGAGTTCTCTGTTATTTCATTTGCTGATCTTATATTGTTTTCAAAAGAGAGAAAAATACTTGTGGGACATTGAGGAAGTGTAGTAGAGTCTCTACATAATGGAATCAAGGATGGGAGACTGTAACATCTCTTTTAGTTCTTAGTGAAATCCAGCGGGTGGGCCGTTTGTCGGTGCGGGGAGAGTGGACGTAGGCTTGGATTAAGCGAAACACTATAAATTATGTGTCTCAATTCTCTTTCCCTAAACTCTTTACTTTAGTCTACAATTTAATATATCTGTTTACAGTCTTTTATATCTTCAGTCTATTATTCTCAAAAGATGAATTAAGCTGTTAAGTTTTGCAAAAACGTATTTAACACATATTCACCCCCTCTAAGTGTTCTTACTAGCCCTATCAACTCGGACTCAGTTTGCCTTTCTTTCCAAGGCGCGAAGTTCCCCTCATTGGTGACACTTTTAGAAAAACGTGATCAACAACTCGGAATTCCAATGATCTCCGGCGCTTGTGTGCATAACTTTTCTGTCTACTCGGAGCAGTCTTAAATCTACCTCTGATCACTGCAATGGCATCCACTGATTGCTGAACCAACTCTGGGCCTATAATCTTTCTTTCCCCAACTTCATCCCAACAAACTGGTGTTCAGCACACTCTTCCATACAACGCTTCGAATGGAGCCATCTAAATACTCTTTTGATAACTATTGTTGTAGGCAAATTCCACCAAATGTAGCTGATCTTCCCAACTTCCTTTGAAGTCTAGTACACAAGCTCTTAGCATGTCCTCGAGGGTTTGAATTGTCCTCTCAGACTGGCCGTCCGTTTGAGGATGATAGGCCGTACTGTACTGCAGCTCGGTACCTAAGGCACTTTGTCAGCTCTTCCAAAAAGCGACGGTAAATCTTGGGTCTCGATCTAAAGTTATCATAACCGACACTCCATGCATACGAACTACCTGACGCACATACAGGTCTGCGTGCCTATCCAAACTGAGGTCTTTTGAAACTGCAATGAAGTGAGTCAACTTTGTCAGTCGGTCGATAATTACCCAAATTGAATCATTTCCTCTTTGACTTCTCGATAATCCGGTCACGAAATCCATCGTGATATTCTCACATTTCCATTCTAGGATCTCGAGAGGTTGTAGAAGTCCTCTCAACTCGCAATGTTGAGCTTTTACCTATTGACACCTCAGACACTTGGTGGCAAGCTTGGCGATGTCTGCCTTCATATCTGACCACCAATAGTGTTGACGCAGATTCTGATACATCTTGGTACTACTAGGATGAATGCTGTAACTGCTACAATGTGCTTCTGACAAAATATCCTCTCTGAGCTCCACATCATCAGGTACAACCAAACGTCCTCAGAACCTCAGTGTTCCTTCATCAGAAATCTGAAAGTCAGCCTTTCTTTTCTCAGTGTCTTCCTGTAGAATCTTATGTACATCTGGGTCTGTTGGTTAGAGTAGCTTGATTATGATCTGGACATCCGGTTCAATTCTGAGGGTGGCCATAAGACTTGAAAGATGGCCTACCTGAAACTTGAATACCGAATCTTGAGCTCTCTTGATTAGGTTCCACTCCTTAATCAATATATGAGCAACTGAAGACTTTCAACTCAAAGCATCGGTGACCTTGTTCGCCTTTCCCGGGATATCACAATCGTAGTCCTTTAGTAATTCCATCTTTTCTCCGCACAAATAGCGTCTCCAAATCTTCAGGGCAAAGATAATAGCTGCGAGTTCTAAGTCATGCATCGGATAGTTCTGTTCATGAGGTCTCAACTGATGGGAGGCGTACACAACAACCTTACCATGTTACATCAGCACGTAACCAAAACCTCTGAATGACGCATCACTATAGATCTCGAATCCTCTAGGACCAGATGGAATGGTCAACACAGGTGCAGTAATTAGCTCTTGGAAACTACACTCGCACTTGTCTGTCCACACAAATTTCTCTTCTTTCTTCAGGAGTCTTGTCAAAGGCGACGCTGATGATGAGAACCCTTCCACAAACCGTCTGTAATAACCTACCAAACCCAGAAAACTTATGATTTCTGTCACTGTAGTTAGTTTTGGCCAATTGATCACGGCTTTAATCTTGCTCGGGTCCATAGAGATTCCTTCGCTTGAAATCACGTGCCCTAAGAAAGCAACACGAGTCAACCAAAAGTCGTACTTGCTAAACTTGGCGTACAACTGATGTACTCTCAGCGTCTGCAGCACTAATCTCAAATGATTCTCGTACTCTTCTTCACTCTTCGAATATACCAGAATATCATCGATGAACATGATCACAAACTGATCTAGATATTCCTTGAATATTCGGTTCATCATATCCATGAAGGCAGCTGGAGCATTTGTTAACCCGAATGGCATCACAGTGAACTTGTAATGACGATATCGAGTATGAAATGCTGACTTAAGAATGTCCTCTTTCCTAATCCTCAGCTGATGATATCCTGTCCTCAAGTCGATCTTCGAGAATATTGACGCTCCTTGCAATTGATCAAACAAGTCATCGATCCTCGGGAGTGGATACTTGTTCTTGATCGTTACATGATTGAGCTGCCGATAGTTGATACACAAGTGCAATGAACCATCTTTCTTCTTTACAAACAGAACTGGTGCTCCCCAAGGTGATGCACTTGGATGAATAATTCCCTTATCCAAAAGTTCTTGCATCTGCACTTTCAGTTCCTTCAACTCAGATAACGCCATCCGGTAAGGAGCCTTAGAAATTGGCTTTGTCCCAGGTGCTAGCTCGATTACAAACTCAATTTCTCTCTCTAGCGGTTGTCTTGGCAATTCCTTTGGAAAGACATCCGGAAATTCCTGCACCATAGCAATGTCTTCCATCTTCAGCTCCTTAACTGTCGTATCCACGAAAGTTGCCAGATATCCTCGACAACCCTCGTCTAACAAACGAGTTGCCTCTAGTGACGAGATCAAGATAATTGAGGGTCCTCCTCGATTCCCGACAAACTCGAAGCTCTTACCCTCTAACAGGTCGAACTGAATCGCCTTGCGATAACAGTCCATTTTAGCTCATTGCTTGGTGAGCCAGTCCATGCCAATTATTAAATCGAAGTCATACATGGCTAAGACTAACAGATTTATTTTTCCCTCTCGCTCACCAATTTCTAACTTGCACCAAAAACAACCCAAATCAGCAATAACTTTATCCTTCAAGGGGTGTAGACATGCAAACTGCCGACTCCAACAATATATGACTTAATCCTAACAACTTAACATACTGTTCGGCAATAAAGGAATGGGTTGCTCCTGGATCGAATAAAGCGTAAGCAAGATGGTCGTTCAGTGAAACCATACCTGTAATCACGTTAGACGCAGCTTCTGCCTGACCTTGCATAATGGCATACACCGTGCCTTGTACTGGGGGTCTCAGCTATCCTCCTTGTGGCACATTTTGAGGCGCATACCCTCTAATCTGACCCATAGGTGGCGGCGGTGGTAATTGTGGTTGTCCTCTCGGTCTCCTCGAACAATTTCTGGTTATGTGGCCCTATTGGCCGCATTCAAAACACCCACCCGCCCTAGATTGGCACTGGCTTGACCCGTGTCGTCTTCCACAAAAACGACACACTTCATTCCTATTGGGCATTGACCTGCTAAATCCACCCTTCTTGTTGGGCGGGATCGGGAATCTACTTCCAGGCATGGGCCTCTTCCCCTGACAAATACCTTCTCGATGCGAGCTAAATCTCGATCTAGACGAGGCAGCTTGCTCGTTCAAACCTCTCTCTATCATCTGAGCTCGATGATAGACTTTTCGATAACTTGTCAGATCCAATGGTAGCAATGGTTGCTTCAACTCAGAACGAAGGCCGTTCCTAAACCTTCGAGCTTTTTCTTCTGGGTACTCAACTAATCTCGGAGCGTACTGTGAAAGCTCCGTAAACTTGACCCCATACTAGTCAACGGTTGTCGTCCCCTGACGAAGACGCTGAAACTCTTCCATCTTTTGTTCTCGGGCAGTACTCGAAAAATACTGATCATTCAAAGCTTTGAGGAAGGCGTTCCACAATGGGACTACACCCTCTGGAAACACTGTGTCCTTAACGGCTCTCCACCAAATGCTCGTATTGCCTTGAAGTTGGTATACAGCCAATACCACCTTCTCCTCTTCGTTGTACATCAAGAGTGCAAAAGCTTTCTCCAGATCCTGGATCCACAGAGACACGGCCTCAAGGTCTCCAGTACCCGTAAACCTTGGCGGGCTCGGCATTAAGAACTGTTCCACCAACTTATAGATCGGTCTCCCAGCGATCATAACTCCTGGAGTGAGGGGCTGCTCCTCGCTTGTTGCGGGCGTCCGAAATAGCTGGGAGGAGGGGAATGAAGGTGGTATAATGCAACCTTGGAGAGGAAGAGAGAGATAAGGGGCAAGCGCCCTACCATGGCCAAATTTTCTCCTCACTTGTCCCCTTGACTCTCCTCAGCCACCAGTACCTTCCTTGGACCTCATTCAGCCACCCATGCTTCACTTTGCAACCCTTGAAATGGTCCAAAACCATAGGCATAGGGGGCATACGAATTTCCAACATTTCTCCCTTAAATTCAATCGACACCTCAACGATCAAATTGGTATTTTTCCTCACCAATTGATCCCACTTGCTTCCAAAATATTTGTGACAAAAAACGATCCCCGGCATTTTCTGGACAAAAACAATCTTACGACAACTTTTTCCCAAAAAGTCTCGATTTGCAGAAAAATCTTCTGAGACCCAGTCGACGCTCCTAGAATTAATTGTGACATGATAGGACTTTCAATTTCTGAAATCGGACTCAATTTCACGGTTAATTTCAATTCGGCATGTTTTTAGCGTGACCTAGGCTACCGGGTAATTTTCAGAAATTTTTAGTGCAAATGACTCGTGGTCAATTTTCTTCGAGCCACAATGAACCCACTCGACACATTGGCGACTCTCGGTTGTCATGAAAATCTCGAGGATTCAAATACGGACATAGGGTACCAAAACGATAGAAAAATCAGTCTAGTGCTGGCCGACGAGAATTTTCCAATTTAGTGTGAGATTAGCCACACATCTCAGTCGAACCGACCTATCACTGATCTCAAATCGATTTTTAACTGTGCCATAATGGCCTCTAAAGATGAGTACGGTCGGATAGCCGATTCTTGGTCGAATTCTCAAGTCTATTGTATTAAAATTCCTTAATGGCTTCCCCAGATAGTCTACTTATCTCGAGAGTGATAAGCTTTGAGAATAGCCCTATAGGCGCATCAATGAAATGCTCGATTTATTCAGTAGAAAACAGGATCGAAAATCTGGGATGTCACAGTTCCAAACTTGACGTCTCTTGGTGTTATACTTCAAGCAACCGCTTCTTCTCTCTCAAATCTATAACCTCCAACAATAATTGGTTTTAGCCAAGAAATGTTCTCGAACTTTTTTTTTTTTACCTCAATAATTTGACTCGTAACCTAAAGAATAGCTAATAATTTTTTTTCCCAGAAACACAACAAATTGGTACGTTTTTTGCTATTCACTAAGTTTTGATAAGCAAGACAACAAATTTGTAACAAACTAAAAGCTATCATTCCCTAAACCACTTTATTCTCATGGGTTCACACAAAGTCACAATGGTATCAACAACACTAGCTATACAAGTTTATTCTAAAATTGGCTATAGCCCTAGTGCGACAATTTAATTTTGTTCTTCTATTTACCTTGTAGCACACGACTTTCAGCTGAGGGCTTCACATAAAACTATGTGGGCCTGCAGTGAATTTATCCTAAGGATTCCTTGTCGATGACTGTATAGTTGGAACCATGTTGTGATGAGTGCCACCTAGTGCTAATTAGGGCATGAAAAATTCATCAAGTCTGGGTCAAGCATCTCCTCATAACAGGTGTAAATGTTCTCATGAATGCCGATATGTGTAATTTGCTTGTTGTTTATGGAACTACATAACATTAACTGTCCCAAGAGAATCAGCAAGGTAACCCACTGTGCAAAGTACTTATGATCTTGAGGCTTTGCTCACCAGAACTCTTTTAAGGTTTTTTCCTGGCCTTACGTAAGGTCTCATTGGTATAGAACCAACATCATAGTTTGAGTTGGATCTGATTATTAGACTTAATTGAATGGTAGATTGAACATAGTAGATTATTGGAAACTTATTAGGGAGAAATAAAAATGAAGGCTAGGTGAGCCGGGTTTCAACAAAAAATTCTTGCAAATGCCTGCAAGAATACTCTGTTCTAACCTTTTCCACTTTCAATTATTCAAGGATAGAAATATGTGAGCATAAGCAATTCAACAGAGAATTGTCTCAAATAAATTGCTAACAAATGTGGCTAGATCTGGTAGCAATGAACTCCAAAGTTTCGACCCTAGATTATCAACCAGTCTAAATCTGAAACATTGATGGATTATCTTATGAAGGATGCCGACTTACCAATTGCCTCCAAGCATGTTTCGCAAGCAAATTTCTCAAAAGATTTCCACCGTTGAGAAACCTTATCATAAGTACTCTGTTAATTCTCGATGCAATGGCAAGCGTGTAGTCCCCTGACCTAGCATTAAAACAAAGCAAACAAACAACTCTGTCACAAAGCAAAAAACACTCACATATCAATGCTGAACAAAGTATCAGTTCATTACCAGCAGATGTGGAAGTTCACAAATTTTTGTCACCATCCATAAATATGAATCAGTGACATGTTTAGTCCCATGTCCTTTTGAGACTTTACTTGGCAAGAGCTCTTATTTCTCAACATCATTTTACTTGGCATCTTCTAATCTTTGGTTCATCTCATCGTGCAGTGAAACTTTCTCAGAAGTAGTAAATAATAGGACTTTACAAAGCCGATACATGTTTAGTGGGTTAGACATCCATTTAAGTTCCTAACTAGACTAATGTCCCCAAGTTCCTCTTTTGCCTGGCAATGTTGTCTTGCTTTTTGAGTATTGATTTCAGTCTTCCACTAATCATCATTCAACCTGTGAGTAAGCATTGCCATTCACTTCAGTCAATAGAGAAGTGTATTTAGGATGAAGTCTGACAACTCTCAGCATCCAAACGTTCAAGGACATGCCACGCCTCTTCTTCCATGGATGGGACTTCTGAATTCTCAATTCATGATTCAAGGCCTCAGGATGTACAGTTAATGTAAATTGACACCTATTAGGATGATAGATGAAATAACAACAGATTTATTAGGAGTATCTAAGACATGGTGATCTAGAACCAAGTCTACCAAAAGATGTGGATTCCGTGATGTTGCTAATGCAGCCTGATTATCCACATTAACTTCAATGCAATCACCAGAATTCAACCACAGATCCTTCATTATCTTCTTCAGCCACAAAGCTTGATTTGTAGCTGCAATAGCCACTATAAACTCAGCCTTTGTAGTGGACTAAGCTACAATCTCCTGCTTTTTGGAACACCACAAGAAACAAGCAGAACCAAGAGTGAAGTAGTACCCAGATGTACTTTTCATGTCATCCACTGAGCAAGCCTAGTCACTATCAGAAAAGCCCTATAACTTAAACTTCTGACCTTTCCTAAACTTCACACCAAAGAACAATGTTCTTTCAATGTATCTCAAGACCCTTTTTGCAGCAACCAAATGTAACTGACTAGGACTACTCATGAACCTGTATAGAACACTCACAGCAAATAGAATATCTGGTCTGGTTGCTGTAACATACATGAGACATCCAATCAAGCTTCTATACATAGAAGCATCTACTGCATCTATTCCATCATTCTTCTGTAGCTTCTCCTTAGCAACCATAGGAGTGCTTACACTTCTACAATCATCCATCTGAAAATTCTTTAGAATTTCCTTCATATATTTTTTCTGGCAAATGAAGATCTCATGTGAAGTTTCTTTGACTTCCAAACCTAGGAAATAAGCCATATTCCCTAAGTCTGACATCTCAAAACCTGCAAACAAACATTACTTCACCCTCTCTATTAATTCCACATCATTCCCTGTCACCAATAAATCATCTACATAGAGTGACATAATTACAACACTGTGATTCACCCTCTTGACATAAAGAGTGAACTCACTCAAACTTCTTATAAAGCCAAAATCCTGCAAATATTGATCTATCTTCCCATACCAAGTTCTTGGAGCCTGCTTCAATCCATATAGAGCTTTCCTCAATCTGTATACCTTCTCTTCTTGCCTTTTGATACTGAAGCCTTCAGGTTGTTCAACAAATATCTCCTCCTCAAGCTCTCCATTCATAAATGCAAACTTGACATCTAACTGAATTATAGGCCACCCCTTCTCTGCTGCAACAGCTAATAGTAGCCTAATTGTATCAAGCCTTGCAGCAAGAGCAAATGTTTCAGAATAGTCTACTCCCCATATTTAAGCATAGCCTTTCACAACTAGTCTAGCTTTTTGTTTATTGACAGAACCATCAGGATTAAGTTTTGGCCTATCAACAAGCTCCCATGTGTGGCTTTTCTAAATCATTGAAAACTCCTCTTGCATTACTGCAATCCACCTCTGATCCTCCTTAGCTTCCACAAAGTTAGATGGTTCAAGCACTGCTACATTGCTTCTTTCATAAATTTTAGCAAGTGACCTTGTGCCTCTTACTAGCAAATCATCCATACTACTTCCAATCCGTTCACAACTTCATCAACCTCTACCATTGTTGCAGGTTGTTGTTTTGTAGATTGCTGTTGTCTTGCATTCTTTTCTTCCATCCAATTCCACTCATCTTCCTCTAGAAAAACATCTCGGCTCACAGTCACCTTCCCTGTCATAAGGTGAAAAATCCTGTAAGCCTTTGATTGGAGACTGTACCCAATGAAGACTGCAAGCTCAGCTCTTTGATCCAGCTTGTCCCTCTTGACCCAAGGAACATGAGTATAACACAAACACCCAAAATCCTTCAAATTCTTCACAGAAGGTCTAACACCATATCAAACTTCAAAAGTTGTTTACCTCTCTAAGGCCTTTGTGGGCAATCTGTTCAATAGGAACACTGCAGGATTAGCTGCCTTAGCCCAGAACTTCTTAGGTAACATCTTCTCCTGCATCATACATCTGGCCATCTCCATAATGCTTCTGTTTTTCCTCTCACTGAGCCCATTCTGTTGAGGTGAATAAGGAGTAGTGAACTGCTGCACAATGCCTACTTGCTCACAATTCAACTTAAAATTGTGAGCAGTATACTCAGAACCATTATCAGACTTGAGCATTTTAATTTTCTTCCCACTCTAATTCTCAACTAAGGATTTGAACTTCACAAACACATCAGCAACTTCAGACTTGGCTCGTAGAAAATAAATCCAGCTCATCCTAGTCATGTCATCTGTGAAAGTAATGAAATACCTGCTACCACTGAGAGATGACTCAGACATAGGTCCACATAAGTCTATGTGGACTAATTGCAGCTTCTCACATGCTCTACAGCCTCCTCCTTTGAAAGGAAATTTGGCTTATTTGCCAAGAAGACAACTTCTGCACTATGGAAATTCCTCCTCTTGGCAAGTCATCTGCTAAGCTATTCCTCTACATAAACAACATGTTCTTCCTGTGAACATGCCCAAGCCTTTTATGACATAGCTATGCATTTTCTTCTTTGCACTTTAAAGCCATTTGTTGCATTTCTTGTGGCTTAAACATGAAGCTCTTGTCCCTCATTGGCATTCTCAACACTTCTTTGCTATATGCATTATCAATAAGACATTCCTTCCCTTCAAACTTCACCTTATAGCTTCTCAACTAATTGACCAACACTCAACAGATTCTGGTCAATTTTTGGCACAAAGAGAACATCACTAATCAGCTTCACCTCCTGATTTCCTTCAATAGCCATTGTACCCTTCCCTTGCACTTCGATATACTGTCCATTGCCAATTCTGACTCTGGACCTGACTGACTTGTCTAGACTCCTAAACAGCTTCAAATTACCAGTCATATGATTGGTACAACCACTATCCATTAGCCATGCATCATTCTCAACAGAAGAGCCAGAATAGGAAGCTACAAATAAGTGTTCTTCCTTAGTCTCATTCACTGCTATCTATGCTTCTCCTACTTGCTGGTAATTGTTCTCTTTGCAGATCGCTTCCATGTGACCAATCTTGTGACATCTTCTACACTTAGCATCAAGCTTCCTCTAGCATCTATAGGACTGATGATTAGTTCCACCACAGTGTTGACAACGCTTCTTGTTCTTCTTCCATTTGCTTGATGTGACATCCTAAAATTTTCAGACCTGTCTTCAATTTAATAAATCGGGCCTTTCATTGATGCGCCTATAGTGTTATTCTCAGAGCTGATCACTCTTGAGATAACTAGACTATCTGGGGAAGCCATTAAGGAATTTTAACGCAATAGACTTGAGAATTCGACCATAAATCGACTACTTGACCGTGCTCATCTGTAGAGATCATTACGGCACAGTAAAGATCAATTAGGGATCAGAGACAGGTCGATTAGACTGAGATATGTGGCTAAATGTGAGTGGTTCCACCGAATTGCAAAATTCTTGTCGACCGGTACTAGACTAATTTTTCTATCGTTTTGATACCATGTGTCCGTATTTGAAACCTAGAGATTTTCACGACCACCAAGAGTCGCCAATTTGTCGAAGAGGTTCATTGTGGCTCAAAAAAAAATCGACCACGGGTCCTTTGCACTAAAAATTTCTGAAAGCTACTCGATAGCCTAGATCATGCTAAAATCGCGCCAGATAGAAATTAACTGTGAATTTGAATCCGATTTCAGAAATTGAAAGTTCTATCATGTCACGAGTCATTTTAGGAACGTCAATTCATCCTCCGAAGATTTTTCTGCAAACCGAGATTTTCGGTGAAAAGTCGATGTATGGTTGTTTTCTATCGAAAAGTTCAAGGGATCGTTTTTTATTTCATTTTTGGGATGCAAGTGGGTTCTATTGGCTAGGAAAAATACCAATTTGATCGAGGACTCGACGGTGGAAATTTTGAGCACCGAATTGAATTGATTCAAGTGGAAATTAGAGAGGAATTGAGGGAAATTGTCTTGAAATTCGTATCCCCCCTTGTCTTCAACTTTTGGACCATCTCAATTACTTCCTAGGGAAGCTTTGTGGGCTGCAAGTGTGCTGAGGAAGCCAACAATAAGTGGGACCTCTTATAGGGGACAAAAAGATGAGGATGAGGCTTGGAGGGACCCTTCAAAGGCAGCTGGCCCCCTTGCTCCTTCCCCCTTGGTCGACTCCCCCATTTCCAGAGTTGAGGAAGCTTTAAAATTTGCAGAGAAAGCCACAACCTCCTCCCCCTGGTCGTCGAGCAACCAGCCGGAGTCGCCTAGCACCGTCACCGTCGCCGCGAGTCCCCACGTGAACCACGCTGGTCTTGTGCGCCGTCCTGCCCCCTCCCACGTCCAGCTCGTCCCTCAAGCCTGTCTAGCCACCGTCGCAAGTTGTTCTTGTCGCCTACTGCCGTTAAGCCCCACTTGGATTGTTACAGCCTTCACCTGCCATGTCTCGCTGTTTTAGCCCCAACCAGCCGCTCAGCCTCCTCCTACGGCTCAACCACATATCCGAAAAGCCCTGGGTTTGCTGAGCACTATTTGGCCCGTTTTGGACTACTTTCGGTCCTCGAAGAGTGTCCCCACTTTGGAATTTGTGGACCATCTTCGCGTCCCCGTTTAAGTGAACTCACCGGCTCACAAATCCAGTGAGTTTACTCACTAATCTTTGCTTAGGAAGTTAATTATGCTTAAGGATTGATTAGTTTATGCTAAGTATGGTTTAGGTGGTTAGTTAGAACGGATTAGCAATTTAATTGTTTGATATTGCATGTTAGGTGGCTAGAGTAGTGTAATTAGCAAGTAGACAGATCGTAGTATTTATCTAGTGAGGTTCGGAATTTTTCCGAGCCTGTTTTGGTATTTAATTAGGCTTTTCCGGCCTAAGTTGCAATTATTGGTATTTATTAATTAATTTTGGTATTTATTAATTAATTTTGGCAATTATTTAATTAATTATTATTTTTTGGAAATTATACTTTTGGGATAAGGTGACCGGAATTTCATGTTGATTGCAATGGTATGCGTGGTTTATTTATTTGACTGCTATTTTGTGCAAATTGCGTGTTGAATGTAATTTTGGGTATTCATCCCAAAATTTATTAATTCGGTATTTAATTAGAAATTACCAGGTGATGCGTCGGTTTACAACGCCAAAAATGTATTGATGGACTATTGAAATTAGTGGGATTTTCAAAAAGGAAAATATTGTATTTTGGCTAAAGTTGATCGTGTACCCACACACGATTATTTTTATCAGGAATGATAAAAATGGTGAAATTCTTAGTTGGTGAGAATAGTATACTATATCAACCTACGGGCCTTGATATGTCAGCTTAGCGCGAATGGTATACTTTGTTAGCTTAAAGTGAGCATCACGGGTATACTATATCAGCCTAAGGGTTTGGATATGTCAGCTTAGTGTGAGCAGTATACTGGTATACTATATTAGCTTGAGGGCTTTGATATATCAGGTTAGTGCGAGCATTATACCTTATTAGCTTAGTGTGAGCTATATTATTTATCAGCTTAGTGCGAGCTATACTATCTATCTTCTGCTTAGAGTGCGCAATTCTTGATGGGATCGAACTTGATAGATAGTATTGAATGGATTAACCGAGAGATGGTCTTGATGACATGGAATCGACTGGATCGATTGATCGATGGTTTGATATGATTTGATGTTTTGATTTGTTGAAGTGATTTGTTGAAATTATGAATCGTACTGACTTGCAGGAAAGAACCGAGGCAAAGGGAAGTCATTTGGCTTGTGCTTGTGCTTAGGCAGCCCTTGGGGCGTATTTTCTTCCTAATCGGGACTTACGGGGTGAACTCATTGAGATGTCATCTCACCCTGTTATGGGATAACATTTTTAGGTCTTTAGATGGCAGCTCCTCCCGAGCGTTTTGGTCAACCGAATAAGGTCACCGAGCAAAAGTATTATATTCTGCTGCATGGAAACCGAAGAGGATGGGTCTATGAGCTAGTGAGGTCCATGTTCTGGGTTGATGAGGCCTTACCCCATAAGGGACCTCATCAATACAGAACATGGTATCGTCAGGAGTGGAATGGACAGAAAGAGGGTCCCATACCAGAGTCTAAGGTCCCGATGTCGGTGCTGGAGGTTGCTTTTGGGAAAGGCACGGTAAATCCTCCTGAAGGTTCAATGGTGGACCCAAACCTGTCAGATCCAGGGTCCCCGATGTATTCTGAGGGGGACTCGAACGATTGAGGATCTGTAGCTTTTACTCCCCCTCTTTTGCATACCTTGAATATAGTCGGCTAGTATTATATATGACATAGTATGATATGTGTATACAATTGTGATTTGGTTTTTAAAAATTTGTGGCCCTGCTTTTTCTATTCCATCTTGTAGTTGTCTGGGGATTTAATTATTCGCATTTGCATTAAAACGAATAAGTCGGTGACACATCCTAGGACGTCGCTATTTAATTGACCACAAAGGGATCGTCACGCTCTTGGATGATCGGGGTGTGACATCCCCGTTTAGTGGTATCAGAGCAGGTTAGTGGTTGGAGTGATAAGGTGCGAGGGTTTATGGGATAGTTAGTAGGAAAGACCTTTATTTCATACTAGTGCAGGTCTGTGATAACTGATTGATAGAATTGTTTGTTTATGTGGATCACTCAGCTTCTAATTCAGTGTGGAATTGGAAGGCAGATTTCAGTAGAAAACTTGCACCATGAGTGATCAAGAGCAAAGGATTCCTAGGAAGAGGATTATCGGGCCTGTTACTCGGGGTAGGACGTTGACGAAGGTCGGTACCCAAGGAGGTCTTGCTCAAGCTAGCGCAAGTGGAGTAGCACCACCTCCTGTTGGTGCTGGGGTAGTAGTCCCTGGTGATCCCAAGTTTGAGGGGATCATGCAGGCGCTTGAAGCGATGAGAGATCTTATGGGGCAGCAGGCCCAGAATCAAGCCGCCGCCACTGCCGCCGCCGCTTAAGCTGCTACTACTACTACTGTTGCCGTCGCTGTTGAACCCGCTGCCATTGCTGCACCTGCTGAAGTTCCAGCTAGGAATGTAGTTGTGGAGAGGGAGAGACCGATTCATAAGTTAGTGGAGCAATTCCTGAAGCTGAACCCGCCGAGGTTCACTGGTACTGGAGACCCCAAGACTGCCTCGCTGTGGATTCAGGACCTGGAAAAGGCTTTTGCACTTCTGAGGTGCAATGAGGAGGAAAGAGTTGTCCTAGCAGTATATCAACTACAGAGTAACGCAAATAACTGGTGGAGGGCCACTAGAGATATAGTATTTCTGGAACGTTTTTCTTAGAGCTTTCAATGACAAGTACATTTCGGGTAGCGCCCGAGAACAAAAGATGGAGGAATTTTAGCGCCTCCGCCAAGGGACGATGACTGTTGACCAATACGAGGTCAAATTCGCAGAGCTTTCTCAGTATGCTCCAAGATTGATAGAAGATCTAGAAGAAAAAGCTGGAAGGTTCAGGAATGGCCTTCGGCTAGAGCTAAAGCAGCCAATGGTGCCATTAGATCTAAAGGACTATCGTGAGGTATAAAAACGAGCTCAGCTGCTAGAAAGAAGTCTGAACGAGCAAACCGCCTCGTCTGGATCGAGGTTTAATTCGAATAGAGATGGAATCCGAGATGGGAAGAGGTCCATGACCGAAGGAAGTTTCCAAATCCTGCCCAATAGGAAAGGTGGAGTTGGTAAGTCAGTGCCAAGTCGGAATGATATGTGTCACTCTTGTGGAAGGCGACATGGTACAGCCCCGTGCCCGTAGAAACGGGTGCTTGTTTTGAATGTGGCTAATAGGGTCACATGGCCAGAGATTGTCCTAAAAGACCGAGAGGACAACACCAGTTACCGCCGCCGCCACCGATGGGTTAAATGAGAGGATACACGTCACAGAATGCACGGCAGGGTGGACAGATCAGACCCCTAGCTCAAGGAATAGTGTATGCCATCACCAGAGGTCAGGCAGAGGACGCACCTGATGTGATTACAGGTATGGTTTCGTTGAACGACCATGCTACTTATGCTTTATTCAACCTGGCACGACTCATTCTTTTATTGTCGAGCAATATGTTAAGCTGATAAGATTAAGTCATGAGTTGCGGGAGTCAGTGGTTAGCATATCTACACCGTTAAAGGATAAGGTGTTAGTTGCATTGGGATGTACTGGTTGCAAGTTAGCAATTGGTGAGCGAGAGGGGAGGATAGATTTATTAGTCCTAGCCATGTATGACTTTGACTTAATAATTGGCATGGACTAGCTCACCAAGCAATGAGCTAAGATGTACTGCTATCATAAAGTGATTCAATTTGACCCGTTAGAGGCTGAAAGTTTCGAGTTTGTTGGAAGTTAAGGAGGACCCTCGATTACATTGATCTCGTCGCTTGAGCCAACCCTTTTGTTATACGGGGGTTGTCAAGGTTACCTGGCAACTGTCGTGAATACGACAGTTGAGGAGCTGAAGATCGAAGATATCTCAGTGGTACAAGAATTTCCAGATCTTTTCCCGAAGGAATTGCCAGGCCTACCGCCAGAGAGAGAGATCGAGTTTGTGATTGAGTTAGCACCCAGGACAGAGCCAATCTCTAAGGCTCCTTACCGGATGGCGTTATCTGAGTTGAAAGAATTGAAGGTGCAGATGCAGGAGTTGATGGATAAGGGATTCATACATCCCAGTGCATCGCCTTAGGGAGCACCAGTTCTATTCGTGAAGAAGAAAGATGATTCGTTGTGTCTGTGCATCGACTATCGTCAACTCAATCAAGTGATGATCAAGAATAAGTATCCACTCCCGAGGATTGACGACCTGTTTGATCAGTTACAAGGAGCGTCGATATTTTCAAAGATTGACTTGAGGACAGGGTATCATCAACTGAGGATCATAAAGGAGGACATTCCAAAGTCAGCATTTCGTACTCGATACGGCCATTATGAATTTACTATAATGCCGTTTAGATTGACAAACGCCCCAGCTACTTTTATGGATCTGATGAACCGCATGTTCAAAGGGTATCTGGATCAATTTGTGATCGTATTCATCGATGATATTCTGGTATATTCGAGAAGTGCCGAGGAGCACGAGAGCCATCTGAGAATGGTACTTCAGACTCTGAGGATTCATCAGTTATACGCCAAGTTCAGTAAGTGCGAGTTTTGGTTGACTTGTGTTGCGTTCCTAGGTCACGTAATTTCAAGCGAAGGAATCTCCATCGACCCGTCTAAGATTGAAGCAATGATGAACTGGCCAAGACCGACTACAGTGATAGGGATCATAAGTTTTCTACGTTTAGCTAGTTATTATAGAAGGTTCATGGAAGGATTTTCGGCATTAGCATCGCCGTTGACTCAACTTTTGAAGAAAGAAGAGAAATTTGTGTGGACAGACAAGTGCGAGCGTAGTTTCTAAGAGCTTAAGCAAAAGCTAACTACTACACCTGTGCTGACCATTCCATCTGGTCCTGGAGGATACGAGATCTACAGTGATGTGTCGTTTAGAGGACTGGGTTGCATATTGATGCAACATGGTAGGGTGGTTGCATACGCCTCCCATCAGTTGATGTCATGCCCCTATCCTCGAACACGCGCCTATCCCTCCTTGGTCGATTAAATAGTGATGTCCCAGGACGCATCGCCGACCCTTTCATTTTAGTACGCATATGGGACCAGATATATAATCCCTAGACAATAAAACAATGGGATAGGAAAGTAGGGCCACAAATTGTCAAACCTGAAGAAGCCTTTTATAAACAAACAAGTTTATATACAATGCCAGGCTGTTTACAAAAATATCGGCTCAACAAAAAGGGAACTGTCCTATGACCCACTAGTTAGACATGTTCGTCGATTCTTCGATCTCCACCTTCCTAGACTCCAGGGCTTCCGGTCCTCCACGACCGCCAACTAGGGACCTGAAAATGTTATCCCACAACGGGGTGATACGACGTCTCAGTGAGTTCCACCCCTAAGACCCAACTAGGAAGAGAATATGCCCTAAGGGCTGCCTAGGCACAATCATGAGTCAGAGGACTTACCTTGGCCTCAGTTTCCTTCCTGCAAGTCAATACGATTGATAATTCATCGAGTCACATCAACAATTAATTCATCACATCGGATCGAATCATCGACTAATCGACTTAGTCGATTCTATGTCAAAATGACCATTCCTCGTCATCTCAATCAATACTATCTATGAGTCCGACCATAGTCCAGGACTGCTCACTCTATCCGATATACCAGATCCATTGATCTGATATATTTATTATGCTCACCAGAAGCTGCTAGATTCATTGATCTAATATAATTATTATGCTCACCAAAAGCTACCAGCCACACTTTCATAGTGTGCTGAAAATAATTATTTAATTAAATCACCATTTTTATCCTTTCGATAAAAATATTCTTATGTGGATACACGATTGGCCTTAGCCAAAATAACATTTTTTGCCACTTGAAAATCCCACCAATTTATATGGTTCCCCCAAATATTTTTGGAATTGTAAACCGACTCGGTTATTTTCTAATTAATTACTGAAATTAATTAAATTTATGAATAAATTCCTAGAATCACAATCACACTAATTCAACACAAATTAGAGCTCAATTAAATAAACAGATCACACCATAGCAATCGGCGTAAGATAAAATTCCGGTCACCGGCTATCCCGGTCTAATTTTCGGAAAATAATTAATTAATTAAATAATTACAGAAATTAATTATTAAATACAAAAAATGAAAACTTATGCCCGTAAAGCCTAATTGAAAGACGAGACAGACCCGGAAAATTTCTAAATCACTTTAGATAAATATTAGAGCTTGTCTAGGCCATAATTGCACTAACTATCCACCTAACATGCATCGGTAATTAATTAAATTCACTAAACAAATCTAACTAACCACCTAATCCTAGCTTAGTCTAAACTAATAAACCCTTAAGCCTCATTAACCTACTAAGCGAGGATTAGTGAGTTGAACACACCTGTTTAGCAATCCGATCGGTTCAAATCGACGGGGACGCGACGGGGGACGATCTTCTCCAAAGCAGGCTTGGCTTTTGGGGTCGGGAAGCGGGCCAAAACGGGCCAAAACCGCTGCTGGAAACGCACTTCTTTAGCTGCTGTCCAATGCTGGTTGGTGGGTGAAAAGGCAAGATGGAGGCTCGGTTGCGACGGCGATGGACCGTGGGGGTTGAACCGAACCTAGGCGGGGCTCCTCGGTGGCTGGGGTGAGCTAGATGGCGGCCTGTGCTGGCCGAAGGGCCTCCTAGACACACGGATAGACGCGGTTGGAGACGGCTAGGCGATAGGAATCCACGACGAGCGAGTGAGCAGTGCGATTGGGGCGTGAACGGCGACGTGAGACGACGACGGGCTGCTTTGGCTTCGCTGGAGCTTTGGACGGCTGAAGGAGGGGGTGAGGGTGCTACTCGACTGGTCTTGAGGAGGAGGAGGAGATGGAGGAGAGAAGGAGGCAAGAGGGGGCCACCAAAGGCTTCATCCTCATCTTCTTTGTCTCCTTGACCAAGTCCAACTTGGTTGCTGTCATCCACCACTCAATTCCAGCCCTCAACTCCCTTCTAGAATCCATTCACAGGGTCTAAATGTTGTGGGTCAAGGGGTGTTACGAATTTTGGAGGATTTTGCTTTGATTGAACATCAAATGTTTCTTAAATTGACACCAAACGACCTCTAAAAATTCAATTGTCGAACCCTCGATCAAATTGGTATTTTTCCTCTCCAATAGATCCTACTTGCATCCCAATTGCGTGATCAAAACGGTCCTCGACATTTTCTGGACAAAAAGGCCCTACCTCAACTTTTTCCCAAAAAGTCTCGGTTTGCAGAAAAATCTTCGGAGATTGAGTCGACGTTCCTAAATTGACTTGTGACATGACAGAACTTTCAATTTCTAAAATCAAGTTCAAATTCACGGTTAATTTCAATTCGGTGCGATTTTAGCGTGACCTAGGCTGCCGGGTAGATTTCAGAAATTTTTAGTGCAAATGACCCGTGGTCGATTTTCTTCGAGCCACTTGAACCCACTCAATACATTGGTGACTCTCGGTTGTCATGAAAATCTCGAGGATTCAAATACGGGAACAGGGTACCAAAACGATAGAAAAATCAGTCTAGTGCCGACCGACGAGAATTTTGCAATTTAGTGAAGTCACCCACGTTTAGCCACACATCTTAGTCGAACTGAACTATCTCTATTCTCTAATAAATTTTTAACTGTGCCGTAATGACCTCTAAAGATGAGCACGATCGAGTAGCCGATTCCTAGTCGAATTCTCAAGTTTATTACCTAAAAATTCCTTAATAGCTTTCCCATATAGTCTAATTATCTCGAGAGTGATTAGCTCTAAGAACAGCCCTATAGGCGTGTCAATGAAGTGCCCGACTAATTTAATTGAAAGTAGAAGTAAAGAATCCAGGATGTCACAGTTGAGATCTCATGAACAGAACTACCCGACGCATGACTAGAACTCGCGGCAACCTTTCGCTCTGAAGATTTGGAGATTTATTTGTGTGGAGAGAGATTCTAGATCTTCACTGATCATCAAAGTCTCAAATATCTATTCTCTCAGAAGGAGTTGAATAGGAGATAGCACCGCTGGATGGAACTTCTGAAGGACTACGATTGCGATATCCTATATCACCCTGGAAAGACAAATAAGGTTGTCGACGCTTTGAGTCGGAAGTTTTCAGTCGCTCATATGCTGGTTAAGGAGTGGAATTTACTCGAGAGAGCTCGAAATTCGGTTTTCAAATTTGAGGTAGGCCACCTTTCGAATCTTATGACCACCCTCAGAATTGAGCCGGACGTTCAAATCAAGATCAAATTATTGCAACCGAAAGACCCAGATATGCAAAATATTTTGCAAGAGGATACTGGTAAGAGAAAGGCTAACTTTCAGATTTCTGAGGATGAAATACTGAGGTTCCGAGCACGATTGTGTGTACCCGGCGATGCAGAGCTTAGAGAGGAGATCTTATCAGAAGCTCATCGTAGCAGTTATAACATTCATCCAGGCAGTACGGAGATGTATCAGAATATGCGTCAACACTATTGGCGGTCTGGAATGAAGGCAGACATTGCTAAGCATGTCACTAAGTGTTTGACATGTCAGCAAGTGAAGGCACAGCATTGTAAGCCGTGAGGACTTTTGCAATCTCTCGAGATCCCAGAGTGGAAATAGGAGCATATCATGATGGATTTTGTAACAAGATTAACGAGGAGTCAGAGAGGTAATGATTCCATTTAGGTAGTGGTCAACAGACTGACAAAGTCGGCTCACTTCATTGCAGTGCGAAAGGACCTTGATTTGGAAAGGCATGCAGAGTTGTATGTGCGTCAGATTGTTTGCCTGCATGGAGTGCCGGCGACGATAACTTCAAACCGAGACCCGAGATTCACAGTTGCTTTTTGGAAGAGTTTGCAAGCTGCCCTTAAGAACGAAGCTGCAGTACAGTACGGCATATCATCCTTAAACGGATGGCCAGTCTAAGAGGATGATTTATACCCTCGAAGACATCTTGCGAGCTTGCGTGTTGGATTTCAAGGGAAATTGGGAGGAATAACTTCATCTGGTTGAGTTTGCCTACAACAATAGCTACCAACAGAGCATTCAGATGACTCCTTTCTAAGCGTTGTATGGCAAGGCGTACAGAACGCCAGTGTGTTGGGATGAAGTCGGGGAGAGAAAGATCACAGGCCCAGAGTTGATTCTGTTTTCAATTGAATGAGTCGGGCTTTTCATCGATGCGCCTATAGCCTTTTTCTCTGAGTTGGCCACTCACGAGTTAACTAATCTATCAGGTGAAGCCGTTAAGGAATTTTAACGCTACAGACTCAAGAATTCAACCAGAAACCGACTACTCGACCATGCTAATCTGCAAGGATCAATACGGTACTGTCAAAATCGATCAGAGATCAGAGATAGGTCGATTCGACTGAGATATGTGATCAGTGTGTGGGTCATTCCACCTTATTGTAAAATTCTCGTCGAACGACACTAGACTGATTATTCTGTCTTTTCTATACCTTGTGTCCGTATTTGAAATCTCGAGATTTTCACGACAACCGAGAGTCGCCAATGAGTCAAAGATGTACATTGTGGTTTGAAAATAATCAACCACAGGTCAAATGCACCAAAAATTCCTAAAAGCTACTGTGTAGATTAGGACGCGCTAAAATCTCGTCAACTTGAAATTAACCCTAAATTTGAACCCGATTTCAGAAATTGAAAGTTCTGTCGTGTTACACGTCATTTTAGGAACGCCGACTCATCCTCAGAAGATTTTTCTGCAAACTGAGATTTTTGGAGAAAAGTTCAAAGTTAGGCCGTTTGGACCGGGAACTTCAAGGGACCGCTTTTGGTCGCATTTTTGGGATGCAAGTGGGTTCAATTGATACGGAAAAATGTGGATTGAAGTGAAGACACCATGGCTGAATTCTTGGGGCATTAATTGGATTGAATTGAAAGGGGATTGAATGGAATTGAAGAAATTGAAGGGCAAAGTCACAAAATTCGTAGCCATGGGGGGAGCAACATTTTGGACCCATTGGCAAGCTTCTTGAGAAAGATTGAGGAGAGAGAAATGGCTAAGGATGAGGGCTAAAGTGGTGGGGGCAAGCCAAGGGAGAGAAAGACAAGTGTTGAAGGCTTATGAGGCAGTTTGGGGTCCCTCTCTCTTCAGCAGCCTTCTTCTTCCTTGAATCCCTCCTTTCTCCTAGCCGGTCGCACACCTGCCCAAGCCACCGAACCTCTTTTCCCCCTCTGTTTTCTCTTCTTCCTCTGCTCCAGTTGACCATTCTCTAAAAACCCAAATTAAAAGTTGTCTTCCCGTGAGAGTTAGCTCACGTGTCACCCACCATCATCTTCAGCACATCCAAACCGTACAGGAGCACCTCGCCGCTCACCGGAATGATTCGCTGACTGTCCCATCCGCCGGCCGGAAGCCGCCAGTCGCTGGTCTATTGGTCCGCCCGCCTGGTCCGCCTGTTTTGCGTTTTCTTCAATTTTTCTCCCATTCCGACCCTTCCTCCACCTGTTCCAACCACCAGCAAGTCCCCCTTGACCCCCGGGTGCTGCCAGTTGCCGGCCACCTGCTCGCCAAAGCTCCAATCAGCCCGTTTTTGCCGTTGCAGCCACTGGTTTCCTCTTTGCAGTTCAGCCAAGAACAAAAGCAGAAACCAGCAAGGGTCTTCAGACTTTGTGGCCCTTTTTCAAGCCTTTCCTGACCTTGGTTGGTGTCGCCACTTGGAGGTTTGTCACTCGCCTTGGCGTCACCGTCACCGTGGTCTCACCGGAACGCTAAACCAATGGGTTTACTCACTAAACCTTGCTTAATATGTTAATGATGCTTAAGGGTTGTTTAGATTAGGCTAAGCATGTTTAGGTGGTTAGATTAGCTTAGTTAAATGTTAATTAGATTATGTGGATGGATTAGTTTAGTGGTTAATTAATTAAGGCTAATTATGTGATTAAATTAGTGAAACCTTGATTAGGCCCTTAATTAATTATTTTGAATTAATTAATTCTTTCGAATTTATATATGTTATTTTATTAAATTATATTATATTATTTATTTATTTTCGGAATATATTTTATTATTTATTATTTTTCGGAAATTAGGCGGGATAGTTGGTGATCGGAATTTCGTGCTGATTGCATTGGTGTGTTTAGATTATGTAATTGATTTTTGGATTGTGCAAATTGAGTGATGATTGTGAAAATTATGGTATTTATTCAGAAAATCCCGGATGTCAAGTTTTGACACCAAAAATGGATTTTAAGTACTATATCTAATAGTGGAGTTTGAAAAGGAGAGATATCACTTTTAAGGTTTGAATTGACCGTGTACCCACACACGACTATTTTTCGGATGTTTTTAATACGAAGAAAATAGGCCAAGATCACCATTTTAATGGAGGCATTTGAGTGCAATGCACGGTGTCCTGGGTTGAGATTGATTGGTTGTGTGTTGGTTAAAGAGAACCCGTCTCGAGCTTTTAAGTCGGACGATACTAAATCCCTTTTTGGGTTACCCATGCATTAGGATAGCGGGTCGCAGTAAATTATGGACCTACGCTCCTTCAGGAAAGCCATCTATTAAGAGACGTTGCCGTGCTCAATGGTGGTGAGACGAAGCCTGGCTACGCCAGAAGACACCGAACTGATGAGTAGGTGGTACCCTTGAGGGGTGAAATTAATAATTGGAACGCATGATTGTTTGAGTTTGATGTGTCTGATATGAGACAAAATTGTGTGGCATGGTATGGGACGTGCCATAACGGTTTGGCCTTATAATCGGGACCCTTGTGATTGACTGAGATTGGTGAGGTGTTTCAATTGTTGTGTGCATTAATTATATGCATTTGTGATATGAAATGTGCTAATATGTAGGAAGGAACTGAGGCGAGGTAAGTCCTCTGTTCTAATTGTGTGGTTGTGTGGCTAGAGCGCCCTGAGGTGTATCATCTTCCTAATAGGGGTTTAGGGGATGAACTTGCTGACACATTGTCTCACCTCATTGTGGGCTCAATTTTCAAGTCTTTAGCTGGTGGTTGTGGAGGACCCAAAGCCCTGGAGTCTATGGAGGTAGAGTCTGAAGGATCGGTGTATGTGTCTGACTAGTATATCATAGGACAACTTCTTTTTGAGAGACAACCTTTTTTTGTAGACTTTTGACCAGACTCGTTTTTTATCTAAATGCGTTATTTATAAAAGTTGGCTTTCGTGAATTATGCCATGCTTTCCTATCCCATGATGTTTGTTGTCAAGGGTTTATTGTTTCGCTTCCGCATGTGCTTAAAAATGTTTGGGTCAGCGACGCATCTTGGGAACGTCACATTTGTATCGACCGCAGAGGGATGTGTGCACACTCGAGGATCATTGGAATTCCAAGTTGGTGATCACGTTTTTCTAAGGTGTCACCAATGAGGGGTACTTCACGCTTTGGCAAAAAGGGTAAACTAAGTCCGAGGTACGTAGATCCCTTTGAGATTCTAGAGAGAATCGAGATCCTAGCGTATCGTCTTACATTGCCACCAAGACTAGCGCAAGTGCATGATGTCTTTCACATGTCGATGTTGAGGAAATATGAACCTGACCTGACCCACGTGCTTAATTTCGAAGAATTGAACATGGATGACAGAGTGTCGTACATTGAAAGCCCGGTTCATATTGTGGATCAGAAAGAAAAAATTCTGCGTACCAAGACCATCCCATTGGTCAAAGTGGTCTGGCAACACCACGACACTAAAGGAGCAACTTGGGAAAGCGAGGAGTCGATGAGACGACTGTACCCGCACATTTTTGTTTAAAGACTTGTAATGGTTTAAATTTCGAGGACGAAACTTTTATAAGAAGGGAAAAGTTGTGATATCCTGAAATTTTCAGTCCTATTTTCAATTTAATAAATCAGGCCTTTCATCGACACGCCTCTAGCGCTATTCTTAGAGTTGATCACTCTTGAGATAACCAGACTATCTTGGGAAGCCATTAAGGAATTTTAACGCAATAGACTTGAGAATTCGACCAGGAATCGACTACTCGACCATGCTCATTTGTAGAGATCATTACAACACAGTAAAGATCGATTAGAGATCAGAGATAGGTCGGTTAGATTGAGATATGTGGCTAAATTAGGGTGGTTCCACCGAATTGCAAAATTTTTGTCGACCGGTACTAGATTGATTTTTTTGTCGTTTTGGTACCTGTTGTCCATATTTGAAACCTTGAGATTTTCACGACCACCGAGAGTCGCCAATGTGTCGAAGAAGTTCATTGTGGTTCGAAGAAAATTGACCACAGGTCATTTGCTCTAAAAATTTATGAAAGCTACCCAGTAGCATAGGTCACACTAAAATCGCACCAGATAGAAATTAACCGCGAATTTAAATCCGATTTCAGAAATTGAAAGTTCTGTCATGTCACAAGTCATTTAAGGAACGTCGACTCATCCACCGAAAATTCTCTGCAAATCAAGATTTTTGGCAAAAAGCCG
Source organism: Eucalyptus lansdowneana (assembly GCA_017140395.1). NCBI lineage: Eukaryota > Viridiplantae > Streptophyta > Magnoliopsida > Myrtales > Myrtaceae > Eucalyptus > Eucalyptus lansdowneana. The sequence goes on along the minus strand of CM029484.1, from coordinate 3,704,657 downwards.
ATATAGGGCCGTTTTCGACCGGAAAGTTCAGGGGATCTTTTGAGGGCCGAATCAAATTGATTCAAGTGGAAATTAAAGAGGAATTGAGGGAAATTGTCTTCAAATTCGTAGCCCCCCCTTGTCTTCAACTTTTGGACCATCTTAATGGCTTCCTAGGGAAGCTTTATGGGCTGCAAGTGTGCTGAGGAAGCCAGCAACAAGTGGGACCTCTTCTACGGGACAAAAGGGTGAGGAAGGCGCAATTATCAGCAGGATCATCAGTTTTAAAACTCAGTTTATTTTCATTTCCCTACGTCTATCCTAGACGACCAGTGTTTGTGTCCCTCCGGGCATTCGCACCCAACCGAGCATCACGAAAGCCTCCGGTATTCAGTCACTGGGCATCTAGAGCGTGTTGCGTCACACCTCCAAGCATCTCACACCCCACCTGGCATCACGATGAATCTCCGGGGCTTGCCATGAAAATGGTTACCCCTACCCTCCGGACATGTATTCATAATACAACCGGGCATCCCGACACTCCCGGGGTACCTCTGGGGCACTGCAGACCCCAAGCATCCAAAGGACATCAACCTTTGCGATCCTTTGGGCATCTCGACTCCCGGGGCATCGTCGACCCGAGGGTCCGACGGCATCAATCACATCTCAGCCATGGTATATCAATCAATTCATTTCAATGCTAAACCATTTTCAAAACAACAACAACATTTAAAATCCTTTTGGGTTCTTGAAAATCTCCCTTGTATAATATCAAGTAATGTAAATTGAGGTTGTCAAAGGCATGTCAATGCAACAACAGCAGACTTTAAAACAAATGCCATTTTCAAGCCAATGAAATCAATTCACAAAACTCAGCAGCACAATATCAAATCCATAAGTCCACTTCCACGGTTAACTCTTCAATGTATTTCGAAAATCCAGGTGTAAATTCTCAGGCTGCACTTGCGCCTCACGGCCAAAATCGAAAGGAGTTATCAAAATGTAAGTAATTTGAAAACGGTGCATTGGCAAGTCTAAATCTCACTCCCGACTTTGAGGTTTTTAAAATTAGTTCATGTAAAAATTTAAAATCATGAGGGCACCAAACATTTTACTTTTCCTTTTGAAACATTGGTGAGCGGCGCCTCGGTACATAAGATTTTCAATACAAATCGGGAGGTTTTTTTTTTTTTTTTTTTTTTTTAAACTGTTTCCAAACAGAATTTTCAAAGCTTTGCCAATGCTAAAATTGATGTACCGTTGGAGTTCAAAATTGCATGCAATCAAGAAAATACAAGGTTTTCTTCAACCATCCAGCCCCAAACAGTTTCGATCATCTCCTCAACCACCATTCAGCACCAAATTCAAACAATCCAGTCTAGCAATGCACTTCCTCAGACAACAACCACACTACACTATATAGATTAGTAGACTTCAACTTGCCTTAGGTCCTATGGTGTCGACAGCAAGCAAAATAGAAAGCTCGGGTCACGGACACGGCTCAACGATGGCAAACGCGAGTGGCATCGATGGCGGCAGCACGTGCGCACGGATGGAGGGCATTCTCCTTCCTTTCCCCTCACTCTTGCTCGTTGCTCGCTCACAATTTCTCTCGCTCACTCGCTGCACTCACTCGCTCTCTCTCTGCTCGAAATTTTGCTTGGCGCTTTCTCTCTCCTGCTCACATTCACGAGCATTTTGTTTCCTCATTTAATTGACTAATTAGTCAATGCATGTGAGTTGCGGTGGCAGCAGGCAACGAGGACAACGGAGGGGTGCTTGGCCGGGCGCTTGACAACTCACACGTCCCATGGAATGGACATGTCTCCGTTTGCTTGAGTCCTCCCCATGCGCTGGCCACGGCGGTCGCCTCACGTGGATGATCGGTCAATACTTTTTCCCTTTTATTGACTGGCTACTTGGACACTTTACGAACGTGCATGGTCCTAGATGTTCCTTAGACTAATTGACTCCTTTAGTCAATTATATGCAGATTCGTAGGGTTGCTTGGACGGAAAACGACCCTACGCATGTCCAATTTTTCCTTTTGTTAGCTGCCTATAGAAAAAAAATAAACGTGCATGGAGTATTTGAGGTTTCCTATTTTTCATGCATGAGAAAATGGGCAGCTCCCGGTGGCTGATCCTTGGGTGTTTCTTCATGGCACACTCGGGTTGGCAGGGTCGAGAATTAATGGATATGAGCCTTGGTCTCGCTAGAACGTAAGAAATATATATATATATATATATATATATATATATTTTTTTTTTTTGATAAGACTAAAATTTCTTTAACGATCGCGACATTACTAAACGTGACATATCGGTCCGATGATGATAACAAAATAATGTCCGTAAATGGAATCAGTAACACAGTCCGACGATACTTCTGCTAATCAGTCATGGACCGTCGCATATTCGAGGGTCGTCGAAATTCTCGGATGCCATATTTGTACCACCCACCATCGCGCTCAAAAGGCCGAAACCGTTTAGGAGGACCTGGCCACTTGCCGAACGGAGCCGCCAGCCGATCCGTACGCCGGCCGGAAGAAACCGGTCGCCGGTCCGTCGGTTCGCTTGCAGCCTGCACTGTTGCGATTTCGGCCATTTTTCTCCCATTCCAACCCTTCCTCCGTCCATCCCAGCCCCCAACAACTCCCCCTTGACCCGTAGGTGCCGCCGGTTGCCGGCCAACCCCTCGCCGGAGCTCTGATCAGTCCGTTTTTGGGAGTTTCAGTGGGAGTCCGAGCTGTGGTTGCTGTTTTGAGCTTGGGACCGCCTTGGATCGTCGTGGTAGAGGTCCCGGTGCATAGCCACCGTCGTCGTCGTCGTCGTCGCCGCCACATTGGTGTTTCCGGCCCGCTTAACGAGTGAGTTTAGCTCCTCTTCCTTCGATTAGTGCCTAAATTTGCTTATGGTTGGTTTAGTTAGAATTAATTCTAGTTTAGGTGATTTAATTAAGTTGTATTAGCCCTAAGATAGGTGGTTAGATGGATGGATTATATTAGTTTAGCTTAATCTTGCTTTATTTGCTTAATTGTGCTTTTGTGTTTAATTAAGCTTGTTTTGGGTAATTAATTGTTTGTTTGTTTTAATTAATGTTTTGTTTTATTTCTGCATTTAATTTATTAAATATTGAATTCTAAAAATTTACTGTTCACTTGTGACGCAACACTATTCACAAATTACTGTTCACGCGGTACTATTCACAGAGTACAGTTCACGTGCACTGTTCACACAAGAGTGAAAAATTGCCTTTTTTTTTTTTTTTTTTTTTTTTAATGAGTGTTGATTTTATGAAGTGAATGGATGTTTAAATGCATGGGCATCTGCATGAATTAAGTGATGATTTGTGTAATTGTGTGATGCTTATGAAATATAGGTATTTTAAGTGGAAAATACCGTGCGTTGGTTTACAACACCAAAAATGTGTTTTTGGACTGTTGAAAATGGTGGGATTTATGGAAAGTAAAATATTGTATTTTGGCTAAGGCCGACCGTGTACCCACACACGGCTATTTTTATCGAGTATGGTATACTATATCAGCCTACAGGCGATATGTCAACTTAGCAAAGAGCAGTATACCTGTATACTATATCAGCCTACGGGCGATATGTCAGCTTAGCAGAGAGCAGTATACCTTATCAGCTTTGATTTAGCAATGTCGATATACTATATCGGCCTACAAGCGCTATGTCAGCTTAGCAGAGAGCAGTATACCCGATCATCTCAGAAGCGAGCTATACTATCTATTTATCAACTTAGTAGTGAGCAATCCTGATATGAGCAGACTTTATTTATAGTATGATTTGAGCCGACCAAGGGAAGGTTCATGATGATATGTAATCGACTGAGTCGATTGATCGATAGCTCGATCTGAATTGATGCATTGATGTGTGAAATTATTATATGCATGAATTATATGCATGAGTGAATCACATCATTTATGGCACACACGCATGAATCGATAACGTGCCGAGTGTGGCAATGGCCAAGTAAGATCGCTTGTGATGCGACTCGTATGCAATTGATGAATTGCATCATCTAATGGCCACGTGCATTGCGTGTATTGTGCTGAGTTATAACGTGCAGGATATGGCAATACCGGGTAAGGTTGCATGCGAACCGACTATTGATTGTTGGTTGTTAATCTTTGGTTTGTTTGTGGGGGTGGTTTTGAAGAGATACCCCAAGTCAAGTTTGTGTACTAACCGGGGCTTAGGGGTGGACTCACTGAGATTTATATATCACTGGTTATTATATAACCATTTTCAGGTCCCTAGTGTAAAGAACCCGGAGCTTGAAGCAGAAGGGTCAGGAGCATAGGTGGCTCAATAATTCTTTATAAGATAGACCGTCTGTATAAGCTTGTGGTGTTTATGAAAGTGTACTTGACTTGAAGCTGGTTGTCCTACTTTTCTGTCCCATGTATGTTGTTGTGAGGGGATTAGTTAATTCGCTTCCACATGTGCAATAAAATGACAAGGGTCGGCAACGAGTCTTAGGAGCGTTGTAAAATTTTATCGACCACCAAGGGATGCGCGCACGCTCGGGGTTCGGGGCGTGACATCCCCATTTAGTGGTATCAGAGCAAGGTTAGAATTTTGGAGTGATAAGATACGATGGGTTTTGGGATAGTAAGTAGAAAAGACTTTTTCCTTATGCAGACGCTTGTGATTGGCTAGTTGATTGGTAGTTGTTTTGTGTGGGTCACTCAATTTTCCTAATTCGGAGTGGAATTAGGACGTAGGTTCTGTAGAGATCTTATAGGATCAGAAGACTCCTAGGAGGAGGTCTGTCGCGTCTGTCACTCAGGATAGGACGCCGACTAGGGTCGGTACCCGAGGAATAGCGCAGGCTTAGGCTAGTGCTAGTGAGAGAGTACTGCCTCAGGCTAGTACTGGTGTAGCAACACCTGACGATCCTAGATTAGATAGGATCGTGCAGGTGCTTTAGTCTTTGGGAATTTGATGGAGTAGCAAGTTTAGAATCAAGCTGCCGTTGCCGTTGCTGCAGCCGCACCTGATGGAGTCTAACTTGGGATCGTGATCGGAGGGAGACTGATGCACAAGCTAGTAGAGCAGTTCCTGAGACTTAAGCCACCCAGGTTCAGCGGTGTGGGCGACCCTAAGGTTGCGACCCTTTGGTTGAGGGATATTGAGAAGATCTTCACAATGCTGAGGTGTTCAGAGGAAGATTGGGTACTTCTAGTGGCTTATCAGCTTCAAGGTAACGCTAGTACGTGGTGGGAAGCCACTCAAGGAGGAGCGTTCCCTGAAGGCACAACTCAGACTTGGGGTGCCTTTTGTAAGACTTTCAATGGGAAGTACTTCTCAGACAGTGTGAGAGAGTCCAAAATGGCAGAGTTCCAAGGGCTTCGCCAGAATTAGATGTCCGCGGATTAGTATGAGGCGAAGTTCGCCGAGTTGGCCAAGTATGTGCCGAGGTTGGTACAGGACCCTGTGGATAGGGCGAGACAGTTTAGGGATGACTTGAAGCCAGAGTTGAAAGACCAGCTGGTGCTCTTGAATTTAAAGACTTGATAAGATGTACAAGAGGGCACAGATGATAGAAAAGAACATGAGTAAGAGGGCGGCCGCATCTGGCTCGCGGTTCGCGCCTAACCGAGAGAATCGTCGGTTTAGAAAGGGATCGATGATGGGAAGAAAGAATCCCATCCCACCCAATAGAAATAACTATGTAGGGAAGTCGACACCCAATGCCATGGGAGTCTGTCGGGTGTGTGGAATGAGACATGGAAATCTCCCCTGTCTTTTGATGACAGGAGCCTGCTACGGATGTAACCAGTAAAGGCACTGGGTGAAGGGCTATCCGCACAGGCCGATGGGACCACAATAGCTACTACCACCGCTACCGATGGGATAGAATAGAAAGAATGCTTCGTAGACAAGACGCCACTAGGATGGCGAAGAGGATAGGAATGAACCTAGCTATGTACCGAAAGGAAGGATAGTGTTTCTGGGATGATTTGATCAGAGTGGTGCAGCAGGAAATATGGTCAAGTTGGTAGAACTTCGGTTTGTGAATGATGTTGTAAAAAAAAAAAGAAAGGAAAATCACTGGTTAGAGTGATACTTGGCTGTTTTGCTTATGTATAACTTTGAAGTTGTAAATGAAAAAGATTGGCTCAAGGAGCATCTTGTTGTAATGAATGTGGTTATGTAGTAATCTAGTTTGACCCATTTGCTTGAGAAAGTTTTGAGTTTGTCGAAAATCAAGGAGGATCCTCGTTTATTTTAGTGTCGTCATTTAAGACAACTTGGTTATTGGATGTGGGTTGCCAAGGTTATTTGGCAACCGTAGTGGGTATGGCAGTTAAGGAACCGAAAGTGGAAGAGCATCTCCATAGTACGAAATTTTCTGACGCGTTTCCTAAGGAATCACCCGATTTACTCCTAGAGAGGAAGAGCGAGTTTGTGATAGTGTTTATTGACGACATTCGGGTGTACTCTAGAAGTCTAGAGGAATATGAAAGAAATTTAAGGGCAGTGTTTCAGACCTTGCAAGGACATCGACAGGAATTTCCGTGAACCCAACCAAGACTGAAGCCGTGCTCAATTGGCCAAGGTCGACGACAGTGATCGAGATCAGAAGTTTCTTGGGGTTGACAGGTTTTATAGACAGGGTTGTGAGGAGATTTTTAGCAATAGCTGTGCCTCTGACTAGATTGCCAAAGAGGGCAATGAAATTCGTTGGGACAGATAAGTGCGAATGTAGTTCTAAGGGCTTAAGCAGAAGCTGACTACCGCATCAGTGCTGACAATTGCACCTAATTCTAGAAGACCTTTGCAACCTTTGGAGTTTCCCGAGTAGGGGTGGGAACACATCACAATGGGCCTTGTGATGGTGATTCAAGAGTGGATTTTTATTCGAAGGAGCTGGAAGTTAAGTTTCAAATCTGAGGTAGGCCGTCTTTGTCTTATGGCCATCCTCAAAATTAAACCGGAAGTACAACAAAGAATCAAGACGTTGCAGTTGACAGATTCTGATATCTAGAAAATTTTATAGGAAGATACAGAAAAGAGAAAGGCTGATTTGCAAACTATCGAGGAGGGAACAATAAAACTATGGGGACGATTATGTGTACCCGATGATGCGGATCTTAAGGAAGAGGTCTTGTCTGGATCTCGCTGTAGCAGTTATCAGCAGACGGCCCATATGGCACCGTTTGAAGCCTTGTATGGTAGAGAGTGCAGAAGGTTACCGGCATAAAGTAAGTTCAATAGTCAGTGGATGCAGTTGCTGTTATCCTAGACAGATTAAAGAGCGCTCATAGTTGTCAGAAATGTTATACTGATAAGCGTCGAAGGCCATTGGAATTCCAAGTTGGTGAACACGTCTTTATGAAGGTGTCACCAATGAGGGGTGCTTTGCGCTTCAGCAAAAAGGGAAGGCTGAGTCCGAGGTACGTAGGTCCCTTTGAGATTCTAGAAAGAATCAGGATCCTAGTGTATCGTCTTGCATTGCCGCCAAGGTTGGTGCAGGTGCATCACGTCTTTCATGTGTCGATGTTGAGGACATATGAGCCTGACCCGACCCACGTGCTAAATCTTGAAGAATTAGATGTGGACGATAGGGTGTTGTATGTGGAAAGCCCGGTTCAGATTGTGGATCGGAAGGAAAGGGTTTTTCGCACCAAGACGACCTTGTTGGTCAAAGTGGTCTGATAACACCACGGGACAGAAGAAGCTACTAAAGAAAGTGAAGAATCGATGAGACGACAATACCCGCACCATTTTGAAGAAGAATTTTAATGGTTTAAATTTCAAGGACGAAATTTTTATAAGAGGGGGAGAGTTGTGACATCCTGAAATTCGAGCCCCCTGAGGGATGATTAAATGTGAATTTCGTTAATGCATTGTTGGTCGATCTCACTCGGAATTGATCACCCCTGAGATACTGACTTTGACGGGAAAGGCTAATGAGGACAGAACTGGTACGACTAAAGAACTTGACCTGGAAAAACGACTTGACCGTGAGACTTGCGTTAGGACGATCCTGTAGATAGGCAGGCCGATTTCAAGGACGACTAGAAGTCGATTCGCGGACAAAATGTGGCATCCTAAAATTTCATGACAACCCCTGGATATACCATGAACCATGAATAGGTGATGGAAGCGCCATCGGATTTTATTATGGCCATTAGACTAATAGATTTCAATTAAACAAGGCCGAACATTTAATGGACTATTGTTTTGATTTGGAAATGTATCGTATAACTAAGTATGATCAAGGATTGTACTAAAGGATAAATTGACAAAAGAATTTTCTGTTCTTGGCCATATACTTTATAAGTTGGATTGTCATTTGATGAATGTTGCAATTTTATATAACCAAGTGACTAATTGAGATTATGAAATTAAGTGGGGAATTAAGGTGGATTGAGGAGCAAATGTGGGCTGATTTAGTTAAGGCCCAAGACAGCCCAAAGGAGGCCCACAACCCCACCATTCGGCCAACCCAAAAGCTGGCCCAAATCCAGCCCAAAGAGAGAGAGCCCATCAGCTTGCATGGAGAACGACAAGTGGCAAGAGGGACTCTACAAGTGTCCTTCCCATGAAGCCAAGTGTCCTTCTTACAAAGACAAGTGTCCTTCCATGCAAAATTAACCAAAGGCAAGTAATTAAACAACCAAAAAGGAAAAGGGGAGGGGGCGGATTGAGCAAGGCACCAAGAGAGAGAGAGAGAGTTGTCGTGCAAGAGAAGGAGAGGAAGAGAGAAAGAGAGAAAGCGGGTGTGCGAGAGAGAAAGAGGAGGAAGAAGAAAACCGTTGCTGCTGAGCGTCCGCCTAGTCCCGCTGTCGAGCCCGCCGTGTGCTTGCTGTGATTCTCTTTGGATTTGAGGCAAGTAGAGGCCATTGATCTACCATTTGTTTGCTGTGTTTTGTGTGTGATGAATGGTGAATTTCGGATGTGGACGAGGTGTGAAATTTCGAAGTTATTGGAGTTGTGTTCTAGCCTAGTATTCTGTTTCTGGAAAAACAGTCCGACCTTTGATGATTTCGTGAGTTGAATGCGATGTTCTAGTTGGAATCTGACTTTGCCTTCTTGATGAAAGTTGTAGAGGACTTCTTGTAGAATACCATATCAAAATTTGAGAGGAAATGAACAAGTATAGGTTGGTGAAACCATTTTTCTTTGTAGAAGCTAGATCTGGAAGCCGTTATGCTGACCTAGTGCAATTCTGTGAATTTTATAAAATTATGCAGTCCGAATTTGATTTCATGTTCTTGATAAGAGTTTTAGAAAACATCTTGAGGAGTAACATAATAAAATTTTAGGATAAAATAACAAGTAATGATCGGGGAAAATGATTTTCTTTGAAAAGGTTGAATCTGGACAGCGAACCGAGAGTTAGGGAGAGTTATGAAAATTATATATTTTAATACAGAAGGAATTAGACTTCGATTTCTTCATGATACTTTTACCTATAGATCTCAGCGATGACATATTAAAATCTCAGAATTTTTGGAGTTCATTTAAGGGTATAATCGAAATTATTTCCAAAACTGTGCAAAAGTGGCGTTGGAATTTCTTTTGCGGTGATGTGTGGATCTATGTGATTGATGTAGAACTTTATTGACATGGTGCTCTTCACGAAATGTCTTCATCTGGATCTTGTTTATCTCATGTTAAATTTTCAGAATTTATTGAGATTTTTTACTAATTTTCTAAGAATTTTTACTAAAGAGGTGCATTTTGTTTTACCCGAAAATTGGTTCTATTTTCAAAAACCAATGAACTGCTTTATGAAATGTGATATCGTGGGTGTTATGTGTACTGCATATATGGTGGCGTTTGGCATATCATATGACATCAAAAAGCTGGTTTAGACCTTTGATATTGTTGCATCAAATGCCATGTTGAAAATGAGACATATATGTGAATATACATTGTGATAATGATGATACTATCGGAGGTGTGAGCGGACGATGCCCCGGGAGTCGGGATGGCCAAAGGTTCGAAAGAGTCGATGCCCTTTGGATGCCTGGTTGTATTATGAATACATGCCCAGAGGTTTTCCCCGAGAGTGTCGGGATGCCTAGTTGTATTATGATACATGCCCGGAGGGTGAGGGGTTGTATTATGATGCATGCCCGGAGGGTAGGGGTAACCATTTTCATGGCGAGCCCTAGAGATTCCTCGTGATGCTAGGTGGGATGCGAGATGTCCGGAGGTGTGTGCCGGATGCCCAGAGGTGTGTGCCGGAGGCTCCTCACGATGCCAAGTTGGATGCAAGCGATAAATTGTGGGATGCAAACACTGGTCCCTGGAAAGAAAAATGATGAGATCCTTGTGAAAGATAAAATTGAGAATTGAATCATGCGCATGGATGTGTGCATATGGCATGGGATGAACCTCATGGAAATGCAAGCATGAAGTGCATGGTGGTATATGCACATTGCATGGTGATATATGCATGGCTGCTTGATGGTATATGTACAAGTGCATGGCGGTATATGCACGTTGCATGGTGATACATGCTTGGCTGCCTGATGATATATGTACAAGTGCATGGTGGTATATGCACGTTGCATGGTGATATATGCATGGCTGCTTGATGATATATGTACAAGTACATGGTGATATATGCACGTTGCATGGTGATATATGCTTTGCTACCTGATGATATATGTACAAGTGCATGGTGGTATATGCACGTTGCGTGGTGATATATGCATGGCTGCTTGATGATATATGTACAAGTGCATGGTGGTATATGCATGTTGCATGGTGATATATGCATGGCTGCTTGATGATATATGTACAAGTGCATGATGGTATATGCACGTTGCATGGTGATATATGCATGGCTGCCTGATGGTATATGTACAAGTGTATGGTGGTATATGCATGGCTATATGGTGAGGTATGTTCGAATGCATGGATGGTATGTGCTTTATTCGTGATACCTTGATTGTTCTGTCTGACGCATCGTGTAGTTTGGTGGATTTTTACTGCTAAGTGGTTGTACTCACCCCATTTGGGGACTAACATTTCAGACTAAATAAGATACCTCTACTGCCACTGCCACCGATAGATGGATCAAGTGGTTGGATATGACCACGAGGAGGAGGATAGCAAAGGAAGGAACTTTTGGACGCCGACACTAAACAATGGACTTTGAGTATACGACTGTTTGAGGAGATGTCGGTCATCTTTTGAAATATAGCCGAGTATAAAAGACTACGGCATTTTGATGGACCGATGAATGATGTCCATTTGGTTTAAGTAAATAAAAGTGTTCGGCTTTTACCTAAAGAATGTTTAGTAGGTGTGCATCGTTTTCTGAATATAAGGAAAGGAGTTGATGGATGTGCTTCCACCATATAAATTGTGCAGGGACCAATCTAAAAGATGTAAACCCCCAGAATTTATGAATTTTGATGAAATTCCTTGGTATCAGAGTATTATATTATCAGGTCAAGTTAAGGGTAAGCGGACTGTGGCGACCCTAACGGTTCGGGGGCCGTCGAGGGGTGCCACACAGAACATAATGGAACGACGGGTGATTCCGTTTACCGTTATCGAGCCTGCAAACGAACCTAGGTCGATCTTTAGTAATCGTGTACTTTGAAATAAGAATCTATCCTCCGCAATTTCATGTTGTCAAAGACGTTCATGTGTCGATGTCTTAAACGTGATTTGGCACGAGTCGGTTACGCATGAATCCTCAAAGCCACTTGTTAGTCTGAGTTGTGCCCAAAATGGCATTGGGCGAAATTGACATGGCATGAGAGTCCATGATTGGACTTCGAATGTTCGGGAATGTCCAGGACAAACTTTGGATGAAGCTACTTCGTCAGTTGACAGTGCCAATTAAACCGAGTGTTTGTAAAAGAGATTTTCGGACCAAGGAACCGAGCCCATGAGAAAGTGGGCTGGGCCAAGCCAGTGTGGGCCTTAGGCCCAAGGTGGGACAACCACCATGGTGGGTCTAAGGCAAGCAAGTGAGCCCATTAGGCCCAATCCACTATTTCTTCTTCCAAGCCCATTACCAAGCCTTAAGCCCATTTGAGCCTAATCAATTCCCGAGCCCGTTACTATTCATTTCCAAGCCCATTTCTTAGGCCCACCCATCAATTTCGTCCCAAGGGCAGATTGATAATTTGTGCAAGGTGGAAATGACCAAATTGCCCCTAAAAGCATGTGGATAAGTGCAAAAGAAGAGAGAGAATATGATGTTATTGCATGGGGACTTTAAGCAAGTATTGAAGGGTTTGATGGGGGCCTTGACAGCTCTCACTTCACCCTCTCTCTCTCCTCCTTGAGCTCTCCCTCAACAGAGCTCTTTATATCCTCATTTTCCCTTGCTTCCAGTTTCTGCTCCAGCAGACCTTCCTCCATAAAGCTGTGTTGATTGTTGGGTTACCGTGAGAATCAGCCTTCGTACCACCCACCATTCAGGAGGAAATCACCATCGCGCTCAAAAGGCCGAAATCATTCAGGAGGACCTAGCCACTTGCCGAACGGAGTCGCTGGCGGATCCGTACGCCGGCCGGAAGAAACCAGTCGCCGATTCGTCGGTCTGTCTGCAGCATGCACTGTTTTGCGTTTTCGACCATTTTTCTACCATTCTGACCCTTCCTCCACCCATCCTAGCCACCAACAACTCCCCCTTGACCCCCAGGTGTTGTCGGTTGCTGGCCAACACCTCGCCGGAGCTCCGATCAGCCCGTTCAACTCCGTTTCTCCTTCGGCAGTCCAATTTTTGGGAGTTTCAGTGGGAGTTCGAGCTGTGGTTGCTGTTCTGAGCTTGGGACCGCCTTGTATCGTCGTGTTAGAGGTCCCAGTGTGTAGCCACCGTCGTCGTCGTCGTCGTCGCGTCGGTGTCTCTGGCCCACTTAACGGGTGAGTTTAGCTCCTAATCCTTCAATTAGTGCCAAACTTGCTTAGGGTTGGATTAGTTAGATTTAATTATAGTTTAGGTGATTTAGTTAAGTTGTATTAGCCCTAAGATAGGTGGTTAGAAGGATGGAGTAGATTAGTTTAACTTAATCTTGCTTTATTTGCTTAATTGTGCTCATGTGTTTAATTAAGCTTGTTTTGCTTAATTAATTGTTTGTTTGTTTTCATTAATGTTTTGTTTTATTTCTGCCTTTAATTTATTAAATATTGAATTCTGGAAATTTATTGTTCACGAGACGCGACACTATTCACAAAATTACTATTCACCTGCACTGTCTGTCACGCCCCGATCCTCGGGCACGCGCTCATCCCTCTCCTTGGTCGATTAATAGCGACGTCCCAAGACGCATCACTGACCCTTTCTTTTTAATATGCATGCGGAAGTGTATAAACAATCCCCAGACAATAAAACAATGGGATATGAAAGTATGACTAAATTCCGAACTTTAAAAAACAACCACACTTATATACATTGCAAACCAGTGCACATATATATACGGCAAACTGCTACGCCAGATTCAACTTAAACAAGTTCAGAATCAAGGTCTACAAGCACGAGTGGGGGTTCCACAAACTACGGGTCCTCATCGTCCTCTTCATCATCCTCCACACTCCAACTAGAGCCTTTAGCAGACTGCACTGGACTTTCGAGATCTTCAAAATCCAGGTTTGCTGCATCTAGGGACCTGAAATGTTGTCTCACAACTGGGATGTGACTACATCTCAGCAAGTTCTACCCCTTAAGACCGATTAGGAAGCCAATACACTCTAGAGGCTGCCTAAGCACAACACGAGTCAAATGACTTACCTAGGCCTCAGTTCCATCCTGCAAATTAACGTTATTTACAGATGCCTTATATCACATCACGCAATCAATTCATAACCTCAAATCAAATTATTGATCAATCGACCTAGTTAATTATATGTTATCTCGACCCCTTTCTTGGTCGGCTCATCTCATATTATTTATAAGTCCGTTCATATCAGGAATGCTCACTTTTAAGCTGATAAATAGATAGTATAGCTCGTTTCTGAGATGATCGGGTATAGTGCTCTCTACTAAGTTGCCATATCGCCCTTAGGCTGATATAGTATACCGATAATGCTCAATCTAAGCTGATAAGGTATACTGCTCTCTGCTAAGTTGCCATCCGTAGGCTGATATAGTATACCGACATTGCTCTTTGCTAAGCTGCCATATTAGAGCCTGTAGGTTGATATAATATATCGGTATACTGCTCTCTATCTAAGCTGACATATTGCCCGTAAGCTTATATAGTATACCATCCCAATCATACAATTGATTCCATCTTTTTATCATTCTCGATAAAAATAGACATGTGTGGGTACACGGTCAGCCTTAGCCAAAATATAATAATTTCAGTTTTTGAAGAACCCACCAGTTTCAATAGCCCATTACATATTTTTGCGCTTGTAAACCGACGCTTGGTAATTTTCCCATTAATTACCAAAATTAATTAATTTAGGAATAAAATCCTAAAATCATAATTAATTCAATACAGCACAAATCAACGCTCAAATAAATAAATGGATTGCACCATAATAATCAGCATAAAATTCCAATCGTCGGCTATCCTGCCTAATTTCAAAAAAATAAATAAATAATTAAATAATTTCGAAAATTATTAAATAAATACAATCCAATTTAGGCACGTAATGCCTAATTGGAAACCAAAACGAGCCCGAAAAATGACCGAGACTCGTTCAATAAATACTAGGACCTATTTCTTTGCTAACGGCACTATCCATTTACCTAACATGCATCATTAAGTCTCTAATTTAATTACTCTAATCTAATCTATCCACCTAATTGCACTTAATTAAATCTAATAAATCTCTAAGCATCATTAATCGACTAATAAGAGATTAGTGAGTAAAACTCACTTGCTTAACGTGCGGGTCGGATCAAACCGACGGGAGCGGGCTTAGGATTCAAGGCCCGGAAACACCTCAAAACGGGCCTGACACCTTGCTGGAAACCCACTATTTTCCCCCTCTGATTTGAGTTGCAAACAAGGGAAATGAAGCTGGTTTGGTGCAAGAATGGTGACGGTGGACCGGTGGATGGCTTGGCGAGGTAACCGGTGACCGAACGGTGAAGAAACGGGTTGATCGGAGCTCCGGCGAGTGGTCGGCAATCGATGGCTCCTGGGGTCAAGGGGGGAATGTGCTAGTGGTTGGAACGGGCAAAGCAAGGTTCGGAATTGAGAGAAACTCGCGAAAAACGCGAAACAGTGCAGGCGGCAAGGGGACCGACGGACAGGAGACCGGCGGCTTGCGACGGCCGTACGGGACGGCCGGTGGCTCCGTTTGGGGCGCGGTTTGGCTTTATGGAATGGTCTGGATGTCCTCGTCATGAAGATGGGTGGCTCATTCGCTGATTCATCCGAGAAATCGACTTTTTACTCGGATCTTTGGTGAAAGGTCAACTGGAGCAGAAACCGGTAGAAGTAAAAATAGAGGAGGAAAATGGTTTGGCGGTGGTGTGGCTACTTTGGCGACTTCCTTGGCTGTTGGTGGTCTTCTAACAACAAGGATGAAGGGAGAGAGAGATGGCTTGGATGGCAATGAGGGAGAGAGAGAAGGAAGAGATGAGGTTGGAGTTGGAAGGATAAGGAGAGAGAGAGGGAAAGGATGAGATTGGAAGGGCCCCCTTTGGCTTGGTTTTCCACAAGTTTGTCCCCTCCAACTTGTCCACCAAGCATGGCTAGCTTGCCCTAAAATTTTCCAACACAAAATCCTTCTAGATGACTCTTGAATTGGTCCAAATGTTGATGGTTGAGGGGTGCTACGAATTTCTTGCATTTTCCAAACAGTTGGACACCAATTCTCTCTTGACTCACTCTAAATTGGCTCTCATAAATTCAATTGGTCATCCATCGATCATCTCGGCATTTTTCCTCACCCATATATCCATCATGCTTCCCAAATTCGATCCTCGGCCTTTTCTGCAAAAAACGGTCATATGCCGACTTTTTCCCAAAAAGTCTCGGGTTTTTAAAAATCTTTTGAGACTGAGTCGACACTTCTATAATTTATTGTGACATGACAGAATTTTCAATTTCTGAAATTGAACTTGAATGTGCGGTTAATTTCCACTTGGCGCATTTTTAGCGTGACCTGAATTACCGGATAACTTTCAGAAATTTTTCAGTGCAAATGACCCGTGGATGATTTTATTCGAGCCACAATGAACCCACTCGACTCAATGGCGACTCTCGGTTGTCGTGAAAATCTCGAGGATTCAAATACGGGCACAGGGTACCAAAACAATAGGAAAATCAGTCTAGTGCCGGTCGACGAGAATTTTCCAATTTAGTGGCGTCACCCACGATTGGCCACACATCTCAGTCGAACCAGTCTATCTCTTACTTCAAATCGATTTTATACTGTGCCGTAATGGCCTCTAAAGATGAGCACAGTCGAGAAGTTGATTCCTGGTCGAACTCTCAAATCTATTTGCCTTAAAATCCTTAATGGTTTCCCTAGATAGTCTAGTTATCTTGAGAGTGATTAGCTCCGAGAACAGCCCTATAGGCGCGTAAATGAAATGTCCGATTTATTCAATAGAAAACATGACTGAAAATCTGGGATGTCACAACTCTTCCCCTCTTATAAAAATTTCGTCATCGAAATTTAAACCTTTATCAATCCTTAAAAAAAAAGGTGGGGGTTATCTTCGTCTCTTCGAGTCTCACTTTTCTCGATTGCTTCTTCAGTCCTGTGGTGTTAGACTACTTTGACCAAGGGGACCTTCTTGGTTCACAGAATTCGATCTTTCTGATCCACAGTCTGGACCGGGCTTTCCACATATGACACACGGTCATCCACGTCCAATTCCTCGAAATTGATTACGTGGGTCGGGTCAGGCTCATACGTCCTCAACCTCGACACGTGAAAGACGTCATGCACTTACGCCTACCTTAGCAGCAATGCAAGACAATACGTTAGGATCCTAATTCTCTATCCAGAATCTCAAAGGGACCTATGTATCTCGGTCTCGATTTTCCCTCCTTGCTGAAAAGCAAGATATCCCTCATTGGTGACACCTTCAGAAAGATGTAATCACCAATTTGGAATTCTAAGGGCCTTCAATGCTCAATGATACAACTCTGAGCAGTTTGTACTCTGGCACTAATCACAGTAATTGGAATCACTGACTACTGAATTGACTCTGGGCCTGTGATCTTTCTTTCTCTGATCTCATCTCAGCAAATAGATGTTCTGTACACTCTGCTCTGTCCTGCTTCAAAAAGGAACTATCTGACTGTTTTGCTGAAACTGGGAACCTTAGTTCTAGATCTAATATAAGTTTGTCACTGATACTCCCTGCAGACGAACTGTCTGACACACATACACTTCTGCATGCCTATTCCGACCAAGATCCTTCCATACATCGATAAAGTGAGCCAACTTCATCAGTCTGTTGACCACTACCCCAACTGGAGTCATTATTCCTTTGACTCCTTGGTAAACCTATCACAACATTCCATCATGATATACTTCCATTCCCACTCGGGACTCTCGAGTGATTGTAAATGCCCTCTCGGCTTACAAAGCTGTGCCTTAATTCTAAGTTGAGTATACGGCTCAGTTTTGAGAGCGGCTATAAGATTTGGAAGGTAGCCCATCTCAAATTTGAAAACCGAATCTCTAACTTTTTCAAGTGAGGTCCATTCTTTAACCAGCATATGTGCAACTGAAGACTCCTAAGTCAGCACATCTGTGGCTTAATTCGCCTTCCCAGATTGATACAAAATATCACAACCCTAGTCCTTTAGAATTTCTAATTCATAACGCTGTCTCATATTCAACTCCTTTGAGAGAATATATACTGGAGACTTTAATAGTTGATGAAAATCTGAAATCTTTCTTCATACCAATGATGTCTCTAAATCTTTAGAGTGAAAATTAATGCTGCGATTCCAAGTCATGCGCTAGTAATTCAACTCATGAGGTCTCAACTGGCGGGACGCGTACGCAACAACTCTGCCATGTTGCATCAACACACAACCCAATCCCCTGAGTGACGCATCACTATAGATCTCGAATCCTCCAAGACCAGATGGAATGGTCAGCACAGGTGCGGTAGTTATCTTTTCCTTAAGCTCTTGGAAACTACTCTCGCACTTGTCTGTCCACACAAATTTCTCTTCTTTCTTCAGAAGTTTTGTCAATGGCAACGCTAACGATGAGAACCCTTCCACAAACCGTCTGTAATAACCTGCCAAACCCAGAAAAATTCTGATCTTTGTCACTGTAGTCGGTCTTGGCCAGTTGATCATTGCTTCAATCTTACTCAGGTCCACAGAGATTCTTCGCCTGAAATCACGTGACCTAAAAAAGCAACACGAGTTAACCAAAACTCGCACTTGCCGAACTTGCTATACAATTGGTGGACTCTTAATGTCTGCAACACTAGTCTCAGATGACTCTCATGCTCTTCGTCACTTCTTGAATACACCAGAATATCATCGATGAACACAATCACAAACTGATCCATAAATTCTTTGAATATTCGGTTCATCAAATCCATGAAGGCAACAAGAGCATTCGTCGACCCGAATGACATCACTGTGAACTCATAATGACCATACCGAGTACGAAATGCTGACTTAGGAACATCTTCCTTTCTGATCCTCAAGTCGATCTTCGAAGATATCGACGCTCCTTGTAACTGATTAAACAAATCATCGATCCTTGGCAGTGGATACTTGTTCTTGATCGTTACCTGATTGAGTTGTTGATAGTCGATGCATAAGCACAACGATCCATCTTTCTTCTTTACAAACAAAACTGGTGCTCCCTAATGTGATGCACTGGGACGAATGAATCCTTGAACCAATAACTCTTGCATCTGCACCTTCAGTTCTTTCAACTTAGCTAACGCCATCCAGTAAGGAGCCTTAGAGATTAGCTTTGTCCCGGGGGCTAACTTAATCATAAATTCTATCTCTCTTATTGACGGCAGACTTGGCAATTCTTTCGGGAATACATCTGGAAATCCTTGCGTAACTGAAATATCTTCTATTTGCAGTTCCTCAACTGTCATATCCACAACAGTCGCCAGGTAACCTTGACAACCCTCGTCTAATAAACAAGTTGCCTCCTACGACAAGATTATGGAAATCGAGGGTCCTCCTTGACTTTTGATAAAATCACAATTTTCCTTTGTCGACGGATTAAACTGTATCGCATTGTAACAACAATTCATTACAACAAAAACTCCTCGAGCCAAACCTTTTTGTATATGGTATCCAAGTTATACATAGGCAAACCCGTCAAGTACAACTATAGTCAGAGATTCATCTTTCTACCACTTTATTACAACAACAGAAATTTTACAACGTTCACTCAAAATCCTACTGTGCTACTCTGATAAAAACACCTCAAAAACATTCTTCCTTTGCTCGGTGCCTAGTCAGTCCATTCCTGTTTCTTTCGTTATCCTAGTGGTGTTCTATCTGCGGTGCTTTCCCTTTGTCCAGTCCTCCAGTGATGGCGTACATTGTGCCCTGAACTGGTGGTCTCAGCTGATCTCCTTACGGTGTGTTCTGAGGCACATATCCCTTAATCTGGCCCATTGGCAGTGGCGGCGGTAACTGAGGTTGTCCTCTTGGTCTGCTGGGACAATCTCTGGCTCTGTGACCCTACTGGCCACATTCAAAACAGGCGCTCGTCCTTCGGGGGCACTAATCCACAGTGTGCTATCTTCCACAAAGGCGACACATCTCGATTCGACTTAGTCCAGATTTGCCAGCTCCACCCTTCCTGTTGGGCGGGATTTGGAATCTACTTCCAGGCATGGGCCTCTTTCCTTGGCAAATTCCTTCTCGGTGAGAATTAAACCTCGATCCAGACGAGGTGACTTGCTCAGTTAGGCTCCTTTCGAGCAACTATGCTCGATGATAAACCTCTTGATAATCAATCAAATCAAACGGCATCAACAGCTACTTCAACTCGCATCGAAGGCCATCCTTGAACCTTCGAGCTTTCCCCTCAGGGTCTTCGATCAATCTCTGAGTATACTGAGATAGATCCACGAACTTGACTCCATATTGATCAACAATCATTGACCCTTGGCGGAGACGTAGGAATTCTTCTATCTTTTGCTCTCTTGCAGTCCTCGAAAAGTACTGTTCATTGAATGCTTGGAGGAATGCGTCCCATAGCGGAACCACTCCTTCACGAAACACTGTTTATCTGGTAGCTCTCCACCAAGTATTAGCATTGCCCTACAACTGATACACAGCCAGGGTTACCTTTTCTGCCTCAGTGCACATCAGGAGTGCAAAGGCTTTCTCAAGATCTTGTTTCCACAGTGAGGCGGCCTCGAGGTCTCTAATACCCGAAAATCTTGGTGGACTCATCTTTAAAAACTATTCCACCAGCTTATGGATCTATCTTTCTCTCAGCACCTCTATGTTCTTAGCTGGAACATAAGCAGGCGCGGCAGCAGGTGCGGCGGCAGGTGCGGCAATGGCTGCGGCAATGGCTGCGGCCTTAGTAGCAGCGGCAACAACAGCAGTAGTGGCGGCTTGAGCGGCAGCTGCAACGGCGGCAATAAATGCGGCAACTTGATCCCGGGCCTATTGCCCCATCAATTCTCTCATGGCATTTAAGGCCTGATCAATCCTAATATATCCCTAATCACCTGGGGCTGCCACCCAAGCACCAACAAGAGGTGGTGCTTTGCTACTAGCGCTAGCTTATGCTGGCGCTTTACCGCGACCTCCTCTGGTACCGACCTTAGTCGGCGACCTAACCCGAGCCGTAGGCCTAGCGTTTCTCTTACTCGGAGTTCTCTGCTCCGGCTCGCTCATGATTCAGTCTTTTCTACTGAAATCTATCTTCAAAATCCACATTGGATTAGAAGATGAGCGACACATAACAAGCAATATTATCACACAACTACCATCGACATGCACCAGCATGAATTTTAAATGTCTTTCCTACCACTATCCCAAGGTCCATCGCACCTTATCACTCGAATCCCTAACCATTGCTCTGATACCACCTAAACGGGGATATCACGCCTCGATCCTCGGGCACGCACCCATCCCTCACCTTGGTCGATTAATAGCGACATCCCAGGACGCATCGTGACCCTTTCTTTTTAATACACATGCGGAAACATATAAACAATCCCCAGACAATAAAACAATGGGATATGAAAGAACTAAATTCCGAACTTTAAAAAATAACCACACTTATATACATTGCAAACCAGTGCGCATATATATATGGTGGACTACTACACCATATTCAACTTAAACAAGTTCAGAATCAAGGTCTACAAGCAGGGGTGGGGGTTCCACAAACTACGGGTCCTCGTCCTCCTCTTCATCATCCTCCACACTCCAACATGAGCCTTCAGCAAACTACACTGAACTTTCAAGATCTTCAAAATCCAGGTCTGCTGCATCTAGGGACTTAAAATGTTGTCCCACAATCGGGATGAGACTACGTCTCAGCAAGTTCTACCCCTTAAGACCCGATTAGGAAGCCAATACACTCTAGAGGCTGCCTAAGTACAACACGAGTCAGAGGACTTACCTTGGCCTTAGTTTCATCCTCAAATTAACGTTATTTACAGATGCCTTATATCACATCACGCAATCAATTCATAACCTCAGATCAAATTATTGATCAATTGACCTAGTCGATTACATGTCATCTCGATCCCTTTCTTGGTCGGCTCATCTCATAATATCTATAAGTCTGTTCATATCAGGACTGCTCACTTCTAAGCTGATAAATAGATAGTATAGCTCGCTTCTGAGATGATCGGGTATACTGCTCTCTGCTAAGCTACCACATCGCCCTTAGGCTGATATAATATACCGACAATGCTCAATCTAAGCTGATAAGGTATACTGCTCTCTGCTAAATTGCCATATCGCCCGTAGGCTGATATAGTATACCAACATTGCTCTTTGCTAAGCTGCCATATCAGAGCCTGTAGGTTGATATAATATACCGGTATACTGCTCTCTATCTGAGCTGACATATTGCCCGTAGACTAATATAGTATACCATCCCAATCATACAATCGATTCCATCTTTTTATCATTCTTGATAAAAATAGCCGTGTGTGGGTACACGGTCGGCCTTAGCCAAAATATGATAATTTCACTTTTTGAAGAACCCACCAGTTTCAATAGCCCATTACATATTTTTGGCATTGTAAACGGACGCTTGGTAATTTTCCCATTAATTACCAAAATTAATTAATTTAGGAATAAAATCCTAAATGATAATTAATTCAATTAAGCACAAATCAACGCTTAAATAAATAAATGGACTGCACCACAATAATCGGCATAAAATTCCGGTCGTGCCGCCTATCCCGCCTAATTTCCGAAAAATAAATAAATAATTAAATAATTTCGAAAATTATTAAATAAATACAATAAATCCAATTTAGGCCCGTAATGCCTAATTGGAAGCTGAGACGAGCTCGGAAAATTACCGAGACTCGTTCAATAAATACTAAGACCTATTTCCTTGCTAACTACACTATCGATTTGCCTAACACGCATCAATAATTCTCTAATTTAATTACTCTAATCTAATCTATCCACCTAATTACAGTTAATTAAATCTAATCAACCCCTAAGCATCATTAACAGACTAATAAGGGATTAGTGAGTAAAACTCATTTGTTTAACGCACGGGTCAGATCAAATCGACGGGAACGGCACGGGGGTTGCTTTTCTCCAAAGCGAGCTTAGGATTCGAGGCCCGAAAACACCTCAAAATGGGCCCAAAACCTTGTTGGAAACCCACTTTTTTCCCCCTCTGATTTGAGCTGCAAACAAGGGAAATGAAGCTAGTTTAGTGCGGGAATGGCGACGGTGGACCAGTGGATTGCTTGGCGAGGTAACCGACGGCCAAACGACAAAGAAATGGGTTGATCGGAGCTCCGGCGAGTGAGTGGTCGGCAACCGATGGCTCCCGGGGTCAAGGGGGGATGTGTTGGTGGTTGGAACAGGCAAAGCAAGGGTCAGAATTGAGAGAAACTCGTGAAAAATGCGAAACAATGCAGGTGGCTAGGGGACCAACGAATTGGCGATCGGCGGCTTGCGGTGGCTGTACGGGACTGCCAGCGGCTCCGCTTGGGGTGCGGTTGGGCTTGATGGAACGGTCTAGATGTCCTCGTCACGGCGATGGGTGGCTCGTTCGCTGATTCATCATGAAAGTTGACTTTTTACTCGGATCTTTGGTGAAAGGTTAGCTGGAGCAGAAACCGGCAGAAGTGAAAATAGAGGAGGAAAACAGTCCGGCGGTGGTGTGGCTGCTCCGTCGACTTCCTTGGCTGCTAGTGGTCTTCTAATAGCAAGGATGGAGGGAGAGAGAGATGGCTTGGATATCAATGAGGGAGAGAGAGAAGAAAAAGATGAGGTTGGAGTTGGAAGGATAAGGAGAGAGAGGGAAATGATGAGGTTGAAGGGCCCCCTTTGGCTTGGTTTTCAACAAGTTTGTCCCCTCCAACTTGTCCACCAAGCTTGGCTAGCTTACCCTACAATTTTCCAACACATAATCCTTCTAGAAGACTCTTGAATTGGTCCAAATGTTGAGGGTTGAGGGGTGCTACGAATTTCTTGCATTTTCCAAACAATTGGACACCAATTCTCTCTTGACTCACTCTCAATTGGCACTCATAAATTCAATTGGTCATCCATCAATCATCTCGGCATTTTTCCTCACCTATATATCCATCATGCTTCCCAAATTTGCGATCAAAAGCGATCCTCGGCTTTTTCAGCACAAAACGGTCCTATGCCGACTTTTTCCCAAAAATTCTCGGGTTTCAGAAAAATCTTCTGAGACTGAGTCGACACTCCTCTAATTTATTGTGACATGACAGAATCTTCAACTTCTAAAATCAAACTTGAATGCGTGGTTAATTTCCACTTAGCGCGTTTTTAGTGTGACCTAGACTACTGGGTAACTTTCAGAAATTTTTCAGTGCAAATGACCCATGGTCGATTTTCTTCAAGCCACAATAAACCCATTCGACTCAATGGCGACTCTTGGTTGTCGTGAAAATCTCGAGAATTCAAATACAGACACAGGGTACCAAAACAATAACAAAATCAGTCTGGTGCCGGCCGACAAGAATTTTCCAATTTAGTGGCGGCACCCATGATAAGCCACACATCTCAGTCGAACCAGTCTGTCTCTAACTTCAAATCAAATTTATATTATGCCGTAATGGCCTCTAAAGATGAGCACGGTTGAGAAGCCGATTCCTGGTCGAATTCTCAAGTATATTTGTCTTAAAATCCTTAATGGTTTCCCTAGATAGTCTAGTTATCTCGAGAGTGATCAACTCTGAGAATAGCCCTATAGGCGCGACAATGAAATGCCCGATTTATTTAGTAGAAAACAGGACTGAAAATCTGGGATGTTACACTGTTCACCCGAGAGTGAAAATGTGACACCCCGAACCCTTCGCAGGTTGTCACCAGCGCCGGTGTTACACTTAATTTCCTTTTTGCATCTTGTACTTAATATAAGCGTCATTAATCACAGGCATTTTTTTTTTTTTTTTTTTAAATCGGTCCCAACGCGACTCATAGCGGAAGCAAATTAAACATCTCCATCTCTCCCCTTACTAACCATGATACCAATACACACCACTAAACATCAGGATTTTATAAAGAACATCGACACTTTATTTACATATGCTTTTAAGATGGGACTCCTCCTTTTCGGGTCGATACAAAACAAGAAAAGCGAGACAAGATTTTCATGTCCACGCCTAAAATCTCAAAAAGAAACTATCAACCCTCTACATCAAAATCACAACCCCCATCAAAAGTGTCGATTATCTACAAAAAGATGCTCGGCTCCTACTACCCTGTCACGCGTGAGTCTCACACCCAACCCGGTGCATCAGGTGGTGGCGGCGGCAACATCCCTCGCATAGCACCATCTCGACGGACGTGAACAGAAATGAACTCCTGAATGATAGGGCCCCCAGCCAGGCCTATATCGTACATCACTAGACAACGCACTCGGATGAAAGTCAGTCTGGGAACAGAGGGACAGTCTATCTCCGCACATTCGACCTCTACATCTAACGGAAGACCATAAAACGTACCACGCGAGACGGCAGGTAGCGGCATACTTGCTAATCTGAAATGTTATCCCCAAAAGGGGTGAGTACAACTACTCAGCAGATAGGGAAATCCAATAACATTCCAATGCATCATGCATATCATCACACATTGCAAGCATCACTTACCTTGTAATCATGCGTATCAGACATCATCACATCATATACATCACCATCATCATGGCATATCATATATCATTATCATCATCATGCATTTCATCATGCACATCATACCATGGATGATCATCATGTCACATCACACATCACCCTCATGCATCATCATGCATATACTATCATAAGTGATCATCATATCACATCACATGCCATCATCATCATGCATCATCATGCATATATTATCATAGGTGATCATCATATCACATCACATGCCATCATCATCATGCATCATCATGCATATTTTATCATAGGTGATCATCATATCACATCACATGCCATTATCATCATGCATCATCATGCATATATTAATTATCATCTTTATCTTTCAATTTTGATCACCATATCACCCATTTCTCAAATCATCAATATCATCATCAACCCTTCGGGCAGAAACCTCCGACAGGGTACCATTACCAATTTCATCATCAACCCTTCGGGCAGAAACCTCCGACAGGGTTCCATTATCAATTTCATCATCAACCCTTCAGGCAGAAACCTCCGACAGGGTTCCCGGCCAACTCAGCCATCCCATGGCCACCGGGCTTCCGGCCCCCCACATTCCGGGCATCTCGCATCTCAACTAGCATCACGAGGCATTCCCTTCGGGCAGAAACCTCCGACAGGGCTTCCGGCCTTTACCCTTCTAGCCAGGCATCCCGCACCCAAATCCTGGTGTCGCGAGGCATTCCCTTCGAGCAGAAACCTCCGACAGGGCTTCCCGCCCCCCATATTCCGGGCATCCTGAAACTCCCAGGGAATCTCTGGAATTACGCCACCAGGCCACCAAACAACATCCTCCACCACAACTTCATTCTCATCCACATTTATCCTTTTATCTCAATTTAACATGGCAATTGGCATGGCATCAAACACATTACACTTGCATTTCAATTCACATGTCATACACATGCCAAAGCTCAATCACATATGCATTTCAATTCACATGTACAAAGACAAATGAAATTGAATCCATGGCCAAATAAAAATCTATTTTATTTTATTTTTTTATTATATTTTTTATTTTTTTATTTTTTATTATTTTATTATATTTATTTATTTTCATAAATAAATATTTAATATCTATGATTTTCCCAAAATCATAATATTCAAACAATCAAACAAATAGGATCACAATTTCATATAAAATTCATGGCCAAATTGAATTTCTTATAATTTCACAATTTTCACATAATAGCACCTTATATTCGGATAATGGCCAGACTTGCACAGTTTCCGAATAAATTTGATTAAAATACACATATGTCATTCAAAAAATTACGAACTTTTACAGGGTGATAGCCAACACATTTTCGCACCTTTTTCATTGAGAACTTTAAGCCAAATTCTTTTTAGATTAATTTCTATAGCCCTACGAAGCTTCTGGAATCACTACCGCAACGTCCAGAACACTCATCTCCGAATTTCTTAGATTTCACCCATCAAATCTCTTTCGTTTCTTCTGAAATTTGAGTGTGTTATGTAACAAGGTGTCCTTTACAAGTCTCATGAAGGGATCTAGGTCAAATGACCAGATTATGGTCACCGTTTAAGTCCGTGAAGTCTCGGGTATCTCGGTACACTTCATCAGAATCGATCATCTCCAAGATCTAACCGATTCACCAAGTTATACTTGTTATTTTTGCTTCAACTTTTAGTATGTTGTAGCTTAAGGTGTTTCCTACAACTTTCAAGAAGACAACAAAGTGATATTTTCAACATAAATCAACATGCAAACAAGAAATCGACAAGAGGTCAGTGAAAATTTCGTAGATCTAAGTCTCCGTATAAGAGAACTTTTTACCCCTCAAATCTCCATCGTTTTCTACGAATTTTTAGTATGTCATAGTACAAGACGTCAGCTTCAACTTTCATGAAGACACCGAAGCCAAAATCGAACTCCAAACCTACATGCAAACTCGAACAAGCCACTGACTCCAACAAACCGAACGAGAACAGTCACACGGTTTGCAAATATCAACTCTTACCTCGGTTTTTCGCACAAATCACACCTATAATCTAACATGCAAACACCACAACAAACATGCAAAGGAAGTTATGGACTCCACTTGCCTTAAAGATGAGCTAACGGCGATGAACGACAGCGTACGGTGGTCGGACAGGGCGGTCGAACGGCGAGCACATGGCGGCACCTCCCTCTCGGTTCCGCCTTCTTTCTCTCCCTCTCGGTTTCTCTCTTCCGCTCGGGCTCTCTCTCTCGCACACCTCTCTCTTTGGACGAAAATGAAGCAAGGAGTCCGGCCACTCTCTCTCCTAACCCCTTTTATGCCCCCTTTAATCCCATCATTAGTAATGATTAATTCACCTCATGTCCAACCAATGCATGCTCTCCTTTGTGCCACATGTAATTTTTATTTTTGAATTTGAATGGGCTTGGGCTTAGGCCCATCCGGCCACTCCCTTTGGGCTGGTCGAGCTCCCTTCTTGGGCCCTAATGGGCCGACTAGCTTGGCCCACCAAGCTTTAGGCTAATGGGCCCAAGGCCCATTTCGAAAATTAATCCTCTTTTCTCTTTTTTTTTTTTGAATTCCTTTTTATAAATATTTCTAAATTCAAATTTCATCTTGGCCAAAGTCTTGGGATATTTTTAATTATTGAAATTTAAATCATATGGCCAAGCATTAATCTATTAAATTTGAATTTCCACAATCACAAGCATAATTCATTTAAATTAAAAGACTAATTGGCTAAGGCATAAGCCAAAAGAAATTCTATCACCTAATCAAAGATTTTTAACACACCTTAAGGCTCGGCCTTGAATTTCTGGGATGCCACAATTCTCCCCTCCTTAGAGAATTTCGTCCTCGAAATTCAAGCACTACTCGCACCTTCTTGAAATAAATAGGGATACTTTTCCCTCATCTGATCCTCACTTTCCCATGTGGCTTCCTCCACATCATGATGTCGCCATAACACCTTAACCAATGGGATCTTTTTGGTCCTAAGAATTTGCTCCTTTCGATCTAATATTTGCACAGGCTCCTCAATGTACCTTACTTTCTCATCCATTTTGATGGCTTCATGATCGAGTATATGACCAGGATCCGGCTGGTACTTCCTCAACATCGATACATGAAATACATCGTGCAAATTTCCTAACTTAGGAGGTAACGCTAAACGATAAGCCACGTCACCTATTTTCTCAAGTATCTCAAAAGGTCCTACAAATCTGGGGCTTAACTTACCCTTCTTCCCAAATCGAGATACTCCTTTCATTGGAGATACCTTAAGGAATACATGATCTCCTATACTAAATTCCAAAGGCCTCCTACGTCTATCTGCGTAACCTTTCTGTCTACTTTGAGCTGCTCTAAGTCTTTCTCTAATAATATCGACAGCTTCAACGGTAACTTGTACCAGTTCAGGTCCTGTCAATTTCCTTTCACCTACTTCACTCCAACAGACAGGAGTCCTACAACTCCTTCCATATAATGCTTCATAAGGTGCCATGCCTATACTCTTCTGAAAACTATTATTATAGGCGAACTCTACCAAATGCAGTCTTTCATCCCAATTTCCTTTGAAATCAATTACACAAGCTCTTAACATATCCTCCAGTATCTGGATTATTCTTTCTGATTGACCATCGGTCTAGGGATGAAAAGCTATACTAAATTGAAGCTTAGATCCTAACGCAATTTGAAGACTTTTCCAAAAATTCGAAGTAAACCTCGAATCTCGATCTGAAGTAATGGTCACTGGAACACCATGTAAGTGTACTACTTGACTTACATACATGTCCGCATACTTATCCATTGGGTAATCCATGCGAATCGCTAAGAAATGAGCCGACTTAGTCAATCGATCCACTATAACCCAAATTGAATCATGACTACTTGATGTCCTTGGCAATCCTTGCACAAAGTCCATCGTTATATGTTCCCATTTCCATTCAGGAATGTCTAATGGTCTCAAAAGTCCTACGGGTTTTCGATGCTCCGCTTTTACTTGCTGACACGTCAAACATTGAGAAACATACTTAGCCGTATCTGCCTTCATACCATTCCACCAAAATTGCTGACGCAAATTTCTGTACATCTTTGTACTACCTGGGTGGATACTATAATTACTCTTATGTGCCTCCGACAGAATTTCCTTCCTTAATTCCTCATTGTCGGGAACACAAAGTCGTCATTGACATCTTACTATTCCATCATCGGGGATCTGAAATTCCGATCTTTTCCCTAAAGATACAGCATCCTTCACTTTCAAAATCTACGGGTCGATTCTTGCAGAATTTTAATTTTCTGGATAATCTCGGCTCAATCCTTAATGCACTAAGCATACCAAAGTAAGACAATCCACTTCCAATTTAAATTCGGAATTTGCTACAGATTCTAACAATTTCCATTCTGCCATTCTCAAACTAGCTATTTCTACGGCCGACTTTCAACTAAGAGCATCTGCTACTCTATTCGCTTTTCCTGGATGATATCTTATCTCACAGTCATAATCCTTCAATAACTCCATCCACCTCCTTTGTCTCATGTTCAACTCCTTTTGTGAGAACAGATATTTCAAACTCTTATGATCCGTGTAGATCTCAAACTTCTCCCCATACAAATAGTGTCTCCATATCTTCAAGGCAAACACTATAGCTGCTAGTTCTAAATCATGCATCGGGTAATTCAGCTCATGAGGTTTCAATTGTCTGGATGCATAGGCTACAACCTTGCCATGCTGCATCAACACGCATCCTAGTCCTTTGTGAGATGCATCACTATACACCGTGAATCCATCAGGTCCAGTAGGTATAGTCAGAATTGGAGCTGAAGTCAATTTCCTTTTGAGCTCTTGAAAACTCCTTTCACATTCTCCATTCCATTCAAACTTCACATTCTTTCGGGTCAACTTAGTTAAAGGTCCTGCCAGTCTTGAAAATCCTTCAATGAATCTCCTATAATAACTAGCCAATCCTAAGAAACTTCGTATCTCAGTAGGTGTTGTCGGTCTCGGCCAATTTACTACCATTTCAACTTTTGCCGGGTCTACTGCAATTCCTTTTTCCTGACACCACATGTCCTAAAAATATTATCCGATCCAACCAGAATTCACACTTACTAAACTTAGCATACAATTTATGCTCTCTTAGAGTCTGCAAAACTATTCTCAAATGCTGCTCATGCTCTTTAGGCCCTTTTGAATATACCAGAATATCATCAATAAACACAATCACAAATTGGTCTAAATAAGGCTGAAATATTCTATTCATCAAATCCATAAATGCAGCAGGGGCGTTAGTCAATCCAAATGGCATAACAAGGAACTCATAGTGCCCATAATGAGTTCTAAACGCAGTCTTAGGAATGTCCTCCTTCTTAATTCTCAACTGATGATATCCTGACCTCAAATCAATCTTAGAGAAAACTGAACTTCCCTGGAGTTGGTCAAATAAATCATCAATTCTAGGCAAAGGATACTTATTCTTAATGGTCACCTGATTCAACTGCCTATAGTCAATACACAAGCGCATCGATCCATCTTTCTTTTTCACAAACAAGACCGGTGCACCCCAAGGTGAAGTACTTGGTCTAATGAATCCCTTATCAAGCAATTCTTGCAGTTGTACTTTCAACTCCTTCAATTCAACTAAGGCCATTCTATACGGGGCTTTTGATATTGGTCCTATTCCAGGCATTAATTCAATTTCAAATTCAATTTCCCGCTCTGGCGGCAATCCAGGCAATTCTTCAGGAAATACATCTTGAAATTCGTTAACTACACGAACTTCCTCAAGATTAGGCTCCTCCCTAGCATAATCTCTAACTATAGCTAGGTACCCTTGACATCCTTCGTCAAGTAACTTACATGCTTCTACTGCCGAAATAAGCGCTACAGGAAAATGGGTTTGACCTCCTAAAAATTCACAACTAGACTGATCAGGTAAAATAAATTGTACCACCCTTCTATAACAATCCATTCTAGCCCGATACTTACGAAGCCAATCCATTCCTATAATAACATCAAAATCATACATAGCCATTACAACCAAGTCTATTTCCATGTCCTTTCCTCCCATTGATATCTTACAATTTCCACACACCAATGTAGACAATACCATATCCTTTAAAGGCGTGGAAACACAAAGAGGCGTCTCAAGAGGCATAACTTCTATCTTATTCAAACATCTATATCTTTCAGACACAAACGAATGTGTTGCACCCGTGTCAAACAATGCATATGCCTTTTCACCATTAATAAGAATCGCACCTGAGATTGGAAGCTTCCGCTTCCTCCTGGGTAATCGCATACACCCTTCCTTGTGCAGGTGGTCTCTGAGGATTTCCTTGCGGGTTCGACCTAACAGCACTGTGATATCCCTGTCGCACTGAGCCAACACTCACTTGCGACCTCTCTTGCGGGCAATTCCTCCTAAGATGACCTACTTGTCCACAGCTAAAACATTTCTGCTGTCTAGTACAAGGTCCTAGGCCATGTCTCCCATTACACCTCTAACAAATACCAGGCTGATAGGGTGCTTTCCCTATATTTAGACCACTCCTTGCCCCTCCAAAATTTCCAAAATTACCCTTCTTCTTCACATTCCAAGTCTGACCTTGACCAGAATAAGGCCTCTTCCCCTTTTTCACATCACTAAAATTCAATGGTTTCTTAAACTCCGACCGCTCTCTCAACAACTCCTGCTCCACTAACTGCGCCCTTTCGTAAATCTCATTATAATCTCTTATGTTCAAAGGCACCAATTGCTTTCTAATGTCAGTCCTCGGCCCTTTCGGGAATCTCTTAGCCTTCTCTCCGATCCTCAATCAATCTAGGAGCATATCTAGACAATTAAGAAAATCTAGCCTCATACTGATCTACAGTCAACCCCTTTGTTCTAGCTGAACAAATTCAGTAATCTTTCTATCCTTAGCACAATCAGAGAAATGCTTCCTATTAAAAGCTCTAACAAACTCTTCCCAGCTCACATCAACACCTGGTGGAAAGATTATATCCTTCGAAGCTCTCCACCAAAACTTCGCATTTCCCTCCAATTGGTACTCTGCTAAGACTATTTTCTCAGCATTAGTGCAGTCCAACAGCCGGAAAATTCTTTCCATTCCATCAATCCATTGCTCTGCCTCCTCAGGACTTCCCATTCCATTAAACTTAAGTGGCTTCAGCTTCAAAAACTGCTCCACTAGTCCTTGAGTACGGCGTTCTGCTCCGGGCTGTTGCTGCGCCTGCCTCTCCATCAGATTTCCAATATTGGCTAATGCCTGTAGGATATCTTCCATTCGGGGTTCAGCCCTTGCAGCAGAGGCTTCAGCTCTGGATGGATGAGCACTTCCAGCTCGCACCATGACTCTCCTACAATTTTCAAGCATTGCCTCAGGAATAATCTGAGACTCACTGCCTCCACTCAAAGCAATTACTATCACTACATAAGTAACATATACATGTTATTGGTACCTAAAAATAACTCAAAGCAAACTACTAGGGATCTACGAGTGAATTCTCATCACCCGTTATTCAATTATTTCGTTTTAGACCCTATGGTGTGTATTGTTATCATGTTCCTCAATTTCCAAATGAGGCTCCTTATCACTCCACCTATAACCATTTGCTCTGATACCAAAAAAGAAGGCGGCTGTGACACCCCGAACCCTTCGCAGGTTGTCACCAGCGCCGGTGTTACACTTAATTTCCTTTTTGCATCTTGTACTTAATACAAGCGTCATTAATCATAGGCATTTTTTTTTTTTAACGAATCGGTCCCAGCGCGACTCATAGCGGAAGCAAATTAAACATCTCCATCTCTCCCCTTACTAACCATGATACCAATACACACCACTAAACATCGGATTTTATAACGAACATCGACACTTTATTTACATATGCTTTTAAGATGGGACTCCTCCTTTTCGGGTCGATACAAAACAAGAAAAGCAAGGATTTTCAACCACATGCCCGCCTAAAATCTCAAAAAGAAACTATCAACCCTACATCAAGCGCACATGACATCCCCCCATCAAAAGTGTCGATTATCTACATCAAAAGATGACTCGGCTCCTACCCTTCACGCGTGAGCCTCACACCCAACCCGGTGCATCGGGTGGTGGTGGCGGCAACATCCTCGCATAGCACCATCTCGCGAACGTGCACGAAATGAACTCCTGGAATGATAGGGCCCCCGCCAGCCTATATCGTACATCACTAGACACGCACTCGGATGAAAGTCGGTCGGGGATAGAGGGACAATCTATCTCCGCACACTCGACTCTACATCGACGGTAGACCATAAAAGGTGCCACGTGACGGACGGTAGCGGCATCTTTGCTAATCTGAAATGTTATCCCCAAAAGGGGTGAGTACAACTACTCGCGGATAGGAAATCCAATAACATTCCAATGCATCATGCATATCATCACACGTTGCAAGCATCACTTATGTCCTTGTAATCAATCATCATATATCATGTCATCATCATGGCATCATCATATCACCATCACCATCATCATGCATATCATATATCATGGATGATCATCATATCACATCATATCATTATCATCATCATGCATTTCATCATGCATATCATCACCATGGATGATCATCATATCATCATGCATACCACATCACCATCATCATGCATCATCATGCATATATATCATAGGTGATCATCATATCACATCACATGCCATCATCATCATGCATCATCATGCATATATTATCATAGGTGATCATCATATCACATCACATCACATGCCATCATCATCATGCATCATCATGCATATTTTATCATAGGTGATCATCATATCACATCACATGCCATTATCATCATGCATCATCATGTCATGAGTTAATTATCATCTTTATCTTTCAATTTTGATCACCATATCACCCATTTCTCAAATCATCAATATCATCATCATCAACCCTTCACGGGGTACCATTATCAATTTCATCATCAACCCGACGTAGAAACCTCCGACGGGGTTCCATTATCAATTTCATCATCAACCCTTCGGCGAAACCTCCGACGGGGTTCCCGGCAAACTCAGCCATCCCATGGCCACCGGCTTCCCGGCCCCCACATTCGGGCATCTCGCATCTCAACTAGCATCACGAGGCATTCCCTTCGGCAGAAACCTCCGACGGGGCTTCCGGCCTTTACCCTTCTAGCCAAGCATCCCGCACCCAAATCCGGTGTCGCGAGGCATTCCCTTCGGCGAAACCTCCGACGGGGCTTCCGGCCCCCCACATTCCGGGCATCCCGAAACTCCCGGGAATCTACGGAATTACGCCACCAGGCCACCGAGACAACATCCTCCACCACAACCTCATTCTCATCACATTTATCCTTTTATCTCAATTTAACATGGCAATTGGCATGGCATCAAACAATCACACTTGCATTTCAATTCACATGTCATACACATGCCAAAGCTTAATCACATATGCATTTCAACTTAATACATGTACAAAGACCTCATCACACAAGTGCCACACAAATGGAATTGAATCCATGGCCAAATAAAAATCTATTTTATTTTATTTATTTATTATTTTATTTATTTATTATTTTATTATTATTTTATTATATTTATTTATTTTCATAAATAAATATTTAATATCTATGATTTTCCCAAAAAATCATAATATTCAACAATCACTAATAGGATCACAATTTCATATAAAATTCATGGCCAAATTGAATTTCTTATAATTTCACAATTTTCACATAATAGCACCCTATATTCGGTTAATGGCCAGTCTTGCACAGTTTCCAAATAAATTCGATTAAAATACTCATATAGCCTTAAAAAATTACAAAATTTTACAGGGTGATAGCCAACACATTTTCGTACCTTTTTCGTGAATAACTTTAAGCCAAATTATTTTTAGATTAATTTCTATAGCCCTACGAAACTTCTGGAATCACGACCGCGACGTCCAGAACACACTTCTCCGAAATTTGTAGATCTCACCCATCAAATCTCTTTCGTTTCTTCTGAAATTTGATTATGTTATGTAACAAGGTGTCCTTTACAATGCTCATGAAGGGATCTAGGTCAAATAACCAGATTATGGTCACCGTTTAAGTCCGTGAAGTCTCGGGTATCTCGGTACACTTCATCAGAATCGATCATCTCCAAGATCTAACCGATTCACCAAGTTATACTTGTTATTTTTGCTTCAAATTTGAGTATGTTGTAGCTTAAGGTGTTTCCTACAACTTTCAAGAAGACAACAAAGTGAGATCTCCAACAGAAATCAACATGCAAACAAGAAATCGACAAGAGGTCAGTGAAAATTTCGTAGATCTAAGTCTCCGTATAATAGAACTTTTGACCCCTCAAATCTCCATCGTTTTCTACGAATTTTTAGTATGTCATAGTACAAGACGTTAGCTTCAACTTTCATGAAGACACCGAAGCCAAAATCGAACTCCAAACCCACATGCAAACTCGAACAAGCCACTGACTCCAACAAACCGAACGAGAACAGTCACACGGTTTGCAAATATCAACTCTTACCTCGGTTTTTCGCACAAATCACACCTATAATCTAACATGCAAACACCACAACAAACATGCAAAGGAAGTTATGGACTCCACTTGCCTTAAAGATGAGCTAACGGCGATGAACGACAGCGTACGGTGGTCGGACAGGGCGGTCGAACGGCGAGCACACGGCGGCACCTCCCTCTCGGTTCCGCCTTCTTTCTCTCCCTCTCGGTTTCTCTCTTCCGCTCGGGCTCTCTCTCTCGCACACCTCTCTCTTTGGACGAAAATGAAGCAAGGAGTCCGGCCACTCTCTCTCCTAACCCCTTTTATACCCCCTTTAATCCCATCATTTGTAATGATTAACTCACCTCATGTCCAACCAATGCATGCTCTCCTTTGTGCCACATGTCATTTTTATTTTTGAAATTGAATGGGCTTGGGCTTAGGCCCATCCGGCCATTCCCCCTTGGGCTGGTCGAGCTCCCTTCTTGGGCCCTAATGGGCCGACTAGCTTGGCCCACCAAGCTTTAGGCTAATGGGCCCAAGGCCCATTTCCAAAATAATCCTCTTTTCTCCTTTTTTTTTTTGAATTCCTTTTTATAAATATTTCTAAATTCAAATTTCATCTTGGCCAAAGTCTTGGGATATTTTTAATTATTGAAATTTAAATCATAATCTGGCCAAGCATTAATCTATTAAATTTGAATTTAAATCACACAAATCATTCAAATTAAAAGACTAATTGGCTAAGGCATAAGCCAAAAGAAATTCTATCACCTAATCAAAGATTTTTAACACACCTTAAGGCTCGGCCTTGAATTTCTGGGATGCCACAGAAAAATTGCCTTGTTTCATGTGTGTTGATTTTATGAAGTGAATGGATGTGTAAATGCATGGGCATCCGCATGAATTGAGTAATGATTTGTGTAATTGTGTGATGTTTGTGAAATATAGGTAGTTTAAGTGGAAAATACCGGGCTTCGGTTTATAACGCCAAAAATGTGTTTTTGGACTGTTGAAAATGGTGAGATTTATGGAAAGTAAAATATTGTATTTTGGCTAAGGCCGACCGTGTACCCACACACGGTTATTTTTATCGAGTATGGTATACTATATCAGCCTATGGACGATATGTCAGCTTAGTAGAGAGCAGTATATCAGTATACTATATCAGCCTACGGGCGATATGTCAGCTTAGCAGAGAGCAGTATACCTTATCAACTTAGATTAAGCAATGTCGGTATACTATATCGGCCTACGGGTGATATGTAAGCTTAGCAGAGAGCAATATACCCGATCATCTCAAAAGCAAGCTATACTATCTATTTATCAGCTTAGCAGTGAGCATTCCTGATATGAGCGGACTTTATAGATAGTATGATTTGAGCCGACCAAGGAAAGGGTCGTGATGATATGTAATCGACTGAGTCGATTGATCGATAGCTCGGTCTAAATTGATGCATTGATGTGTGAAATTGTTATATGCATTAATTATATGCATGAGTGAATCACATCATTTATGGCACACACGCATGAATCGATAACGTGCAGAGTGTGGCAATGGCCAGGTGAGATCGCTTGTGACGCGACTCGTATGTGATTGATGAACTGCATCATCTAATGGCCATGTGCATTGCGTGTATTGTGTTGAGTTATAACGTGCAGGGTATGGCATACCGGGTAAAGTTGCATGGGAACTGACTATTGATTGTCAGTTGTTAATCTTTGGTTTGTTTGTGTGGTGGTTTTGAAGAGATACCCGAGTCAAGTTGGTGTACTAACCGGGGCTTAGGGGAGGACTCACTGAGATTTATATCCCACTGGTTATTGTATAACCATTTTTAGGTCCCTAGTGTAAAGATCATGGAGCTTGAAGCAGAAGGGTCAGGAGTATAGGTGGCTCAATAGTTCTTTATAAGATAGACTGTCTGTATAAGCTTGTGGTGTTTATGAAAGTGTACTTGACTTGAAGCTGGTTGTCCTGCATTTCTATCCCATGTATGTTGTTGTCAGGGGATTAGTTAATTCGCTTCCGCATGTGCAATAAAATGACAAGGGTCGGTGACGAGTCCTTGGAGCGTCGCAAAATTTTATTGACCACCGAGGGATGTGCGTGCGCTCGAGGTTTGGAGCATGACAGGAGGAGCATGAGTGAGCCAACACTTTACATCAAGACCCAAGGTAATTCTGACACACTTATTGTCTCTCTATATGTGGATGATCTCATATATACAGGGAACAATGAGACAATGATTTGCGAATTTAAAGATTCAAGATGACGGACTTGGGCTTGATGAACTATTTCCTCGGTATTGAAGTCAATCAAGATGAAGGAATTTTCATTTCGCAAAAGAAATATGCAGAAAAGCTCCTTGAAAAATTCAAGATGAATAATTGCAAAACAGTGGCAACACCACTTGTGATGAATGAGAAAAGAAGATGGAGCAAAAAAAGCAGACGCTTCACTCTACAAAAGCCTAATTGGGAGTCTACTATATCTTATTGCTACATGGCCAGATATTATGTAGTTGACAAGTTTACTATCACGTTTCATGCAGAATCCAAGCCAAGTCCATTTTGGAGTAGCCAAGAGAATTCTAAGATACTTAAGAGGAACCACTAATTAT
Organism: Eucalyptus lansdowneana; assembly: GCA_017140395.1. Classification (NCBI taxonomy): domain Eukaryota; kingdom Viridiplantae; phylum Streptophyta; class Magnoliopsida; order Myrtales; family Myrtaceae; genus Eucalyptus; species Eucalyptus lansdowneana. The sequence continues at coordinate 3,666,337 of CM029484.1, read as the reverse complement.
GGTATTTGGTACCGACCTAGTGCAATAGCTAAACTAATCGGTTACACTAATAGCGATTCGGCATGATCATCTGATGACAAGAGGAGCACCACTGGTTATGCATTCACATTAGGTTATTGAGTATTTTCATGGACATCTAAAAAATAAGACTCAGTGGCACAATCTACTGTAGAAGCAGAATATTTTGCGGCTGCTACAACTACTAGTCATGCAATATGGCTTCGAAGAATTCTAGAAGACATTGAAGAACTACAGATGGAATCAACACCAATATTTTGTGACAACAAGTCTACGATAGCAATATAAAAAAATCTAGTCTTTCATGAAAGAACGAAACATATTGATATAAAATATCACTTCATTCGTGAAGTGCAAAATAAAGGAGAGATCAAGCTGAATTATTGTAAGACTGTAGACCAAATTGCGGACATATTCGCTAAAGTACTACCAACAGCAAAATTCGAGACATTGAGAAGCATGCTCGGAGTATCACAAAAATGGATCAAGGAGGAATGTTAAAAAGTGATCCATTTTTGGAAAGTCCTAGAACACACTAGCCTACACATGCTTAAGAATTAAGTATACTTAATGGAGAAGGAAAAAGTGGTGGCAACAACTTCCTCTAAGTCGGCATCAGTGTACGTGTGAAGGAAGAAAAGCCAGCTGGAAGTTGGCCGAATTAAGTCAAAAAGAGTGGCTACTTGTAAAATGTCAAAGTCGGTTGAAGCTTAGGCGGTGAAGAGTCAAATAAGCGTGTCCAAGTTGAAGACTGCTTGGTGAGCTGTCCATGTCGGTCAAGAAGCTGTATAAAAGGAGGGTGTGTTCGTTCATTTGTAAGAACGACAACTAGAACAATGAGAGAAAACGTGGGTTGAGAGAACCATAAACTAGAAACTAAGAGACAGCAACTCCAGTATCTTTTGTACCGAAAAAGTCCTTGAATAAAATTTAGTTTGTGCTGTCATTCATTTTTCACTTCATTCCTTAGCTCCCTTACCATATTTCATACACACTTCCACACACAAGCTTCCGCAAAAATCCAACAGATTGAATAGCAGAATATGCATGTGGGAGATCCTTATTTCTACTGTTTTCCGAAAACAAAACGAGCATCTTGTGTGATCATCATTTAATCTCATATGAGCTATTGAGAACTCAACCCCCCATAGATCATTCCCGACTAATTAAAGTTCAAGACAAGTAGTTAACAGCACATAGAATTCAATACAATACTAAAAAAATGAGGACGGGAATAATTGGGAACTCAGCATTATCGAGCTACATGGAGCAAATTTTTTGTTGTTGAAGAATTCTCCTTAACACACAGAGAGATAATGTTGAGAGAAGTACCACGATAATCAACACAAGAATTCAGTTTGACCACAACCGGTCTCCCGAGAATAGATTTCTAGAAATCCACGGGGGTTTTTGTGGTGGCCGACCCTTTCTCTCCTCCTCCGCTCCTCCTCCTAATCCTCGACCGGTGCTTCCTTTACTCGAAACAAGGAAGATCCATAATCATAATTCAATCAAGCGGAAAAGAAACCAAAAATTGCCAACTAAATTTACATAGAGAAAGGGCTGGTGAGCAAACAAAATCTATTGCAAATCCCCCGTTCACCTCCAACCATAACTCCTCAAATGCCGAAACAAGGGAGGACCTCATCTCATTCCCTGTTTCAAGTTATTTCTTGGAATAATGGATGGTGGAGTCCAAGGGTGTCAAAACCGAATCAAACTGAAACTTCGTGTATTTTCGGTTCGGATGACCGAAAAGTAATAATTTTGTTTTTTGATTCGGCTCGATTAACCGAGTCAAACCAAAATTCTCAACAAAACTTAGATGCCCAACTTAAAATCTTTCTTCTTTCTCATCCTTTATTCAGTTTGGTTTCAATAAACAAGGCAAAAATAAGAAAACAAAAAAATCGAACCGAACCAAATCGAACTAAATCGGATTTTCAATTCGGTTTGTATTCGGTTTAGTTTGGATTTGATTCGAGTTGGTTTCGCACCTTTATCGGTTTGGTACCGTGCACACCCATTGGTGATCGTTTATACGAAGGAAATCAAAGAATGGACAGTGATAATGATGATGAGGAAACGGATAATCTTGTCCAATTTAATTTTTTTTAGAATGTTAAAAAGAGTTCACTTTAATTGCTATTCTCCTTTCTTATTTATTTATTTATTTTTTTTACTTTCGATTTTCAACCTTTTATTTTCTTCTCTCAACAAATAACTTTCTTAACGGTGCGGTCATATGTTGTACTAGCCGGTCTGTCTAAGCTTAACGAGAAATAAATAATTTATCAAAAATATTTCTATAAGTTATATGATTTATCAAAAATATTTCTTAAATTAATAATTTTTACTTGTTTTGTCAAATCGTCGTCTCCGTGCATTGAATTGGTTCGAGGAGTCCGTCTAGGAGCAGGACGAGCGTTTTCTACAAGCTTTCGAGTGATTATGTTGCTCGGAGACCAGTGTAGGAATCCTTGGAAGCAGATCAGGATGGGGAAGCTGGTGGAAGATGTCGATGCTCTCGCTGGGACTATATGCTGCTATAAGGTAAATGAACTGAGCTTTGAACAGCTATCGGATGGTGATAATTTTATTTCTGGTTCTGAACGTGGTGCCATTTGTTTTCTGCGACGTTTCTCCAGCTTAAGTTTCTCGGTCTGAATGACGGTTCGATGGTTGAAATGTGGTTTTAACCGATTTTTGAGCATTTTTTGTCCCGCATATTGCTTGTATCAACGCAATGCATACTGCGTCATTGTAAGAAAGAGAGTTCCTATGATGTCATTGACACTACTAGAGTTTATTAATACAGTTTGTGGTGCTTTGATGAATTCCTGATATAAAACTGACAGATGCTGGTGCTTAGTCGGTGGGTAGTCAGTTCTAGCACTCTGCTATTCATAGTTTGAATGTCAAGTCCTCGTCTGAAAATCTAGAATTGGCCATCTGGTAATTAGAGAATTTATTGAACAAACATGCTGCTGCTTTGCCGTAAGAAGAACTTTGTCTCCATCGTTTTTTTTTTTTTTTTTTTGGTAAATTTTAACTTTAAAATATATATTTTTTTTTGTAAAGACTTTGTCTCCATCGTTCGTATATGTGCTGTTGACACCTAAATTTTTCCTATTTTATTTATGACTCAGTCGCATACAAAATTAAGAATTAGTCACTACCAAAAAAAAAAAAACAAAACAAAAAGAGAAAAAAAAAAGAAGAAACAACAAAACAAAAAAAAAAAAGAAAGAAAAAAACAAAACAAAAAAATCTAGAGGTCGGGTCGGGCCGGATCCAGCATTGGCCCGGCCGCCGCCCGACTCTCTTTCCTCCCCGTGCGCGCGGAGCCCAGCACAGCTCCTTCCTTCTTCGCGTGAACTTGCAGCAAAGGAGAATAGCAGAACCAGAGGGGGAGAAGACAGAGGAAAAGATAAAAAAAAAAAAGGAGACAGAGAGCGAGAGGGAGAGAGTGACAGGAGGGGGCTGCCGGCCTCCTCGCGCCACCGCCATTCCACTCTAGTCGACCGCCGTCCCACCAGCCGTCGGAAGTCCTCCTCGTCCGCGAGTTCACGCCACCGCTTCACCTGGGAACTCGCGTCACCACTGTGCCAGCGCTGCCTAACGCTGGCAGCCGAGCCATCGTCTCCGCAATGCAGCAGCTCGCCCCTGCCTCTGCTCGTTCGCCGATCTCTGCTGCGAGCTGCCGCCTCCGAGCACCACCGCTGCGACGCCTGATCGCTTTTGTCACTGATCGCTCGCCGCCTCAGAATGCTGATGCCCGCTGCCACCACAACCCAGCGCCTCCGTCCTTGCGCGTCTACCCGAGCACCAGATCCCGAGTCCTCGCGTCGCCATTGCCGTCAACGCAGAAACCCTAGAGAAGAAGGTTAGAAGCCAGGTCGGGTGCGGTTCGCGAACCAGGTAAGGTTTTGAACGATTTGGGCTGGGTATGTTAGGGCTAGGCTTGGGCTAATTTAGGACGTGGGCTTATCGGCTTTATTTTTTTAAAATAAAAAGATTAGAACAAATTGGGCCCGCTAGTTAGGCCCAATATGGACCAAGGAAAGGCCCGACCAAGGCTGGTCAGGCCTTACCTTTGGCGAGCCGATCGGCCCGACTCCCTAGCCGAACCAAACCCTCCGACCAAACTCGACCAGGTTTTTTTTTAATTAATTAAAAAAATTTTAAAAAATTTTGAAAAATACAAAAACGATGCGGTTTGGTTCGAAATTGCCATATCTTGTTTTCTTAGTGTAATTAGGCTTTTATTTACTCGTATTTTGATTATATCGTATATTTAATTTGCATATCTTATTATGTTTAATTGCACGTGTTTAATTTTACTGCAATTAGGATCTTGATAGTTATAATTGTTACCTTAATGATTACGCTCCCGCATGATCACCTCACATGTTAGTCGATAGGTATAAAATCAATCCAAACTGCTTGAAAAAAAATCCTTTATTTTAAAATGAACAAAATTAGGTACCGAAATGGCACTAATTGGTCAATTAGTGTAATCAAGTCCCCGACCCTAGATTCTCTAGTTGCGTAGGAAGTGAGGTACACTCTCATGCCTCACTTGGTTTCTAGCTGACCCCAATAGGCTAGTGGCGACTCCTTTTGTGCAAAATTCTTAAAAATATCCCAATGTCACGCGGGGTATGGGCTTGGGAGAGCCCGCGCCTAATCATGGGCCTTAGGCCTGTTATTTAGGCAATACTCCTAAACCTACTCCCTCCCCCCGAGGGTAGGTCGCGACATGTGCATATCTAAATTGGTTATCAATCTTTGTCCATATCAAGTTCTGCAACCAGAATGCCTAAGTTCTCTAGTCATTAGCCATGGTTCGTACAGTGTGGGAAGTCTTCATTAGAATTGTGCGTAACAGAACATCCCCGTTGTATTCAGCCTTTTGCTTTTGGACCAGCATTGCTTCAGCGAGAATGGCACTGCAAGGCCTCTATTATTAGTCACTGCTTCCGTCGACAGAATGGTTCTCAAGAGGCCAATCTATATTGACATTGAATTGCAAATGGCGTCAGCTATTACATGGGTTGGACGCTCGTCAGTGGCAATCCAACTGGAAGTAACTCAGTCCATAGAAGGTATCATATGAGACAGTACTTCCAATCGTTGATAGTATGCTACTTCCTCCCCTCAAGTTGATGATTGCTTTATTGGCTTATGGGACGAGAATATACATTTCCATCTGCTACCACTAAGCAGTTGCAAGAGTCACATTACTCCTGATCCCGAAGGATGATGTCACTGTGATGGCCATGCTTTAAATGTGTGTTTATTCTTCTCCAACCATATTTACTCTTGCATGTTTTCTTGACTCTACTCATAAAAACTATGGAGAAGTTTGCTGATTTGCTAGCCATTTACCATTCTCTTATTACCAAAAATAAAAATAAATAAATCAAACCCATCCAAACTATGGAGAAACTTGCTAATCAACATCCTCTTGCCAAGAAATATTGGCATTTTGTCGAGGTTTTTGACATGTTCAAGCCCAATTATCAGATGTCAGATCTTCATAAACCTTTCCATGATATAGTCTCATTACTGATCCATTCTGCTGTTTACCTTATTCAAATAATTTCCTGCAGAAATCCGGGATTCCTCAGATTTAGTTGTACTTACTGCCAATTTCACATTTGTGGCTCGTGATTTTTAGGGGATATATATCTTTACTCCCCCTTCTTTTGGGCCCAAGCTATCTACCATCCCTTAACATAATGATCATGCATAAGAAAATTTAAATAGAGGAACAGGAATGAACCTGGTCACCTAGTCGGGGATACTCGAAGTCTATCTTTAATCCTATCGTATGGTGAACGAACCTCGTGAAGTTACCATGTCTTTTGGTAGACTTGGTTCTAGATAACCATGTCTTAGATACTCCTAATAAATCTGTTGTTATTTCATCTATCATCCTAATAGGTGTCAAACGAATTCTACTTTACATCAACTATACATCCTGAGGCCTTTAATGATGGATTGAGAATTCGGAAGTCCCATCCATTGAAGAAGAGACGTGGCTGTTGGAGCTGTGTCTCAGTGCTGCTGCTGATGTTCTTTCATTTTATTTATTACTCAGTTGATTTTATTTGTTAGGTGGTTGGTTTGTTAGCTATTTTCTAGGAAGTGGAACAAGTCCGTCTTACACGTTGGTGTGTGGTTCTGTTTTGCACGTTTGTGTGCAGCTCCAAAAGAGGTTCTTATTTAGCTTGTACTTGACAGTTTTTTTTAGAATGTATGAAGTTTAATGTTCTTCTCATTCCTTCTCTCTCTGTGTAACAAGAAGTTGGTGAGTATTAGTTGAATATATTAGCAATAACAGTGGTATCAGAGCTTCTCTGGGATCTTAAGGGACTGTGAAGTGAGGGTAAGTGAGTGAAGACTGCTTCCAATCTGCAAAGAAAAAGCTTATGGAGGCAGGATCGAGTGGATTCTCTATAATGGCTGCTCCAGTCTTTATTGGGGAAAATTATCAAGCTTGGGCTGTCAAGATGACGGCATTCTTGGAGGGTCATGATTTATGGGAGGCTGTGGAGAATGATTATGAGGTTGCTCCACTTCCAAACAATCCGACCTTGAATCAGATAAAGTACCATAAAGAGAGAATCACAAGGAAGGCCAAGGCAAAGTCTTGCTTGTATGCTGTTGTCTGACCCCCTATCTTCACAAGGATCATGAGATGTGATTCTACAAAGGCAATATGGGATTTCTTGAAGGATGAATACGAGGGAGACGAGAAGATAAGGAGCATGAAGGTGCTAAATCTCTTGAGAGAGTTTGAGAGATAGTAGATGAAGGATTTAGAGTCAGTGAAGGAATATTCTGATAGGCTGATTGACATAGCTGAAAAAATTAGAGTCTTAGGGACTGACTTGAAAGATGAAAGGCTGGTTCAGAAGATCTGGTGTCTCTTCCAGAGAAGTTTGAAGCCACCATAACTTCTCTAGAAAATACAAGAGACTTAGCTGACATAAAGCTTGCAGAATTGTTAAATGCCCTGTAGGCACAGGAGCATAGAAGACTGATGAGAAGAGAAGAGCCTATAGAGGGTGCATTGCAAGCTAAAGTGAAGTCCAATGATGGAGGCAAAAGGAAGAAATGGAATCAGTCCAAAGGAAACGCAGGTGACTCCAAGTTTGCAGCAAAAGAAGGAAGTTCTAGTGGGTCAGGTGTCACGCCCCGATCCTCCGAGCACATGCCCATCCCTCTGTGGTCGATTAAATAGCGACGTCCCAGGACGCATCGTCGACCCATTTATTTTAATGCGCACGTGGAAGTGAATAATTAAATCCCAAAACAACAACAAGATGGGATAGAAAAGAAATGCCATAAATTTTTAAAAACCAAACCACACTTGTATACACATATCATACTATGTCATATACAATACTAGTTGACTATATTCAAGGTCTGCAAAAGGGGGGAGTAAAAAGCTATAGATCCTCAATCATTCAAGTCCCCCTCAGAATACATCGGGGACCCTGAATCCAACAGGTTCGGGTCCACCACTGAACCTTTAGGAGGATCTGACGTGCCTTTCCCAAAAGCAACCTCCAGCATCGACATCGGGACCTCAAACTCAGGTATGGGACCCTCTCTCTGCCCATTCCGCTCCTGACAATACCATGTTCTGTATTGATGCGGTACCTTATGGGGTAAGGCCTCATCAACCCAGACCATGGACCTCATCAGCTCATAAACCCATCCTCTTGGGTTTCCATGTAGTGGAATATAATACTTCTGCTCGGTGACCTTCTTCGGTTGACCAAAACACTCCAAAGGAGCTGCCATCTGAGGATCTGAAAATGTTATCCCACAATGGGATGAGACGACGTTTCAGTGAGTTCACCCCCTAAGTCTCGACTAGGAAGAAAATACGCCTCAAGGGCTGCCTAAGCATAAGCACAAGCCAGAAGACTTACCTTTGCCTCGGTTCCTTCCTACAAGTCAGTACGATTCATAATTTCAACGAATCACTTCAACAAATCAAAACATCTCGGATCGAACCATTGATCAATCGACCTAGTCAATTCCATGTCATCAAGACCATCTCTCGGTCAATCCATTCATTACTATCTATCAAGTTTGATCCCATTAAGAACTACTCACTCTAAGCCGAAGATAGATAGTATAGCTCGCACTAAGCTAGCCATAAGGTGTGTTAAAGTCTTTAATTAGGTGATAGAATTTCCATGGCTTATGTTTTAGCCATTAGTCTTTTAAATTTGATGATTTGTGCTTGTGATTGTGGAAATTTAAATTTAATAAGATTAATAATCTATGCTTGGCCATATGATTTAAATTTCAATGAGCAAAAATATCCTAAGACTTTGGCCAAGATTAAAAATTGAAATTTAGAAATATTTATAGAAGGAATTTCAAAAAAAAAAAAAAAAAGAGAAAAAGAGGGTTAAAATTTTTGGAATGGGCCTTGGACCCATTGGCCTAAAGCTTGGTGGGCCAAGCTAGTCGGCCCATTAGAGCCCAAGAGGAGGATTCGACCAGCCCAAGGGGAGTGGCCGGATGGGCCTAAGCCCAAGCCCAATCAAATTCAAATTAAAACCCAATAAGACAAGTGGCAAATGGCAAGAGCATGCATTGGTGGGATTGTAGGCAATCTCATGATTACTAATCATGGGATTAAGGGAGTATAAAAGGGATGAGGAGAGAGAGATGGCCGGTTCTTTGCTTCATTCGGCCAAGAGAGGGTGAGAGAGAGAGAGAGAGTTCGAGAGAAAGGGAGAAACCGAGAGGGAAGGAGGCGGAGCCGAGGGGTGCCGCCGTTCGTTCGCCGTCCGATCGCCGTGTCCCGCCGCCGTTCGTCGTCGTTTGCTCATCTTAGAGGCAAGTGGAGTCCGTAACTTCTCTTGCATGTTTGTTGTGGTGGTTGCATGTTCGATTTTAGGTGTGATTTGTGCGAAAAACCGAGGTAAGAGTTGGTTATTTTCAAACCGTGTGACTGTTCTTGTTCGGTTTGTTGGAGTCAGTAGCTTGTTTGAGCTTGCATGGGTGTTTGGAGTTCGATTTTGGCTTCGATGTCTTCATGAAAGTTGTAGCTAACGTCTTGTACTATAACATACTGAAATTTCGTGGAAAATGATGGAGATATGAGGGGTTAAAGTTCTATTATACGGAGACCCTAGATCTGTGAAGTTTTCACTGACCTCTTGCTAGATTCTTGTTTGCATGTTGATTTCTGTTGAATATTTGACTTAGATATCTTCATGAAAGTTGTAGGTAACACCTTAAACTACAACATACTCAAATTTGAAGCAAAAAGAACAAGTATAGCTTGGTGAATCGGCTAGATCTTGGAAATGATGGTTCTGGTGAAGTATTTCGAGACACCCGAGACTTCATGGACTTAAATGGTGACCATAATTTGGTTATTTGACCTAGATCTCTTCATGAAACTTGTAAAGGACACCTTGTTACATAACATACTCAAATTTCAGAGGAAACGAAAGAGAATAGATGGGTGAAATCTAAAAATTTCGGAGATGTGTATTCTGGACGACGCGGTAGTGGTTCCAGAAGTTTCGTGGGGTTGTATAAATTAATCTAAAAATAATTTGGCTTAGAGTTCTTCATGAAAAGTGCACGAAAATGTGTTGGCTATCACCCTGTAAAATTTCGTAATTTTTGAAGGCCATATGAGTATTTTAATCGAATTTATTTGGAAACTGTGCAATTCTGGTCATTATCCGAATATCATGTGCTATTTTGTGGAAATTGTGAAATTATGAGAAATTCAATTTGGCCATGAATTTTGTATGAAATTGTGATCCTATTGATTTGTTTAGTGATTGTTTGAATATTATGATTTTGGGAAAATCATAGATATTAAATTTAATATTTATTTATAAAATAAATAAATATAATAATAATAATAATAATAATAATAAATAATAAAATAATAAGGGATTATTTTATTGGCCATGAATTTCATTGAATTTATTATGCATTGTTATATGACATTGGTGTATGTATGATCATAAATTGTGATGCATGTGTGAATCATATGCCATGTAATAATAAGATTAAAGGATGGTGAATGTGGAAAATGATATGTGAGTAAGAGGTTGTGGTGGAGGATGATGTCCGGTGGCCTAGTGGTATAATTTAGAATTCCCGGGAGATTCGGGATGCCGGAATGTGGGGGGCCGGAAGCCCTGTCGGAGGTTTCTACCCGAAGGGAATGCCTCGCGATGCCAGGATGTGGGTGCGGGATGCCTGGCTAGAAGGGTAAAGGCCGGAAGCCCTGTCGGAGGTTTCTGCCCGAAGGGAATGCCTCGTGATGCTAGTTGAGATGCGAGATGCCCGGAATGTGGGGGCCGGAAGCCCAGTGGCCATGGGATGGCTGGAATGCTGGGAACCCTGTCGGAGGTCTTTGCCCGAAGGGATGATGAAATTGATGATATGAGAAGTGGGTGATGTGGTGATCAAACTTAAAGTTAAAAAAGATGAAAAATGAACCCATGATATATGATATGCATGATGATATGCATGATGATGATGATGATGATGATGATGATATGTGATGTGATATGATGATCACCTATGATATATGATATGCATGATGATATGCATGATGATGATGATGATGATGATGATATGTGATGTGATATGATGATCACCCATGATATATGATATGCATGATGATATGCATGATGATGATGATGATGATGATGATGATGATGATATGTGATGTGATATGATGATCACTTATGATATGATATATGACATGCATGATAATATGCATGATGATGATAATGATGATGATGATATGTGATGTGATATGATGATCACCTATGATATGATATATGATATGCATGATGATATGCATGATGATGATGATGATGATGATATGTGATGTGATATGATGATCACCTATGATGTGATATATGATATGCATGATGATATGCATGATGACATGCATGATGATGATGATGATGATGTGACGTGACATGATGATGCATGATAGTGTGTGCCTGGCTTCAAGGTAAGTAATGCCTGCAATGCATGTGAAATTGCATGATGCATTGAGTTGTTATTGGATTTCCCTATCTGCTGAGTGGTTGTACTCACCCCTTTTGGGGATAACATTTCAGATTAGCAAGTATGCCGCTACCTGCCGTCACGCGTGGTACATTTTATGGGATACCATCCGATGTAGAGGTCGAGTGTGTTGAGATAGATTGTCCCTCTGTTCCCGGACTGACTTTTATCCGAGTACGTTGTCTAGTGATGTATGACGTGGGCCTGGCTGGGGGTCCTGTCATTCAGGAGTTCATTTCTGTGCACGTTCGTCGGGATGGAGCGATGCGAGGGATGTTGCCGCCGCCACCGCCTGATGCACCGGGTTGGGTGTGAGACCTACGCACGATGAGTAGGAGCTGGATCTCTTTTTGATGTAGATAATCGACACTTTCGATGGGGGTTCGTACTCGTATGATGTTGAGGGTCGAGAGTTTCTTTTTGAGGTTTTATTTGGACGTGGCTCGAGTCCTAGCTTTTCCTTTTGATGTACCGACCCAAAGGAAATCCCATCTTAAAAAATATATATGTAAGCAAAGTGTCGAAGTTGTTTATAAAATCCGATGTTTAGCTGGTGTGTATTTGTATCATGGATTGGTAGGGGGATAGATGGTGATGTTTAATTTGCTTCCGCTATGAGTCGCGTTGGGACCGATCGTTTAAAAAAAAAAATGCCGTGATTAACGACGCTTGTTTTAAGTACAAGATAGTGAAAAAGGAAATAAAGTGTAACATCGGCGCTGGTGACGACCTGCGAAGGGTTCGGGGTGTCACAGCCGCCCTTTTTGGTATCAGAGCAAATGGTTATAGGTGGAGTGATAAGGAGCCTCATTTGGAATTGAGGAAACATGATGACAATGCACACCATAGGATCTAAAATGAAATAATTGAATAACGGGTGATGAGTATTCACTCGTAGATCCCTAGTAGTTTATTTTGGATTGCCTTTAGGTGCCAGTAACATGTATATGTTACTTATGTAGTGATAGTAATTGCTTTGAGTGGAGGCAGTGAGTCTCAGATTATTCATGAGGCAATGCTTGGAAATTGCAGGAAAGTCATGGTGCGAGCTGGAAGTGCTCATCCATCGAGGGCTGAAGCCTCTGCTGCAAGGGCTGAACCCCGAATGGAAGATATCCCGAGGCATTAGCCAATATTGGAAATCGATGGAGAGGCGGCGCGGCAACAGCCCGGAGCAGAACGCCGTACTCAAGGACTAGTGGAGCAGTTTTTAAAGCTAAAGCCACTTAAGTTTAATGGAATGGGAAGTCCTGAGGAGGCAGAGCAATGGATTGATGGAATGGAAAGAATTTTCCGGCTGTTGGACTGCACTGATGCTGAGAAAATAGTCTTAGCAGAGTATCAATTGGAGGGAAATGCGAAGTTTTGGTGGAGAGCTTCGAAGGACATAATCTTTCCACCAGGTACTGATGTGAGCTGGGAGGAGTTTATTAGGGCTTTTAATAGGAAGCATTTCTCTGATTGTGCTAAGGATAGAAAGATTACTGAATTTGTTCAGCTAGAACAAAAGGGATTGACTATAGATCAGTATGAGGCTAGATTTTCTGAATTGTCTAGATATGCTCCTAGATTGATTGAGGATCAGGAGGAGAAGGCCAAGAGATTCCTGAAAGGGTTGAGGACTGACATTAGAAAGCAGCTGGTGCCTTTGAATATAAGGGATTATAATGAGATTTACGAAAGGGCGCAGTTAGTGGAGCAGGAGCTATTGAGAGAGCGGTCGGAATTTAAGAAACCATTGAATTTTAGTGATGTGAAAAAGGGGAAGAGGCCTTATTCTGGTCAAGGTCAGACCTGGAATGTGAAGAAGAAGAGTAACTTTGGGAATTTTGGAGGGGCAAGGAGTGGTCTGAATATAGGGAAAGCACCCTATCAGCCTGGTATTTGTCAGAGGTGTAATGGGAGACATGGCCCAGGACTTTGTACTGGACAGCATAAGTGTTTTGGCTGTGGACAAGTAGGTCATCTTAGGAGGAATTGCCCACAAGAGAGGTCGCAAGTGAGTGTTGGCTCAGTGCGACAGGGATATCAGAGTGCTGTTAGGTCAAATCCGCAAGGAAATCCTCAGAGACCACCTGCACAAGGAAGGGTGTATGCGATTACCCAGGAGGAAGCGGAAGCTTCCAAAAATGTTATCTCAGGTACGATTCTTATTAATGGTGAAAAGGCATATGCATTGTTTGACACGGGTGCAACGCATTCGTTTGTGTCTGAAAGATATAGATGTTTGAATAAGATAGAAGTTATGCCTCTTGAGACGCCTCTTTGTGTTTCCACGCCTCTAAAAGTATGGTATTGTCTACATTGGTGTGTGAAAATTGTAAGATATCAATGGGAGGAAAGGACATGGAAATAGACTTGGTTGTAATGGCTATGTATGATTTTGATGTTATTATAGGAATGGACTGGCTTCGTAAGTATCGGGCTAGAATGGATTGTTATAGAAGAGTGGTTCAATTCGTTTTACCTGATCAGTCTAGTTGTGAATTTTTAGGAGGTCAGACCCATTTTCCTGTAGCTCTTATTTTGGCAGTAGAAGCATGTAAGTTACTTGACGAAGGATGTCAAGGGTACCTAGCCATAGTTAGAGATTATGCCAAGGAGGAGCCTAATCTTGAGGAAGTTCGTGTAGTTAACGAATTTCAAGATGTATTTCCTGAGGAATTGCCTGGATTGCCGCCAGAGCGGGAGATTGAATTTGAAATTGAATTAATGCCTGGAATAGGACCAATATCAAAAGCCCCGTATAGAATGGCCTTAGTTGAATTGAAGGAGTTGAAAGTGCAACTGCAAGAATTGCTTGACAAAGGATTCATTAGACCAAGTGCTTCACCTTGGGGTGCACCGGTCTTGTTTGTGAAAAAGAAAGATGGATCGATGCGCTTGTGTATTGACTATAGGCAATTGAATCAGGTGACCATTAAGAATAAGTATCCTTTGCCTAGAATTGATGATTTATTTGACCAACTCCAGGGAAGTTCAGTTTTCTCTAAAATTGATTTGAGGTTGGGATACCATCAGTTGAGAATTAAGAAGGAGGACATTCCTAAGACTGCGTTTAGAACTCGTTATGGGCACTATGAGTTCCTTGTTATGCCATTTGGATTGACTAACGCCCCTGCTGCATTTATGGATTTGATGAATAGAATATTTCAGCCTTATTTAGACCAGTTTGTGATTGTGTTTATTGATGATATTTTGGTATATTGAAAAGGGCCTAAAGAGCATGAGCAGCATTTGAGAATAGTTTTGCAGACTCTGAGAGAGCATAAGTTGTATGCTAAGTTTAGTAAGTGTGAATTCTGGTTGGATCGGATAATATTTTTAGGACATGTGGTGTCAGGAAAAGGAATTGCAGTAGACCCGGCAAAAGTTGAAATGGTAGTAAATTGGCCGAGACCGACGACGCCTACTGAGATACGAAGTTTCTTAGGACTGGCTGGTTATTATAGAAGGTTCATTGAAGGATTTTCAAAACTAGCAGGACCTTTAACTAAATTGACCCGAAAGAATGTGAAGTTTGAGTGGAATGGAGAATGTGAAAGGAGTTTTCAGGAGCTCAAAAGGAAATTGACTTCAGCTCCAATTCTGACTATACCTACTGGACCGGATGGTTTCACGGTGTATAGTGATGCATCTCACAAAGGATTAGGATGTGTGTTGATGCAGCATGGCAAGGTTGTAGCCTATGCATCCAGACAATTGAAACCTCATGAGCTAAATTACCCGACGCATGATTTAGAGCTAGCAGCTATAGTGTTTGCCTTGAAGATATGGAGACACTATTTGTATGGGGAAAAGTTTGAGATCTACACGGATCATAAGAGTTTGAAGTATCTGTTCTCACAAAAGGAGTTGAACATGAGACAAAGGAGGTGGATGGAGTTATTGAAGGATTATGACTGTGAGATAAGATATCATCCAGGAAAAGCGAATAGAGTAGCAGATGCTCTTAGTCGAAAGTCGGCCGTAGAAATAGCTAGTTTGAGGATGGCAGAATGGAAATTGTTAGAATCTGTACCAAATTCAGAGTTCAAATTGGAAGTGGATTGTCTCACTGGTATGCTTAGTGCATTAAGGATTGAGCCAGAGATTATCCAGAAAATTAAAATTCTGCAAGAATCTGACCCAGAGATTTTGAAAGTGAAGGATGCTGTATCTTTAGGGAAAAGATCAGAATTTCAGATCTCTGATGATGGAATAGTGAGATGTCAAGGACGACTTTGTGTTCCCGAAAATGAGGAATTAAGGAAGGAAATTCTGTCGGAGGCACATAAGAGTAATTATAGTATCCACCCAGGTAGTACAAAGATGTACAGAAATTTGCGTCAGCAATTTTGGTGGAATGGTATGAAGGCAGATACGGCTAAGTACGTATCTCAATGTTTGACGTGTCAGCAAGTAAAAGCAGAGCATCGTAAACCCGCAGGACTCTTGAGACTGTTAGATATTTCTGAATGGAAATGGGAACATATAACGATGGACTTTGTGCAAGGATTGCCGAGGACATCAAGGAATCATGATTCAATTTGGGTTATAGTGGATCGTTTGACTAAGTCGGCACATTTCTTAGCGATTCGCATGGACTACCCAATGGATAAGTATGCGGACATGTATGTAAGTCAAGTGGTACGCTTACATGGTGTTCCAGTGACCATTACTTCAGATCGAGATTCGAGGTTTACTTCGAATTTTTGGAGGAGTCTTCAAGTTGCGTTAGGATCTAAGCTTCAGTTTAGTACTGCTTTTCATCCTCAGACAGATGGCCAATCGGAAAGAGTAATCCAGATATTAGAGGATATGTTAAGGGCTTGTGCAATCGATTTCAAAGGAAATTGGGATGAAAGATTGCATTTGGTAGAGTTTGCCTATAATAATAGTTTCGAGAAAAGTATAGGCATGGCACCTTATGAAGCATTATATGGAAGGAGATGTAGAACTCCTGTCTGTTGGAGTGAAGTAGGTGAAAGGAAGTTGACAGGACCTGAATTGGTACAAGTTACCACTGAAGCTGTCGATATTATCAGAGAAAGACTTAGAGCGGCTCAGAGTAGACAGAAAGGTTACGCAGATAGACGTAGAAGACCCTTGGAATTTAGTGTAGGAGACCATGTATTCCTTAAGGTATCTCTAATGAAAGGAATATCTCGATTCGGGATGAAGGGTAAGCTAAGACCCAGGTTTGTTGGACCTTTTGAAATTCTGGAGAGGATAGGTGATGTAGCTTATCGTTTAGCGTTACCTCCTAAGTTAGGAAATCTGCACGATGTGTTTCATGTATCGATGTTGAGGAAGTACCAGCCGGATCCTGGTCATATACTCGATCATGAAGCCATCAAAATGGATGAGAAAGTAAGGTACATTGAAGAGCCTGTGCAGATATTAGATCGAAAGGAGCAAATTCTTAGGACCAAAAAGATCTCATTAGTTAAGGTGTTATGGCGACATCATGATGTGGAGGAAGCCACATGGGAGAGTGAGGATCAGATAAAGGAAAAGTATCCCTATTTATTTCAAGAAGGCGTGAGTAGTGCTTGAATTTCGAGGATGAAATTCTCTAAGGAGGGGAGAATTGTGGCATCCCAGAAATTCAAAGCCGAGCCATAAGGTGTGTTAAAGTCTTTAATTAGATGATAGAATTTCCATGGCGTATGTTTTAGCCATTAATCTTTTAAATTTAATGATTTGTGCTTGTGATTGTGGAAATTTAAATTTAATAAGATTAATAATCTATGCTTGGCCATATGATTTAAATTTCAATGAGCAAAAATATCCTAAGACTTTGGCCAAGATTAAAAATTGAAATTTAGAAATATTTATAGAAGGAATTTCAAAAAAAAAAAAAGAGAAAAAGAGGGTTATTTTTGGAATGGGCCTTGGACCCATTGGCCTAAAGCTTGGTGGGCCAAGCTAGTCGGCCCATTAGAGCCCAAGAGGAGGATTCGACCAGCCCAAGGGGAGTGGCCGGATGGGCCTAAGCCCAAGCCCAATCAAATTTAAATTAAAACCCAATAAGACAAGTGGCAAATGGCAAGAGCATGCATTGGTGGGATTGTAGGCAATCTCATGATTGCTAATCATGAGATTAAGGGAGTATAAAAGGGATGAGGAGAGAGAGATGGCCGGTTCTTTGCTTCATTCAGCCGAGAGAGGGTGAGAGAGAGAGAGAGAGAGAGAGAGTTCGAGAGAAAGGGAGAAACCGAGAGGGGAAGGAGGCGGAGCCGAGGGGTGCCGCCGTTCGTTCGCCGTCCGATCGCCGTGTCCCGCCACCGTTCGTCGTCGTTTGTTCATCTTAGAGGCAAGTGGAGTCCGTAACTTCTCTTGCATGTTTGTTGTGGTGGTTGCATGTTAGATTTTAGGTGTGATTTGTGCGAAAAACCGAGGTAAGAGTTGGTTATTTGCAAACCGTGTGACTGTTCTTGTTCGGTTTGTTGGAGTCAGTAGCTTGTTTGAGCTTGTATGGGTGTTTGGAGTTCGATTTTGGCTTCGATGTCTTCATAAAAGTTGTAGCTAACGTCTTTTACTATAACATACTGAAATTTCGCGGAAAATTATGGAGATATGAGGGGTTAAAGTTCTATTCTACGGAAACCCTAGATCTGTGAAGTTTCCACTGACCTCTTGCTAGATTCTTGTTTGCATGTTGATTTATGTTGAATATTTGACTTCGATGTATTCATGAATGTTTTAGGTAACACCTTAAAATACAACATACTCAAATTTGAAGCAAAAATAACAAGTATAGCTTGGTGAATCGGTCAGATCTTGGAAATGATGGTTCCAGTGAAGTATTTCGAGACACCCGAGACTTCATGGACTAAAATGGTGACCATACTTTGGTTATTTGACCTAGATCTCTTCATGAAAATTGTAAAGGACGCCTTGTTACATAACATACTCAAATTTCAGAGGAAACGAAAGAGAATAGATGGGTGAAATCTAAAAATTTCGGAGATGTGTGTTCTGGACGACGCGGTAGTGGTTCCAGAAGTTTCGTGGGGTTGTATAAATTAATCTAAAAATAATTTGGCCTAGAGTTCTTCATTAAAAGTGCACGAAAATGTCTTGGCTATCACCCTGTAAAATTTCGTAATTTTTGAAGGCCATATGAGTATTTTAATCGAATTTATTTGGAAACTGTGCAAGTCTGGCCATTATCCGAATATCATGTGCTATTTTGTGGAAATTGTGAAATTATGAGAAATTCAATTTGGCCATGAATTTTGTATGAAATTGTGATCCTATTGATTTGTTTAGTGATTGTTTGAATATTATGATTTTGGGAAAATCATAGATATTAAATTTAATATTTATTTATAAAATAAATAAATATAATAATATAATAAATAATAATAAAATAAAAAGGGATTATTTTATTGGCCATGAATTTCATTGAATTTATTATGCATTGTTGTATGACATTGGTGTATGTATGATCATGAATTGTGATGCATGTGTGAATCATATGCCATGTAATAATAAGATTAAAAGGATGGTGAATGTGGAAAATGATATGTGAGTAAGAGGTTGTGGTGGAGGATGAGGTGGCCTAGTGGCATAATTCCAGAGATTCCCCTGGGAGATCAGGATGCCCGGAATGTGGGGGCCGGAAGCCCTGTCGGAGGTTTTGCCCGAAGGGAATGCCTCGCGATGCCGGGATGTGGGTGCGGATGCCGGCTAGAAGGGTAAAGGCCGGAAGCCCGTCGGAGGTTTTCGCCGAAGGGAATGCCTCGTGATGCTAGCTAAGATGCGAGATGCCCGGAATGTGGGGGGCCGGAAGCCCGGTGGCCATGGGATGGCTGGAATGCTGGGAACCCTGTCGGAGGTCTTTGCCCGAAGGGATGATGATATTGATGATATGAGAAGTGGGTGATGTGGTGATCAAACTTAAAGTTAAAAGATGAAAAATGAACCCATGATATATGATATGCATGATGATATGCATGATGATGATGTGATGTGATATGATATGATGATCACTCATGATATATGATATGCATGATGATATGCATGATGATGATGATGATGATGATGATGATGATGATATGTGATGTGATATGATGATCACCCATGATATATAATATGCATGATGATATGCATGATGATGATGATGATGATGATGATATCTGATGTGATATGATGATCACTTATGATATGATATATGACTTGCATGATGATATGCATGATGATGATGATGATGATGATATGTGATGTGATATGATGATCACCTATGATATGATATATGATATGCATGATGATATGCATGATGATGATGATGATGATGATATGTGATGTGATATGATGATCACCTATGATATGATATGATATGCATGATGATATGCATGATGATGATGATGATGATAATATGTGATGTGGCATGATGATGCATGATAGTGTGTGCCTGGCTTCAAGGTACGTAATGCCTGCAATGCATGTGAAATTGCATGATGCATTGAGTTGTTATTGGATTTCCCTATCTGCTGAGTGGTTGTACTTACCCCTTTTGGGGATAACATTTCAGATTAGCAAGTATGCCGCTACCTGCCGTCACGCGAGGTACATTTTATGGGATACCATCCGATGTAGAGGTCGAGTGTGTCGAGATAGACTGTCCCTCTGTTCCTGGACTGACTTTTATCCGAGTACGTTGTCTAGTGATGTATGACGTGGGCCTGGCTGGGGGTCCTGTTATTCAGGAGTTCATTTCTGTGCACGTTCATCGGGATGGAGCGATGCGAGGGATGTTGCCGCCGCCACCGCCTGATGCACCGGGTTGGGTGTGAGACCTGCGCGCGATGAGTAGGAGCTGGATCTCTTTTTGATGTAGATAATCGACACTTTCGATGGGGGTTCGTTCTCGTATGATGTTGAGGGTCGAGAGTTTCTTTTTGAGGTTTTAGGCTGGACGTGGCTGAGTCCTAGCTTTTCCTTTTTGATGTACCGACCCAAAGGAAATCCCATCTTGAAAATATATATATATATATATATTATAAAATATATATGTAAGCAAAGTGTCGAAGTTGTTTATAAAATCCGATGTTTAGCTGGTGTGTATTTGTATCATGGATTGGTCGGGGGATAGATGGTGATGTTTAATTTGCTTCCGCTATGAGTCGCGCTGGGACCGCTTTAAAAAAAAAAAATGCCTGTGATTAACGACGCTTGTTTTAAGTACAAGATAGTGAAAGGAAATAAAGTGTAACATCGGCGCTGGTGACGACCTGCGAAGGGTTCGGGATGTCATAGATTAGTGAGAAAACTTATTGGATTTGCGAGCCGGTGAGTTCACTTCAACGGGGATGCGAAGACGGTCCACAAATTCCAAAGCGGGGACACCCTTTGAGGCTTGGAAGGGGTCCAAAACGGGCCAAACAGTGCTCAGAAAACCTAGGGCTTCCCGGTTCTGTAGTTGGGTCGAGGAGGAGGCTGAGCGACTAGTTGGGGTCAAAACAGCGAGACAGGGCAGTCAAACGCTGCAGCGGTCCAGACAGGGCTTCACGATGGCCGACGGCGATTCACGACGGCTCAGGCGAAGGGAACGACTTGTGACAGTGGTTGGACAGGCCTGAGGGACGAGCTGGATGCGGGAGGGGGTGGGACGGCGCACGGGACTGGCTTGTTTTACGCAGGGACTCACGGCGGCGGCGGCGGCGGCGGCGATGGCGCTAGGCGACTTCGGCGGGTTGCTCGATGGCCAGGGGGAGGAGGCTGTGGCTTTCTCTGCAAAATTTGAAGCTTCCTCAACTCTGGAAATGAGGGAGTCGACCAAGGGGGAAGGAGGAAAGGGACAGGCTGCCTTTGGAGGGTCCCTCCAAGCCTCATCCTCACCATTTTGTCTCCTAGAAGAGGTCCCACTTGTTCCTGGCTTCCTCAGCACACTTGTAGCCCACAAAGCTTCCCTAGGAAGCCATTGAGATGGTCCAAAAGTTGAAGACAAGGGGGGCTACGAATTTGAAGACAATTTCCCTCAATTCCTCTTTAATTTCCACTTGAATCAATTCAATTCGGCCCTCAAAATTTTCACCGTCGAGTCCTCGATCAAATTGGTATTTTTCCTTGCTAATAGAACTCATTTGCATCCCAAAAAAGAAATCAAAAATGATCCCTTGAGCTTTCCGGTCAAAAACTGCCCTATATCAATTTTTCGCCAAAAATCTGGGTTTGGAGAAGAATATTCGAAGGATGAGTCAACGTTCCTAAAATGACTCGTGACATGACAGAACTTTTAATTTCTGAAATCGGATTCAAATTCGCGATTAATTTCTATCTGGCGCGATTTTAGCATGACCTAGGCTATCGAATAGCTTTAATAAATTTTTATTGCAAATGACCTGTGATCGATTTTCTTCGAACCACAATGAACCTCTTCAACACATTGGCGACTCGGTGGAACCATCCACATTTAGCCACACATCTCAATCTAACCGACCTATCTCTGATCTCTAATCGATCTTTACTGTGCCGTAATGATCTCTGCAGATGAGCACGGTCGAGTAGCTGATTCCTAGTCAAATTCTCAAGTCTATTGCGTTAAAATTCCTTAATGGCTTTCCCAGATAGTCTAGTTATCTCAAAAATGATCAGCTCTGAGAATAGCATTATAGGCGCGTCGATGAAAGGCCCGATTTATTAAATTGAAAATAGGACTAAAAATTTCAGGATGTCACAACTCTTCCCCTCTTATAAAAAATCCGTCCTCAAAATTTAAACGATTACAAGTCTTTAAACAAAAAGGTGGGGGTACAGTCGTCTCATCAACTCCTCGCTTTCCCAAGTTTTCATTCAGTGCCATGGTGTTGCCAGACCACTTTGACCAATGGGATGGTGTTGGTACGCAGAATTTGTTCTTTCCGATCCATAATCTGAATCGGGCTTTCAATGTACGACACTCTATCATCCACGTTCAATTCTTCGAAATTAAGCACGTGGGTCGGGTTAGGCTCATACTTCCTCAACATTGACACGTGAAAGACGTCATGCACTTGCGCCAGTCTCGGCGGCAATGCAAGACGATACGCTAGGATCCCGATTCTCTCTAGAATCTAAAAGGGACCTACGTACCTTGGACTCAGTTTCCCCTTCTTGCCAAAACGCGAAGTACCCCTCATTGGTGACACTTTTAGAAAAACGTGATCACCAACTTGGAATTCCAATAGTCTCTGGCGCTTATCTGCGTAACTTTTCTGGCAGCTCTGAGCGATCTTTAGTCTGTTCCTGATGACTGCAACTGCATCCACTAACTGCTGAACCAACTCTAGGCCTGTGATCTTTCTTTCCCCGACTCCATCCTAACACGCCGGTGTTATGCACGCCTTGCCATACAATGCTTCAAAAGGAGTCATCTAAATGCTCTACTGGTAGTTGTTGTGGGCAAATTCGATCAGATGAAGTTGTTCCTCCCAACTTCCATTGAAATCCAACACACAAGCTCGCAGCATGTCTTCGAGGGTCTAAATCGTCCTCTCAGACTGGCTATCCGTCTAAGGATGATATGCCGTACTGTACTGCAGCTTCGTTCCTAAGGCAGCCTGCAAACTCTTCCAAAAAGCAACTATGAATCTCGGGTCTCGGTCTGAAGTTATCGTCACCGGCACTCCATGCAAACGAACAATCTAACGTACATACAACTCTGTGTACCTATCCAAATTAAGGTCCTTTCGCATTGCAATGAAGTGAGTTGACTTTGTCAGTCTGTTGACCACTACCCAAATGGAATCATTACATCTCTGACTCCTCGGTAATCTTGTCACAAAATCCAAACTCAAGCTCTCTAGAGTAAATTCCACTCCTTAACTAGCATATGAACGACTGAAGACTTCCGACTCAAAGCGTTGGCGACCTTATTCGCCTTTCCAAGGTGATATAGGATATCACAATTGTAGTCCTTCAAAAGTTCCACCCAGCGGTGCTGTTTCATATTCAACTCCTTCTGAGAGAATAGATATTTGAGACTTTGATGGTCAGTGAAGATCTGGAATCTTTCTCCACACAAATAATGTCTCCAAATCTTCAGAGTGAAAATGATTGCCGCGAGTTCTAAGTCATGCGTCGGGTAGTTTCTGTTCATAAGGTCTCAACTGACAGGAGGCGTATGCAACCACCCTACCATGTTCCATCAGTACGCAACTCAGTCATCTGAACAACGCATCACTGTAAATCTCGTATCCTACAGGACCAAATGGAATGGTCATCACAGGTGCGGTAGTCAGCTTTTGCTTAAGCTCTTGGAAACTATGCTCGCACTTGTCTGTCCACACAAACTTCTCTTCTTTCTTCAAGAGTTGAGTCAATAGCGACGCCAAAGCCGAAAATCCCTCCACGAACCTTCTGTAATAACCAGCTAAACGCAGAAAACTTCTGATCTCTGTCACTGTAGTCGGTCTTGGCCAGTTGATCGCTGCTTTAATCTTAGACGGGTCCACGGAGATTCCTTCGCCTGAAATTACGTGACCTAGGAACGCAACACGAGTCAACCAAAACTCGCACTTACTGAACTTGGCGTACAACTAATGAACCCTTAGGGTCTGAAGTACCATTCTCAGATGACTCTCGTGCTCCTCGGCACTTCTCGAATATACCAGAATATCATCGATGAATATGGTCACTAACTGATCCAGATATTCTTTGAACACGCGGTTCATGAGATCCATAAAAGTAGCTGGGGCGTTCGTCAATCTAAACGGCATTACAGTGAATTCATAATGGCTGTATCGAGCACGTAACATTCACTATGAAATGTCCTCCTTTCTGATCCTTAGCCGATGATACCCTGTCCTTAAGTCGATCTTTGAAAATATCGACGCTTCTTATAACCGATCAAACCGGTCCTCAATTCTCAAGAGTGGATACTTATTCTCGATCGTCACTTGATTGAGTTGACAATAGTCGATGCACAAACGCAACGAACCATCTTTCTTCTTCACGAACAGAATTGGTGCTCCCCAAGGGGATGTACTGGGACGTATGAATCCCTTATCCAACAACTCCTGCATCTACACCTTTAGTTCTTTCAACTCAGATAACGCCATCTGGTAAGGAGCTTTAGAGATTGGCTTTGTCCCGGGTGCTAACTCAATCAAAAACTCGATCTCTTTCTCTAGGGGTAGGCTTATCAATTCCTTCGGGAAAACATCTGGAAATTCTTGCACCACTGAGATATCTTCGATCTTCAGCTCCTCAGCCGTCATATCCACAACAGTTGCCAAGTAACCTTGACAACCCTCGTCTAACAAACGGGTTGCCTCAAGCGACAAGATCAATGTAATCGAGGGTCCTCCTTGACTTCCAACAAACGCAAAACTTTCACCCTCTAACGGGTCAAACTGAATCGCTTTACGATAACGGTCCGTCTTAGCTCGTTGCTTTGTGAGCCAGTCCATGCCAATTATTAAGTCAAAGTCATACATGGCTAGGACTAATAAATCTATCCTCCCCTCTCGCTCACCAATCACTAACTTGCAACCAGTACATCCCAATGCAGATAACACCTTATCCTTTAACGGTGTAGATATGCTAACCATTGACTCCCGCAACTCAGGACTTAATAATATCGGCTTTACATATTGCTCGGCAATAAAAGAATGAGTCGAGCCAGGGACGAATAAAGCATAAGCAGCATGGTCGTTCAACGAAACCATACCTGTAATCACATCAGTCGCGTCTTCTGCATGACCTCTGGTGATGGCATACATTGTTCCTTGAGTTGGGGATTTGATCTATCCACCCTGCAGTGTGTTCTACGGCGCGTATCCTCTAATCTGACCCATCGGTGGCGGTGGCGGTAACTGCTATTGTCCTCTCGGTCTTCTAGGACAATCTCTGGCCATGTGACCCTGTTGGCCACATTCAAAACAAGCACCCGTCCTTCGAGGGCACGGGGCTGTATCATGTCGCCTTCCACAAGAGCGACACATATCTTTTTGACTTGGAATTGACTTGCCAACTCCACCCTTCCTATTGGGCAGGATTTGGAATCTTCCTCCGGTGATGGGCCTCTTCCCATATTGGATTCCATCTCTATTCGAATTAAACCTCGATCCAAACGAGGTGGGTTGCTTGTTCAGACTTCTT
The DNA here is from genome assembly GCA_017140395.1 of Eucalyptus lansdowneana. NCBI lineage: Eukaryota > Viridiplantae > Streptophyta > Magnoliopsida > Myrtales > Myrtaceae > Eucalyptus > Eucalyptus lansdowneana. The sequence goes on along the minus strand of CM029484.1, from coordinate 3,641,164 downwards.
TCTAGCAGCTAAGCTCGATTATACACCTCATGATAGTCCTCCAGATCCAATGGCACTAGTGGTTGCTTCAGCTCTAATCGAAGGCCATTCCTGAACCTTCGAGCTTTTTCTTCTAGATTCTCTATCAATCTTAGAACATACTGAGAAAGCTCTGTGAATTTGACCTCGTACTGGTCAACAGTCATTGTCCCTTGGCGGAGGCACTGAAATTCCTCTATCTTCTGTTCTCAAGCGCTACCCAAAAAGTACTTGTCGTTGAAAGCTCTAAGGAAAACGTTCCACACAGGGACTACGCCTTCCGGAAATATTGTATCTTTGGCAGCCCTCCACCAGGTATTCGCGTTACCCTGCAGTTGATATTTTACCAGGACAACTCTTTCCTCCTCATTGCACCTCAGTAGTACAAAAGCCTTTTCCAGGTCCTGAATCCACATCGAGGCAGTCTCGGGGTCTCTAGTATCGGTGAACCTTAGCGGGTTCAGCTTCAGGAATTGTTCCACTAACTTGTGAATCGGTCTCTCCTTCTCTACAACTATGTTCCCAGCTGGAACTTCGGCAGGTGCAGCAACGGCGGCAGCAATAGTAGCGGCGGCAACAGCAACAGTAGCGGCAGCTTGAGCGGCGACGGCAGTGGGGGCAGCTTGATTCTGGGTCTGCTGCCCCATAAGATCTCTCATCGCTTCAAGTGCCTACATGATCCCCTCGAACCTGGGATCACTAGGGGCTACTACCCCAGCACCAACAGGAGGTGCTGCTACTCCACTTGCGTTAGCCTGAGTTGGTGCTCGACCACGGCCTCATTGGGTACCGACCCTCGTCGGCGTCCTACCCCGAGTGACAGGCCAGATAGTCCACTTCCTAGGAGTCCTCTGCTCTTGATCATTCATGGTGCAAGTTTTTTACTGAAACCTGCTTTCCAATTCCACACTGAATTAGAAGCTGAGCGATCCACACAAACAAACAATTCTCCTAATCACCTATCACAGACATGCACTAGTATGAAATAAGGGTCTTTCCAACTAAATATCCCATAATCCCTCGTACCTTATCACTCCAACCACTAATGCTGTGATACCACTAAACGGGGATGTCACGCCCCGATCCTCTGAGCGCGTGCTCATTCCTTTGTGGTCGATTAAATAGCGACGTCCTTGGACGCGTCGCCGACCCATTCGTTTTAATGCGCATGCGAAAGCGAATAATTATATCCCCAGACAACAACAAGATGGGATAGAAAAGCGGGGTCACAAATTTTTAAAAACCAAACCACAGTTGTTTACACATATCATACTATGTCATATACAATACTAGCCGACCATATTCAAGGTTTGCAAAAAGGGGGGGGGGGGAAGTAAAAGCTATAAATCCTCAATCATTCAAGTCCCCTTAGAATACATTGGGGACCCTGGATCCGACAGGTTCGGGTCCATCACTGAACCTTCAGGAGGATCTGCCGTGCCTTTCCCAAAAGCAACCTCCAGCACCGACATCGGGACCTCAGACTCCGGTATGGGACCCTCTCGTTGTCCATTCCACTCTTGATGATACCATGTTCTGTATTGATGAGGTACCTTATGTGGTAAAGGCCACATCAACCAAGACCACGGACCACACCAACTCATAGACCCATCCTCTTGGGTTTCCATGCGGCGGAATATAATACTTCTGCTCGGTGAGCTTATTCGGTTGAGCAAAACACTCGGGAGGAGCTACCATCTAAGGACCTGAAAATGTTATCCCACAACGGGGTGAGACGACGTCTCAGCAAGTTCACCCCTTAAGTCTTGACTAGGAAGAAAATACGCCCCAAGGGCTGTCTAAGCACAAGCACAAGCCAGAGGACTTACTTTTGCCTCGGTTCCTTCCTGTAAGTCAGTAGGATTCATAATTTCAACGAATCACTTCAACAAATCAAAACATCAAATCAGATCAAACCATCGATCAATCGACCCAGTTGATTCCATGTCATCAAGACCATCGCTCGGTCAATCCACTCAATACTATCTATCAAGTTCGATCCCATCAAGAACTGCTCACTCTATGCTGAAAATAGATAGTATAGCTTGCACTAAGCTGATAAATAATATAGCTCACACTAAGCTGATAAGGTATATTGCTCGCGCTAAGCTGATATATCAAAGCCCTCAGGCTGATATAATATACCAGTATATTGCTCACACTAGGCTGACATATCCAAGCCGTTAGGCTGATATAGTATACCCATGATGCTCACTCTAAGCTGACAAAGTATACTGCTCGCACTAAGTTGACATATCAAGGCTCATAGGCTGATATAAAATATTGTTCTCACCAACTGAGAATTTTACCATTTTTATCATTCCCGATAAAAATAATCGTGTGTGGGTACACGATCGGCCTTCGATAAAATACAATATCTTTCCTTTTGAAAATCAGACTAATTTCAATAGTCCATAAACACATTTTTGACGTTGTAAACCGATGCTCGGTATTTTCTAATAAAATACCAAAATTAATAAATTTTGCGTTAAATACCCAAAATTACAATCAACACGCAATTTGCACAAAATAGCAGTCAAATAAATAAACCACGCATACCATTACAATCAGCATGAAATTCTGGTCACCGGCTATCCCGGTCTAATTTTCGAAAATTAATAATTAATTAAATAATTAGCAAAATTAATTAATAAATACTAATAATTGCAACTTAGGTCGGAAAAGCCTAATTAAATATCGAAACGGGCCTGGAAAAATTCAGAACCTCACAAGATAAATACTACGATCTGTCTACTTGCTAATCACACTACTCTAGCCACCTAACATGCAATATCAAACAATTAAATTGCTAATCCGTTCTAATTGACCACCGAAACCATACTTAGCCTAAACTAATCAACCCTTAAGCATAATTAACTCCCTAAGCAGAGATTGATGAGTAAACTCATTGGATTTGCGAGCCGGTGAGTTCACTTTGATGGGGACGCGAAGACGGTCCATAAATTCCAAAGCGGGAACACCCTTTGAGGCCCAGAAGTGGTCCAAAATGGGTCAAACAGTGCTCAGAAAAACCCAGGGCTTCTCGGTTCTGTGGTTGGGCTGTAGGAGGAGGCTGAGCGGCTAGTTGGGGCCGAAACAGCGACACAGGGCAGGCAAAGGCTGCAACGGTCCAGGTGGGGCTAGATGGCGAGTCACGGTGTCTTAGGTGACGGGAACGACTTGTGACGGTGATTGGATAGGCCTAAGGGACGAGTTGGACGTGGGAGGGGGCGGGACGATGCACGGGACCGGCGCGGTTCACGCGGGGACTCGAGGCGGCAACAATGGCGCTAGACGACTCCGACGGCTTGCTCGACCGCTAGAGGGAGGAGGCTGTGGCTTTCTTTGCAAATTTTGAAGCTTCCTCAGCTTTAGAAATGGGGGAGTCAACCAAGGGGGAAGGAGGAAGGCGACCAACAGCCTTTGGAGGGTCCTTCCAAGCCTCATCCTTACCCTTTTGTCCCCTAGAAGAGGTCCCACTTGTTGCTGGCTTCCTCAGCACACTTGTAGCTCACAAAGCTTCCCTAGGAAGCCATTGAGATGGTCCAAAAGTTGAAGACAAGGGGGGCTACGAATTTGAAGACAATTTCCCTCAATTCCTCTCTAATTTTAACTTGAATCAATTCAATTCGGCCCTCAAAATTTTCACCTTCGAGTCCTCGATCAAATTGGTATTTTTCCTCGTAAATAGAACCCACCAGCATCCCAAAAAAGAAATAAAAAATGATCCCCTGACTTTTCAGTCGAAAACGGCCTTATATTGACTTTTTGCCAAAAATCTCGGTTTGCGGAAAATTCTTCGGAGGATGAGTTGACATTCTTAAAATGACTTGTGACATGACGGAACTTTCAAATTCTGAAATCGGATTCAAATTCGTGGTTAATTTCTATCTGGCGCGATTTTAGCGTGACTTAAGCTATCAGGTAGCTTTCATAACTTTTTAGTGCAAATGACCTATGGTCGATTTTCTTCGAACCATAATGAACTTCTTTGACACATTGGCAACTCTCGGTGGTTGTGAAAATCTTGAGGTTTCAAATACGGACACAGGGTACCAAAACGACAGAAAAGTCAATCTAGTGTCGGTCGACAAGAATTTCGTAATTCGGTGGAACCACCCACATTTAGCCACACATCTCAGTCTAACCGACCTATCTCTTATCTCTAATCGATCTTTATTGTGCCATAATGATCTTTGCAGATGAGCACGGTCGAGTAGTCTATTCCTGGTCGAATTCTTAAGTCTATTACGTTAAAATTCCTTCATGGCTTCCCCAGATAGTCTAGTTATCTCAAGAGTGATTAGCTCTGAGAATAGCACTATAGGTGAGTTGATGAAATGCCTAATTTATTCTATTGAAAATAGGACTGAAAATCTAGGATGTCACAACTCTTCCTCTCTAATAAAAATTTCATTATCGAAATTTGTTCTATAAACAAAAAGGTGGGGGTATAGTCGTCTCATCGATTCCTCGCTTTCCCAAGTTGCTCTTTTAGTGCCGTGGTGTTGCCAAACCACTTTGACCAATGGGATGGTGTTGGTACACAGAATTTGTTCTTTTCGATCCACAATATGAACTGGGCTTTCAATGTATGAAACTCTGTCATCCACGTTCAATTCTTCGAAATTAAGCACGTAGGTCGGGTCAGGCTCATACTTCCTCAATATTGACACATGAAAGACGTCATGCACTTGCGCCAGTCTCGGTGGCAATGTAAGATGATACGCTAGGATCTCGATTCTTTCTAGAATCTCAAAGGGACCTACGTACCTCGGACTCAGTTTCCCCTTCTTGCCAAAGCGCGAAGTACCCCTCATTGGTGACACCCTTAGAAAAACGTGATCACCAAAGTGAAATTCCAATGGTTTCCGGCTTATCTGCGTAGTGGCGGCTCTTGGCGGTCTTTAGTCTATTCCTGATGACTGCAACTGCATCTACCGACTGCTGAACCAACTCTAAGCCTTTGATCTTTCTTTCCTCGACTTCATCCCAACACACTGGCGTTCTGCACGCCCTACCATACAACGCTTCGAAAGGAGCCATCTGAATGCTCTGCTGGTAGCTGTTATCGTAGGCAAACTCGACCAGATGAAGTCGTTCCTCCCAACTTCCCTTAAAATCCAACACGCAAGCTCGTAGCATGTCTTCGAGGGTCTGAATCGTCCTCTCAGACTGGCCATCCGTCTAAGGATGATATGCTGTAATGTACTACATCTTCGTTCCTAAGGCAGCCTGCAAACTCTTCTAAAAAGCAACTGTGAATCTCGGGTCTCAGTCTGAATTTATCGTCATTGGCACTCCATGTAGACGAACAATCTGACGCACGCACAACTCTGCGTGCCTACCCAAATTGAGGTCCTTTCGCACTGCAATGAAGTGAGCCGACTTTGTCAGTCTATCGACCACTACCCAAATGGAATCATTACTTCTCTGACTCCTCGGTAATCTTGTCACAAAATCCATCGTGATGTACTCCCATTTCCACTCTAGGATCTCAAGAGGTTGCAAAAGTTATCTCGGCTTACAATGCTGTGCCTTCATTTGCTAACACGTCAGACACTTGGCGACATGCTTGGCAATGTCTGATACATCTTCGTACTGCCTGGATGAATGCTGTAATTGCAATGATGAGCTTTTGATAAGATCTCCTCGCTAAGCTTTGCATCGTCAGGTACACACAATTGTCCTCGGAACCTCAGTGTTCCATCCTAAAAAATCTGAAAGTCAGCCTTTCTCTTATTAGTATCCTCTTGCAAAATCTACTGCACATCTGGGTTTGTCGATTGTAGTAATTTGATCCTGATCTAAACGTCCGACTCAATTCTCAGGGTGGCCATAAGATTCAAAAGGTGGCCTACCTCAAATTTGAAAACCGAATCTTGAGCTCTCTCGAGTAAATTCCACTCCTTAACCAGCATATGAGCGACTGAAGACTTCCGACTCAAAGTGTCGGTGACCTTATTTGCCTTTCCAAGGTGATATAGGGTATCACAATCGTAGTCTTTCAGATGTTCCATCCAGCGACGTTGTCTCATATTCAACTCCTTATGAGAGAATAGATATTTGAGACTTTGATGGTCAGTGAAGATCTGGAATCTCTCTCCACACAAATAATATCTCCAAATCTTCAGAGCGAAAATGATTGCGTCGGGTAGTTCTGTTCATGAGGTTTCAAATGACGGGAGGCGTATGCAACCACCTTACCATGTTGCATCAGTATGCAACCCAGTCCTCTGAACGAGTCATCATTGTAGATCTCGTATCCTCCAAGACCAGATGGAATGATCAGCACAGGTGTGGTAGTCAACTTTTGCTTAAGCTCTTGGAAACTACGCTCGCACTTGTCTATCCACAGAAACTTCTCTTTTTTCTTAAAGAGTCGAGTCAATGGCGATGCCAAAGCTGAAAATCCTTCCACGAACCTTCTGTAATAACCTGGTAAACACAGAAAACTTTTGATCTATGTCACTGTAATCGGTCTTGGCTAGTTGATCACTGCTTCAATCTTAGATGGGTCCTCAGAAATTCCTTCGCCTGAAATTACGTGACTTAGGAACACAACACGAGTCAACCAAAACTCGTACTTACTGAACTTGGCGTACAACTGATGAATCCTCAAGGTCTGAAGTACCATTCTCAGATGACTCTCCTTCTCCTCGGCACTTCTTGAATACACCAGAATATCATCGATGGATACGATCACAAACTGATCCAGATATTCTTTGAACACATGGTTCATTAGATCCATAAAAAGCAGCTGGGGGCGTTCGTCAATCCAAACGGCATTACAGTGAATTCATAATGGCCATATCTGTGGCACCCCTCGACAGCCCCAGAACCGTTAGGGTCGCCACAGTCCGCTTACCTTTCACTTGACCTGATAATATAAAACTCTAATAGCCATAAATTTCATTATAATTCATAAATCCTGGGGGTTTACATATTTTAGATTGGTCCCTGCACAATGTATATGGCGGAAGCACATCCATCATGCACACTCACTAAACATTTATAGGTAAAAGCCGAACACTTTTATTTACTTAAACCAGATAGACATCATTCATCGGTACACCAACATGTCGTAGTTTTTTATACTCGGCTATACTTCAAAAGATGACAGACATCTCCTCTAACAGTCGTATACTTAAAGTCCATCGATCAGTGTCGGCGTTTAAAAGTTCCTTCCTTTGCTATCCTCCTCCTCGCGGTCATATCTAACCACTCGATCCATCTACCGGTGGCAGTGGTAGCAGAGGTATCTTATCTAGTCTGAAATGTTAGTCTCCAAACAGGGTGAGTACAACCACTCAGTAGTAAAGATCCATCAAACTACACAATGCAACAAGCAAGACAATCAAGATATCATGAGTAAGGCACATATCATTTATGCTATCGAGCATACATTACCATGCGGTCGTGCATATATCATCATGCAGTCGTGTATATCTCACCGTGCCATCACGCATATACCACCATGCAATCATGCTTGTATTTCCATGAGGTTCATTCCATGCCATATGCACATACATACGCATGATTCATATCATTTATACAACCATGTATACATCTCCATGAGATCCATTCAAGCCTTCATGATCGCATTCTTAATGTCAAATGGCATCAATTTACTTTCATAAGCAGATCATGCATCATGTCCAGTTACACCACTCCCGATCATGGGACCAAACTGTAGTGACACATCCAATTCCATGCCGTACAATTTAGTCCCATAACCAGACCACACTTACACTTAATATAATCGTCCGTTTTATCATTCAAAAGGTTTTATCCCCCAAAAGACCAATGTTTGCATCCTTCAGGGATTCCGCACCCATCCGAGCGTCGCAAAAGCCTCCGGGCACGTATTCAAAATACAACCGGGCATCCAAAGGGCATCGACTCATTGGAACCTCTGGGCATCTCGTACCCCACTTGGCATCACGAGGAATCACTGGGGACCATAGGCATGGTTACCCCTAACCTCCGGGCATGAATCATAATACAACCCCTCACCCTTCGGGCATGTATCATAATACAACCGGGCATCCCGACACTCCCGGGGAAAACCTTTGGGCATGTATTCATAATACAACTAGGCATCCAAAGGGCATCGACTCATTCGAACCTTTGGGCATCTCGACTCCCAGGGCATCGTTGACCCGAGGGTCCAACGGCAACAATTAACATCTTAATTTCCAAATAACACTTTTCAATGCAATGACAAAATGTCTCTTGAGTCTCATCACATCTCAAAATTGCATGATATGCCAATTCCAGTATCATCATATCACATAACACCCACAATATCACATTTCATAAAGCAATTCATTGGTTTTTGAAAATAGAACCAATTTTCGGGTAAAACAGAATGCACCTCTTTAATAAAAATTCTTGGAAAATTAGTAAAAAATCTCAATAAAATCTGAAAATTTAACATGATGTAAAAATGATCTAGAGGAATATATTTCATGAAGAACACCATGTCAAGAAAGTTTCACATCAATCACATATGTTCATACATCACAACAAAAAGAAATCCCAGCACCACTTTTGCATAGTTTCGGAAATAATTTCGATTAAGTCCACAAATTAACTTGGAAAATTCTGAGATTTTGATATGTTATAACAAAGACCTAGAGGTAAAAGTCTCATGAAGAAATCGAAGTCTAATTCCTTCTCGATTAAAAACTATAACTTTTATAACTCTCCCTAACTCTCGGTTCACTGTCCAGATTCATCATTTTCAAAGAAAATCGTTTTCACCAATCAATACATGTCCTTTTATACTCAAATTTTAGTATGTTACTCCTCAAGATGACGCCTACAACTACTATGAAGAACATTAGATCAAATTCGGACTGGATAATTTTAAACAATTCACAGAATCACAATAGACCAACATAACAGTTTCCAGATCTAGCTTCTTCCAAGAAAAATTTGTTCACCGACCTATACTTCTTCATTTACTCTCAAATTTTTATATGTTAGTCTTCAAGAAGTTCTCTACATCTTTCATCAAGAAGTCAAAGTGAGATTCCAACTTGAACTTTGCATGCAGTTCACGAAATCACCAAAGGTCGACATAACAGTTTCCAGATCTAGTTTCTTCAAAGGAAAATCATTTCACCAAACAATCCTTGTCCGTTTCATCTCAATTTTTAGTATGTTAATCCTCAAGAAGTCCTCTACAACTTTCATCAAGAAGTCAAAGTGAGATTTCAAATAAAACATTGCATGAAGCTCACGAAATCACCAAAGGTCGGGCTGTTTCTACATGCAACAACTCACTTGGAACACTACCACCATTCATTCGAGTTTCCAGCATTCAACATCACAACTCAAGCTTTTCCAGCATTCAACATCACAACCACAGCAAGCAAATGGTAGATCAATGGACTCTACTTGCCTCTAATCCAAGCAAAAATCACAGCAAACACACGGCGGGGCAAGGCGGGTCGACGGCGGGACTACGCGGACGCTCGGCAGCAACGGTTTTCTTCTTCCTCCTTCTCTCTCACACGCCCGCTTTCTCTCTTCCTCTCTTTCTCTCCTTCTCTCGCATGACAACTCTCTCTCTCTCTCTCTCTCTCTCTCGGTGCCTTGCTCAATCCGCTCCCCCCTCCCATTTTCCTTTTTAGTTGTTTAATTACTTGCGTTTGGTTAATTTTGCATGGAAGGACACTTGTCTTTGTAAGAAGGACACTTGGCTTCATGGGAAGGACACTTGTAGAGTCCCTCTCGCCACTTGTCGTTCTCCATGCAAGCTGATGGGCTTTCTTTGGGTCGGATTTGGGCCAGCTTTTGGCCTACCAAATGGGTTGAAATGGTGGGGGATTCGGTGGGGGTTGTGGGCTGGTTTTTGGGCTGGTTTGGCCTTAAGAAAATCAGCCCACTCCTTCTCCAATTTTTTTCTATTTAATCCCCACTTATATAAATATCTAATTACACTTTAATAGGGCCATAAAACTTTGTAACATAATCAATAAAATCCAACTTATAAAGCGCACGGCCAAGAATAAAATTTTCCCTATCAATTTACCCTTTTAATACAATCCTTAATCGCTTATGGACATAAAGTATATTTCCAACCAAATAATTGTCTTGGATCAGGCTGGTACTTCCTCTAAAGACAAGGATGCAAACTCTTAACACGTCCTCTAATGCTTGGATCACTCTTTTCGTTTGTCCGTCCATTTATGGATGAAAAGCGATACTAAACTAGAGCTTTAGTCCCTAAGGTGGTTTGAAGACTTCGCCAAAGGTTTGAAGTAAATCTTGAGTCTTGATTGGACATGATAGTTACAGGAACACCATGTAAGCGTACCACTTGGCTTACACATATATCAGCAAATTTACTCATCGGATAGTCTACGCGAACTGCTAGGAAATGGGCAGACTTAGTCAAGCAGTCCACCATCACCCAGATGGAGTCGTGGCTACTTGATGTCCTTGGTAATCCTTGCACAAAATCCATCGTCACACGATCCCATTTCCACTCTGGCATATCTAACGGTCTCAATAGTCCTATGGGTTTGTGTTGTTCCGCCTTCATTCCATTCCATTAGTGGTACTAGGGAAGGGTTCTATAATTTGATCCTTTGCATAATTTCAAGCTCTATCCTAAGTGCAACCAACAATCAAATTCAAATTTAAAGAATTCCACCTCTCGGCTCAATCGAACACACCATTTAGCCGAATTATCCCTATACCTTTGTCACCATCAATTCAAGCCTAGAACCATCAAAATCAACACCATTAACAACTCATCTGGTTCAGTCCAACAAAGACATTCACTACGCTTTCACTGCAACATAGATTCAAGCCTAAAATACAACACCATTCATTCGGTTCAAATATCGATAGTCCACCAAGACTTATTCAATTCATAGATCGACAATCCACCAAAATAAAAACTCGTCTAGTTTCCATCGAGTATATCTCATGTCTCACCCTAAAAGATCATCACTTGGACTAATTACTCATCAAATCCACAACTTGAACTTTCACCCTTTCACCTTGGAAAGACTATAACCACAATTGATCATATCCACTAATTCCACAAAACCTTTTCAAACTGAGATCATCACCAAAATTAAAAGTTGACCATCATCGATTAAACCTATTATTCCGACATATAAACCACAAATAATTTCATGTCTCATATGACCACTCAAACTCATGACTTCCAAGATCAATCTATACATATTAAATGCCTCCATGTAATGCATGAAGACTTCCAATGAGATCCTCTAATAGGAAGTCATTACTTAGCTCAGATGATCATAACTTAATCCTCAAATTCATAACTCGCTCTCCATAATTCACTTCTTAAGCCTTGTTTGTAGCACTACGCTTAGATGCTGCGCATGTTCCTCGAGTCCTTTAGAATATATCAGGATATCATCAAAGGAAGACAATCACAATTTGATCCAAATAAGGCTTAAATATCCTATTCATTAAATCCACGAATGCAGCTAAGGCATTCGTCAATCCAAATAGCATAACTAGGAACTCATAGTGTCCATAACGAGTCCTAAATGCAGTCTTAGGAATGTCTTTTTTCTTAATCCTTAACTGATATCCTGATCCCAAGTCAATTTTAGGGAAGATCGAACTTTCCTATAGTTGGTCAAATAAGTCATCAATTCTAGGTAATGGGCACTTACTCTTAACAATTACCTGATTCAATTGCCTATGATCAATGCACAAACGCATCGACCCATCCTTCATTTTCACAAACAAGAGTTCTACAAGCTTAACCATGTTTCCGCTGCACCACTCTGATAAAATTATCCCAGAAACACTACCTTCCCAGTTCAGTTCATAGTTCGCTTCATTCTTGCCCCCTTTTTGCCATCCTAGAAGCCTGCCAAGAGCCGCTCCTTGTTCAGGCGTTCTGACCTCGGCGTCCACTCCCCGCCCTCATCAGATTAGATTGTTACAGGTACACCAACTTTCGCTTGGTTCAAACCCAAACTACACATCCACTGGAGGGTCTTGTTTCAATAGGGACTAACTTACAGAGATATTATCCACTAAGCCTATCCCATACTAAGCCTCACGGTTTTACCTTTAGCGCATAGGCAAGCATTATCTTAGGATATCATTCATCCTAGTCCATTGCTTACGGAGCTAGTCCATTCATATGATGTGGTCAAAGTTATACATAACTATCACTACCAAGTCCATCTCCAGATCTCGTTCCCCTAAGGTTATCTCACACATCTCACATGCTAACGTAGATAACAACATGTCCTTCAGAGATGTAGAAATACGAAGAGGCATATCTAAAGATTTGTTCCTATTTCTCACAATCATCTTTCTCAGACACAAATGAATGCGTGCCACTCATGTCAAATAACGCATATGCCTTCTTTTCCATCTATCGAAATTGTACCTGAGATAACATTTTCAGAAGCTTCCGCTTCCTCTTGGGTGACCACATATACCCTTCCTTGTGCTGGTGGCCTCTGTGGATTCTTTGGTAGGTTTGGTCCACCAGTACTTTGTTGTACCTGTCGCACCGAGCCAACACTCAGTTGTGACCTCTCTTGTGGACAATCTTTCTTAAAGTGACCTCTCTGCCCACAGCCAAAACATTTCAATCGATCATTACAGGGTCCTGGTCCATGTTGTCTACCACGTCTCTGACAAATATTACTCTGGTAGGGTACTCTTCCTAGAACCGGGCCAATCTTGACTTTTCCAGAATTCCCAAAATTATTCATCTTCTTAGATTCTTAGGGCTGTCATTGATCAGGATAAGGTCTCTTACCCCTTCAAACATCATTAAAGGTCATCTGCCTCTTAGATTATGATTGCTCTCTCACTAACTCTTGCTCCACCAATTGTACCCTCTCATAAATCTCATTATAATCCCTTATATTCAGAGGCACTAGTTGTTTCCTGATATCAGTCCTTAGCCCTTTCAGGAATCTCTTAGCCTTTTCCTCTCGATCCTCAACCAATCTGGGAGTATACCTAGACAATTCAGAGAATTTTGCTTCATACTGGTCCACTGTCAGCTCCCTTTGTTCTAACTGAACAAATTTAGTGATCTTCCTATCCTTGGCACAATCAGAGAAATGCTTCATATTGAAAGCCCTAACAAACTCATCCCAGTTTATATCAAAACCTGGTGGAAAGATTGTGTCTCTTGAAGCTCTCCACCAAAACTTTGCATTTCCCTTTAGTTGGTACTCTGCCAAGGTTATCTTTTCAGCATCGCTACAGTTCAACAATCGGAAAATCCGTTCCATTCCATCAATCCATTGCTCCGCCTCCTCAAGACTTCCCATTCCAATAAACTTAGGTGGTTTTAGCTTCAGAAGTTGCTCCACCAGTCCTTGAGGGCGACGTTCTGTTCCAGGTTGTTGCTGTGCTTGCCTTTTCATCAAATTTCCTATATTGGCCAATGCCTACAGGATATCTTCCATCCGGGGTTCAGCCCTTGCAGTAGAGGCTTTAGCCCTCGATGGATGAGCACTTCCAGCTCGCACCATGACTTTCCTGCAGTTTCCAAGCATTTGCCTTAGGAATAATCTGAGACTCAATGTCTCCATTTAAAAACAACTACAACTATATATAAGTAACATATACATGTTACTGGCACCTAAAAGCAACTCATAATAAACTACTAGGGATCTACGAGTGAATACCCATCACCCATTGTTCAAAGTTAGTCAACCATTCCAGTTAGTATCCTATGGCGTGCATCATTCTATCCTCATTTCCATCTAGGGCACCTTATCACTCCAAATAGGCCATAGCTCTGATACCAAAACAAGCTGTGGCACCCCTCGACGGCCCCCGAACCGTTAGGGTCGGCACAGTCCGCTTACCTTTCACTTGACCTGATAATATAATACTCTGATACCTAGAAATTTCATTATAATTCATAAATCCTAGGGGTTTACATCTTTTAGATTGGTCCCTACGCAATGTATATGGCGGAAGCACATCCATCAACTCCCTTCCTAATATTCAGAAAACGATGCACACTCACTAAACATTTATAGGTAAAAGCCGAACACTTTTATTTACTTAAACCAGATGGACATCATTCATCGGTACATCAAAATGCCGTAGTCTTCTATACTTGGCTATACTTCAAAAGATGTTAGACATCTCCTCCAACAGTCGTATACTTAAAGTCCATCGATCAGTGTCGGCATCCAAAAGTTCATTTCTTTGCTATCCTCCTCCTCACGGTCATATCCAACCACTCGATCCATCTACCAGTGGCAGTGGCAGCAGAGGTATCTTATCTAGTCTGAAATGTTAGTCCCCAAACGGGGTGAGTACAACCACTCAGCAGTAAAGATCCATTAAACTACACAATGCAACAAGCAAGACAATCAAGATATCACGAGTAAGGCACATATCATCCATGCTATCGAGCATACATCACCATGCGGTCGTGCATATATCATCATGCAGTCGTGCATATCTCCCCGTGCCATCACGCATATACCACCATGCAAACATGCTTGTATTTCCATGAGGTTCATTCCATGCCATATGCACATACATACGCATGATTCATACCATTTATACAACCATGTATACATCTCCATGAGATCCATTCAAGCCTTCATGATCGCATTCTCAATGTCAAATGGCATCAATTTACTTTTCATAAGCAGATCATGCATCATGTCCAATTACACCAGTCCCGAGCCAAACTGTAGTGACACGTCCCATTCCATGCCATACAATTTAGTCCCATAACCAGACCACACTTACACTTAATATAATCATCCGTTTTATCATTAAAAAAGGTTTCATCCCCCAAAGGACCAATGTTTGCATCCTTCAGGGATTCCGCACCCATCCGGGCATCGCAGAAGCCTCCGGGCATGTATTCAAAATACAATCGGGCATCCAAAGGGCATCGACTCTAGAACCTCTGGGCATCTCACACCCCACCTGGCATCACGAGAAATCACTTGGGACCATACGCATGGTTACCCCTAACCTCGGGGCATGCATCATAATACAACCCCTCACCCTCCGGGCATGTATCATAATACAACCGGGCATCCCGACACTCTCGGGGAAAACCTCTGGGCATGTATTCATAATACAACCAGGCATCCAAAGGGCATCAACTCATTTGAACCTCTGGGCATCCCGACTCCCGGGGCATCGTTAACCCGAGGGTCCAACAGCAACAATTAACATCTTAATTTCCAAATAACACTTTTCAATGCAATGACAAAATGTCTCTTGAGTCTCATCACATCTCAAAATTGCATGATATGCCAATTCCAGTATCATATATCACATAACACCCACAATATCACATTTCATAAAGCAATTCATTGGTTTTTGAAAATAGAACCAATTTTCGGGTAAAACAGAATGCACCTCTTTAGTAAAACTTCTTGGAAAATTAGTAAACAATCTCAATAAATTCTAAAAATTTAACACGATGTAAACAAGATACAGAGGAAGATATTTCATGAAGAACACCATGTCAAGAAAGTTTCACATCAATCACATAGGTCCATACATCACAACAAAAAGAAATCTCAGCACCACTTTTGCATAGTTTCGGAAATAATTTCGATTAAGTCCACAAATTAACTTCGAAAATTCTGAGATTCTGATATGTTATAACTGAGACCTAGAGGTAAAAGTCTCATGCAGAAATCGAAGTCTAATTCCTTCTGAATTAAAAACTATAATTTTTATAACTCTCCTTAACTCTCGGTTCACTGTCTAGATTCATCCTTTTCAAAGAAAATCGTTTTTCCCCAATGAATACATGTCATTTTATTCTCAAATTTTAGTATGTTACTCTTCAAGATGTCACCTACAACTATTATCCAGAACACGAGATCAAATTCGAACTGGATAATTTTACAAAATTCACAGAATCACAATAGACCAACATAACAGTTTCCAAATCTAGCTTCTTCAAAGAAAAATGGTTTCACCAACCTATACTTGTTCATTTCCTCTCAAATTTTGATATGTTACTCTCGAAGAAGTCCTCTACAAATTTCACCAAGAAGTCGAGGTGAGATTCCAATTGAAACTTTGCATGCAGCTCACGAAATCACCAAAGGTCGACATAACAGTTTCTAGATCTAGTTTCTTCAAAGGAAAATCATTTCACCAACCAATACTTGTCCGTTTCATCTCAATTTTTAGTATGTTAATCCTCAAGAAGTCCTCTACAACTTTTATCAATAAGTAAAAGTGAGATTTCAACTAGAACATTGCATGCAGCTCATGAAATCACCAAAGGTCGGGCTGTTTCTACATGCAACAACTCACTTGGAACACTACCACCATTCATTCGAGTTTCCAGCATTCAACATCACAACCACAGCAAGCAAATGATAGATCAATGGACTCTACTTGCCTTTAATCCAAGGAAAAATCACAGCAAACACATGGCGGGGCAAGGCGACTCGATGGCGGGACTAGGCAGACGCTCGGCAACAACGGTTTTCTTCTTCCTCCTCTCTCGCACGCTCGCTTTCTCTCTTCCTCTCTTTCTCTCCTTCTCTCGAACGACAACTCTCTCTCTCTCTCTCTCGGTGCCTTGCTCAATCTGCTTCCTCCTCCCCATTTCCTTTTTGGTTGTTAAATTACTTGCCTTTGGTTAATTTTGCATGGAATGACACTTGTCTTTGTAAGAAGGACACTTGGCTTCATGGGAAGGACACTTGTAGAGTCCCTCTCGCCACTTGTCGTTCTCCATGCAAACTGATGGGCTTTCTTTGGGCTGGATTTGGGCCAGCTTTTGGCCGACCAAATGGGGAGAAACGGTGGGGGATTCGGTGGGGTTGTGGGCTGGTTTTTGGGCTGGTTTGGCCTTAACAAAATCAGCCCACTCGTTCTCCAATTTTTTTCTATATTCCCCACTTATATAAATATCTAATTACACTTTAATAGGGCCATAAAACTTTGTAACATAATCAATAAAATCCAACTTATAAAGCGCATAGCCAAGAATAAAATTTTCCCTATCAATTTACCCTTTTAGTACAATCCTTAATCGCTTATGGACATAAAATAAATTTCCAACCAAATAATTGTCCATTAAAATGCTCAGCCTTAATCTATTGTAAATCATGGGTCTAATGGCTACAATATAATTTGATGGCGCTTCCATCACCTATTCATGGTTCATGGTATATCCAGGGGTTGTCATAAAATTTTAGGATGCCACAGAACGAGTACGAAACGCTGACTTTAGAATGTCCTCCTTTCTAATCATCAGCTGATGATACCCTGTCCTCAAGTTGATCTTTAAAAATATTGACGCTCCTTGTAACTGATCAAATAGGTCGTCAATCCTCAGGAGTGGATACTTATTCTTGATACGTCACTTGATTGGGTTGACGATAGTTGATGAACAGACGCAACGAACCATCTTTCTTCTTCATGAACAGAATTGGTGCTCCCCAAGGCGATGCACTGGGACATATGAATCCCTTATCCGACAACTCTTGCATCTGCACCTTTAGTTCTTTCAACTCAGATAATGCCATTCGATAAGGAGCCTTAGAGATTGGCTCTGTCCTAGGTGCTAACTCAATCACAAACTCGATCTCTCAATCTGGCGGTAGGCCTAGCAATTCCTTCGAGAAAACACTTGGAAATTCTTGCACCATTGAGATATATTCGATCTTCAGCTCCTCAACTATCATATCCACGACAGTTGCCAGGTAACCTTGGCAATCATTGTCTAACAAACGGGTTGCCTCAAGCGACGACATCAATGTAAACGAGGGTCCTCCACGACTTCCAACAAACTTGAAACATTCACCCTCTAACGGGTCAAACTGAATCGCTTTACTATAGCAATCCATCTTAGCTCGTTGCTTGGTGAGCTTGTCCATGCCAATTATTAAGTCACAGTCATACATGGTTAGGACTAATAAATCTATCCTCCCCTCTTGCTCACCAATCACTAACTTGCAACCAGTACACCCCAATGCAGCTAACACCTTATTCTTTAACAGTGTAGATATGCTAACCGACTCCCGCAACTCTGGACTTAATCCTATCAACTTAACATATTGCTCGACAACAAAAGAATGAGTCGCGCCAGGGTCGAATAAAGCATAAGCAACATGGTCATTCAACAAAACCATACCTGTAATCACATCAGGCGCGTCCTCTGCCTGACCTCTGGTGATGGCATATATTGTTCCTTAAGCTAGGGATCTGATCTGTCCACCTTACGGTGCGTTCTGCGGCACGTATCCTCTGATTTGACCCATCGGTGGTGGCGGCAGTAACTGCTGTTGACCTCTCGGTCTTCTAGGACAATCTCTGGCCATGTGACCCTGTTGGCCAAATACAAAACAAGCACCCATCCTACGAGGGCACGAGGCTATACCATGTCGCCTTCCACAAGAGCGACACATATCGTTCCGACTTGGCACTGACTTGCCAACTCCACCCTTCCTATTGGACGGGATTTGGAATCTTCCTCTGGTCATGGGCCTCTTCCCATGTTGGATTCCGTCTCTACTTGAATAAAACCTCGATCCAGACGTGGCGGGTTGCTCGTTCAGACTTCTTTCTAGCTGTTGAGCTTGGTTGTACACCTCACGATAGTCCTTTAGATTCAATGGCACCAGCGGTTGCTTCCGCTCTAGCCGAAGGCCATTCCTGAACCTTCGAGCTTTTTCTTCTGGATCCTCTATCATTATCGAAGCATACTGAGAAAGGTCCACGAATTTGACCTCATATTGGTCAACGGTCATCGTCCCTTAGCGGAGGCGCTGAAATTCCTCCATCTTTTGTTCTTGGGCGCTACCCGAAAAGTACTCTTCGTTGAAATCTCTAAGGAAAACGTTGCACACAGGGACTATGCCTTCCGGAAGTACTATATCTCTGGCGGCCCTCCACAAGGTATTTGCGGTACCCTGCAGTTGATATATTGCCAGGACAACTCTTTCCTCTTCATTGCACCTCAGAAGTGCAAAAGCCTTTTCCAAGTCCTGAATCCACATCGAGGCATTCTCGAGGTCTCTAGTACCGGTAAACCTCGGCAGGTTCAGCTTCAGGAATTGCTCCACTAACTTGTGAACCGGTCTCTCTCTCTCTTCACAACTACGTTCCCAGCTGGAACTTCGACAGGTGCAGCAATGGCGGTGACTTCAGTAGTGGCGGCAACGGCAATAGTAGCGGCAGCTTGAGTGGTGGCGACAGTGGGGGCGGCTTGATTCTGGGCCTGCTGCCCCATAGGATCTCTCATCGCTTCAAGCGCCTACATGATCCCCTCGTACCTGGGATCACTAGGGGCTGCAACCCTAGCACCAATAGGAGGTGGTGCTACTGCACTTGTGCTAGCCTGAGCTGGCACTTGACCACGGCCTCATCGGGTACCGACCTTCGTTGGCGTCCTACCCCGAGTGACAGGCCCGATAGTCCTCTTCCTAGGAGTCCTTTGCTCCTGATCACTCATGGTGCAAGTTTTCTACTGAAACCTTCTTTCCAATTTCACACTGAATTAGAAGCTGAGCGATCCACACAAATAAACAATTCTACCAATCAGCTATCACAAACCTGCACCAGTATGAAATAAAGGTATTTCCTACTAACTATCCCATAAACCCTCGCACCTTATTACTCTAACCACTAACCTACTCTGATACCATTAAACGGGGATGTCATGCCCCGAGCCTCCGAGTGTGTGCTCATCCCACTATGGTCGATTAAATAGCTACGTCCCAGGACGCGTCGCTGACCCATTCATTTTAATGCGCATGCATAAGCGAATAATTAAATCCCCAGACAACAACAAGATGTGATAGAAAAGTAGGGCCACAAATTTTTAAAAACCAAACCACACTTGTAGACACATATCATACTATATCATATACAATACTAGTCGACTATATTCAAGGTCTGCAAAAAGGGGGGGGGAAGTAAAAAGCTATAGATCCTCAATGATTCGAGTCCCGCTTAGAATACATCAGGGACCTAGGATCCAACAGGTTCGGGTCCACCGTTGAACCTTCAGGTGGATCTGCCGTGCCTTTCCCAAAAGCAACCTCCAGCATCGACATCGGGACCTTAGACTTCGGTATGGGGCCCTCTCTCTATCCATTCCGCTCCTGACGATACCATGTTCTATATTGATGAGGTACCCTATGGGGTAAGGCCTCATCAACCCAGACCACGGACCTCACCAGCTCATAGACCCATCCTCTTGGGTTTCCATGCAGCGGAATATAATACTTCTGCTTAGTGACCTTATTCGGTTGACCAAAACGCTCGGGAGGAGCTGCCATCTAACAATCTGAAAATGTTATCCCACAATGGGGTGAGATAACGTCTCAGCGAATTCACCACCTAAGTCCCGACTAGGAAGAAAATACGCCCCAGGGGCTGCCTAAGCACAAGCACAAGCCAGAGGACTTACCTTTGCCCCGGTTCCTTCCTGCAAGTAAGTATGATTCATAATTTCAACAAATCACTTCAACAAATCAAAACATCAAATCAGATCGAACCATCGATCAATCTACCCAGTGGATTCCATGTCATTAAGACCATCTCTCGATCAATCCATTCAATACTATCTATCAAGTTCGATCCCATCAAGAACTGTTCACTCTAAGCTGAAGATAGATAGTATAGCTCGCACTAAACTGATAAATAATATAGCTCACACTAAGTTGATAAGGTATACTGCTTGCGCTACGCTGATATATCAAAGCCCTCAGGCTGATATAATATACCAGTATACTACTCACACCAAGCTGACATATCCAAGCCTTTAGGCTGATATAGTATACTGATGATACTCACTCTAAGCTGACAAAGTATACTGCTCGCGCTAAGCTGACATATCAAGGCCCGTAGGCTGATATAATATACTGTTCTCACCAACTGAGAATTTCACCATTTTTATCATTCTCAATAAAAATAATCGTGTGTGTGTGTACACGATCAGCCTTAGCCAAAATACAATATTTTCCCTTTTGAAAATCCCACTAATTTCAATAATCCATAAACACATTTTTGGCGATGTAAACTGATGCTCGGTATTTTCTAATTAAATACCGCAATTAATAAATTTTGCAATAAATACCCAAAATTACAATCAATACGCAATTTGCACAAAATAGCAGTCAAATAAATAAACCATGCATACCATTGCAATCGGCACGAAATTTCGTTCTCCGGCTATCCCGGTCTATATTCCGAAAAATAATAATTAATTATATAATTACCAAAATTAATTAATAAATACCAATAATTGCAACTTAGGCCGAAAAAGCCTTATTAAATATCGAAACGGGCCCGGAAAACTTTCAAACCTCACTAGATAAATGCTACCATCTGTCTACTTGCTAATCACACTACTCTAGCCACCTAATATGCAATTTTGAACGATTAAATTGCTAATTCGTTCTAACTACCCAGCTAAATCATACTTAGCCTAAACTAATCAACCCTTAAGCATAATAAACTCCCTAAGTGGAGATTAGTGAGTAAACTCATTGGATTAGTGAGCCGGTGAGTTTACTTCGACGGGGACGCGTTGACGGTCCACAAATTCCAAAGTGGGGACACCCTTCAAGGCCCGAAAGCGGTCCAAAACGAGCCAAACAGTGCTTAGAAAACCCAAGGGTTCACGGTTATGTGGTTGGGCCGTAGGAGGGGGCTGAGCGGCTGGTTGGGGCCGAAATAGTGAGACAGGGCAGGCGAAGGCTGCAGCGGTCTAGGCAGGGCTTCACGGCGGTGGGCGGCGACTCACGGCGGCTTAGGTGACGGGAACGACTTGCGACAGTGATTGGACAACCCTGAGGAACGAGCTCGACGCGGGAGGGGGCAAGACAGCTGCTGGGTGGTTCTACTCATCCCTTTTTGGGGACTAACATTTCAGACCAGACGAGATGCCTCTCCTACCCGTACCTCTCGACACATTTTATCGAGTCCCGATTGACTTGCAATGGGAACGGTCAGAGCATCATCACCCTGAGGTGCGAGGGTTGTCTTTTATATGAGTGCGGGTGATAGTAGTGTTCGACATTGGGCCTCCCGCAGGCCTCGTACTATAGGAGTATATTGCCGTTTTTGTCCGTCGAGATGGATGCATGCTGGGGCCGCTACCACTGCCACCAACAGACGAACCGGACGGATGGGTGTGACCATGAGCTAGGGTCAGCAGAGGAAGAAATTTTTGGACGCCGACACTAATTGATGGACTTATGTATATAACTATTGGAAAAGTCAAGTATCTTTTGAAAAGTAGCCGGGTATAGAAAACCATGGCATTTTACTGTACCGACGAATGATGTCCATCAGGTTTATGTAAATAAAAGTGTTCAGCTTTTTATCTATAAAAATGTTTAGTTGGTGTGCATCATTTTAAATACAGGAAAGGGAGTAGTTGGATATGCTTTCGCCATATTTTGCGCAGGGACCAATGAGAAAGATATAGACCCCCAGACCTCATGGACTTACCGAAATTCTATGGTATCATAATAACATACTTTCAAGTTAAGAGAAAGGTAGTGATCTATGGCGACCCTAACGGATCGGGGGCCGTCAGGTGGTGCCACAGCGGTTGGTATTAGAGCATGGTTTTGTTTGGAGTGATAAGGTGCCTTAGTTAAAAATGAGAATATAATGATGCACACCATAGGACACTAACCAAGGGTAGTTGATTAACTTTGAACAACGAGTGATTGATTTTCACTCGTAGTCTCCTGGTAACGAGTGTGAGTTACCTTTGCATGCCAGTAACATTTTATGTTACTTTTGTGACTTTAGTAACCCCTTTTTATTTTATTACTTGACTAGTGACGTCGAGTCACTATTTATTCCTGAGGCAAATGCTTGGAAAACTGCAGGGAAATCATGGTACGAACTGGGAGTTCTCGACCATCAAGGGCTAAAGCCTCTGCTTCAAGGGCTGAACCCCGGATGGAAGATATCCTGCAGGCATTGGCCAATATAGGAAATTTGATGGAAAGACAAGCTCAGCAACAACCTGGAGCAGAATGTCGCCCTCAAGAACTGGTGGAACAATTCCTAAAGTTGAAACCACCTAAGTTTAGTGGAATTGGAATTCCTGAGGAGGCGGAACAATGGATTGATGGAATGGAACAGATTTTCCGGTTGTTGAATCGTAGTGATGCTGAAAAGATAACCTTAGCAGAGTACCAATTAGAGGGAAATGCAAAATTTTGGTGGAGAGCTTCAAGAGACATGATCTTTCCACCCGATACTGTTATAAACTGGGATGAGTTTGTTAAAGCTTTCAATAGAAAGCATTTCTCTGATTGTGCTAGAGATTAAAAAAAAAAAATCACAGAATTTGTTCAGTTAAAGCAAAGAGAGCTAACAGTAGACCAGTATGAAGCGAAATTTTCTGAATTATCCAAGTATGCTCCCAGGTTGATTGAGGATCGAGAGGAAAAGGCTAAAAGATTCCTAAAGGGGCTGAGGACTGATATCAGGAAACAACTGGTACCTCTGAATATAAGAGATTATAATGAAATTTATGAAAGGGCACAGTTGGTGGAACAGGAACTAATGAGAGAGCAATCAGAGTTTGGAAGGCTATCGACCTTTAGTAATATCCGACGAGGTAAGAGACCCTATCCTGATCGAGGTCAGCCCTGGGAATCTAAGAAAAAGAGTAACTTTGGGAATTTTGGAAAAGCTCGGAGAGGCCCGACTTTTGGAAAAATACCCTACCAGGGTAATATTTGCCAGAGGTGTGGTGGACAACATGGACCAGGACCCTGTAGTGATCGACTGAATTGTTTTGGTTGTGGGCAGAGAGGTCACTTTAAGAGAGATTGTCCACAAGAGAGGTCTTAGCCGAATGTCAACTCGATGCGATAAGTACAACAACGTGCTGCTGGACCAAATCTACCAAGGAACCCACAGAGGCCACCAGCACAAGGACAGATGTATGTGGTCACCCAAGAGGAAACGGAAGCTTCCAAAAATGTCATCTCAGGTACGATCTCTATAAATGGCAAAAAGGCATATGCATTGTTTGATACGGGTGCTACACATTCTTTTGTGTCTAAAAGGTATAGACAGTTGAGTAAGATAGAAACTACATCTCTTGAGATGCCTCTTTGTGTTTCTATGCCGCTAAAGAATATGGTGTTGTCTACGTTGATATGTGAAGGGTTTAAAATAACCATAGGGGACAGGATATGGAAATAGACCTAGTCATGATGAGCATGTATGATTTTGATGTCATCATAATGGATTGGCTCCATAAGCATCAGGCTAAGGTGGATTGCTATAGAAAAGTGATCTAGTTTGTTTCACTTGAACGGTCTAGTTTTGAATTTTTTGGAGGTCAGATAAACCCCTCAATAACTCTTATTTCGGTAGTAGAAGCCCATGCACTACTTGACGAATGATGTCAAGGATACCTGGTAGTAGTAAAGGACTATACAAAGGAAGAGACTAAGCTTGATGAAATTCGAGTGGTCAGGGAATTTCAGGATGTATTTCCTGAGGAACTGCCTAGGTGACCACCGGAACGAGAAATTGAGTTCGAGATCGAACTAATGCCTGGAATAGGACCGATATCGAAAGCCCCGTATAGGATAGCCTTGATGGAGTTGAAGGAATTGAAGATGCAACTACAAGAGTTGCTCGATAAAGGATTTATTAGGCCAAGTGCTTCTCATTGGGGTGCACCGGTCTTGTTTGTGAAAAAGAATGATGGGTCAATGCGTTTATGTATTGACTATAGGCAACTAAATCAGGTGACCATTAAGAATAAGTATCCCTTGCCTAGAATTGATGACCTATTTGACCAATTGCAAGGAAGTTCGGTCTTTTCTAAGATTGACTTAAGGTCGGAATATCACCAACTAAGGATTAAGAAAGAAGACATTCCTAAGACCGCATTTAGGACTCGCTATGGACATTACGAGTTCCTAGTTATGCCATTTGGATTGACGAATGCCCCGGCTGTATTCATGGATTTGATGAATAGGATATTTAAGCCCTATTTAGATCAATTTGTGATTGTCTTCATTGATGATATCCCAATATATTCTAAAGGATCTAAAGAGCATGAGCGACACCTGAAGATAGTGTTGCAAACCCTTAGAGACCATAAATTGTATGCCAATTTAGTAAGTGTGAATTTTGGCTAGACCGGATAATATTTTTGGGACACATGGTGTCAGGAGAAGGAATTGCAGTAGACCCAGCGAAAGTTGAGATGGTAGTAAATTGGCCGAGACCCACAACGCCGACTGAGATACGGAGTTTCTTAGGACTGGCAAGCTATTACAGAAGGTTTATTGAAGGATTCTCGCGACTTGCAGGTCCCATTGACCAAATTGACTCAGAAGAATGTAAAATTCGAATGGAATGGAGAATGTGAAAGGAGCTTCCAGGAACTTAAAAGAAGATTGACCATGGCTCCAATTCTAACTATACCATTTGGATCTGATGGATTCAAGGTGTATAGTGATGCGTCTCACAAAGGATTGGCATGCATTCTGATGCAGCACGGCAAGGTCATAGCCTATGCATCAAGATAGTTGAAACATCATGAATTGAACTACCCAACCCATGACTTAGAATTGGCAGCTATAGTTTTTGCTTTGAAAATATTGAGGCATTATCTGTATGGAGAGAAATTTGAAATCTATACAGATCATAAGAGTTTGAAGTACCTGTTTTCACAAAAGGAACTAAACATGAGACAGAGAAGGTAGATGGAATTGTTAAAAGATTATGATTGTGAAATACGGTACCATCCTAGGAAGGCAAATAAAGTGGCAGATGCTCTTAGTCGTAAGTCGACTATAGACATGGCCAATATGAGAATAACAGAATGGAATCTGTTAGAAACGATGGCGGATTTAGAATTGAAGTTGAAAATAGATTATCTCACCGGTATGCTTACTGCATTAAGGATTGAACTAGAAATTATCCAGAAAGTTAGAATTCCGCAAGAATCCGACCAGGAAATTGTGAAAATACGAAATGGAGTGTCTTTAGGAAAAAGACCAAAATTTCAAGTCTCTGGGAATGGAATAGTAAGATGCCAGGGATGACTATGTGTTCCTGACAATGAAGAAGTAAAAAGGGAAATCATGTCAGAAGCACATAAGAGTAATTGTAGTATTCATCCAGGTAGTATAAAGATGTACAGGAATTTACGCCAACAGTATTGGTGGAATGGCATGAAAGCGGATATAGCTAAGCACATCTCACAGTGTTTAACATGCCAACAAGTGAAAGCGGAACACCGCAAACCCGCAGGATTGTTGAGACCGTTAGACATACCAGAGTGGAAATGGGAGCATGTGACGATGGATTTCCAAGGACATGAAGTGGTCACGACTCTATCTGGGTGATAGTAGATCACTTTACTAAGTCTGCCCATTTTATAGTAGTCCGCATAGATTATCTGATGGATAAAAATGCTGAGATATATGTAAGCCAAGTAGTATGCTTACATGGTGTCCCTATAACTATCACGTCTGATCGAGATTCAAGATTTACTTCAAACCTTTGGCGAAGTCTTCAAACCGCCTTAGGGACTAAGCTCCAATTTAGTACTGTTTTTCATCCACAGACGGATGGACAAACAGAAAGAGTAATCCAGACACTAGAGGACATGTTGAGAGCTTGCGTCATTGATTTTAAAGGAAGTTGGGATGAAAAGTTAAACTTGGTGGAATTTGCCTATAACAATAGTTTTCAAAAAAGTATAGACATGGCTCCCTATGAAGCATTATATGGGAGGAGATGTAGGACCCCTGTCTGTTGGGATGAAGTAGGCGAAAGAAAACTGACAGTACCTGAGCTGGTACAAATTACTACTAAGGTTGTTGAGATCATCAGGAAAAGACTTAAGACAGCCCAGAGTCGATAGAAAAGCTGCACAGATAAGTGTAGAAGACCTTTGGAGTTTAACGTAGGAGACCATGTATTCCTTAAAGTATCCCCGATGAAAGGAATATCACGATTTGGAATAAAGGGTAAGTTGAGCCCTAGATTTGTTGGACCCTTTGAAATACTTGAAAGAATAAGAGACATAGCATATCAGCTAGCATTACCTCCCAAGCTGAAAATTTTATATGATGTGTTCCATGTATCAATGCTGAGGAAGTATCAGCCGGATCCTAGACACATACTCGATCATGAAGCCATCAAAGTGGATGAGAAAGTGAGATACTTGGAAGAGCTTATCTAAGTACTAGATCGGAAGGAGCAAGTCCTTCGAACAAAGAAAATTCCACTAGTTAAGATATTATGGTGACATCACGATATGGAAGAGGCTACATGGGAAAGTGAGAAAGAAATGAGGTAAAGATACCCTCATTTGTTTAACGAGACATGAGTGATGTCTAATTTCAAGGACGAACTTCTCTAAGGAGGGGAGAATTGTGGCATCCGAGAATTTCGACAACCCTCGAATATGCGATGGTCCGTGACTGATTGACAGAAGTATCGTCGGACTGTGTTACTGATACCATTTACGGACATCGTTTTGTTATCATCATCGGACCGATAT
The DNA here is from genome assembly GCA_017140395.1 of Eucalyptus lansdowneana. Taxonomy (NCBI): domain Eukaryota; kingdom Viridiplantae; phylum Streptophyta; class Magnoliopsida; order Myrtales; family Myrtaceae; genus Eucalyptus; species Eucalyptus lansdowneana. The sequence continues at coordinate 3,613,650 of CM029484.1, read as the reverse complement.
GTCACGTTTAGTAATGGCCCGATCGTTGAAGAAATTTTATTCCTATCAAAAACAAAAAAATCTTTCTTACGTTCTAGCAAGACCAAGGCTCATTCCAATTAATTCTCGACCCTACCAACCCAAGTGCGCCATGAAGAAACACCCAAGGATCAGCCACCGGGAGCTGCCCATTTTCTCATGTGCATGAAAAATAGGAAACCTCAAATACTCCATGCACGTTTATTTTTTTTCTATAGGCAGCTAACAAAAGGAAAAATTGGACATGCGTGGGGTCGTTTTCCGTCCAAGCAACCCTACGAATCTGCATGTAATTGACTAAAGGAGTCAATTAGTCAAAGGAACATCTAGGACCATGCACGTTCGTAAAGTGTCCAAATAGCGTCAATAAAAGGGAAAAAGTATCGACCGATCTGCCATGTGAGGCGACCATCGTGGCCAGCGCATGGGGAGGACTCGAGCAAACGGAGACACGTCCATTGCATGGGACGTGTGAGTTGTCAAGCGCCCGGCCAAGCACCCCTCCGTTGTCCTCGCTGCCTGCTGCCACCGCAACTCACATGCATTGACTAGTTAGTCAATTAAGTGAGGAAACAAAATGCTCGTGAATGTGAGCAGGAGAGAGAAAGAGCCGAGCCAAATTTCGAGCAGAGAGAGAGCGAGTGAGTGCAGCAAGTGAGCGAGAGAAATTGTGAGCGAGCAACAAGCAAGAGTGAGGGGGAAGGAAGGAAACTGCCCTCTGTCTGTGCGCGCGCTGCCACCATCGATGCCACTCGCGTTTGCCGTCGTTGAGCCGTGTCCGTGACTCGAGCTTTCTGTTTTGCTTGCCATCGACACCGTAGGACCTAAGGCAAGTTGAAGTCTACTAATCTATATAGTGTAGTGCTGTTGTTGTTTGAGGAAGTGCATTGCTAGACTGGATTGTTTGAATTTGGTGCTGAATGGTGGTTGAGGAGATGATCGAAACTGTTTGGGGCTGGATGGTTGAAGAAAACCTTGTATTTTCATGATTGCACGCAATTTTGAACTCCAACGGTAAATGAATTTTAGCATTGGCAAAGCTTTGAAAATTCTGTTTGGAAACGGTTTTAAACGAAAAAAAACCTCCCGATTTGTATTGAAAATCTTATGCACCGAGGCGCCACTCACCAATGTTTCAAAAGGAAAAGTAAAATGTTTGGTGCCCTCGAGAATTTAAATTTTTACATGAACTAATTTTAAAAACCTCAAAGTCGGGAGTGAGATTTAGATTTGCCAATGTGCCGATTTCAAATTACTTACATTTTGATAACTCCTTTTGATTTTGGCCGTGAGGCGCAAGTGCAGCCCGAGAATTTACACCTGGATTTTCGAAATACATTGAAGAGTTAACCGTGGAAGTGGACTTATGGATTTGATATTGTGCTGCTGAGTTTTGTGAATTGATTTCATTGGCTTGAAAATGGCATTTGTTTTAAAGTCTGCTGGTGTTGCATTGACATGCATTTGACAATCTCAATTTACATTACTTGATATTATACAAGGGAGATTTTCAAGAACCCAAAAGGATTTTAAATGTTGTTGTTGTTTTGAAAATGGTTTAGCATTGAAATGAATTGATTGATATACCATGGCTAAGATGTGATTGATGTTGTCGGATCCTCGGGTCGACGATGCCCTGGGAGTCCGGATGCCCAAAAGATCGCAAGGGTCGATGCCCTTTGGATGCCTGGGGTCCGCAGTGCCCCAGAGGTACCTCGGGAGTGTCGGGATGCCCGGTTGTATTATGAATACATGCCTAGAGGGTAGGGGTAACCATTTTCATGGTGAGCTCCGGAGATTCATCGTGATGCCAGGTGGGGTGCAAGATGCCTGGAGGTGTGATGCAATACGCTCTGGATGCCCGGTGACTGAATACCGGAGGCTTTCGCGACGCCGGGTTGGGTGCGAATGCCCAGAGGGACACAAACATTGGTCCTCTAGGATAGACGTAGGGAAATGAAAATAAACTGAGTTTTAAAATTGATGATCCTACTGATAACTGTGCCTGATTATGGGACAAAATTGTGTGGTATGGTATGGGACGTGTCATAACAGTTTGGCCCTATAATCGAGACCCGTGTGACTGAATTGGTGCATTCTTGTTTTGAAACTACAATTGCCATTACTTTGAAAAGCTTTATTGATTTGATGCATATTCATTCTTTTGAATTCATGCTTTGTCTATCTTGCATGGAATTAGATAGTAATGGCTTGCTCGGTATAGTTTAGTAGATCTTCAGCTGTTGGGTGGTTGTACTCACCCTTTTTTGGGGACTAACATTTCAGACTAGACAAGATGCCTCTGCTACCCGTACCTCTCGGCACATTTTATGGAGTCCTGGTCGACCTGCAATGGGAACGGTCAGAGCATCATCACCTTGAGGTGCAAGGGCTGTCTTTTATACGAGTGTGGGTGATAGTAGTGTTTGACATTGGTCCTCCCGCGGGCCCCGTACTACATGAGTATATTGCTATTTTTGTCCGTCGAGATGGACGCACGCTGGGGCTGCTACCACTGCCACCAGCAGACGGACCGGACAGATGGGTGTGACCGTGAGCTAGGGTCAGCAGAGGAAGAAATTTTTGGACGCCGACACTAATTGATGGACTTATGTATATAACTGTTGAAAAAGTCGTGTATCTTTTGAAAAGTAGCCAGATATAGAAAACCATGGCATTTTGATGTACCAATGAATGATGTCCATCAAGATTATGTAAATAAAAGTGTTCGGCTTTTTATCTATAAAAATGTTTAGTTGGTGTGCATCGTTTTAAATACAGGAAAGGGAGTAGTTGGATATGCTTCCGCCATATTTTGCGCAGGAACCAATGGGAAAGATATAGACCCCAAGACCTCATGGACTTACCGAAATTCTATGGTATTAGATTAACAGACTTTTAGGTTAAGAGAAAGGTAGTGATCTATGGCGACCCTAATGGATCGGGGACCGTCAGGGGGTGCCACAACGAAGGCTGATTCTCACGGGAACCCAACAATCAACTCAGCTTTATGGAAGAAGGTCTGCTGGAGCAGAACTGGAAGGAAGGGAAACGAGGAGAGAGAGAGCTCCGTCGAGGGAGAGCTCAAGGAGGAGAGAGAGAGAGGGTGAAGTGAGAGCTGTCAAGGCCCCCATCAAGCCCTTCAATACTTGCTTCAAGTCCCCTATGCAATGACATCATCTTCTCTCTATTCTTTTGCCCCTATCCACATGCTTTTAGGGGCAATTTGGTCATTTCCACCTTGCACAAATTACCAATCTCCCCTTGGGCCGAAATTAATGGGTGGGCCTAAGAAATGGGTTTGGAAATGAATAGTAATGGGCTCGGGAATTGATTGGGCTCAAATGGGCTTAAGGCTTGGTAATGGGCTTGGAAAAAGAAATAGTGGATTGGGCCCAATGGGCTCACTTGCTTGCCTTAGGCCCACCATGGTGGCTGTCCCACCTTGGGCCTAAGGCCCACACTGGCTTAGCCTGGCCCACTTCCTCATGGGCTCAGTTCCTCGATCCGAAAATCCCTTTTTTCCAAATACTCAGCTTAACTGACACTGTCGACTAACGAAGTAGCTTCATCCAAAGTCCGTCCCGGATATTCCCGAACATTCGAAGTCCAATCATGGACTCTCATGCCATGTCAATTTCGCTCAATGCCATTTTGGGTACAACTCAGACTAACGGGTGGCTTTGAGGATTCACGCATAACCGACTCGTGCCAAATCACATTCAAGACATCTTGACACATGGACGTCCTTGACAACATGAAATTGCAAAGGATAGATTCTTATTTCAAAGTACACAATTACTAAGGATCGACCTAGGGTCGTTCGCAGGCTCGACAACAGTAACCGGAATCACTCGTCGTTCCATTATGTTCTGTCCGTGAATCAACTTCTAGTCGTCCTTGAAATCGGCCTGCCTATCTACAGGATCGTCCTCACGCATGTCTCACAGTCAAGTCGTTTTCCCAGGTCAAGTTCTTTAGTTGTACGAGTTGTATCTCAGGGGTGATCAATTCCGAGTGAGATCGACCAACAATGCATTAACGAAATTCACATTTAATCATCCCTCAGAGGGCTCGAATTTCAGGATGTCACAACTCTTCCCCTCTTATAAAAATTTCGTCCTCGAAATTTAAACCATTAAAATTCTTCTTCAAAATGGTGGAGGTATTATCGTCTCATCAATTCTTCACTTTCCTCAGCAGCTTCTTCTGTCCCATGGTGTTATCAGACCACTTTGACCAACGAGGTCGTCTTGGTGCAAAAAACCCATTCCTTCCGATCCACAATTTGAACCGGGCTTTTCACGTACGACACCCTGTCATCCACGTCTAATTCTTCAAGATTTAGCATGTGGGTCAGGTCAAGCTCATACGTCCTCAACATCGACATATGAAAGACGTCATGCACTTGCACCAACCTTGGCGGCAATGCAAGACGATACGCTAGGATCCCGATTCTTTCTAGAATCTCAAAGGGACATACGTACCTCGAACTAGGCCTTCCATTTTTGCCAAAGCGCGAAGCACCCCTCATTGGTGACACCTTCAGAAAGACGTGCTCACCAACTTGGAATTCCAATGGCCTTCGACGCTTATCAGTATAACATTTCTAACGACTCTAAGCGGTCTTTAATCTGTCTTTGATAACAGCAACTACATCCACTGACTGCTGAACTTACTCTGTGCCGGTAACCTTCTGCACTCTGACTTCATCCCCACAAACTGGAGTTATGCACTCTCTGCCATACAAGGCTTCAAACGGTGCCATATGGGCCGTCTGCTGATAACTGCTACAGTGAGCTCCAAACAAGATCTCTTCCTTAAGATCACACACAATCGTCCCCAAAGTTTTAGTGTTCCCTCCTCGGTAGTTTGCAAATCAGCCTTTCTCTTTTCTGTATCTTCCTATAAAATTTTATGTATATCAGGATCTGTCAACTACAACGTCTTGATTCTTTGTTGTACTTCCGATTCAATTCTGAGGAGGGCCATAAGAAAAAAGCGGCCTACCTCAGATTTGAAATCGAACTTCCAGCTCCTTTGAGTAAAAATCCACTCCTGAATCACCATCACAAGGTTCATCGTTATGTGTTCCCACCCCTACTCGGGAAACTCCAAAGGTTGCAAAGGTCTTCCAAAATCAAGTGCAATCGTCAGCACTCATGCAGTAGTCAGCTTCTACTTAAGCTCCTAGAACTACATTCGCACTTATCTGTCCCAACGAACTTCTTTGCCTTCTTAGGTAATCTAGTCAGAGGCACAGCTATTGCTGAAAATCTCCTCACAACCCTGTCTATAAAACCTGTCAACCCCAAGAAACTTCTGATCTCGGTCACTGTCGTTGACCTTGGCCAATTGACCACGGCTTCAGTCTTGGTCGGGTTCACGGAAATTCCCATCCATGTCCTTGCAAGGTCTAAAACACTGCCCTTAAACGTCTTTCATATTCCTCTGGACTTCTAGAGTACACCCAGATGTCGTCGATAAACACTATCATGAACTCGCTCTTCCTCTCTAGGAGTAAACCGAGTGATTCCTTAGGAAACGCATCAGAAACTTTCGTACTATGGAGATGCTCTTCCACTTTCGGTTCCTTAACTGTCATACCCTATGGTTGCCAAATAACCTTGGGAACCCACATCCAGTAACCAAGTTGTCTTAAATGACGACATTAAAATAAACGAGGATCCTCCTTGATTTTCGACAAACTCAAAACTTTCTCAAGCAAACGGGTCAAACTAGATTACTACATAACCACGTTCATTACAACAAGATGCTCCTTGAGCCAATCTTTTTCATTTACAACTTCAAAGTTATACATAAGCAAAACAGCCAAGTATCACTCTAACCAGTGATTTTCCTTCTTTTTTTTTTTACAACATCATTCACAAACTGAAGTTCTACCAACTTGACCATATTTCCTGTTGCGCCACTCTAATCAAATCATCCCAAAAACACTATCCTTCCTTTCGGTGCATAGCTGGGTTCATTTCTATCCTCTTCGCCATCCTAGTGGCGTCCTGTCTACGGAGCATTCTTTCTATTATGTCCCATCGATAGCGATGATAGTAGCTGATGTGGTCCCATCGGCCTATGCGGACAGCCCTTCACCCGGTGCCCGTACTGGTTACATCCGTAGCAGGCTCCTGTCATCAAAGGACAGAGGAGATTTCCATGTCTCCTTCCACACACCCGACAGACTCCCATGGCATTGGGTGTCGACTTCCCTACGTAGTTCTTTCTGTTGGGTGGGATGGGATTCCTTCTTCCCATCATCGGTCCCTTTCCAAACCGACGATTCTCTCGGTTAGGCACGAACCGCGAGCCAAATGCGGTCGCCCTCTCAATCATGTTCTTTTCTATCATCTATGCCCTCTTGTACATCTTATCAAGCTCTTTAAATTCAAAAGCACCAGCTGGTCTTTCAACTCCGGCTTCAAGCCATCCCTAAACTGTCTCGCCCTATCCACAGGGTCCTGTACCAACCTCGGCGCATACTTGGCCAACTCGGCGAACTTCACCTCATACTAATCCATGGACATCTGATTCTGGCGAAGCCCTTGGAACTCTGCCATCTTGGACTCTCTCACACTATCTAAGAAGTACTTCCCATTGAAAGTCTTACAAAAGGCACCCCAAGTCTGATTTGTGCCTTCAAGGAATGCTCCACCTTTAGTCGTACGAGTTCTGTCCTCATTAGCATTTCCCCTCAAGGTCAGTATCTCAGGAATGATCAATTTCGAGTGAGATCAACCAACAATGCATTAACGAAATTCGCATTCAATCATCCCTCAGAGGGCTCGAATTTCAGGATGTCACACCTCCTAAATCCTTGCTTGGTGAAGTATTCATCAATTCTACTAGACCATGCTCGTGGTGCTTGTTTTAACTTGTATAGGGCCTTCTTAGGCTTTAAGACCTTTTCTTCATTGCCTTTGACAATAAAGCCTTCTGGTTGAGCTACATAAATTTGTTCTTGAAGATATCCATTTAGGAATGCTGACTTTACATCTAGTTGATGGATCTTTCATTCTTTTTGTGCTGCTAGAGCTATGAGTGCCCGGATAGTATCAAGGCAAGCAACAAGAGCGAAAGTTTCAGTATAGTCAATACCCGGTTGTGGCAAGTATCCTTTCACTATGAGTCTTGCCTTATGCTTATGAATTGATCCATCCGCATTGAGCTTCATCTTGTAGACCCACTTTATGCCTATGATTTCTTTCTCTTCTAGACGATCGACGAGCTCCCAAGTTTCATTTTTCTCGATCATTTTAATTTCTTCCTCCATGGCTTTAACCCAAACCTCTTATTGGGAAGCATCTTCATAGTTTTCTGGTTCTAAGGACATAAAATTGCATGTTTCATAGACTTTCCTTAGAGACTTTACCTTTAATATAGGAGACTCAGGAGTAGATTCTTCTTGTGCTGGGCTTGGAGAGGATGGTGGTGTTACGTCTTGAGTGGAGGAATCCGATGTTCCGCCTTCTTCTTATGGTGTTGATTCCTCATGTGCAAGAGGTATGTCTGGTAAGTTTGTTAGAGAAAACTCCTATGATATTTTGAAACTGACAAAACTTATCCAAGTTCTATTATAAAAATTGTCAGACTTTTGTGTCAAAGTCTATCTTACAACAGTTGCCCACTCTGACAAATTCCAGACTGAACACAAGAGAAGAATGAAGACTTATCCAGATGCTGGATTATCTTTCTTTCTTCAAGGGTTTGGTTCGGTTCGTTGGAAATGTCACCTACGAGATTGATTATCTTTATTGAAATCAACTTAGATACATCAAATATTTTCGGATAGCAAGTTAATTTGGAAAGAATCTACTTATGGAAACCAAGATCTTGATTGTATGGGCAAACAGGATTGACGGGCTTTCAATACAATCTTTAAATGGCTCAAGATCTCCTTGATTGATTCTGTCCAACGGGTTGATTGGAAGAATTCCTTTGGAAAGTGCCAACGGTCGAGAAGGCATGAAGGAGTATTTGTCACGCCCCGATCCTCCGAACGTGTGCCCATCCCTCTGCGGTCGATTAAATAGCGACGTCCCAGGATGCATCACCTACCCATTCATTTTTAATACGCATGTGGAAGCGAATAATTAATACCCAGACAACACTCAAGATGGGATAGAAAAGTAGGGCCACAAATTTTCAAACTACAACACGCTTATATATACATATATCAAGCCATGTCATATACAATACCAGTCTATAAAGACAAAGTCTACAAAACAAGGGGTGTTTCATAAAACTATACATCCTCATCCTCATCCTCATCCTCATTAGAGCCTTCAGCTGAATACACCAAGGACTCTGGTTCCGACAAGTTGGGGTCCACCACTGAACCACCAGGAGGATCTGCCATGCCCTTTCCAAAAGTAACCTCCAGCACATACAAAGGTATCTCAGATTCCGGTATAGGGCCCTCTCTCTATCCATTCCGATCCTGACGGTACCATGATACCATGATCGGTATTGATGGGGTGCCTTTTTGGGTAGGCCCACATCAATTCAGACCACGAACTTCACAAGTTCATACTCCCATCCCCTAGGGTCCCCATGAAGCAGAATATAGCACCTTTGCTCTGTAACCTTCTTTGGCTGGCCAAAATACTCGGGAAGGACCTGAAAATGTTATCCCACAACGGGGTGAGACGACGTCTCAGCGAGTTCACCCGCTAAGATCCAACTAGGAAGAAAATACGCCCTGAGAGCTGCCTAAGCACAAACACGAGTTAGAGGACTTACCTTGGCCTTAGTTCCTTCCTGTAAGTTAGTACAATTTAACCACTCAGTCTATCATTTCACCCAATCCGATCGAACCATCGATCAATCGACTTAGTTGATTCCATGTCATCAAGACCATCTCCTGGTCATCTCAATCAATACTATCTATAAAGTCCAACCATATCCAAGACTGCTCACTCTAAGTTGAATATAGATAGTATAGCTCACTCTAAGCTGATAAATAGTATATTGCTCACGCTAAACTAACATATCATAGCCCTCAAGCTGATATAGTATACTAATAATGCTCATCAGAAGCTGCTAAGGTATACTACTCGCGCTAAGCTGACATATCGAGACCCGCAGGCTAATATACTATACCGGTATACTACTAGCGCTAAGCTGACATATCAAGATTGCAGGCTGATATAGTATACCATCCTCATCATCTAACGATTTCACCATTTTCATCATACCCGATAAAAATAATCGCGTGTGAGTACACGGTTGGCCTTAACCATAATACAATATTTTCTCTTTTGAAAATCCCACTAATTTCAACAATCCACAAATTCATTTTGGCGTTGTGAATGACGCCCGATGATTTTCTAATTAATTATTTAAATTATTAAATTTTGGGATAAATACCCAAAATTACAAATCACACTCAAATTGCACAAAATAGCACTCAATTAATTAAATAAATCACACCACTGCGATCAGCATAAAATTCCGATCCACCGGCTATCCAGTCTAATTTTCAGAAAATAATAATTAAATAAATAATTACGAAAATTAATTATTAAATGCCAATAAATAGCAAAAATGCACACTTAGGCCGAAAAAGCTTAATTAAATACCGAAACGGGCCCGGAAAAATTTCAAGACTCGTTAGATAAATACTAGAACTTATCTAGGCCCTAATTGCATTACTCTAACCACCTAACATACAATATCAAATGATTAAATTGCTAATCTATTCTAACTATCCACCTAATTCATACTTAACTTAAACTAATCAACCCTTAAACATCATTAGCTCCCTAAGCAAGGATTAGTGAATAAACTCACTTGATTAGCAATCCAACGGGCCAAACAGTGCTGGTGAGACCCACTGCTGTTCGGTTCTGTGGTTGGGCTGAGAAGGAAGAACCGACGGCTGGATGAGGCGGAAACGGGCAGGGAGGAGCGATGGGGCTGCTACGACTTGGACGAGCCACTCCGGCGGCTGAACGGCAGCAAGCTGAGCTTCGGTGACCTCCACACGAGCTCAGGCAACCTACTGGATGGTGAACAGGCGAGAAACGACGTAGTTTGGACGGCGGAACGGGCGCAGCTTGCGCTGGACTCGCAGATGACGCAAGGGGTGACGTGGTGGCTTGCAGTGGCTCCGGCGAGCGTCGACGAGCAAAGAGGCTTGGCTGCTCAATTTCCTGGGTTTTTCAAAGGCTTCAAGTAGTTGGGATGGGGTGGTTGACGGGTGAGGGAAGGAAGAAGGAGGGGGGACCGGTTGGCTAAGGAGGGGGCCACTTGGTCTCCTCTCTATCCCTTTGTCCCCTTGGAAGGCCCCACCAATGCTCAACTAGTTTCCTTTGCATTTTCCAGCTCCAAATCTTCCTCTAGAAGCTTTGGAAGTGGTCCACAAGTTGTGTCCAAGGGGGGCTACGAATTTGCACAAGATTTCCCTCAATTCCATTTCAATCCCAACTTGAATCAACTCATTTCGGCTCTCATAAATTCCATTATCGAGTCCATGATCAAATTGGCATTTTTCCTCACCATTAGAACCTACTTGCATCCCAATTCCGCTATCAAAAACGGTCCTTTGAATTTCCCGGACAAAAACGGCCCTAAATCAATTTTTCGCCCAAAAGTCTCGATTTGCAGAAAAATCTTCGAGGGTGAGTTGACGTTCCTAAAATGACTTGTGACATGACAGAACTTTCAATTTCTGAAATCGGATTCAAATTCGCGGTTAATTTCAATCTAGAGCGATTTTAGCGTGACCTAGGTTTCCAGGTAGCTTTCAGAAATTTTTAGTGCAAATGACCCGTGGTCGATTTTCTTCGAGCCACAATGAACCTTTTCAACACATTGGCGACTCTCAGTGATCGTGAAAATCTCGAAGTTTCAAATACAGACACAGGGTACCAAAACAATAGAAAAATCAGTCTAGTACTGGTCAACAAAAATTTTGTAATTTGGTGGAATCACCCACGTTTAGCCACACAACTCTGTCGAACCGACCTATCTCTGATCTCTAATCAACTTTTAACTGTGCCGTAATGATCTCTGCAGATGAGCATGGCCGAGTAGTCGATTCCTGGTCGAATTTTCAAGTTTATTGCATTAAAATTCCTTAATGACTTCTCCAGATAGTCTAGTTATCTCAGGAGTGATCAGCTCTGAGAACAGCACTATAGGCGCGTCGATGAAAAGCCCGATTTATTTAATTAAAAACAAAAGTGAAAATCTAGGATGTCACAGTATTTAAGGAGGACTCTCCAGTTGTTCGATAGAGTGCGTGAAAGAATAAGTCCAAAGTCTGAAGCTTACCACTTACTTGTTATTCCTTACACTATGCTCAAATTTGTACTGAAAAGAGAAAGAGACTCAAAGAGAGACTTTGTGAGAGCAATAGAGACTCTTCTCTGTAAAGTCGAGATCACAAGTTTGTAAATTCTCTTTTGATTCTTAGTGGAAACCAGCCAAAAGGTTGTCAACGTGGGCTAGTGAACGTAGGCTTGATCTAAGTCGAACCACTATGATTTTTGTGTTCCTTTTCTCATCCCTAAACCTCTTTACTTTATTCGTATTTCAATTTTGTAATTAAAGTCTAAACTCTTTTGAAGTCTGTTGATCATCAAACTCAGTTTCAAAAGCAAAATAGTTTTACTACTCTTTGCGAAAATTGTCTTCATACCTATTCACCCCCCTCTAGGTGTTCATAATAGCACTTTCAAAGTTGACATACTTCTTCTCAATCTTCTCTTCATCACAATTCCAAGGAGCATTCTCGTCGAACTTGACATCTCGACTGATCATGAGCTTCTTAGTTTTTAGGTTGTAAACCCAACGGTCGTTTGATTGATCGCTATAGCCATGGAATATTCCTTTTTCTGTCTTCTCATCGAGCTTGTTCCTTTTTTGATCAGGGATGTGAATGTAGCAAATACAGCCAAACACTTTGAGATGCTTTGCTGAAGGCTTATGTCCACTCCATGCTTCGGCTGGTGTTTTATTTTGAATAACTTTAGTTGGACACCTGTTGAACAGGTATACTGCAATATAAACTGCTTCTGCCTAGAAAGTGTTAGGAAGGCCTTTCTCCTTTAGCATGGACCTCACCATCTCTATGACGGTTCCATTCTTCCTTTCTGTTACTCCATTTTGCTTTGGAGCGTAGCCAACAGTCAATTGATGATGGACTCCTTCATCTTCACAGAATTTATTGAACTCCCTTGAATTATATTATGTGCCTCTATCACTCCTTAGGACTTTGATTCTGCAGCCACTCTGATTCTCGACGTGGTTCTTCAATTTCTTAAAAATAGAGAAAACCTCCGATCTTTCTCAAAGAAAGTAGACCCACGTCATTCTAGTGTAGTCATCAATGAATAAGATGAAATATTTATTTAGGCTAGGTGTAGGTGTCCTCATCGAACCGCACACGTCCATATGGACAAGTTCCAATGGCTTCTTAGCTCTCCATGTGCCTCCAGACGGGAAGGACTTCCTTTGCTGCTTTCCAAGAAGATAGCCTTCACAAACATCTAAAATTTCTGTAATGGCTAGAAAATCTCTCATCATATTTTTTTGATGGAGAATTTTTAGCCCATAAAAGTTGAGGTGGCCAAATCTCCGATGCCATAGCCATGAATCATCAAGTTGAGCTTTCATAGCTATATTTTTGACATATTTCCATTGAATAGGAAAATTCTTGTTCTCCATTTTCATAGAGGCAAGAACATGATTCCTATATTTATCATAGATAGTGCAGTTATCTCCTTTAAAGTATAAAGAATAACCATTCCGAATCATTTGGTCCTCACTGAGTAGATTTTGTGCAAGACTAGGAACCAAATATACTTCATGAATGTACTTTGGGCCTTTCTTGGTTTCAACTGCTATAGTCCCCTTTCCTTTCACATCAACCAATTCATCATTATCGAATCTCACTTGTGTTTTTACCAATGTATCAATATTGGTGAATATACATTCATCTCCCGTCATGTGATTGCTACACCCACTATCAATATACCATGGATCATTCTTCTCATCTTTTTCGACTTGGCATGTATAGAATAAATTATCTAAATTCTCTTCTTCCTTTTCTTTTCCTTTTTCTTCAACATAATTCGCTCAATAATCTGTTTTAGAGCGACAAAATTTTTCTATGTGGCCATATCTTTTGCAAGAGCGGCATTGTGGTTTATTTCTAAACCAGCAATCCTTCTCAAAATGATTATTTCTCTTGCAAATACCACAAGGTGGATATTTTTCCTTTTGTATAATTTCTCCTCCTTTTCTAGTTTTCCATGAGTTTCTTCCACTACTTTTAGAGTTATGAGACCATATGTTCATTTTTGACTGAAAAGCACTTTCAACTGTATCTTCTTCCTGTACTTGCAATCTCTTTTCATATGCTTCTAAAGAGCCAATTAGCTCACTCACTGATAGGGTCTTTAAATCCTTCGATGATTCTACAGTAGTGACAGTAGAATTGTATTTTCTAGTGAGTGTCACCAATATTTTTTCAACCCTCTAATCAGTGATATCATCTCCGTAAGATCTCATCTTGTGGCATCCTAAAAATTTCATGACAACCCCTAGATATACCATGAACCATGAATAGGTGATGGAAGCGCCATCGGATTATATTATAGCCATTAGACCGATGAATTACAATAGATTAAGGCCGAGCATTTTAATAGACAATTATTTGGTTGGAAATATATCCTATGTCCACGAGTGACCAAGGATTTGTATTAAAGGATAAATTGATAGGAAAATTTTTATTCTTGGCCATGTACTTTATAAGTTGGATTTTTATTGATTTATATTACAAAATTTTATGGCCATGTGAGTATTTGAGATTATGAAATTAAGTGGGGATTAAAGTAAATTGTTAAGAGCAATTATGGGTTATTTAGTATTATTTTGGGCCATTTAAAAGTTGGACTTTAGACCCAAAAGTGTTGGACCCAAAGTGGGCCAAGAGGCCCGACCCAAGGAGCCCATGAAGTAGTCGACCAAGGCTGGCCCAAGCCCAGCCAAATGAGGCCCATCTTCTTTGCATGAAAATCCACAAGTGGCAAGAGGAGCTTGCCAAGTGTCTTTCCCCTAGAGCCAAGTGGCATTAGCCATGCAAACCAAATGATTGCAAATGATGAAGGGGAAAGAAAGAGAGGGAGAGTGGGCGGATTGAGAGAGAAGGTTACCAAGAGAGAGAGAGTGTGAAATCGAGAGAGGGAGAGCGAGCGTGCGAGGAAGAAGGAGGAGGTTCGTCGCCGCCGTCGAGCCGCTGTGTGCTTGCTGTGATTCTCTTTGGAGTAGAGGCAAGTAGAGTCCATTGATCTATCCCTTACTTGCTGTGTTTTGTGTGTGGTGAATGGTGAATCTCGGATGTGGATGAAGTGTGAAATTTCGAAGTTATAGGAGTTGTGTTCTAGCCTAGTGTTTTGTTTCTGGAAAAACAGTCCGACCTTTGATGATTTCGTGAGTTGCATGCGATGTTCTAGTTGGAATCTGACTTTGACTTCTTGATGAAAGTTGTAAAGGACTTCTTGGAGAATAACATATCAAAATTTGAAAGGAAACGAACAAGTATAGGTTGATGAAACCATTTTTCTTTGATAAAGCTAGATCTGGAAAATGTTATGATGATCTATTGTGATTATGTGAATTTCGTGCAATTATCTAGTCCGAATTTGATCTCGTGTTCTTGATGAGAGTTGTATATGACATCTTGAGGAGAAACATACTAAAATTTCAGAATAAACGGACAAGTAATGATCGGGGAAAACAATTTTCTTTGAAAATGATAAATCTGGACAGTGAACCGAGAGATAGGAAGAGTTATAAAAATTATAGCTTTTAATTCATAAGGAATTAAATTTTTATTTCTTCATGAGAATTTTACCTCTGTGTCTCAATTATAACATATTAAAATCTCATAATTTTCGGAGTTCATTTATGGGTTTAATCGAAATTATTTCCGAAACTGTGCAAAAGTGGTATTGGAATTTCTTTTGCTGTGATGTATGGATTTATGTGATTGATGTGAAACTTTCTTGACATAGTGTTCTTCATGAAATATCTTCCTCTGGATCTTGTTTACATCATTCTAAATTAGAATTTATTGAGATAGTTTACTAATTTTTCCAGAAGTTTTATTAAAGAAGTGTATTCTGCTTTATCCGAAATTTGCTGTATTTTCAAGAATAAATGGATTGCCCTACGAAATATGATGTCTTGAGTGGTTATATATGCTGCATATATGGTGATGTTTGGCATATCATGTGACATCAAAAGATGGTTTAGATCTTTGATATTGTTGCATCAAATGCCATGATGAAAATGAGATTATATATTGTGATAATAACGAGACCGTCGGAGGTGTGAGCCGACGATACCCCAGGAGTGTTGGGATGCCCGGAGTGTGTGTGCCGGATGTCCTCGGGATTTTCGAGATGCCCGGAGTGTGTGTGCCGGATGCCCGGAGGTGTGTGCCGAAGGCCCTCACAATGCCAAGTTGGATGCAAGCGATAAATTGTGGGATGCAAACATTGGTCCTTGGATAAAAAATAATGAGATCCTTGTGAAAGATAAGAACTGAAATTGAATCATGTGCATGGGTGTATGCATATGGCATGATGCATGATCTTCTTATGAAAGCAAATTGATGCTATTTGATATTGAAAATGCGATCATGAAGGCGTGAATGGATCTCATGGTGATGTATGCTTGATAGCATGAATGATACGAATCATGGTGATATATGCACGTTGCATGGTGATATATGCATGGCTGCTTGATAATATAAGTACAAGTGCATGGTGGTATGTGCACGTTGTATGGTGATATATGCATGGCTGCTTGATGATATGAGTACAAGTGCATGGTGGTATATGCACGTTGTATGGTGATATATGCATGGTTGCTTGATGATATGAGTACAAGTGCATGGTGGTATATGCACGTTGTATGGTGATATATGCATTGCTGTAAGGTGAGGTATGCTCGAATGCATGAATGATATGTATTTTATTCATGATACCTTGATTGTTTTGTTTGACGCATTATGTAGTTTGGTGGATCTTTACTGCTGAGTGGTTATACTCACCCCGTCTGGGGACTAACATTTCAGACTAGATAAGATACATCTGCTGCCATTGCCACCGGTAGATGGATCAAGTGGTTGGATATGACCACGAGGAGGAGGATAGCAAAGGAAGGAACTTTTGGACGCCGACACTGATCGATGGACTTTAAGTATACGACTGTTGGAGGAGATGTCGGTCATCTTTTGAAGTATAGCCGAGTATAGAAGACTACGACATTTTGATGTACCGATGAATGATGTCCATCTGTTTTAAGTAAATAAATGTGTTCGGCTTTTACCTATAAATGTTTAGTGGGTGTGCATCGTTTTCTGAATATAGGGAAGGGAGTTGATAGATGTGCTTCTGCCATATAAATCGCACAGGGACCAATCTAAAAGATGTAAACCCCCAGGATTCATGAATTATAATGAAATTCCTTGGTATCAGAGTATTACGTTATCAAGTCAAGTGAAAGAGAATCGAACAGTGGCGACCCTAACGGATCGGGGGCCGTCGAGGGGTGACACACATCTGATTTACTAATTGTTTCAATCTACCACAATATTCTTGAACAGTCTCATAATTTTTCATCTTAGAATTCTCAAATTCCCTTCTTAAAGTCTAAAGTTGAATAGTCTGTACCTATTCAGTGCCTTGAAATTCTTCTTGTAATGTCTCCCAAGCCTTCTTCGCAATCTTCACTCCAATTATTCTCAAAAATACTGTTTCCGAGAGTGATTGCTGAATAAAGTATAGAGCCATTGCATCCTATTGTAGTTGATCCTTTGGAACACTTGCACCTTCTTGCGAAGCCTCATAACTACTTTCGACGATGTCCCATAAGTCTTGGGCCGTTAAGAACGTGGTCATTTTGATGCTCCAGTAATCATAGTTATTCCCATCAAAGATAGGAATAGGAAATGAGGATGCGGTAGAGTTGGTGTCACGCCCCGAACCCTGGGTACATGCACATTCCTCAGCGGTCGACTAAAATTTGCGACGTTCTCAATGCGCGTCGCTAACCCTTTCTTTTTATGCACATGCAGAAGCGAACTCCTAAACGTATACCCAGACAACAATCAAACATGGGATAGAAAAGCAAGACATCCAATTTTCACAAAACACACTTTATATACAAAAGGTCCATCTCAAAAGAGGCCCTAGGTAACCTACACTCCGGACCCTTCCGCCTCGGGCTTCGGGTTCTCCACACTAGGAATCTGAAAATATTTAAACCATGACGGGATGAGATAAAATCTCAGTGAGTCAACATCCTAAACCCCAATTAGGATGAGAATTCACTCAGAGGTGTCCTAAACATGCATCATCCAGAACTTACCTCGCTTGGGCGTGTCCCTACACATTAGTGCACCATATACAGATTATAGATATCACAAGCATGCTTAACAACCGGAACACCTCATTTCATCCATCAAATATTCACAGGGATCCCAATTATGGGGTAAAATTGTTATGACACGTCCCATACCGTGCCACAAAATTTTGTCCCATAATCAAGCGTGGCTATCTCATCCACTCATGCATGTTCTAGTTATTATGCCCATCGGCCATGGCCAACTCCCCAATCGGCGGTCATCCGAACCCCCGCCAGGCATCCGATAAAAATCAGGCATCGTCTCGCCCCGTCGGGCACGGTAACGTCTAGAACCCCCGCCTAAACGGCATTCCATAAAGGAGCATCGGTCTAGCCTCAACCGCGACTCAGCATCCGGACCCCCACTGAGCTTCCGATAAAATCAGGCATCATCCCCAAACTCCTGCTAGGTGACGGGTTTCGGTAGTGACCACACGCACATCCATGCTTGGCCAAGAACATCATGCTTTGCACTCAAATACTTCTATTTCGAATAATGGACTTGGCCAATTTTCTTCATATTAAAAATACCCGGTAAAATAATTGTGCGTAGTCACACAGTCAAATCAATCCACAAAAAATGATACTCTCCCATTTAAAAATTCCACGATTTGATATAGTACTTAAAGTATTTTTGGCATCAAAACCCGACACCCGGTATTTTTCTATTTAAATACCATAAAATCCAATTTTTGCAATAATAATCCATAACGATCACCAAGCACTCAATTGCACATATAATCAATCAATTTCACATCAAAGTTCAACCACGAGAATCAGCGTAAAATTCTACAAAACGGCTAATTAAAATTAATTAAATAAATTGCGATGTATTAAACTAAACCAACTTAATCAACCTAACCCTATAGGCGCATCATCAACCAAGTCAACTCTTAGCTTACATCATATAGCCAAAACACCAAAATCCCATTTTTAAAATAAACTTAGCAACTCCCCTTTTTTTTTCGTTCAAACTTTCCAAAATAAATTCGTACGGGGTCCCGTATTTGAAATTAACCCGCCAAACTTTGCATGCATCTCGTATAAAACCTCCTCGTTTTATTGAGCTCATAAAACTTGGCGTCCAAACCCGACGCCATATTTCTTTTCTAATTTCTTTTCCAACCACCCTCTTTTGAAAACAAACCTTAGTAACTCCTCTTTTTTTTTTTTTTTTGTTCAACACGTTTAGAAATAAATTCATAGTTGTTCACGTACTCAAAATTAATCCGTCAAAATTTGCACGCACCTAGTTTAAAACCTTATTGTTTTATTGGGCAAATAATTTATGGTGTCCGGACCCGACACCTCATTTATTTTCTATTTAATAATCCATAAGGTCACCTTTTGCAATAATACTAAACAACCAACATAGAGCAATCCATCTCCTCACATCACGCACGAGTTCTAAGCATGCCAAAATTCAGCCAAATCACTAAATATACGTTATCCAACAAGCACGACACCAAGAACAACAACAAAACCACTACCAGTCCTAACTGGCAAAAATTGGGCCACTCGTGCGTCTCCAAGTTTAGATCCAGAAACCTAACCAAATGAGTTCAGAAAATTCTCAAATTTAAATATGTTATAAAGGACACTTAAAAGAACACTTTTTACGCGACACCTTAGTCCATATCCTTTTGGTTTAACAGCAGTAATTCACTCAATCTGTCACCAAAACTATGTCCGTTTACAGAAATCACATTTTCCAAAACCAGCTTGGTTCGAGATCCAAAACTTGTCTGTTTGATCTGAAATTTGACTATATTAAACTAAAAGATGTGAGGAATAACTTTTGTGAAGAAACTCTTTCGAAATTAGAACCCTAAGAGTTGATAAAAATCCATTGAACATCAAAAGGTCACAAGTTCCAGCACAAACAGAGGTTCTGTTTTGATTGAAATGAAGCTGAATTCTCATTCTTTTAAATCCCTAAAATCTTGAGTAAAATATATTTCATAGCTGAAGATGTCTAAAATATTTTTTATGAAGGAATCAACCTCAAAATTGTAGCACATTTCGATCCACAAAAATGGCAAATGGTGAGCGTCCAGTAAACTTATCCGGGAGAAATCCACTAAATTAGACTAAACCACCCTCATTAGTGCTAATCTAATCAATTAGATTAACACTAATTCATCTTAAGGCTAATATAACCAAATTAGATTAACATGAATCCATCTTAAGGCTAATTTCACTTAATACTAATTTAACTAAGCTAATTAACACTAATCTAACCCCCTAAGTGCAATTAACAACCTAATCAAGGATTAGGAAGTTAACTCACCGGATTAGCACGACGGCGGGTTCACGGCGACGGCGATGCAAAGACGGTGAAGACCCGAGCCAACCATTTCTCCAATGGAGCTCAACCGGCGAAGGAAAAAGGCCCAACAAGGCACACCACCAAGGAGCTGTTCGGCTCTGTTTGGGCTGGTCCTTGGTGGCCGCGGGTGCTGCTGGACACGAACAATGAGGCGACTGGCGATAGGATGAGGTGCTGGGCGTGTGGAGCTGCTGGAGGCATGAGGGGATGCGTGTGAGGGGCTGTGGGTGGAGGCGTGCAGCGCTGGTGGCTGGTGTTGCACGTGAAGTGAGGTTTACGGGCTGTGAGGATGAAGAGAAAGCTGCTGGCGTGAGGTGGTTTGTTGACTGAGGCGGCGGTGGCGTTGGAATGAAAGAACATGGAGTGGGCTGATGCTGGAGTTTGGCGTGAAGCAGTGAAATAAAAGGAAACAAAACCAGATGGAAGAAAGGCAGGCGTGGGGGAAGAAAGTGGGGCTGCGGCAGGGAAAAAGGGAGTGTGTGAGGGAGGGAAGAAGAGAAGAGAGTGGAGGGGGAAAGGAATGAGCAGATGGGGAGGCTCTTGTGTGCGTGAGTGAGGGAAAGGGACAGAGAAAGCCAAGAAAGTCAAGGAAAAAAATATCAATTTCATCATTGCATGCCTCTAAAGTCTTTGGCCACCAAAGTCCATTGGCCATCCAATGGCTATTTTCCTTTCAATTTCTCACAAACAAAGGCATTATGGGCAGCAAAAATCCCCTTTTCCCTCTTGATCCGAATTTCCCCTCTTATTTCCTTTTTACCGAAAACCGATTTTTCCACAAAATTCCGGACTCAACGGAATTTCTTCGAAAGATGAGATGACGTCCTAAAAATGAATCGTGACACGCTCAAACGTCTGATTCCCGAAACTGAATTCAATTTTGTGGTTAAAATCGACCAAACGCAATTTTAGTACAATATAACCTACCGGTAGCTTTTAGGGATTTTAATGAGTTTGACCCGTGATCGATAATTTTCGATCCACGTTTGTGCATCTCCGACTCGTAAACGACTCTCGGTTGTCGTAAAAATCGCAATGTTTCAATTACATGTCCCGAGTGCACTATCAATAGAAAATCGGGTTATAGCCGTTTGACGCGAATATCACACTCATGCGGAATCACCCATAATTCAATTACGTGTTTCCATCGAATCGACCTATATCCGATCACTAATCGATTATAATGGTGTCGTATTGATCATTGCCGATTATTACGGTCAAACGATCAATTTCCGATCAATTTCTCTAATATGTCATGTTTATATCACTTAACGGCTTCACTTAATAGATTAGTTAACTCGTGAGGGGCCAGCTCAGAGTAAAATGACCATCGGCGCGTCGACGAAATGCCCATTTCATATTATCGAGACAGGGCAAATTTCAGGATATCACAGTTGGCCATAATTTAGTTGTTAGAAATTTGGATGGAAAATTTTGGGAACGGATGGTTAGGACAAACGCCCAATACCAACCTAAGACGTGGCTTTGATATCACTGTTGGATTTTTGCAGAAGCGTGTGTGTGCAAGTGTGTATGAAATATGGTAAGGGAGCTAAGGAATGAAGTGAAAAATGAATGACAGCACAAACTAAATTTTATTCGAGGACTTTTGTGGTACAAAAGATACTGGAGTTGCTGTCTCTTAGTTTCTAGTTTATGGTTCTCTCAACTCACGTCCTCTCATTGTTCTAGTTGTCGTTCTTACAAATGAACGAACACACCCTCCTTTTATACAGCTTCTTGACCGACTTGGACAGCTCACCAAGCAGTCTTCAACTTTGACACGCTTATTTGACTCTTCACCGCCTAAGCTTCAACCGACTTAGACATTTTGCAAGTAGCCACTCTTTTTGATTTAATTCAGCCAACTTCCAGCTGGCTTTTCTTTCTTCACACGTACACTAATGCCGACTTAGCAGAAGTTGTTGCCACCACTTTTTCCTTCTCCATTAATTATACTTAATTCTTAAGCATGTGCAGGCTAGTGCGTTCTAGGACTTTCCAAAAATGGATCACTTTTTAACACAATCACAAGATACCAAAATCTTGTGATGTCTGAAGTTGTGCGGCCCTCCCTGGATGGATATACGAACACAACTATGGAACCGACGGAAGACTACGTCAAAAGGGCATCTGGAAAACAAGTATGGTGATGCCTTTATTTGAGGGAATAACGTTAATGTTGTATTCATAAATTCCGATGCTTTAGTCATGTCTTTTCTGACTTGGACCTTTAGTAGCCGGTATGACTTATTGCAGTTCTGTACATCGGCACTTCAAATCGGACCTCGGGCAGATGGGGCTTAGTTATGTACTGTAGCTGGGTGGACTGTAGCATGGTGGAGTTACGTAGCCGTCATCTTTGTTGGATACATTCCAGATTGCCGGTTCATGCGGCTCTACAATTGTGGGAAAGTGAAACATATTTCCAAATTTTAGAGCTGATTTGTGATTCTTACGTATAATCCTGCATCTCGTGGGATCGATTTGTGAATTGAATTGCTTGATGAGGACTCGGTGATGCCCGAGCTCTTCCTAAGTTAGCATGTCATCGTATGGATCTATCTAGCTCTCTATTTCTTTGTTGCCAATCGGCTTTGTGCTGTCCTGTTTGTGAAGAACAAACTTTTTTGGAACTTAAGCTGCTGGTATCTTCGTCCTAGGCTTTGTGCATACGATGACATGCTAACTTAGGAAGAGTTTGTGGACAGCATAACCCCGCCCGCGAACAAGCTGCTGGTATCTTCGTCCTCGCTCTCGTACTAAGAGAAATGAACTCGGTTGCTCCATGTAATTAATTTTCTCTTGTTTCCTTCCCTTTATTAGGCCTGATGGAGCACGTTCGACCAACGCCGCTAGTTCTACCCAGCCGAAAGAGATTTCTGTGTACCTGTGTGCTGCAGAATTTTAGGGTTAGTAGAATTTCGGCTTTTTAGATTGTGTTTCTCCTCGCTGCTCGAAGTTGCAGCATCCTCGGGTTGAAGGGGAGAGTAGAGTACACTAGGGTCATTGCACTGACAATGAAAAATTAAGCCTCAAGGCTATCGTTCGTTGAAGATATAGAGCTTCTGGTTCTTGCTTCTCGGGAAATAATTAGCTTGAAATGGCCCAATTTCCTTGAAAGTTACCAGCCTCAAATCAGGTTATGATTCTGCCTTCCATCGGGTATCTAGCTCTTTGTTTGTGTATTGTCAATTGGTCTCCTCACACCGAGGAGGTTTTTGATGGAAAAAAATCGCATTGTATTTGCGTGCTTGTATTTATATTACTCTATTATATCATTTCTTATTAGGTTTGTTTTATTTCACTGTGCTAATCTGCTATTGTTCGGGTTGTTATTGTTATCCCAATAGCCACTTGCAAAGTTCAAGCAACAACTCATTTATAATCTTCACAATAAACGGTAATATGAGTCTAGATCATCACAACAAATCAGATAGTAATCGCTTTCCACACTAGTATATAAATTTCAAATGATGCTATTTGGGAAAAAAAAAAAACACGAGAACAAAACACATTCGAATTGACTGGACAAAAGATCCATACCTGCAACGATTTCCCCTCGAACTAGGAGAACGACAACGAAAGCCGTGATTGAAACTCTTCCTCGAATCTGGCCGAGAATGGGGAAGAACAGAGTGATGGAGGTGTGACTGCAGGAATGGTGGAAGGCGACGTCAGTGGCAATTCTCCAGTGACAGGAGAGAGTCTCTAAGAACAGGCCCAACTCCTTTTTACTTACTGGACCAATTGAAATTAATTCCGTCCTTGGTGTTTAAGTTCAATATGATTTCTCATCCAAATGGGCTAATTTCTTCGGGCACAGTTCGGCTTTTTCTTCTTTTTTTTGTATTTTCCTTGGGTTCTATTTAGTCATACTTTTAATAAAATAAAATAAAATAAAACTACCTAAATGGCCGATTTTGCTTGAATTGCTGATTTTCGGGCATCGACACCCGTCGCTAAGTAGTATTCTTCAAGTCTATTAGTATAGCCGGTCGCTTCTCTTGTACTCTCTTTTGAAACATCCCGTTTCCGGCGTTAATTCCCTGTTAAGGTAATTCTTCCTCTAGATAAAATAAAGGTACTTGGGGAACAAAATTGCTGGAGTCGCAAGAGAAGGAAAGAATCGGTTCTTATCCCATCGATCAATCCCCGTGACGATCACAACTTTGCTCCAAATTGGGTTAAAAGGCCGAATACTAGTCCCACCACCCTCCAATCGACCATACTTTATATGTGCAGCGTGATAGGAGGTTACCATGTGGTAATTTCATTGTCACAAGGCGAAAGTGCTCGGAGAGGCAATTTTATTGATAGCAATAACAAAAGCAAACAGTCCAAGGGGAAACGTTTTACATGGAGAGAGTACAGGAACAAAGTTGCTCCGTACGTTATTCTGCATAGGCAAAAGTTCAGGGAGGAGGGCTGGGCTGACACTAAGCAAGCCGTCTTTATTCATTCATCCAGCGGTACGTAGAGCACCTACAGAGCACGCTCTCATCATTGCTCGACTAATGTGCACCATGGCAACACTCGAACTTGACAATGTTGTTCATCATGCCCGGGCAAATCGGGCACTTCACATCCTCTAGGATGTAACCAGCCATGTTCGGAATATAGAAGTGGTGGCACCTCGGGGGGACGTATAGCAGGTCAAACTGCTCCTTGAAGACCATGTCGAACGTCTTCCCGTTCACGTTCACATGCTTCTTCCAAGTCTCGTACTGCACCAGAACCATCGTGACGTACACGTGGGAGTCGTTGATCACAACCCGCGACCCCTTCGTGAGGACTGTAAACCCACCATCTTTCTTGAAGCAGGTGTAGAGCCTGAGGATGTCCTGCATAATGGGTTCGTGCAAGTCCCCTCTGGTTTGTAGCTTCGAGAGCATGCAGCTCTCGAGGCGGTTCCAAAAGAACTGCGATTTGGTGACATTGAAGGATGGCTTTGTCATCGATCTTCTTTAGCGAGTCCTCGATCACCTGAATGGCCTTGGGTTCTTCCGCTCCATACAGGAAGATACACTTCTCAGCCTTGATCTGATAAGAGACAACGTCTTTGTCAATGAAAAATAACTTATGCTCATTTTTCATATGTCTTTTATGTTGTAAATCAAACTACACAATCATCTTACATTCTCAAATTTTTTGTACAAAAGTTTCAGTAAAGCCTAGCCTACTCGGATATGACATGAATATTGACCATTTATATCAGTAAAGAATAGACGACATGATAGTGTAAAATAGTATTTTGTAGTTCTTGTCTTATCCCAGGTATGTCTCGCAGATTCTAAGTTTGAATCAAATTCTTCTATTACTGCGTCAATTTAACTAAATTCACCTTCTAATAAGCAAACTCAAATATCATAATTCCTTTTGACACCCACATTCGTGTACCCTAGTTGTATAAAAAAAGCAAGAGGGTAAAAAGAAAAGTGAAGAAGGAGAACAAAAACATACAGCTTCCTGTATCCCTGGAAAAATGAAGTCAGTCGCTAAAAGCTCAAACCAGTTGATGCCAGGCCTCTTCCAGATGTCTGCTGCTACTGCACCGGTGAAAGGGAAAGCATCCATTCCCCAAATTCTAACCATGCTCATGGCATTTTGGTTTGAGACTCTTCCTCGTGGATCCAGTACTGTCACAATGGCGTCTTGCTTAAAATGCCACTTCTCTTTAATGATTCTGATGGCCACCCGGTTGATAAGTTTTAGGGAGTGCACCGAGCACCACGGCATTTGCAACGGGAGGTTCTGGAACCGTTTGATGACGTCCTCACATTCTTGTTCGATGATACGGACCCACACGATCTCGTAGCCCTCCTCATGGAACTTCCACTCGTCGTAGATCTTGGTGAGGATCAAGAGGTCATGAGAGGTTAACTTGAGGTCCAAAATTAGAAGCAACACATTCTTCCTCCAGAGCGACTCGACCTTGTCGCGACCTACCCTCGGGGGGGAAGGAACGGGTTTAGGGGTATTGCCTAAAGGATGGGTTTATGGCCCTTGATTAGGCGCGGGCTCTCCCAAGCTCATACCCCACGTGACGTTGGGATATTTTAGGAGCTTCGCATAAAGGAGTCGCCACTAGCCTATTGGGGTCGGCTAGAAACCAAGTGAGGTATGGGAGTATACCTCACTTCCTACGCAACCAGAGAATCTAGGGTCGGGGACTTGATTACACTAATTAACCAATCAGTGCCCTTTCGGTACCTAATCTTGTTCATTTTAAAAGAAATGATTTTTGTCAGGCAGTTTGGATTGATTTTATACCTATCCACTAACATGTGAGGTGATCATGCGGGTGCGCAATCATTAAAATAATAATCACAGCTATCAAGATCCTAATTACAGTAAACTTGAGCGAATGCAATTAAACATAATTAGATATGCAAATTAAACACGCAATATATTTAGTATACGAGCAAATAAAGGCCTAATTACACTAAGAATGCAAAACATAGCAATTCCTAACCAAACCCTATAAATTTTTTATTTTCAATTTTTTTAATTTTATTAAAAATATTTTTTTAATTTTTTTAATTTTTTTTTAAAATAATTTTTTATCTAATTAAAAAAAAAAGGAAAGGTTGACCGAACCCAGGTTGGGTCCGGTTGGGAAGTGGGCCGGTCGGCCCACCCGAAAAGGGCCAGGCCCGACCAGCCTGGTCAAGCCTAGGCTCAATTAGGGGTTGGGCCCAACTAATGGGCCTAACCCCCCGTTTTGCCACATGGGCCTCCATAAGCCCAAAATGGAAAACATCTCAGCCCAAAAACCAAAAGTCAGATGGCCCGAATTACCCAAAAACCCTACCCGAGAATTGTACCCGGCCTGACTCGCACGACCCGGATTCTGGAGCCCTCCACTCCGACGATCCGCAGCGCCAAGGGTTTGCTGGGGCGTCGCCAGGCAGGGCTTCGACGACGGCTTCGCGGCGGACGGCGGCATCATGGAGGACAAGGGCAATAGCAGCCTAGCAGGCGAGGACCTCAGCAAGTCGTCGGGGACAGCGTCGTTGGCGACGACAGCGTTGGGCCTAGCGACCGCTACTGCGACGGCAACGGCGGAGATCTGGTGCAGCGACGGCGTCAGGAGGAATGGCGGCACAGCCTGAGGCGGCTGGTCTAGGGTTCAGTAGCAGCGACAGCATCAAAGGGTGGAACGGCGATAACCAGACGCGATCTATCGACGTCGTTGGTGGTCGAACGGCAGTGGCACAGCAGAAATTCAATGCAGTGATAGCATCGAGGGTGACCGGGACAGCACGGCTGCAGGGGTTTGACTCGTTGGGTGTTAGCGACGCGGCGGAAGTCCGGCATAGCAACCGTGAGTCTTCCCCCTCCAAAAATGGCTTCTGGTGGCAACGGTGGCATTGCAGCTTCGGGCTACAAGGGGCGACGTTGATTTGAGGTGGCGAGGAGGGCAACATCGGCGTCGCAGCTTCAAGCTGCAGGGGGGCATTCAAAGGGCAGCGGCACAGACGGCGTCCAGCAGCACTATGGACAATGTCGAGCAGCACCGCCGCTGCCCCTCCTCCCCTCCGTTCCTTCTCCCTTTTCTCTTCGAACTTTGTGTTGCTGTTTTTTTCTTTTGCTTTCTCCCCGGTTCCTCTGTGTTGCCCCCTCTCTCCTTTCTCTTATGTCCGTTCTCCGCTCTCTCCTCTCTTCGAACTCTCTATTTCTGTTTCAGCCCCCTCCCCCTTCTAGGGTTTCACGAGAGAAGATGGGGGAGGGAGAAGGCGGCATGGGCCAGGCCAAGGCGAGATTCGGCCCAGCCCCTTACACATTTTTTTTTTTTTAGTGACTAATTCCTAATTTTGTACACAATTAAGTCCTAAATAAAATTATAAAATTTAGGTGTCAACAGCTACCCCTCTTTGAATGCGAGCTCGAAGAGGTTCCATTCAAAGACAAAAGACACCAAAATTATTTTGGCGATAGAGAGACCCCAGGTGCATAGGCACGTATCAGGTCGACAGAAAGGACTCATAACTATGGAAGCGCGTCTTGTCATTAAGAGGAAGAAAGGCTTCAGGCTACAGAAGCACGTCGTGTCATAAGAAGAAAGAGAGACTCCAAGCTACAAAAGCACGTTGTGTCATAAGAAGAAATACTTCGGGCTACAAAGCTCTCCGTGTCATAAGAAGAAGGACTCCGGGCTACAAAGCTCTCCGTGTCATAAGAAGAAGGACTCCGGGCTACAAAGCTCTCTGGGCAACAAAAGCTCTCCGGGCTACAAAGCTCTCCATGTCATGGGAAGAAGGAAAGACCCCGGGCTATAGAAGCACGCCGTTTCATAAGAAGAAAGAGAGACCCCGGGCTATAGAAGCACACCGTGTCATAAGAAGAAGGAAAAACCCCGGGCTACAGAAGCATGCCGTGTCATAAGAAGAAAGAGAGACCCTGGGCTACAGAAGCACGCCGTGTCATAAGAAGAAGGAAAACCACGGGCTACAGAAGCACACCGTGTCATAATGAGTACAATCTGATCGATCAAAAAAGTCTTTTGAAAGGACCGCAATATAGGCTCAATTAGGGCTTACACAAAGGAATTATTACTTTGAGGCCAAGAAATGAACATTTGTCGCTATCTTCATCGGGTTTACAAGTCGAGAACTTGGAAGATAAGACAAGATAGCATTACTTCCACTCTTTCAAGCAGTAGCTTCTTGTGGCATTCTCATTTTCACTCAAACCATCCCAATCAGAAGAGACTTCGGAAGAGGGTTGTAACGTTGGCTTGGAAGAGGCTCGAAAGGCTTAAAATTTTCAAGAGGGTTTTTAAGAGTCGGTGATCATCATAGCATCGTGACCAGGTCACTTGATCTTTTGAAATCATTTGGCCTTTGACACATCTCGAAAGCTCATTTATTAATCATTTCTGCAAGGGAGCTTTGCTCCTTTCTCTAATTTCCTTTGCACTTGCGATGATTTTTTTTCAATAGGCAATTGGACTTTGATCATTTTTCTTTCACATAAGATGTAGCCTTTGGGCTCTTTTTCTTGACGGGCATTGGCCTTGCTTTCACCAGACACACTGCTTTTTCATACCCCCCCTAATTTGTCGAACTTTTTGCTTTTTGAACTTTCGGAGCTCTTATGACTTTCGAGATGCTTGTTACATTTTCTCATAAATGTCAATTGTATGTGGTCAATTCTTATGCCTTGCCCCAGTGAAAGGAGATGATCACAACTCGGGATTCAAAAATAAACAATCAGGCCCAAATTGGTTAAAGCAACGGGTATTAGTGTTTGGGTATAGAAGGAAATGCTCTTCTTCACCTTGGGATGAGTCAAGTTCTTATGATAATTCCTTTGAAGCTATCACCAGAAGATTGATGCAAGTGAAAGTAATAGAATCTTTCTTAATCTTTCACTCTACAACACGAAGTAATCCTATGATGCCCCAAGATAGGGGTACTTTGAAGGATCATCTTTTTTCGGCCCAAAGGGTAGCAAGAGATTATTGCAATGCTTGGGATTGATGAAGGAAACGCCTTTATCATTTCGATCTATGCGCTCAATGCGAATGAATCCTTCGCCCTAAGAGAATGTCGCTTTTCACTCAACTCTCAGAAGTGTTTGAAAGACGTGTTTGGAAATGGCTTACCTTTCTTCATCCTAAGCACTTCTTGTTTGGCATGGTTAATGTTTCACTTTTCACTCTGCTGAGACCATCTGAGTAGATCAATCTCCATAGGGAAATTTGATTCAAAATGAATAACCCACAAAACGAGAAAATAATTTTTAGATAAAATGGATGCTTAAAAAGTTTGTATAAATTTTAATTTTTTTTTTTAATTATCCATTTTTGTGCTTGTCTCTAGAAAAGCACCAAAGGTTCTTTTTTTTTTTTTTTTTTTTTTTTTTTTTTTTTTGAAGTATTTTATGTAAATTTCAAGAACTCATCCGCATACCCTCGGATTTCCTCGTCCTTGCAAAACAGTCAAACTTGGGAGCATGTGGAGGCCTAGGCCTCAGCGACCATCATAGGACTAGTTTGTTATGCTTCCACATGTCCTTAATAAAACATGCATCTATTTTATCGAATGGGGAAAGATAAGGCCGTATTACAACACACACCACCCTCGACCAATGGCTCAAGATCGGGGCTGACCATTGTTCATGCTGCAAACAACATAAACAAGAAAGAAATAACAACAAGATCCCACGCAAGGGATTGGACATAAGACAGAAAATTAAGCTGAACGAGAACCGCCCTACTCTGGAGGGACAGCTATGACTTCGAAGGACTCAGCTTCCTCACACGTCAAGATGGTGCATATGTCGTCCTCCTCGAAAATTGAGTTCACTCCCTGTGCATGATTTGGTAAATGGTTTTGTTGCACGTTGGGCTGAACTTCCTTGAAAGTCAAGATGCCCCCATCTAGCAGTTACTAGACTTTGCATTTCAGCACATAGCAATTATCCACGTCATGCCCCCTCTCTCCCATGTGGTACTCGCAGGTCTTGGTCACATCGAATTCGGCGAACTTCGCAGGGGGTCCCTAGGTACGTCCTTCGCAACCATCCTCTTTTTAGAAGTATAGGCAACAGCTTCGACAACGAGTGTGGTAATGGGGAAAATTGCCTCCAAATGGGTCTCTTGCCCTTGTCATATGCTCGGGATGAGCTCCCTTGGGCCATGGCTTATACGCGAGTGTTGAAGGTGGCTTAAAGAGAAACGGCTCTTGCACCAGCGCTACTTCGACTGCAGTTTCCTTATCTTTTCTCGCCAGGAATTTCTTCGTGCCTCCGGTGGATATCTTGTCCTTGATAAATGCCCACTCGACTCCTTCAGCTACTTCTACCAGCTATGAAAACGTCTGGCATCCCGAAAATACTAATCCTTGGAAGTATTCAGAGGGTAATGTCTTAAGGAATAGTTACTTCATCTCCCTCTCATTCAAGGCCGGCTTCACTTGTGAGGCCATAGTCCACCTTTGCGCGATGCCTTAAATGACTCATTTCTCTTCTTCTCAATGCGGGTCAACTCTTCTCTCGTGGGGGCGAGCTCAGTGTTAAACTGGTATTGCTGCAAGAACTCATTGGCTAAATCTTCCCAACTGGAGAATTCTTCAATGTCTAGTGCAATGAACCACGTTAGGGCAATGCCTTCCAAGCTATCCTGAAATGTGTGTATAAGGAAAGGCACATTGTCAGCGTAGCGAGCCATTTTCCTCACGTAATACCTAAGATGGGTCTCGGGGCATCCCGTTTCGTCATACTTCCTTGCTAACTCAGGCTCTTGGAAATTCTCAGGGAAGTTCGTCTTGGTGTATGGAGATAGCCTATCAGCTCCTTTCAGCTCATAACCTTTTAAGGCACACAGTCTCTCCTCCATCTTTGCCAAACGTTTTTCACTCTCTTCACTTACGCGGGGTGTTGGGTTTTCCTTCGAAGGAGGATTCAAATTGACGATGATTGGCATGAGAGAAGGAGCCTCTCCGGCGGCTTCTTTTCCGGGGAGATCAGCAACATGCATGCCTCCCGTCGATGGGGGAGCGTGTCCTAATGACGAAGGAGTAGATGTTCCAATGACAGCTACAGTGGGGGGCTCCTTAAGCTTTTAGCTTATTTCAAGCATCATTGCGATGAGTTGGGCTAGCTAGTCCTCCATCTTGGCCATGCGCATGTTGGTGTCTTCATTCTCCATTCTGACTTTCGCGCGAGTGCGAATCGGGGATCTCTACTTGGCCGTGTCGACGATCGGCAGAAGACAATCGATCGGCTAGTACCTAGTGCAAGGGTAAATAAGCATATATAAGCACAAGTAATAATTAGGCGGTCGGCCCATGACAGAGATCTAAACACCCCAATTCATTCATTTCATCGAAAACCAAGTTGCTATATAATGCAGGAAAAGACACAAGGGAGAACCCCTGAATCACAAAGCTATTTTGAAGACTAATATACATGGTATGGTCCCACTACACATTGCACTTGACGCAATCTAACTAATGAGGACAACTTCCACTTGTGGCGCCCCCACTAACTCGGGTCAACTTCGAGGCACACTCTTCGGCCTCCTCGAGCTCCCTTTTAAGGCATTTGATCTCTGCTCAATGGGTGATCTTCAATGACATTTCAGGAATCTTCAGGCAGAGATTCTCCTTTAGGGGTGGAAATGATGCGAAGCTCGAGTACCACCATTGTATGCTAACCAAAGTTACGACCAACCTAATTTGTCATGGACCGATCAAAATAAAAAGGCAAATAAGTAAAATGCGAAGAAAAGAATTCGAAAAACTTACCCTACATGCGCATGGACAGTGGTTCGATTTCTACTCTAGATGGCCCAAAATGGAGCCATGGGATCACAGGACTGAACCAACAAGCTCGCGGCTAGGTCGTGTTACCCATGACTCCGGCTTCGTCAAAGAACCGACTTGTGTCGCATGCTTGCAGACCAGGGTGGGGACCTCTGACATCAAGAAAGAAATTTCGAGGTTGAGATGGGCGACTCGTACTACATGCTTGTAGTCGAAGTGATATCCACCTCAACACCATCCTAAGTGATCCTATGCGGCCCAGGTCCGACGGCAGGTTGTGCGTGCTAACGTGTAGTGCAATGCAAAGGATATATGCACAACAACAATTTATAGGCAAACAACACTCCGTACATAACAAATAAACCATACATTCCTACACCTCCCTACAAGACAAAGGTGAGCAAACACTTTCCCTTATACCTCCCATTCTGCAAAAACATTTAACACATTTAATGTTAGGGGCGTACCTTGAATCCTTGCTACCAAACAAAAATATTTTTGAACAAGATTAATTTTGGCCTAAGCCCTCTAAGGTTTAAAACCAAGTCCCCAGTGGAGTCGCCAAGCAGTCGCAACCTACCCTCAGGGGAAGGGAACAGGTTTAGGGGTATTGCCTAAAGGATGGGTTTATGGCCCTTGATTAGGCGTGGGCTCTCCCAAGCCCATACCCCGCGTGATGTTGGGATATTTTAAGAGTTTCGCATAAAGGAGTCACCACTAGCTTATTGGGATCAGCTAGAAACCAAGTGAGATATGGGAGTATACCTCACTTCCTACACAACCAAAGAATCTAAGGTCAGGGACTTGATTACACTAATTAACCAATTAGTGCCCTTTCGGTACCTAATACTGTTCATTTTAAAAGAAATGATTTTTGTCAGACAGTTTGGATTGATTTTATACCTATCCACTAACATGTGAGGTGATCATGCGGGTGCGCAATCATTAAATAATAATCATAGGTACTGAGATCCCAATTGCAGTAAAATTAAACACGTGCAATTAAATATAATTAGACATGCAAATTAAACATACAATATAATAAATATACGAGCAAATAAATGCCTAATTACACTAAAAATGCAAAACATAACAATTCCTAACCAAACCTTGCATTTTTTTTTTCGAATTTTTTTAAATTTTTTAAATATTTTTTAATTTTTTTGAATAATTTTTTATTTAAAAAAAAAAAAAACGAACTGGGTCGACCGGACCCGTGTTCGGTCCATTAGGAAGCGGGCCAGTTGGCCCGCCCGAAAAGGGCCAAGCCCGACCAGCCTAGTCGGGCTTGCACTCAATTAGGGGTTGGGCCCAACTGATGGGCCTAACCCCCCTTTTTGCCACATGGGCCTCCATAAACCCAAAACGGAAAATATCTCAGCCCAAAGACCAAAAGTCAAATGGCCCGAATTACCCAAAACCCTACCCGAGAATTGTACCCGGCCCAACTCGCGCGACCCGGATTCTGGAGCCCTCCACTCTAGCGATCCACAATACCGGGGGGTTTGTTGGAGCGTCGCCGAGCAGGGCTTCGATGACGGCTTCGCGATGGACGGCGACATCGTGGCGGACGAGGGCAACAGCAGCCCAGCACGCGAGGACCTCAGCAGGTCGTCGGGGACGGCGTCATTGGCGGCGGAGGCGTCGAGCCCAGCGACCGCTGCTGCGACGGTGACGGCGGAGATCTGGTGCAGCGACGGCATCAGGAGGAATGGCGGCATAGCCTGAGGCAGCTGGTCTAGGGTTCGGTAGCAATGATGGCGTCAAAAGGTGGAACGATGGTAACCAGACGCGATCTGTCGACGTCGTTGGTGGTCAAACGGCAATGGCACGGCAGAAATCCAATGCAATGACAGCGTCGAGGGTGACCGGGATAGCACAGCTGTAGGGGTTCGACTCGTTGGGCCTTAGCGAAGCGGCGGAAGTCCAGCATAGCAACCGTGAGTCTTCCCCCTCCAGATCTAGCGTCCGGTGGCAGCAGCAGCATCACAGCTTCAGGCTGCAAAGGGCGGCGTCGGTTCGAGGCGGCGAGGAGGGCAACGGCATCATCGCAGCTTCGGGCTGCAGGGGGCGGCGTTCGGAGGGCAGCGGCGCGAACGGCATCAAATAGTGCCGCGAACGGCGTCAAGCAACGCCGCCGCTGCCCTCCTCCCCTCCGTTCCTTCTCCCTCTTCTCTTCGAACTTTGTGTTGCTATTTTTTTCTTCTGCTTTCTCCCCGGTTCCTCTGTGCTGCCCCCTCTCTCCTTTCTCTTCAATCCGTTCTCCGCTCTCTCCTCTCTGCGAACTCTATGTTTCTGTTTCAGCCCCCCTCCCCCTTCTAGGGTTTCACGCGAGAAGATGGGGGAGGGAGAAGGCAGCATGGGCCGAGCCAAGGAGAGATCCGGCCCGGCCCCTTCCACGTCTTTTTTTTTTTTAGTGACTAATTCCTAATTTTGTATACAATTAAATCCTAAATAAAATTGTAAAATTTAGGTGTCACGAGACCTTATCCTATAAAACAAACAAGGAGAATTATAAACATCGGGGCATCACGTGCTTTTTATTGATTGCACAACTCATGAAAACTATTTTTGTGTTTGATTCCAACAAATATATGAGATGAAATTCTTGGAGAAAGACAGTCTTACGACAACGGCATGTTGTGTAAAATCTCGATTTATTGGACTCGTAACATAGAGTGATGTTAAACTAGAGAAAGTTGGAGACATGAACCCTTGCCTTCTTTGAGCCAATGAAGAGAGGCTGAGGATCATCCTTGATGTAAAGCAAGGCCTTGATCGGCTCCACTTATCGGTAGGGGCATTAATGATTCGCTGCAGCCCGATACTCATTAATTTCCTCTGCATCATGACAAAAATAAGTTTACCAGACGATTAGCCCAATCTATTTAGGGCTTTAACTTAGTAGAAAAAGAGAAAACATATTTTAACCTTTTTTTGTGAAAAGTCTTCTTAATGTTGTTAGATATTGTGGTGGATCATGTTCACTTTCCGAGCAAAGGTGGGCAAATCTTTTCCCTTGTTGCTGAAAAAACAACAAAAGGAAAATCCTCTTAGAGGCATGAGTCATTCCAATTCATGCACATTTGTTCTCATCAAGCTTGATCTTTTTTTTTTTTTAATCTAAAACTGCTTCTCACGCCTTTTCGGGAACATATCGAGCAATTAGAAGTTGAATTCTTCTTCTACAAGAAAGAGTTCTTCGCTCTCGTGAAAAAAAACGAAAAATTTGAAAACGAATTGGGCTAAGGTGCAGTCCTCTATCATGTAGTTTATGAATCGTAATTAGAATAGCTTAAAATAATTTAGACCATTAATCATTATCTACCATAATAAAAAAAGCAAACTCTTTCTGAAGCAAAGACAAAAAAAAAAAAAAATTATTTGTGCCTAATTAGTTAAACATACTCATCGACAATGCTAATGAGGCAGGTGAACTGAATAGAGCAAGCAAGGATGCTGATCTCGTAGACAACTGGGGAAAATCTTTAGATTCATGCTCAAAATCCACAATGCATTGGGTCATATTCAGGGTGGTCTTGATCATTTCGTTGAGAACACCGAAAACTGAGATCTTTTGTGGGTCTGAGGGCTTGGTGATTGCAGGCAACCCCTTCAGTATTGCCATAGATTCCACGAGCTTGTCTGATGGTTCAACCCGAGCAAGTCGCCAAAAGTCACCATAGAATACAGCAAGTGATGAAAGAAAAATCAGAGCCTTATTAACCCACGAGAAGCTTGATAGCTGGTGAAAGAGCGAGACCAGTGTTTGGCGCAATTTTGGTTTCTAATGCCTTGCAAGTGAGCTGATGACAGGACAAAAAGTTGATGCAAGAGATCAGTTATTTGCAACCTCTAAACAGCAGGCTAGAATGCAAACATTTCAGAATATTAAAGCTTCATATGTTTAGTTAAGCGCATGCACACGGAAAAAATAGAAAACGAACCAAAACAAATAGACTTCAAAGAAATCAATCACTGGGAGGGAGAATATGAAATACCTGACAACCCACTTCGTTGATGGCTGCTAAAGGTGGATTGAAGCCCTCATTTAGAGGCTTGAAATAGGGCTTCCGGATCCCTGAGTGCCCTACGATGAAGATCACTTTATTCTTAAAAAGGAAAAGAGAGAGGAGGGAGAAACGAGCGATAGGCTAGTTTTCACTATTTATCTAAGTGAGACCCAATACTCACAAAAGATCTCATTATGTCAAGCCATGATCAATTCAGGCAGCAAAGTTTGGTGCAAACCATTGTCAGTTCATACGAAAAACGAAATAACTCTTTTAACCAAAGGATATAAATAGAGTAATTACCGTGTAATGCACATGATGATAGGCCTGCAACCTAATGGCCAGAAAATCTCCTCGAGCCTAATGAGTCGGAAGAACAATTTTCGGTAAGCGTGAACAAATGCTATTCATTTGCAAAAGCACTAGTCATTTACATAATTTGTTTTACTCATTTGTTACATAACCCCCTATCTATATCCATTGATTGGGATAGCCAGGCAATTTTTCTAAATTAAAACTCTAATGTCAAGACGATGAAAGTGGCGTATGTGATAAATGCATTGTGCATACTTCAAATTATACAAAAATAGATAATAAAAAAAATAGCTTGACATCTAAAAAGTGGTGTATGTGATAAATGGATTACACATTCTCGTATCTGGTTCTCCTTCAGCAGCAACGCAGCCAGAAAAACAAGCCGGGCCCGTGTAGGTCATTTAATGCACCATTTCCTCCAAGTATGAGGTTTATTATACTATTACTTAGATTGGTACTTGTTACAGTTCATGGATATTTTAATACCTCTTTTGAGAATAATTGTTTCACCTTTCTTGTTTCTCCTTTAGCCATTGGAAGAGCAAAGCAACTAGAAAAGCGAACGTGGTCCACATAGCCAATTTAATTTATTGTGACTTGCAGGTGCGAGGTTCAATGTGGATCGGATTCTTACACTCCCAGATCTAATTTGACTTGTTCTTTTTTATTACTTATCTAAACCATGCGTATCTTTCTCTCAACATTCTCATGAAAAAAAAAAAAAAACACATAAGTCGATAGATAATCGTATCATCACTATTTCATTAAAAATCTTGATATTAAAATGGTTTCAGCCACCTCAAAAAAGGGAGGAGGTTTGGTTATAAAATAGTCAAAAGTATATTATTAAATGTTCATTTTATGCTCAATCAAAATTATCACTGCATGAAATAATAAGAAAACATAAACCAAATAAGATTGGAATCCCAATAAATTCACTTATGAGTTTTTATCCACTGCGCCCCAACTTCGTTTTTTAAAATGACCACAAATATTTTTCTTTTTTTATTAAACAAGGAATTGAACACAAAAGAAGTATCACATATAATGAATGTAATCACACATGCAAAATTCAGGAAAATTGGAGCATACGCTATTAGGGTAAAGAAAAATGTCCACGTGCAGTCTAACCTTAATTGTAGGACTATAACAACTAGCCTTTCACTAACCATTAGATCAATGGAAGAGAAGGTCATTAATGGAAGGTGTTTAAACACTGATGTTATATGAACAATTATTCCACAAATTTATTATATTATGTTGGTGATTACCTTAGGGCTGACGATGGAGTCGACGATAGCAGTTGTTCCTGAGAGTGCTAGTATGAACACCTAGAGGGGGGTGAATAGGTGTTTAAACTAAACCTTGGCAAATATATGCGGAATAAAATAAATTTCGAGTAATAGAAAGGAGTTAAGGAAGAGAATAAGAACACAAGGTTTATAGTGGTTCGGCTTAATCCAAGCCTACGTCCACTCTCCCACGCTAACAGCCTTCTTGGCTGGATTCCACTATGCAATCAACAAGAGATTACAACTTTGAGTGCAAACACTTAGTAGTAGATCATACTATCTTACTAAGTCACTCTTTTGGTATTTCTCTCACGATCACAAACATTTAAGCTCACAAGAGACAAGTGTATAATCGAAGGTCGCTTAGTCTTTGGAATTATAAATTCTACGCTCCATCTCTTACTTGTTCATCGGTCCTTCATCTCCTTAAATACTCCTCCACTTCCAAACTAGCCGTTGGACAGTATCTTGAGGATCGTCTTCCAATCTACCCATTGGATAGCTCTGTATCTCGAAGATTTGATAGCCGTTAAGTGACAAAAGTAGAATCTCAAATTGATTCCGATTGCCCATACAAACAGAATCTTGGTTTCCATAAGTAAAGCTCCTTCGTATAGAAAGTTCTTGTCTTCATTATCCAATTGTCAATCAATTAGATTGAGTCAATCAAATCAATATTGATGTAGAATCAAAACTAGATCACTAGCCGTTATATGATTGGGGCTTGAGTTACGTTCTGTCGAATCTGGATGTAAAGTCTTAGAGCAATAGACTTTACAATCTGAGTCTGAGTGCAATAGACTTTACAATCTGAGTCTGAACATATTCTGCTTCAGCATAGAGTTTGTCTTCTGGTTTAGCTTCAGCATAGAGTCTGTCTTCTGGTTCTTCCAAGTATAGACTTTGATAATATCATTTACATGTTCTATCATCTGCATAGTCTATTACTCAACAATTAAACACGTTAGTAGCCTTTGATTTATTTTGTCATCTTCAAAACATCATAAAGGATTTCCCTAACAGTTCCTTGAAGGGTGTTCTTGATGAGATGGAAGAGAGACTGAACATCCACGTCTCCTTCCTCAGGAGCGAGTGTTCACCATCTCCTTCATGAACTTCTTATCATCGAAAGAAGCAAGCAGGTTGTGTAACATCCCAGATTTTCAATCCTGTTTTCTACTGAATAAATCGGGTATTTCATTGACGCGTCTATAGGGCTATTCTCAGAGCTGATCACTCTTGAGATAATTAGACTATCTGGGAAAGCCATTAAGGAATTTTAAGGCAATAGACTTGAGAATTCTACTAGAAATCGGCTCCTCGACCGTGCTCATCTTTAGAGGCAATTACGGCACAGTTAAAAATCGATTTGAGATCAGAGATAGGTCGGTTTGACAGAGATATGTGGCTAATCGTGGATGACACCACTAAATTGAAAAATTCTCGTCGGCCGACACTAGACTGATTTTCTTATTGTTTTGGTACCCTGTGTCCGTATTTGAATCCTCGAGATTTTCACGACAACCGAGAGTCGCCAATGAGTAGAGTGGGTTCATTGTGGCTCGAAAAAAATCGACCACGGGTAATTTGCACTAAAAATTTCTCAAAGTTACTCGGTAGCCTAGGTCACGCTAAAAATGCGCCAAATGGAAATTAACCGCGAATTCAAGTCCGATTCCAGAAATTGAAAATCATGTCATGTCACAATAAATTCTAGGAGTGTCGACTTAACCTCAGAAGAATTTTCTGCAACCCGAGACTTTTTGAGAAAAAGTCGTCCTAGGGCCGTTTTTGTCCAGAAAAAGCCGGAGATCGTTTATGGTCGCAAAATTGGGATGCAAGATAGATCCATAGGTGAGGAAAAATATCAATTGGAGCAGGTGCCAATTGAATTTATTGAGGCCATATGGGATTGAATTGAAGAGGAAATCAAGTCCAATTGAGAGAGAATTGTGTCAAATTCGTAGCTCCCCCATGGCCTAGTCAAAATGGACCATTTCAAGAGTTGTTGGGTGTGCCTTGGTGGCTCATGGACAGCCAAGGAAGAATGCTTGGCCTAGGTTCAGTCAAAGGGAGATAAAGACTTGGAAAAAATTGGCCAAGGGGACCCATCTCTCTCTCCCTTCCTCTCCAAGCTTGGCCGGCCACCTCTCTTGCCTCCATCCCCTCCAATTTCACACACCAGTGAATAGAGACAGCCAGCAAGCTGCTAGGAGTCATCCATGCCATCGCTATTTCCGCCCGCGTGCCGTCCACCTCGTCGCGTCCAGCCACCGTCATCCCAACCTCCTGCTATGCGTCACAGTCCCTGGCCGAGCTCAATCGGAGCTGTCCTTCACCGCTCCTTCGCCGGTAAGCCTCCGCCAAGGTCCGATTTTGCTTCCTCGGTCCATCCTCGCCTAAACCGAGCCATCCTCTTGCCTTTGCAGCCACCAAACAGCCAAGAACAGAGAGTATTTTTAGTGGGTTTCCAGCCACTTGTAGGCCCGTTTTGGAGGTGATCTAAGCCTCAAAGCATAGGCCCGCTTTGGAGAGAAGTGATCCCCATGACATTCCCGACGTTTGGAACCGTTCGGCTCGTTAAACAAGGGAGTTTAACTCACTAATCATCGCTTAGTAGACTAATGATGCTTATGGGTTGATTAGATTTAATTAAGTGCAATTAGGTGGATAGATTAGATTAGAATAATTAAATTGTGGATTTACCTATGCATGTTAGGCAAATGGTTAATGTAATTAGCGAGTAGATAGGCTCGTAATTATTGAACGAGTCTCAGAATTTTCCGGGCCCATTTTGGCTTCCAATTAAGCATTATGGGCCTAAGTTGGATTTATTGCTATTTAATAATTAATTTTTGTATTTATTTATTTATTTATTTATTTTCTAGAAATTAAACCGGGATGGCGGTGACCGAAATTTTATGCTGATTATCGTGGTGCAATATGTTTATTTATTTGATCTTTAATTTGTGAGGAATTGATTTTATTATGGTTTTAGGATTTATTCCTAAATTAAATAATTTTGGGTAATTAATTGAAGAATAACCAGGCATCGGTTGACAGTGCCAAAAATATTTTGGTGGACTACAGAAAATGGTGGGACTTATGGAAAGGAAATTATCGTATTTTGGCTAAGGCCGACCGTGTACCCACACACGATATTTTATCGAGTATGATAAAAGATGAGAAAGAATGATGTATGACATGGCTCGGTGATTAGTACGTCACCTTAGAGAATGCACATGACTTGTTGATTATATATATCACCTTTGAAAATGCATGTGGCTCGGTGATTAGTACGTCACCTTAGAGAATGCACGTGACTCGGTGATTTGGTATATAGCCTTAGAGAATGCACGTGGCTCGGTGATTAAGTACGTCACCTTAGAGAATGCACGAGGCTCAGTGATTAGACATGTTGTGTGGCATCCCAAAATTCAAGACAAGCTCTAAGGTGTATTAAAGCCCATAATTATGTAATGAAATTACCTATGGTTTATGCTT
This sequence comes from Eucalyptus lansdowneana, assembly GCA_017140395.1. Lineage (NCBI taxonomy): Eukaryota > Viridiplantae > Streptophyta > Magnoliopsida > Myrtales > Myrtaceae > Eucalyptus > Eucalyptus lansdowneana. The sequence goes on along the minus strand of CM029484.1, from coordinate 3,572,471 downwards.
TAGCCATTAGTTTTCTCTTAAGGCCATGTGTTCTTGCTTGTGTCCATGAGTTTTTAAATTAGTACTATAGGATAAATTAATGAGGATGATTTATTCTTGGCCATGTGAATTTTAGAATTTAAAATCTATAAAAGAAATAATTAAAGATAAATAATTGAAAGTGAAATTGTGGGTTTAATTAGGTTGGGTCTTAGGCCCAATGGCTTGAGCTCTTGGTGGGCCGAATGGCTTGCCCATTGAGGCCCATGAGGAGTGACCGTCGACCATGAAAGGGGGAGGAGTGGCCGGCCCATTGCTGGCCGAAATGCCCCAAGCCCAAGCCCAAAAGCCCATGCATGAGCATTGACAAGTGGCAAAAAGGGAGATGGCATGCATTGGCCATTGGTGAGGCAAGTGATGATTGCAAATTGGGGAAATAAAAGGAAGTGGAGAGAGAGGGTGGCCGGTTGGGTTACCGTCCAAGTGAGAGAGAGAGAGAGAGAGAGAGAGAGAGAGAGAATCGTGCGAGAGAGGGAGAGAGTGAGGCCGAGAGAGGAGAAGCCGAGAGGGAGGAAGGAGTTCGCCGCCCGTCGCCGCCCGTTCGCCGCCGTGTGCTCGTCGCTAGCTAGGTTTAGAGGCAAGTTGGGATCTGCTTTCTACTCTTGCATGAATGTTTTGCATGTGTGGTCGGAATCTAGGATGATTGGAGGCAAGGAAGTAAAGCTAATGTGGTTTGTTTCTTGAGTTGCATGCTGTTTTCGTGAGATCCGCCTGACTCAGAATCTTGTGAGAGCTTGCATGCATGTTTTGAGTTCGATTTTGACTTTGATTTCTTCATGAATGTTGTAACCAACATCTTAAACTATAACATACTAAAATATGGTACAAAATGATGGAGATTTGAGGGGTCAAACTCTCATCCTACGGATCTAGAACGATTTCACTGACCTTTCGGTGGATTTGTGGTTGCATGCTGATTTTTACTAAGAATCTCTTTTCGACTTCTTCATGAAACTTGTAGAGAACATCTTGAAGTTTAACATACTCAAATTTCAAGTAAAATGAACAAGTGTAACCTAGTGAATCAACTTACTCTTGAAAACCGTAGATCTGGAGACGTGGTACTGGACACCCGAGACTTCATGGACCTATATGATGACTATAATCTAGAAATATGACTTAGATCCCTCCATAAAAGTTGTATGGGACCTCTTGAAGTAAAACATATCCAAATTTCAGAGGAAACGAAGAAGAATAAGGGGTTGAAAACTCAGTATTTCGGAGAAACATACACTGGACGTTTCGGTGCTAGATCCAGAAGCTTCGTATGACTATAGAAAATAATCTAAAACGAATTTGGCTTATAATTATTCATGAAAAATTAACTTTAGTGTCTTTGCTATAACCTGGTAAAATTTTATAATTTTCAGAGGTCGTTTGGATATTTTAATCAAATTATTTCGGAAACTGTGCATTCTGTTTCTATCCGAAAATTGCATGCTGTTTTGTGTGAATTGTACCTTCTCGTGTGGAACTCTATTGGACATGTGCTTTTCATGAAATTGCTATCTTATTGTCTTGTCTAGTACATGTCTTAATTTCATGATTTTTGAGAAGCATATGGATATTTAGTTTAAATATTTTCTAAAAATGGTACTTGCTGGAATTTTGTATGGATTGGATGATGATGTCTTGATGCATGCATGACAATGAATTGAGATGCATGTATGAATTCAATGCTGAATATGATTTTGTTTGCCATTACATCATGTGTCATGCTGAGTTGAGACCTAAATTGGTGAACATGAGTAATGATAAATGAGGAAACTGTTTGTGGCGGATGATAATGCCCTGGGAGTATCAGGATGCCCGGGATGGGGGGTGCCGGATGGCCGAAATGTATAGAGATACATGGCCGGATATCCTCGGGAGTTTCGAGATGCCCGGAATGGTTGGGTGCCGGAAGCCTCGGAGGTCTTTGCCCGAGGGAATGCGTTGTGATGCCAGTTGGGATGCGAGATGCCCGGAGAGTGGGGTTGCCGGATGCCCGGTGGCCTTAAATGGCTGAATGCCGGAGGTTTTTCTCGCGATGCCAGGATGGGGTGCGAGTGTAAAGTATGAGATGAAATTGATGATCCCGAGTAAGAGTGATGTGGTGATCGCATTGAAAGTTAAAAGTGAAAATTGAATCATGCATATATGATATGATATGATGGTGATCACTTATGGCATGATGATATGCATATATGATATGATATGATGATGATCACTTATGGCATGATGATATGCATATATGATATGATATGATGGTGATCACTTATGACATGATGATATGCATATATGATATGCATATGATGATGTCATGATGATGATGATGACATGTGTATAATATGATGAGGTCATGATGATGATGATATGATGATGACATGTGTATAATATGATGAGGTCATGATGATGATGATATGATGATGACATGTGCATGATGATGACGATGACATGATGATGATGATGACATGTGTATGATATGATGATGACATGATGATGATGATGACATGTGTATGATATGATGAGGTCATGATAATGATGATATGGGTATGACATGATGATGACGATGACATGATGATGATGATATGGGTACAACATGATGATGATGATGATGATACATATGTACGACATGATGATGATAATCTATGACATGATGACGTGTATGCGATATGATTGTGATGAGAATGTATGATGGTATATGTATGGCTTCAAGGTAAGTGATGCCTGGAATGCATGTATGACATGTATTATGCTATGATTGTATTGTATGATGCTTTGAGTGGTTATCGGATCTTTTACCTGCTGAGTGGCAGTATTCACCCCTTTTGAGGACCAACATTTCAGATTAGTAGGATGCCGCTCCCTGCCGTCACACGGGGCGTGTTTTACGGCCTACCTTTCGATGTAGAGGTCAAGTGCGAGGAGTTTCACTATCCTTCCGTTCCCGGACTGACGTATATTCGAGTGCGTTGTTTAGTTATGTACGATGTGGGCCTGGCTGGGGGCCCTGTTGTCCAGGAGTTCATATCTGTCCATGTTCGCCAAGACGGAGTGATGCGTGGAATGTTGCCGCCGCCACTGCCTGATGCACCGGGATGGGTGTGAGGGCCCGTACGTGACAAGTAGGAGCCGAAACTTTTTGGGATGTTTAGCCGACGCTAGTGATGGGGGATCTTGCATGTTAGTCATAGTGGGTCGAGTGTTTCTTTTTGAGGCTATGGCCGAGTGTGGCTATAAGTCCTAGTATTACCTTTTGATGTACCGACCCAAGAAAACCCATCTTGAAAATATGTAAATAAAGTGTCATGGCTTTGTCTTTATTATAATGATTAGTGGTGTGCAATTGTATCATGGTTAATGGAGGGGGGGTGATGGTGATGCTAAATTTTGCTTCCGCTAAATGAGTCGCGCTGGGACCGTTTTCAAAAAAAAAAAAAAAGTGTCTATGATTTACGACGCTTCTTCTAAGAGATGTAATCAGGTGTAACGTTTGGTGCCTGTGGCGACCCAAGAGGGATTCGGGGTGCCACATGTTGTCCTAGAGAATGCACGTGGCTCGGTGACTAAGTATGTCGCCTTAGAGAATGCACATGGTTCGGTGACTAAGTATGTCACCTTAGAGAATGCACGTGGCTCGGTGACTAGATATATTATCATGGAAAAGGCATAGTATGGATTAAAATGATCGCAAATGGTCTGTGTGATATGAAATCGACTAGGTCGATTGATCGATGTTTCGATCTGTAGTGTTTGATTATGTGCCTATTCGAACTGTACTAATTTGCAGGTGGAATCTGAGGCCAAGGTAAGTCCTCTGACCCATGGGTGCTTAGGCAGCCCATAATGTATTGGTTTCCTAATCAGATCTTAGGAGGGTAGAACTCGCTGATACGTAGTCTCACCCCGTTGTGAGACAACATTTCAGGTCCTTAGATGGCAACACCTCCACCTCCTTGTCCTTTTATGCATTTTGGTATTCCTGAAGAGATCTTAGAGATAGCATACCACTTCCATATCCATAACTACCCCGAGGGACTGGAGTATGTACTAGTTAAGTCGACCGTCTGGGTTGACGTGGGTAGAGATGCCTTGAGACCCCACGAGTATCGATCGTGGTACCGTCACTACCATGATGGGCGAAGAGAGGGTCCCATACCAGAAAGTAGTGTGCTCTTGTACATACTGGAAGAGGCATTCGGAGAAAGGACGGCAGATCCAAAGGACGGGTCGGTAGTGGATGCCAAAGATCCTAAACTCGAAGACGATCCTCATACTCCCGTGTACTCAATCTAAGACGCTAACTGGAGCGAAGAAGAAGGGGAGATCGTTGAGCAGGAGGAGGGATAGGAAGATGAGCCTATAGACGAGGAACCTGAGGATTAACCCATGGATGAACCCGAGGAGGAAGAACCTGAAGAGGAGGACCCTGATGAAGAGCCCAAGGAGGAGCCCGAAGAAGAGGAGTTGGAAGAAGACTCTGAAGAAGAGGAGTCGGAGGAGGATCCAAAGTATGACCCGGATGAGGACTGAGATACCATCATGTTTTGCAAACCTTAATTTGTGGGCTGATGTATGATAGATCCAACTTCTGTAAATAATATGGTGATATATACTGTCGCGACCAAAATTTCGAGTGAACCACCTAGGATTTGGCTAATGGATTACTAAGTCTAAACTTAGCTCAGGCTCTCTCAAGCCCATACCAATTCGCGACTTAGGTTCATGTTTCTTTTTAATGAATTTATCTAAGAGTCACCACTAATCAGTTTATGGTAGGTCGATTAGACACCTAAGTAAAATAATGGGAGAATTATTTCACTCTTACGAACTAGAGACTTTGGGTACGGGGACTTAATTACGTTAGATTTCTCTAACGCCCTTTCAGTACCTTTTTCTTTTATTTTGAAAAAATGTTTTGCAGGCAGCTTGAATTAATTTTAATTCACTTTCCTAACATGTGAGGTGATCATACGAGTGCGCAAACCACCAATTTAACAGTCAAGAAAGCAGATAAAAAAATACGAGACTTATCTCATAGCAACGAAAGCATATGCATTGTTAGATCAAAATTCACATCAACAATCCTAGATATGATTTTTTAATTAACACGCTATCACTCACTTTTTGTTTTCACTTTTTAACGAGAATATAATGCATATGCAATGCAATGCTTCTAATCTAATATGAAATAATATGGCATGGCAATATGTCCTAAACTATATGAAATGAGTAAAAAAAAATTTAATGATTTCTTAATGAACATGCAAGAATTAAATATGCAATCTAAATTAACCAAAAATGACCTAATCTTAATGACGGGCAATTTCTAAGTAAATGAACCTAGCAACAATCACTAAATGACGTGCATTTCATGTACCAATTCCTTATGACGTGCACATGATTTTTTATTTTTTTAATAAGAACACGCAATCTATCTAGGAGAAATTATTTAAATCTATAATTAATAAACATGCAATCCTAACATGCAATAACGTGCAAAGAATGTCCTAATTCTACATGACATATGCATGATGATTTTTTTGTTTGTTTTTTTATAAAATTTAAAATTTAAAATTTCCAAATAATTAAACATGCAATCTAAGTTTAAAATAAAACTAGCATCCTAAATTGATTTTTTTGAATTTTTTATTTTTTCAAAATTCGGAATAAAATCCCTATTCTAAATATGCAAGATAACAAAAAATATTATAAAACAAACCCAATCTTAATTCGAACATTTTTTTTATTTTTTCTTTTACGAAAATAAAATTGATTTAGCCAACACAACAGCAAATTAGACAAGATAGGATTGATAACCAAAAATTGGCAGACCATATCTCACGCATGAGATCGGGTTGACCAATTTTAAAATTAAATCGCGAATCGAATCTCGGGCGTGAGATCAGATTGTCGATTTTTGCAAGAGATTATGAGTCGGATTTCGGGCGCGAAAATCGGGCTGTTAATCCCTAATTTGAAGGGCTATTCCATGTTGGAATCTCAATCATATATTTAAGGAACAATTCCACTAAAAACAAGATATAAAGGAAAATAATAAAAATACAATAAATAAATAAATAAATAAACTACCTAATTTTCCTTTTTTTTTTTTTTTTTCTATTTTTTCCTCTTTTTCCTTTCCCAAGCACGGCTCTCTCGTGATGGGTCATCAAGGGCAGCGGGTCGTCAGTCCGGCAAGAGGAACTCCGACAAGGGTGAACTGGCGGCGGGCGAACGATGAGGAGGTGAATCGGCGGTGGGTGAGCGCACGGAGGTGAATTGGCGGTGGCTTCGCGAATAGGGGCATCGGGTCGGACAGAAAATCGGCTTGGGTCCGGTTGCTAGGCGACGGGCGGCGCTCGGGCTTGGCTGCAGGAGTGGTGGGTCGCGGCAAGGAGGTGAATCGGCGGTGGCTTTGCGGATAGGGGTGTCGAGCTGGACAACGATTCAACTTGGGTCTAGCTGCTGGGCGACGGGCAGCGCTCGGGATCTGAGGGGTTAGGGAAGGGCAGCACGCGACGGTGACTGACTGGTATCGCGAGGCTGACCGAAACGCGAGGACTGGGGACTCGCAGGTTGCTGGTGCCAGCGTGGGTGACTCGGGACTCCAGTGCAGTAGAGAGCGGCACCGGGGAGTCGCGGACGAGCGGCAGAACAAGGCAGGAGCGGCTCCGACGTCGAGCTTCACGAATGGCGACCGGCAGGGCAGAGCTTCGGCCAACTGGTGGAACATCGGCGGTGGCCGCGTGCGGGTCCTGTAGCACGGCGGTGCGGGTGCGACGGTCAACACCGGCGTTCTTTGTTGAAGACCGACAGTGGATCCCTCGAAGAAGACGACTCCTTCTTCTTCCTTTTTTTTTAGCTTCTCTCACCTGTCACTTTCTGCTGTCTCTCTCTCTCACTTTTCTCTCTTTTACTTTTTACTTTTGTATTCCTTTTTCCCCCAAAAGAAGCCCCTTTCCATCGACCTCCGTGCACACCTTTTATAGGCAAAAAAGAATGTGATCTTCGAGGGATATTTTGTATCTTTTTTAATATACACAAAGATTATCTATGACCTCCCGATTACAAAAATCTTTTTATTTTCCTTATTCCCTAAATATTCTCTACTGATTTTATCGCCTAAAGGTAAGATTGCAACCCGATTTGCTTACTTCGTGGGCTTAGTCCGGCCTGCCAAATTAAAGCTCATAACCACTAATTCGAACCCATCCGTCACCGACCCATTGTAAATGCAAATTAAAAATAAAATGCCTCGAAATTTATATGCTATGCAATTAATTAATTTTTTTAGGATTAAAATTAACCCCTAATTTTCTATGCAATAAATTGGATCGCCAAAATTTAGGTGTCAACATATACTATATGGTTTTCCTTCTATAAAAGTTTGGTTATGGTTTTTCAGTTGAGAAAAATATGGCCCTACTTTTCTATCACATTGTTTTATGGTCTGAGGATTTTATTTTATGCTTCCGCTTGCGTATTAAAATAAAACGGTCCACGATTCGTCCTGAGACGTCGCTATTAATCGACCAGGTGAGGGATGGGCACGTGTTCGAGAATCGGGGCGTGACATCCCATTTTGGTGGTATTAGAGCGAAGTTCAAGATTAGAGTGATAAGGAGCGATGGTTCATGAGATAGTAGTAGGAAATGCCTTTAAATTTATGCTGGTGCATGTCTGTGTTAGTTGAGTGCTAGAATTGCTTGTTGTTTGGATCGCTCTGTTTCTAATTCGGTGTTGAATTGGAAGCAGGTGTCAATAGATAAAAGCTGAATCATGAGCGATCAGGAGCAAAGAACTCCTAGCAAAAGGACCGTTCGTGCCGTGACTTGGGGTAGATAGCCAACCAAGGTAGGTACCCAAGGAGGCCGAGGTCGAGCGCCAGCTTAGGCTAGCGCAAGTGGAGTGGCACCACCTACAGTGGATGCCGAGGTAGCAGCCCCTGGTGATCCCACAATAAAAGGGATTATGCAGGCGCTAGAGGCCATGAGGGATGTCATGGCACAGTAAACCCTGAATCAAGCAGCCGCTGCTGCTGCACCTGCCGCCGCACCTGTTGTCGCCCCTACCGAAGCTCAACCTGAGAATATTTTGGCACAGAGAGAAAGGCCGATCCACAAGCTGGTGGAACAATTCTTGAGGTTGAATCCGCCTCAGTTCACTGGGGCAGGAGACCCCGAAGCTGCTGCCTTGTGGGTTCAAAAATTGGAGAAGGCTTTTGCACTACTAATGTGCAACGAGACTGAGAAAGTGGTTCTTGCAAGTTACCAACTGGAGGGAGTTGCAAATACTTGGTGGAGAACCACCCGAAGAGCAATATTCCCAAAAGGTGCCGCCTCTGAGTGGAATGCCTTCCTTGAGGCTTTTAATGATAAGTATTTCTTAGAGACTGCCAAAGATATGAAAATGGCAGAGTTTCAACGTCTTTGCCAAGGCTCAATGGCTGTAGACCAATATGAGGCGAACTTCGCTGAACTTTCACAATATGTTCCTAAACTGATTGAAATCAGGCGAACCGAGTGAGAAGGTTCAGGGATGGATTCAGGCCGGACTTGAGGAGTGTATTGATTTCACTAAATTTGAGGAATTATAATGAACTATACCAGAGAGCCCAGATGATCGAGAGAGACCAAAATGAGAGAGCCGCCACATCTGGGTTAAGATTTAATACAAACAGAGATGCAATCCACCAGGAAAAGAGGCCTATGCCTGGAGGTAGATTTCAAGTCCCACCCAACAAGAATGGTGGATTTGGTAGGTCAGTGCCCAATAGGAGTGAAGCATGCCGCTTCTGTGGAAAACGACACGGGTTAGCCCCATGCCCATCTAGGTCGGGTGTGTGTTTTGAATGTGGCCAACAGGACCACATAGCTAGAAATTATCCTAGAAAGCTAAGAGGACAGCCGCAACTGCCGCCGCCGCTACAGATGGGACAAATAAGATGGTATGCCCCTCAGAACATGCCACAGGGAGGATAGCAGAGACCTCCAGTTGAGGGCACCGTGTATGCTATTACACAGGGTCAGGTGGAAGCTGCGTCTAACGTGATCACAGATATGGTTTCATTGAACGACCACCCTGCTTACGCTTTATTTGATCCGGGAGCAACTCACTCCTTCATTGCCGAGCATTATATTAAGTTGATAGGAGTCAATCATATATTATTGGAATCAGCAATTTGCATATCTACACCCTTGAAAGATAAAGTCATTGCTGTTTCGGGTTATTTTGGGTGCAAGTTAATGATTGGTGAGCGAGTGGGGAAAATTGATCTGTTAGTCCAAGCAATGTATGACTTTGATTTAATAATTGGCATGGATTGGCTCACCAAGCAACGAGCTAAAATGGACTGCTATCGCAAAGCGATTCAGTTTGACCTGTTAGAGGGTGAGAGCTTCGAGTTTGTAGGAAGTCGAGGAGGACCCTCAATTGTCCTGATCTCGTTGCCAGAGGCAACTCGTTTGTTAGACGAGGGTTGCCAAGGGTACCTGGCAACTGTCGTGGATACGACAGTTGAGGAATTGAAAATGGAAGACATTTCAGTCGTTCAAGAATTTCCATATGTCTTTCCAAAGGAATTGCCAGGACTACCGCCAGAAAGGAAATAGAGTTTGTAATTGAGCTAGCACCCTGGAGGCTCCTTACCAAATGGCGTTATCTGAGTTGAAGGAACTGAAGGTGCAGATGCAAGAATTATTAGATAAATGATGTATTCGTCCTAGTGCATCACCTTGGGGAGCATCAGTTCTGTTTGTCAAGAAGAAAGATGGTTCGTTGCGCCTGTGCATCGACTATCGACAACTCAATCAGCTAATGATCAAGAATAAGTATCCCCTCCCGAGGATCGATGACCTGTTTGATCAGTTACAAAGAGCGTCAATATTCTCAAAAACTGACTTAAGGACGGGATATCATCAGCTGAGAATTAGGAAGGAGGACGTTCATAAGTCAGCATTTCGTACTCGGTATGGTCATTACGAGTTCACAGTGATGCCATTCGGGTTGACGAATGCGCCAGCTGCCTTTATGGATTTGATGAACAGAGTATTTAAGGAATATCTGGATTAGTTTGTGATCGTGTTCATCGATGATATCCTAGTATACTCGAGAAGTGACGAAGAGCACGAGAATCATCTAAGATTAGTGCCGCAGAAACTGAGAGTCCATCAACTATATGCCAAGTTTAGCAAGTGCTGGTTTTGGTTGACTCGTGTTGCTTTCTTAGGGCATGTGATTTCAGGCGAAGGAATTTCAGTGGACCCAAGCAAGATAGAAGCCGTGATCAATTGGCCAAGACCGACCATAGTTACAGAGATCATAAGTTTTATGGGTTTGGCAGGGTATTACAAACAGTTTGTGAAAGGGTTCTCATCTTTAGCATCGCCTCTGACAAAACTCTTGAAGAAGGAAGAAAAGTTTATATGGACAGACAAGTGCAAGCGTAGTTTCCAAGAGCTTAAGGAAAAGCTTACTACCGCACCTGTGTTGACTATTCCATCTGGTCCTGGAGGTTTCGAGATCTATAGTGATGCGTCATTCAGAGGGTTGGGTTGTGTGCTGATGCAACATGGTAGAGTTGTTGCATACACGTCCCGACAGTTGAGGCCTCATGAGCAGAACTATCCGACGCATGACTTAGAGCTCGCAGCAATTATTTTTGCCGTAAAGATTTGGAGACATTATTTGTATGGGGAAAAATTCCAAATCTTCACGGACCATCAAAGCCTTCAAGTACCTATTCTCTCAGAAGGAGTTGAACATGAGACAACGCAGATGGATGGAATTGCTAAAAGACTACAACTGTGATATTCTATATCACCCAGGAAAGGCGAACAAGGTCGTCTATGCTTTAAATCGAAAGTCTTCAATTGTGCATATACTAATTAAGACGTGAAACTTAATCGAGAGAGCTTGACATTCGGTCTTCAAGTTTGAGGTAGGCCACTTGTTAAGACTTATGGCCACCATCAGAATTGAACCAGATATCCAGGTCAAAATCAAGCTACTCCAACTGACAGATCCAGATGTACAGAAAATTCTTCAGGAGGACACTGAGAAAAGAAAAGTTGACTTTCAGATCTCTGATGATGGAACACTAAGGTTCCGAGGACGTTTGGTTATACTTGACGATGTGGAGCTTAGAAAAGATATTCTATCTGAAGCCCATCGTAGCAGCTACAGCATCCATCCTGGAAGCACTAAGATGTATTAGAATCTGCGTCAACACTATTGGTGGTCAGGTATGAAGGCGAATATCGCCAAGCATGTCGCCAAGTGTTTGACATGTCAGCAAGTAAAATCTCAGCATTGCAAGCTGGGAGGACTTCTGCAACCTATCGCGATCCCAGAATGGAAATGGGAGTATATCACGATGGATTTCGTGACTGGACTACCAAGGAGTCAAAAAGGAAATGATTCGATTTGGGTGGTAGTCGACAGACTAACAAAGTCGACTCACTTCATTGCAGTACGAAAGGACCTCAGTCTGAATAGGCACGTAGACCTGTACGTGCATCAGGTGGTTCGTATGCATGGAGTGCCGGTTACGATAACCTCATATCGAGACCCAAGGTTTACAGCTGCTTTTTGGAAGAGCTTGCAAAGTGCTTTAGGTACAAAGCTTTAGTACAGTACGGCGTACCATCCTCATACAGATGGCCAATCTGAGAGGATGATTCAGACCCTCGAGGACATGTCGAGAGCTCGTGTACTAGACTTCAAAGGAAGTTGGGAAGATCAACTTCACCTGGTGGAATTTGCCTACAACAACAGTTATCAACAGAGCATCCAGATGGCTCCATTTGAAGCGTTGTATGGCAGAGTGTGTAGGACACCAATGTGTTGTAATGAAGTTGGGGAAAGGAATATCATAGGCCTAGAGTTGGTCCAGCAGTCAATGGATGCCGTGGCATTAATCAGAGGCAGATTAAAGACCACACAGAGTAGACAAAAAAAGTTACGCAAACAAGCGCCGAAGATTATTGGAATTCCAAGTTGGTGATCACGTTTTTCTGAAGGTGTCACCAATGATGAGAACTTCGCGCTTTGGAAAGAAAGGGAAACTGAGTCCGAGGTATGTAGATCCATTTGAGATTCTTGAGAGAATTGGGAACCTAGCGTATCGTCTTGCGTTGCCGCCGAGATTAGTGCAAGTGTATGACGTCTTTCACATGTCGATGTTAAGGGAATACGAACCTGACCCGACCCACGTGCTCAATTTTGAAGAATTGGACGTGGATGACCAAGTGTCATACGTGGAAAACCCGGTTCAAATAGTGGACAGAAAGGAACAAGTACTGCGTACAAAAACAATTCTGTTGGTTAAAGTGGTCTGGCAACACCACAGTACTGAAGGAGCGACATAAGAGACTGAAGAGTCGATGAGAGAATTGTACCCCCACATTTTTGCTTAAGTATTGTAACGGTTTAAATTTCGAGGAAGAAATTTTTATAAGAGGGGAAGAGTTGTGACATCCCAAATTTTCAATCCTATTTTCTGCTGAATAAATCGAGCATTTCATTGATGCGCCTATAAGGCTATTCTTAGAGCTGATCACTCTTGAGATAACTAGACTATCTGGGAAAGCCATTAAGGAATTTTAAGGCAATAGACTTGAGAATTCGACTAGAAATCAGCTCATCGACCGTGCTCATCTTTAGAGGCGATTACGGCACAGTTAAAAATAGATTTGAGATTAGAGATAGGTTGGTTCGACAGAGATATGTGGCTAATCATGGATGACACCACTAAATTGAAAAATTCTCGTCGGCCGGCACTAGACTAATTTTCTCATTGTTTTGATACCCTGTGTCCGTATTTGAATCATCGAGATTTTCACGACAACTGAGAGTCGCCAATGAGTAGAGTGGGTTCATTGTGGCTCGAAGAAAATCGACCACGAGTCATTTGCACTAAAAATTTCTCAAAGTTACTCGGTAGCCTAGGTCACGCTAAAAACGCGCCAAATGGAAATTAACCGCGAAAGTCCGATTCCAGAAATTGAAAATCATGTCATGTCACAATAAATTCTAGGAGTATCAACTCAACCTCAGAAGAATTTTTTGCAACCCGAGACTTTTTGGGAAAAAGTCGTACTAGGGTTGTTTTTGTCCAGAAAAAGCCGGAGATCGTTTATGGTCGCAAAATTGGGATGCAAGATGGATTCATAGGTGAGGAAAAATATCAATTGGAGCATTGAGGTGCCAATTGAATTTGTTGATGCCATATGGGATTGAATTGAAGAGGAAATCAAGTCCAATTGAGAGAGAATTGTGTCAAATTCATAGCTCCCCCATGGCCTAGCCAAAATGGACCATTTCAAGAGTTGTTGGGTGTGCCTTGGTGGCTCATGGACAGCCAAGGAAGAATGCTTGGCCTAGGTTCAGTCAAAGGGAGACAAAGACTTGAAAAAAATTGGCCAAGGGGACCCATCCCTCTCTCCCTTCCTCTCCAAGCTTGGCCGGCCACCTCTCTTGTCTCCATCCCCTCCAATTTTGCACACCAGCGAACAGAGATAGCCAGTAAGCCGCCGGGAGCCGTCCATGCCATCGCCGCCACATGCCGTCGCCGTTTCCGCCCGCGAGAGCCGCCCTTCCGCCTCATCGTGTCCAGCCACCGTCATCCCAACCTCCTGTTATGCATCATAGTCCCTGGCCCAGCTTAGCCAGAGCTGTCCTTCGCCGTTCCTTCGCCGGTAAGCCTCCGCCAAGGTCCGGTTTTGCTTCCTCGGTCCATCCTCGCCTAAACCGAGCCATCTTCTTGCCTTTGCAGCCACCAAACAATCAAGAATAGATAGTATTTTTAGTGGGTTTCCACCCACTTGTAGGCCCGTTTTGGAGGTGATCCAAGCCTCGAAACCTAGGCCTACTTTGGAGAGAAGTGATCCTCACAACATTCTCGATGTTTGGAACCGTTCGGCTCGTTAAACAAGTGATTTTAATTCACTAATCCTCGCTTAGTAGACTAATGATACTTATGGATTGATTAGATTTAATTAAGTGCAATTAGGTAGATAGATTAGATTAGAATAATTAAATTAGGGATTTACCTATGCATGTTAGGCAAATGGTTAGTGTAATTAGCGAGTAGATAGACTTGAGTAATTATTGAATGATTCTCGAAATTTTTCCGGGCTCGTTTCGGCTTCCAATTAGGCATTACGGGCTTAAGTTGGATTTATTGCTATTTAATAATTAATTTTTGTAATTATTTATTTATTTATTTATTTTCCAGAAATTAAACCGGGATGGCCGGTAACCAGAATTTTATGCTGATTATCGTGGTGCAGTCTATTTATTTATTTGAGCATTAATTTGTGAGGAATTTATTTTATTATGGTTTTAGGATTTATTCCTAAATTAAATAATTTTGGGTAATTAATTGAAGAATAATCATGCATTGGTTGACAAGTGCCAAAAATATTTTGGTGGACTATAGAAAATGGTGGGACTTATGGAAAGGAAATTATCGTATTTTGGTTAAGGCCGACCGTGTACCCACACACGATATTTTATCGAGTATGATAAAAGATGAGAAAGAATGATGTATGACGTGGCTCGTGATATAGCTAGTATAAGTACCTAGAGGGGGGTGAATAGGTATATAAAAGATTTTTCTCGATAATTGCACAATACTAGACAGTTGATAGATTTGAGACAAACAATAATCAAAGTAAGACTGAGAGAAGGGAAGAGAGAATTGAACACGCGGTTTATAGTGGTTCGGCTTAATTCAAGCCTACGTCCACTCTTTTGCACTGACAGCCTATTGGCTGGATTCCACTATGAACAAAGAGATGTTACAGTGTTGTTCTTCCTTGATTTCTCGGTGTAGATGATCTACCACACTCGCTCAAGGTATCACTAAGTACAAACACTCTTTGTGTATGCAATTTCGCTCAAAATGTATCGACTAATAATCAAGGTGCTTCAGACTCTGGAATTTCTCTATCGATCATGCACTAAAGCAACTAGAACGTCTTCCTTTTATACTCCTTTATGCCATCATACCCGTTGGCACTTACCAAAGGAATTCCTCCAATCTACCCGTTGGACGGAATCAATTAAGAAGATCATTCGAGCTATTAAAGGAACCTGACGATAGCCCATCAATCTTGTTCACCAATACAATCAGGATCTTGGTTTCCAAGAATAGAACATTCCAAGAATATTTCGTCGACCATCGGATCTTCAAACGATCTTGATTACGAATAAAAGAATCCGTTATATTTATCCAGCCAAGAGATCTTCTCCGAGAGGATAGGACTAAATCCTCAACCAAATACTTGCTCTGGATTGCCTTCGTCCGGATTAGAAAACTGTCAATGAGAATAGTCTTGAGTCTTGAGTCTTGAGTCTTTGAGTCGGTGATCGAAAGTCTTCGAGACTCTAAACGGAAGGTCTGCAATTATCCGAGACTAGACCGATAGAAACGTTTTGTCGGCTTCAAAATATTCTGGAAAGATTTCTCCAACAATCTCCCCTTTTTGATGGTGACAAAACTTTCTGTAGATTTGAACAACTTTGACCTGCAAAAACATTACTCAAGCAATATGGCTATCTCATAAAGATTAATAAAACAACCGGACTCGCATCCACGGAAAATCGGTTAGTCTTTCATGAGTAATACCATACAACAACACTTGATATAAATGCAAACAAGTCAAGCATCAAAATCTACACCCAAGTCAGTCAAATTCAAGTTCACACCCAAGTCATACTCAAAAACAAACATTCAAACACACAAAAGAAATTTAAAGTCAAAGTTTAAAGAGTTCAAATTGCAATTCTCCCCTTTTTGTCATCATTAAAAAGGTGAGAAAAGAGTCAAGTCTCGCAGGAATGCGCACAATCTGGAAATCTCCCATCGGTTCGTACAATACCTTCCAGCCTCTTCAAGTCTTCCCGTAGATGAGCCACCTCTTCTCCTTTGGCATTGGCTTGAATTTGAAGAGCGAGGTCTTTCATTTGATCCGCCAGGGTAACAGAAGATGCTTGTCCAGCATTCTTCATGACTTGAAGTTCACAGTCCATAGCATAGATTTGACCATGCATTTCCAGAAGAACATCAAGGATACGACGAAAATCCACTGTATTGTCCGTCTGTGTGCTCGCATTTGCTCTCTCGGATGGAGTGAATGCAGACGATGGAACTTCGGTGTAATCTTGCAGATTTGGTGTTGACGTATCATGTCCTTCCTCAGGCATTTGAGAAGCCTGAAAATCTTCTGGATTTGCTGGTGAGCGACTTACACATTCACTGTTGACAGCATATGGTGTAGTCCTTCCTTGCTCGCCATCTCCCCCTATCTCTAGGACCTCAAATGGGGAAGAGTGATGGTCATGCTCTTCAGCATCTTGATTCCCCTTCTCTCCGGCTTCATCTGCAGACTTTTCTTTCACTGCTTCTCCTTTTTCTTCAGCTTCTTTCTCTTTCTCTTGCTACTCCTCTTCTTCTCTATTCTTTGCTTGCTCCTCTTCTTCTCTCTGTTCTTTTTCTTCTGCTTCTTTCCCTTTCTTCTGATGTTCCGTTGATTCAGGTACAGAACGTCTAGTCCTTATCAATGCAGAGATGGTGAGATCTTCCTCTTCATCTTCATCCTCCAAGATGAGAGTTCTTTTCTTTTTGGATGGGGCACCAATGGGCTCCTTCCCTTTTCTCTTTGATGCAGAAGATACTGGAGTCTTCACTCTGAACTTCTCCATTGCCTTAGCAAGCTCTTTCAGACGCATTTTTGTCAGCATTTTCAAACCTACCACCATTTTGTCGCATGGTCGAACACAAAGAGTATGTGGAGGTTCAATGTTCAAGTGTCTGAAGATCTTAGTCACAAGACCTGGGTAAGGCAATTGGCCCTTGTCCTTCGACATTGCTCTGTACATGTGAAAGAGAATGGTGTGAGGGAGAGAGAACTTCTTCCCTGAGTTGATCGCGTACATCAATTTCGCCTCGGAGTTAGACACGTCAGTCTTGGAGTAGACTTTGGCCTGATACAGTTGATCACAATTTTGTGAAGCAAGATGTTGATGGCACGCATTCTTGAGTAGGTAATTCTTCCCTCTGTATCCCTGTCTTTAACAAGCTCCAGTGAGGCACGAGCAATTGAAACTTTGATCGGTTGATAGCGTCCTCTTTCAACTCCAATTATGTCAGCCAACATGTCCACATCTACCACATGGTCTTGGTCTCGAACACTGAATGATATTCTACTCACATCTAAAAAGCTGAGATTCGAATAGAAGTATGCTGTCAATTGCGCATAACCGTCTGTGGTATCGGAGCAAAATTGCTCACGTTGAAGCAGATTGAACTTCTCCCTTAAGTTCACATTAATGGCATCCAAGAAATCAAAATCAATACTTCTAGGGTTTATCACCCCTCGTTTCAACAGTCTGAAGAACAGATTCTCCTGTTCCTTCGATTTAAACAAATCCATCCTTTTTCCCTTCACCTTCGCAGCAACACCCATTCTAGGTTGAAATTCACTGAACATTTTATCATCATCGTTCCCGTCAGTCGGATTCGGTCCCGATATACGAGGGTCACTTGGAATGTTCGCAAGTGCTTCCTCAGCCTTTCCTTTGGGAGCAATTCCCAAATCCTCCATTCGTCGCAAAAAGATATACTCATTCCCATAATTCTTATCTTTAAGGAAATCATCTACGTAGTTCAGCGGAGTCCCAATACTCTTCATCGCACAATAGAGCTTGTAAATAAAAGAGGGTTTTTGGACTCTTAATGGGTCTGCGTCCTCGATTATTTCTTCCTCTGGTTGTTGACCCGCACCTTATGGGGTAGATGGTGTTGAGTGACGTGGTGGAGAGTGAATCGGGCTCTGTTGCTAACTCGATAAATCTTCTTCTTTGGTGAGATCGAAATGGGTAAGCCCCTCCCTCATTCTCTGTGGTCCCCTGTTCGCGATTCTTGAAGACTTCCTCGAAGAAGACATCCTTCCTTGTCATTGAAAGATTCCTTTACTCGCTTTCCCAAGAAAAGATGACAACTTTCTCGAGGATGAACACAAAGTAGAGACAGGATTAGGAGGAGAATGCCTTTTAAGGTTTTGAAGTTTAAGCGAAAAAGAAAACTGTATATATATAACTCAGTTTAAAAAAGGAAAGATCAATCGGCACAAAGGAAAGTGAACAGACACCTCTTTTTAAAATCAATAACTGCCAAATAGAAGTTAATCCTTTTTGAAAAGACAAGATTCCGTTTTTCACGGAAATTATAAATTAACTGAACTAAAGATCGTACCTTTTCGAGATTGAATATAATAACAACTTACAGTCTATAGCCATGAATGTCTGAGTCTGAGGGTTGGAGAGTCTCTAGACTTTAACTTCCTCAAGCTTCAAAATATTGAGTCTGAAACGGATATGATCGAATTGATTTTTCTCCAAAGGCTTTGTGAATATATCCGCTAGTTGATTTTTTGAATCAACAAATTGAATCGAGATTTCTTCATTTTGAACATGATCTCTAATGAAATGATGTCAAATCTCTATATGCTTTGCTCTTGAGTGAAGGATTGGATTTTTAGTGAGATTGATTGCGCTGGTGTTGTCACATCTAATCTCTGTGCATGAGTCTTCAATTCCAAAGTCTTGTAGCTGTTGTTTTATCCATAGAATTTGCGAACGGCAACTTCCAAGAGCTACATACTCTGCTTCTGTTGTTGAGAGAGCCACAGTGCTTTGTTTCCTTGAAAACCAAGACACTGTCCTGTTTCCAAGCAACTGGCAAGTTCCTGAAGTACTCTTTCTATCGACTACGCAACCGCCAGATCGCGTTTGAATATCCCGGAAGATTAAAGTCTCCCTTCTTAGGATACCAAAGACCGATGCTTGAGGATGAAGCAACGTATTTAATAATACGTTTCGCAAAGCACCGAGATAGGATTCTCTAGGATCGATTGAAACCTAGCAGAGATGCAAACACTCAACAAAATGTCGAGTCTAGAAGCGTAAGATAAAGAAGTGAACCAATGATGCTCATGTACAGCTTTTGATCAACTTTCTTCCCTTCTTCATCTTTGTCTATCTTCAAAGAACATGACATCGGTATGTCGATCTTTTTGCACTTTTCCAGTCCAAACCTTTTGACAAGATCATTTGCATACTTTTCTTGATGAATGAAAGTTCCTTCCTCCAGTTGTTTCACTTGGAGCCCGAGAAAGAATGTTAACTCTCCCATCATACTCATTCAAACTCATCCTACATAGACTTTGAAAATTTCTTGCACAGACTTTCATTAGGGGATCCAAAAATAATATCATCCACATATATTTGAACAAGTTAAAAAGCTTTTGTTTTCCTTTTTGATAAATAAAGTAGTATCTACTTTACCTTTGACAAAACCATTCTATATTAAGAACTTACTTAGTCTGTCGTACCAAGCTCGAGGTGCTTGCTTTAAACCATACAAGGCCTTTTTCAGTATGAAGACTGAGTCTGGCTTCTTTGGGTCTTCAAACCCTGATGGTTGTTCCACATAAACTTCCTCATGGATAAATCCATTTAGGAAGGCACTTTTGACGTCCATTTGGAATAACCTGAAATTTTTATAACAAGCAAACGCAAGTAATAGTCGAATAGCTTCTAACATTGCTACTGGTGCGTAAGTCTCATCATAGTTTATTCCTTCTTCTTGCGTATATCCCTTGGCCACGAGTCTTGCTTTGTTTCGTACGACTTTTCCTTTCTCATTCATCTTGTTCCTGAACACCCATTTAGCTCCAATAACAGTTTTACCTTTTGGTTTAGATGTCAATTCCCAGACATCATTAATGTTGAACTGTCTGAGCTCTTCTTGCATAGCTTCAATCCAGCTTTCATCAGATAAAGCTTCTTCTATGCTCTTTGGCTCAATTTCATAAATGAGAGCCACAGCACTAGACTCTTCACGCCTTTTGGATCTGGTGCGAATTCATTCATTGATTTCGCCGATAATGAGATCTTTGGGATGACTGGACTTATGCTTCCAGTTACTGGTTGATTTGGTTGATGATCTCTTTCTTTATTTGAATCTTCACGAACTGACTTGATCTTTGGTCTTCCAGTCCGAGATGCTTCTTGAGTTATAAGCTTTGGAGGGTCGGGAGCAGGTTCAGACTCTTCATGATGAGTCAGACTGGATTCATCTTGCGTAGAGTCTTGAAATTTGACATTCATTGACTCCTCCAAAGACTGGCTCTTCTTGTTATAGACTCTGTAGGCTTTGCTTGATGTAGAATATCCAAGGAAGATGCCTTCATCGATCTTTCTTCAAACTTACCAACTCGATCTTTTGCATTTTTCAAAATAAAGCATTTGCAACCGAACACATGAAAGTATGAAACAATAGGCTTCTTACCTTTGAATAACTCATAAGGGTTTTCTCTAGAATAGGTCTTAAGAAGACTCTATTAATGATATAGCACGCTGTTGAAACAGCTTGACCCAAAATCGTGAAGAAATCTTACTTTCAATTAAAAGAGTTCTAGCCATTTCTTGAAGAGATCTATTCTTTCTTTCCACAACTCCATTTTACTCTCGGAGTATATGGAGAAGAGAACACATGCTTAAAGCCGATTCATCACAAAATTTTGTAAAATCTTGATTTTCAAATTCACCTCCATGATCTGTTCTTATACTTGAGATAACACATCATTTTTCATTTTGAACCTTTTTAGCAAATTTTTCAAAATAAGAGAAGGTTTCGGACTTACTTGCAAGGAAATATACCCAAGTAAAGCGGGAGTAGTCGTCCACAATTACTAGTCAATATTTCTTACCTCCAATGCTCTGGGTTTGGTTGGTCCAAAGAGATCCATATGCAGCAATTGTAGTACATGATTAGTAGAGACATGATTTATTGGCTTAAATGAATTTCTTACTTGCTTTCCCGAATACATGGAGTGCATGGATCGGACTTTTGGTATGGTAATTTAGGTAGACCTCGAACAAGCTGTTTTGATGAGATTTTGGCTAATTGCTTCATGTTGACATGACCAAGCTTTCTGTGCCATAAGCTTGCTTCGTCTTGTATTGAAATTAGGCATTGCGATTCATTTGGTTTCACATTCAGAAGATAGATATTTCCATGTCTTCGACCCATGAAAGACTGAGTAGAGTCTTTACTGATTCCAGAACATGTTCCTTCTTGAAAGAAGATCTTAAAACCAGTATCACACAATTGGCTAATGCTGAGAAGATTGTAATTGAGTCCTTCCACTAGGGAAACATTACTTATTGTGAGATTTCCAATTTTCACAGTTCCAAATCCCACAATACTTCCTTTGTTGTTTCCTCCAAATGAAACTTTTCCACCATTTACTTGAACAAGCTTTATGAAGCAATTTGAGTCTCCTGTCATGTGTCTTGAGCATCCACTATCAAGATACCACTTTACCTTTTTCTTGACGGAGACCTGCATTTAAAAGAGAGTCTCAAGCTTTCTTTGGTACCCAAATTTTCTTGGGTCCTTTGGTGTTAGTAAGATAAACATTATTAGCCCATACTTTCTTAATAGGTTCCCAAACCATAGGACACTCTTTTTCAAAGTGATCCGGACTGTTGCACTTTGAATACCTGAGGGCATTTCGACCTACAGACTTTAGAAAAACTTTCTTGAAATGATTTTTGTAAGCCTCTCTCGAGGGTCTTTTCTTAATTCTTTCTTTTACTTTAGGAAAATCAATCAAGGGAATTGTTTCTGCTGTCATACCTAGACCGGACTTATTGAAATAAGGTCTTTGAGCTGAAAGAATTTTTTCAAGTTTTTCGGACTCTATTGAAAATTTCTTTGAAATATTTGATAAGTTAGTTTTTAAAATGGCATTTTCTTTCAAAAGATTATCTTCATTTTCTTTAAGAGTGGAAACATTCAAGTCTAAACTTTTAACTCTTTCTTCTAAAACGTTTTCCTTTTGTTTTAGAGCTGAGTTTTCCTTTTTAAGTTCGGAAATCGTTTTGAGAGAAGTCTTAAGACTATAACACAGTTCATCAATTTATTTAGAAACTTTGACAAGAATTTTAAAATTACTTGCCTCAAATTCACTGTCTGAGTCGATCCGATCCGAGTGCGAGTGCGATTGTGCCATCGACACAGGTTGGCATATTCTTCATCACTTTCTTCACACTCTGTATCACTCCAGGTTTCGGCTTTGAGAGCTTTTCGAAACTTTTCAGCTTTTCCTCTCTTCTTCTTCAGAGGAAGACAGTTGGGTCTGATGTGTCCCTCTTTCTTACATTCAAAGCAAACTACATCTTTGTTTGGTTCCTCATCATCAACAGACTTGGTCTGCTGTCTTTGGAAACTTTGTTTCTTTGAGTTGAACCTTCTTCCTTTTCTATTCAGCTTTCTGAATCTTCTTATCATAAGAGCAAGCTCCTCATCGTCCAGATCATCTTCAGAATCTGTATCATCAGAATCATCATTTGATTTTAATGCAATGGATTTCTTACCTTTTGGATCTTCGTCTTCATTAATTCGTTCCACTTCATAAGACTGAAGAGTTCCAATCAGCTCGTCGACAGATAGTGGCATAAATCTTTGCGTCTCTCTTATTGAAGTCTTTATGTGATTCCAATCCTTGGAGAGTCCACGTAGTAGCTTGTTTACCTTCATGGGATCAAAAAAATTTTGTCCTTGATTCTCAAGACCATTGACAATATCTGTAAAACGGCTAAACATGTCAGTTATAGATTCTCCTGGTTTCATTTTGAAGGCTTCATATTGACCGAGGAGAATGTTAATTCTGGTTTCCTTCACTCAATCTGTTCCTTCATAGGTGATATGTAATCTGTCCCAAACTTCTTTTGCTGTAACACAAGAAAATATTATGTTATATTCAGTTGGTGACAAAGCACAATATAAAGAGTAAATTGCTTTTGCATCGAGTGCTTGTCTCTTGATTATCTCTTCCTGAGTCATTCTGCTGGTCTCAACAATTTCTTTCCCTCTTTCAGAGACTGATGCAGCTGTAGGAGTAATTCCTTTTTCTACAACGTCCCATTTCAGAGGATCCTTTGATCGTAGGAAAGCTTTCATCTTGTTTTTCCAGATGTTGTAATCATTTCCATCAAAGTAGGGTGGTCTGGTATTGCTTTGCCCTTCCACCAGCCCTGGTGCTAGCATACTAGCCATGGATCTTTTATTCTGAAGTAAAACACTTCAAATAAAGTAAGTACACAAGCTCTGATACCAATTGATATAGCTAGTATAAGTACCTAGAGGGGGGTGAATAGGTATATAAAAGATTTTTCTCGATAATTGCACAATACTAAACAGTTGATAGATTTGAGACAAACAATAATCAAAGTAAGACTGAGAGAAGGGAAGAGAGAATTGAACACGCGGTTTATAGTGGTTCGGCTTAATTCAAGCCTACGTCCACTCTTCTGCACTGACAGCCTATTGGCTGGATTCCACTATGAACAAAGAGATGTTACAGTGTTGTTCTTCCTTGATTTCTCGGTGTAGATGATCTACCACACTCGCTCAAGGTATCACTAAGTATAGACACTCTTTGTGTATGCAATTTCGCTCAAAATGTATCGACTAATATTCAAGGTGCTTTAGACTCTGGAATTTCTCTATCGATCATGCACTAAAGCAACGAGAACGTCTTCCTTTTATACTCCTTTATGCCATCATACCCGTTGGCACTTACCAAAGGAATTCCTCCAATCTACCCGTTGGACGGAATCAATTAAGAAGATCATTCGAGCTATTAAAGGAACACGACGATAGCCCATCAATCCTGTTCGCCCATACAATCGGGATCTTGGTTTCAAGAATAGAACATTCCAAGAATATTTCGTCGACCATCGGATCTTCAAACGATCTTGATTACGAATAAAAGAATCCGTTATATTTATCCAGCCAAGAGATCTTCTCCAGAGGATAGGACTAAATCCTCAACCAAATACTTCGGCTCTGGATTGCCTTCGTCACTGGATTAGAAAAAATGTCAATGAGAATAGTCTTGAGTCTTGAGTCTTGAGTGCTGAGTCTAGTGATCAGAAAGTCTTCAGACTCTAAACAGAAGGTCTGCAATTATCCAGACTAGAATGATAGAAACGTTTTGTCAGCTTCAAAATATTCTGGAAAGATTTCTCCAACAGCTCGGTGATTAGTACATCACCTTAGAGAATGCACATGACTCGTTGATTATTGTCACGACCTCCTTTTTCCGTCCGGGGGAAAAGAAAGAAAGGTTTAGGGGTATTTGCCTAAAGAAGCGGACCAATGGCCCTAAATTAGGCGCGGGCTCTCCCAAGCCCATACCTCGCGCGACGTTGGATTTCATATTTCAATTATTAACAACCTAAATATTTCTAGGAGTCGCCACTAGCCTATTGGGGTCGGCTAGAAACCAATCGAGACACGGGAGTGGTGTCTCGATTCCTACGCAACCAGAGATTTCTAGGAACGGGGACTTGTTTACGCTAATGCTTCTATTAGCGCCCTTGCGGTACCACTAACTTGGAAGTTGTTTATCTAAATGGCCATACAATCTTGATTACCAATTATAATCTTTATGAAACCACTAAGTGTCCATGCAATTGTTTTTGTAGGTTTTTTTTTTTAATCTCTCGACTAATTCTAACATAATTTAGAAAAAGAAATTTACACTCAAATTATTGAAAAGCGATGCGGTAAATAACATCCAAGAAATTGAAATGACTTGAAAGTAATGCGGAAAAAGAAAAACCCGATACAAGTCGGGCAAATAATATTACATGGCCTGGTTATCACGCCCGGGACAGGACCCCCATGAGCAAAATGAGAATTCAAATATGCATGAAATTGCTATATGTGCATGAAATTACTTTAAATATTTTTAATTTACGGAAAATAGATTATTTACAAAAATGGTTATAAAATACAAAAAATAGCATTAAATTAGGAAAATGACCTTTTAAAATTAGGAAAATTTTATATATGTCATTTATATCCTAATTTGATGCTATCTAACATTTTTTGATATTTTTGAAAATTTCATATTTTTTCTCTTTTTTTTAATTATTTTTTTAAAAAAATAATAGTAAATTCTTTAAGCCGATCTATGCTAACATGGAGTAACACAGCACATGAATATCACAATAATCAAGCTCAAATCGACCGTTTCAAGATCGAAGCTTAGTTTGGGCATTTTGTCGAATACTTGGTGTGCATTAAACTAGCCCAAATAGCCTTCTCGAGCCATGTTTGCAGCCTTCAATCTCCACTCATAAGCAATCTCATGTGGAACTAAAGTATCAAGATTATACTACTACATGCAAAGAACAAGATTAGATAGAAATCATAGCTAAAAACACACTAGAACCAAGCTAAAATCGTCCTCAAATGCACGGGTTTGAGCTGATTTTGCAAATCTGGGTTTGAACCCAAGTCAAGCAAACAGGTTACATGCCCATAATCAAGCCCCAACACTCATCACATACGAGATCTAAGGGAAATGCTACTTAATCCACGTGAAAGTAGGTAACATGAGCTTTCAAATGCAATAAACATCACAGAGAATGACCCACCGAACAACATCAAAAAGACCTCTCTAAGAAGCACACATGCAACACTCTTGAAGAGATTTCAAACACTTAGAAAAATTTCAACCTCAGAAATCAGTTTTCCGGGCTTGTTTCCCTCTTGATTTTCATGATCAAAATATGCTCAAACTCAAAAATACGTACATCTATGATGCTTACCTTACTTCCTAGTTTCCGTTTCAAGTGGTTCTTGGCCAAGGAAACCGAGAAATTATCCTCTGGAAGCACGTGGAAGTTGGCTTCTTCAACTGGAAATGAGATCTGCAGAAAAGAAGAACTGACAACGAAGGCTTTCGTTGACCTCTAAAATTAGACTTCAAGACGTCTTTTGTTGGAAAAATTGACACCAAGCCAAACTATATGTATTCTAGTTTGGGGTAGAAGTCAATATTTTCCTCATTTGTTTCTCAAATTTCTGAAAAACACTGCCTTTTCATCACTTGTGACCAACTGGGCTCAACACTTAGAAAAATTTTCAGTGTTTCCTGGCCCGCCTGGAGGGTGTTTTTCGGGGGGCTTTAGGTGGCCTTCCCGATCTCCATTTTGGACGTGTGACCTATGGATGGAAAGATATTTGAGTGAAGTTTCACTCTCTAGTTTAAGGTTTTGGCTAATTTTGGCTGCAAGTTTGCGAAAATTTCCCTTTTCTCTCTGGAGGTTGATCTGGAATTTCTGGGTTTTCTTTTCTGGAGTTGCTTCTGAGGGCCTCTTTGGGGGATGATTCCGAGCTCTCTCCTCTCCCTCTCGTCTCCTCTCTCTCATCCCTTCAAAGACCTTGCTTCAGTGATCTTATCCCCCGAATTAAGGGATTTTTGGTCAGCTTTTTGTCCACCTACCAAGCCTGTCAACAGGGCTACTTCACCTACTCTTCAGACTTGGCCAATTTTTTAAGTTCTGCAGCTGTTGAGTGTGCAGACTTTGCTGCAAATTTCCGGTGTTGTCAGAAGCTTATCTCTGGCCAAATTTCGTCCACTTGCACTACTATATACGGTCTTCCATCACGTGCAAAGATCAGGCTGTTTGGGCAGCTGAGGAGGATATGGTGGGGCCACCAAATTGCTTACTCAGCAACTCCGGATTAAGACCAACTCGTGGACTGAGTTTTGGCTGCTGATTTGAGTGCTTTAATCCACCAATTTGGCTGCATTTTTTGATCAATTAGAAAGCTCATGTATAGTAGTTTAAGATCTTGATCATTTTTCGCAATTATCTCCACCCAATTTTGCAAGAAAGTTCCTCAAAGTTGGCCAATTTCTTGCCCGAAAATGCAAAATTCAATGCAATTAGGTCCTTTTTTGCTCAATTTGATTGATTCTACTTGGCCCAAATCCAATTTCAACTTAATTGATGACCAAGATGATGATTTAAGGGCTCGGGCGCAAATTTTGCAAAATTTACGAATTGGTCCCTCGACTTTTGGAAATTGCATTTTGGCCCCAACTTGCCATTTGAATTCCAATCTGACCTCCTGGGCTTGGCTAGTCACATTTAGATCATTGGCCCCAAAATTTTTTCTTTTTTTTTCTTTTTAATCTTTTTTTTAACCTTTTTTTATCTTTTATCTTTTTTTTAATTTTTTTTAAAGGAAAAACATCTTCCATTTTAAATACCTAGATAATCTATATGCAATAATTTGGGGAAAAATTAGGTGTCAACAATTATATGTATCACCTTTGAAAATACACGTGGCTCGATGATTAATATGTCACCTTAGAGAATGCACGCGGCTCGGTGATTTGGTATATTGCCTTAGAGAATGCACGTGGCTCGGTGATTAAGTACGTCGCCTTAGAGAATGCACAAGGCTCGGTGATTAGACATGTCGCCTTAGAGAATGCACGTGGCTCGATGACTAGATATATTATCATGGAAAAGGCATAGTATGGATTAAAATGACCGAGAATGGTCTAAATGATATGAAATCGAGTAGGTCGATTGATCGATGTTTCGATCTGTAGTGTTTGATTGGGTACCTATTCAAACTGTATTGATTTGCAGGTGGAATCTTAGGCCAAGGTAAGTCCTCTAACCCGTGTGTGCTTAAGCAATCCATAGTGTATTGGTTTCCTAATCGGGTCTTAGGAGGGTAGAACTCGCTGAGACGTAGTCTCACCCTGTTGTGGGACAACATTTCAAGTCCCTAGATGGCAGCACCTCCATCTCTTCGTCCTTCTATGCATTTTGGTATTCCTGAAGAGATCTTAGAGATAGCATACCACTTCCATATCCATAATCACCCCGAGGGACTGGAGTATGTACTGGTTAAGTCGACCGTCTGAGTTGACGTTGGTAGAGATGCCTTGAGAGCCCACGAGTATCGATCGTGGTACCGTCACTACCATGATGGGCGAAGAGAGGGTCCCATCCGGAAAGTAGTGTGCCCTTGTACATACTGGAAGAGGCGTTCGGAGAAGAGACGGCAGATCTTAAGGACGGGTCGGTAGTGGGTGCCAAGGATCCCAAACTCGAAGACGATCCTCAAACTCCCATGTACTCAATCGAAGACACTAACTGTAGCGAAGAAGAAGGGGAGATCGTTGAGCAAGAGGAGGGACAAGAGGATGAGCCTATAGACGAGGAGCCTAAGGATGAACCCATGGATGAACCCAAGGAGGAAGAACCTGAAGAGGAGGACCCTGACTAAGAGCCCGAGGAGGAGCCCGAAGAAGAGGAGTCGGAAGAAGACTCTGAAGAAGAGGAATCAGAGGAGGATCCAAAGGATGATCCAAAGTATGACCCGAATAAGTACTGAGATCCCATCCTGTTTTGCAAACCTTAAGTTGTGGGTTGATGTATGATAGATCAGACTTCTGTAAATAGTATGGTGATATATACTATGTGATTTGCCTTGTATAAAAGTTTGGTTGTGGTTTTTCAGTTGAGAAAAATATGGCTCTATTTTTCTATCACATTGTTTTATTGTCTGGGGATTTTATTATATGCTTCCGCTTGCGTATTAAAATAAAAGGGTCGGCGATGCGTCCTGGGACGTCGCTATTAATCGACCAGGTGAAGGATGGGCACGCGTTCGAGGATCGAGGCATGACAGGTTGGTCCACATGCACTGGTCTGGCTTCCCTAGGAGCTGGTTAATGAAATTGTCCATTTTGAATCTCAGAGAGAGAGAGAGTCTAGGGTTGAGTGAATGTTTATAAAGAGCAAAGAAGGGAAGGAGGAGGATGCAGTGGTGTGGTGTGGGGAGAACTTAACATGCATGCACTATTTGTAGCCATGGATGTGAGAAAGACGAATTATACATAGACGTTTTGATAAATGGGGAATGGTGAGATTGTAGAGTCAATATCTCTAATGCTCTATCTCGAAAGGAGTAGTACATCACTGCAACCTTATCGTTAATACAAATCCATAATAAAGCTCTTCATAGAAATAGATATAATGTTTTTCTTAATTTCTAATAAAAATTTATTATTAAAATGATGTGTCAATAAAATTCCTGCCCTTACAATGTCATAGCTTTCAAGCTCTTCTCAATTGTAATACAATTTATTAGAACATTATGAATCTATATGAGCACACAAATTGATTTTGTCTTAACCTGAGACAATGCTTTTGGGTTGGACTTTTTGACAACTTGCTTAAATTGCTTCATCTTTTTTCTTCCTAAACAAACGAGGTTACTTGGCCCTGGACTTCAAACATATGAAATTTTTTTTTTTCTTGCTTGTTAGTTCTAATGGTTTCCCATGTGCCGAAAGTAAGTCAACAGTTCAATTTTTTTTTTCACCGAATCACCAAAGTAATGGAGAGCCCATTCTCCCAACCGTGCGGATGTGTTATTCAGTCATAGATCATTTTGGAAACGGAGAAGTAACGTCCTTAGAAAACAACTATCACCGAGAGATGCATAAAAAAAACAAAAAAACAAAAAAACAAAAAAACAAAAAAACAAAAAAAACAAAAAAACAAAAAAACAAAAACAAAAACAAAAACAAAACAAAAAAACAAAAAAAAAAACTATCACCGAGAGACGCATGTCTACCTGAAAAGAGCAAACGAGATGATGCCATGATTTTGCTGAGTTCAAATTTGTCGCTCCTGTAATTATAAAACTTGTTGCAATTATGGGTTAATGGTTCCACAAATATGAGCATGACAGATATGACTCTTCTGTTCATGTCCTTTTAGTTTTCTGTAGCAATTTTCTTTGCCTTTACAAAGACGTGTCTCTTTAGTGATAAGAAGTTGTTCTCGAGGTGCGCTAGTTCAAGGAAAAGTTTGATTGAGTCCTTTATATTTTACTTTTTTTATGGAAATTGATTGATTGAGTCTTGTTTGTGTAATGATAATGCAAACTGGTTCAAGGCATTTTATCTTGGGAGGTATAGTTTGTCAATCTACAAAATACCGTTAGGATGAACTAATTGCCTTGGTGAGTTTCATTAATCGGTACCTCACCTTCTCTTTAATTTTGTTTCAATTTTATAGCAATCAAGTAACTCTAGATTTGGGGTCTTTTTTGCATATATTATATGGGGGTTTCACTTCCCTCAAGTTGCGATTGTGTACAAGTCTAGTTTCAAAGGATATTGGAGGAGTTTTGTGAAGCTTGCGCTCTCAGGTGTCAAATCCATACTTGTTCAATCTTGTTACTCTTAAAGGCATTGATGTTGGGGATGTCGAACCTAGACGCATACTGCCGAAAGGTAAAGCATAGCAATAACTGGAGGTCTCGATTTGTGCTCATTATTGACGAGGGACTTGGTGATTGGCTGCCAATTTTGATTTGAAGAAATAACAAATATGCTCTTTGAGTGTGTAATCCCTAACATTGTTTTTATAATTAATATTGCTATCTGAAGCTTGTTTTGTTTTAAAAGTATCTGGGATTTGTATTGATTTGCAGTTGGACTGCATTGTTTCTCTCCTGTATTTCTATGGAAATGAAAGAAGTGTTATTTTGACCAAAAAAAAAAAACAAAAGAAAAGAACAGCAAAAGTAAGTATATTTGAGTAGTGTTATTGCTTTTTCAGAGTTATTGTTTTTGTTTAATTTTACTGGTTACAACAAATAGTATTGTATTATGCGGACAACAAAACTATCATCTCAACTATCAATCAACAGCTTGCTCAAAAAAAAAAAAAAACTATCAATCAACAGAGTATACATGTATTAAAAAATTTTGCTTTGTAGACATTACAAAGAAACCTCATAGATAGAAATTTACAAGTGTATATTAGGAAGCATCTCTTCCCTCAATGTAATAATGAATATTTCTTACTTAAATATTAGGACAAACGGCGCGATCGGTTCTTCCTTGCTTGACCCGGATTCAGTGGATCATAAAATGCTCCGACAGTTAATTTGCACAAAAATTTTCTGTTATTCCTCTAAAAGAAAATAAAAAAGGAAGAAAGATTCCCTCCCTTCCTTGCTCAGGCCAATGCATGTGATTTAAATATAAAACAGACAGTCAACGTACGTACTTGGGCCTTTGCGGGCTATAATTTCTCAATATAACACTAGCTTAAGAAACCAAGGTGTGAATCATGTGATGCATCTTTATTAAATATATAATCACGACTCACATGTTCAAGTAATTAATCAAAGTATGTTGCATCATATCTTCTATGAATCGGGATTTCATTTGTTCAATCTTGTTAGGCGGTGCTCCTTTTCTTCTATGCGAAAATACTTAAGAACATATCTTACTGTTGACTCAATGACTACTTACAACATCTATTTATGCAAACATCATTTATATATTTCGAAGCAAAACCCTACAGCCAAAAGCCTAAGTTAACTCTCCATTCATACTCATTTTAGCATTTTGCTTAGGATTAAATGATTTGGTTTTTAATTGGCATTGAGTATTTTGGGTAGTCAACTTGGGATTTGTGTATTGTCTTGGATCACTGATAAGAAGTTCTCAATTCGTATTGATTTGTTTTCATCAATCACTAATATGTCTAGGATGACTTTCACTTTGAACTTTTTTGCTTGATTTAAATCTTGCACTTTACACGTGCAATTTTTTTCATTCATAGGAACACGAACAATTTTTTTTCATTTTTTGGTATTTAAATAACATTTTAAGTCTCGGGGAAAGTAAAAAAAAATAATATCTCCTTGTATTTGAAACGAAACAACCATGCACGCCTTTGAAACTGAGACTATAAATGTTCAAACAAAGTTAATATGTTACAGCTCACATTTGCACGACATGCTCATAAGGTCACATTAGAGTAGTAATTTTCACATTTGGTCGAAAACAGGTGATTTCTTTCATTCTTTCATACGATAATTACAAGACAAAGGAAAACAAACTTCCGAACATAAGATACCCCTAAGAGGCTTATCTTGCAAGAAAACAAGTCGTTGATTTCAATTTGTACTGGTAAATAATTCATTCATATTTTACATTATTGACTCCGATATTATCAAAGATTGGTACATAGTCATATCACATGGTTGATTGCTCATATGCATTAGTAGATACCATTCAAATAATTTTAGTAACTATCCAAAAGCTTGGGAGATTTCATTAATATGACGATAGTCTTTAAAATGTGCATATTTAGATTGCTGCTAAGTTCTTAATCATACCAACTATTATTAATTCATCATGTTACATTATGTCTCTCAAATTATTAGGTTGTGTTCCACGGCACAATATGATTTATTGGATGTGAATCAAAAAAATCAAATGGAGATTATGACTCAGATGGAGGAAATTTTTTTTTTTTTTTTGGTCTAAACCCGGGACGACACTTTTAATTACGTAAGTCCAGCACAAATCCAGCGCCACACTGGATTTGAACACATTATTGTAGATGCTCTAAAATCAATTATCCTACCACTTTTTTGTTTTACAGCTGACAATGCCATTGCGTTTGTTTCTCAAAAGGCGAAGACCATATAATGAAGTCAGCTACCGGTCTTATTTTATTTCTGTCCAGATCCAAAGTCTTAACTTCACTGGCCATTGTCCGTCCAAGCGGCATTTAATTGCACATCAGTAAGTGTATCACAGTGCATGCGTTCGCAAGACGTCGAGAGTTTGATGTCATACAGCTGACGGAAAACGAGACAGGCACTGCCATTCCGTGTCCTCCTCAACAGACAGAGACCATGCCATCAAGTCAGATGCACAGGCTTTCACATGCTTCGTCTGCTCAATGTCCTTTCTACCTAAACAAATGAGGATCGTTAGCCCTGCACTCTAAACATAAAAACATTTCTGTTTTTCCAGCTTGTCCTTTCTGTTCTTATAGTCGGACAACCTATTTTCCTGACCATGTGGATGGGGTGATCAGTCATAGTTCATTTTGGTAATGGAGAAGTGACGTCCTCAGAAAACACAATCCTCACGATCCTCGTCGAGAGATCCATATCAACCTGAAAAGTGCAAAAGAGATGATGCCGTGTTTTTGCTCAGTTTCCATTTGTCGCTTCCTGAAATTATAAAACTACCGCCTCAACTATCCATCAATGGAGTATACATGCATCAAGGAAGTAATACTTTGCAGGCACTATGAGGAAGCCTTTTAAGTGAAAATTTAGAAGCGTAGTGTAGTGTAGAGCGATAATTAAAAAGTGTATATTGGGAAGCATCCCATCTCTCAATGCAATAATGAATATCCTTTTACTTAAATACTAAGACAAATAGAGCGACGAGTTAGTGGCTCCTAAGGGGCTGTTTGGTAACCATCCAAATAGTACCCAATTCTAATTTTTTGTTCCCCAAGAGTAGTTTTGGAACAGAATCGTGTTTCGTAAAATTTTTGTTCTCGGTGAGGCTCGCCTAGCCCGGTGAGGCTCGCCCGGCCTCGGCGAGACTCGCTTGGCCACCGGCGAGGCTCGGCCGATGAGGGCCAGCGACGCTCCGGTGAGGTCGCCGGCCCTCGTCGGCTAGTCGCCGGACCGGTGATCGGCCACTTGAAGAAGAAGAATAGAAGAGAAAAAGGAAAAAAAGAAAAAAAAAGGAAAAGAAAAATATATATATATATATATATATATATATATTTAAACATTAAAAGAAAATAATTTGGAGTAGAAATTTTGAGCACAATACCAAATGCAATTCTATTTTAGAATAATAAAAAAATTGACAGTTATCAAACGGGTTAAAATGCTTAGAAATTGTTCCGGAAACGAGAATCAAAAAGAATCATTTCGATCAGAAATTGTTCCCAGGAATAGAATTGTTACTAAACGCGCCTAAAAAAACGCTCCAACTTCACCCCACCTTGTATTTCACATGTAAGACGAAATTTTCTTTTATTTTTTCAAAAGAGAAAAAAGGAAGAAGGATGTTTCCCTTCCTTACACAGGCCAACTCTTGTAATCACAATATAAAACTAAGGCTTTATTCGTTTCACGGGAAATGACTTCCAAGAAAACGTTTTCCGGATTTTCCAGCGTTTATTTCACGGAAAATGAACTAATCAAGGAAAATATTTTCCATTATTGAAAAAACAACCCTTAAAAGTGAGGAAAATGTCTTCCACTTTTTAAAAGTGGAAAACATTTTCCATAACTTCTTCCACCTTGCTTCTTTTCACTAACACATTTTCATTTTATTTTTATGCTTTCTTTTTCTTTATTTCTTTTTTCTTTTTTTAAAAAATCGACTTTTTAATTTTTTTTCCTTTTATTTTTTTCTTTTCTTTTTTTCCCTTTTCATCTTCTTCCTTGGCCTTGGCCGATCACCGGCCATGGCAGCTACAGGCAATCGGCCTCAAGCCAACTCGAGCCTCACCCTAGGCCGGCAAGGCTCCGCCCAGCTCGATCTAGCGAAGCCGAGCTCACCCGAGCCCGACGAGCTTGAGCCTCGCCGGCCTGGGGCAGAGCTTGGGCCTCACCAAATTCGGTGAACCTCTGGCGAGCTCGAGTGAGATCAGCCGAGCCTCAAGCTCGCCGAATCTGGCAACCGCGTCTTGGTCAGCCGCCTGGCATCCGGCCATCGTCAGGCCTGCGACAACGGAGGAAGGAGGAGGAAGAAGGAGGAGGAAGGAGGAAGGGAAAGAAAAAGAAAGAAAAAAGAATAAATAATAAAAATTTTGATTTTTAAAAATACAACTAATTAAAAATTCATAATATAAAAAAATAAAACTAATTTTTTGGTCAATTAAAATATTAAAATTTAATTTTTTGATAATTTTTCTCAAACAATTAAATTAGCTAACAAACGATGGAAAATATTTTACACTCAAAGTTCGGGTTTCAGCCAAACACTAGAAAATATTTTAGAAAACATGATATTTTTCGTTAAACGAACCTGATCCCTATGATCGGTTCAAGTATTGGGCCTTTGCGAGTCAATGGGATCTCAATATAAAACTCGTTTATGAAACTGAGTTGTAAATCATGTTATACATCTTTATTAAATGCCTAAACTTGACGCACGTATTCAACTAGTTAATCAAAGTTTGTTGCATCATCTCTTCCATGATAAGTGTATCATTTGTTGTTCAATTTTGTTGAGGGGTGCTTGTACTGATCTTGGACTGGGTCCTTTTCTTATGGGCAAAACACTAAAATCATATCTTGTTATTGACCCAACGACAAGTTACAACATCCATATATACAAATATTTTGAATTGAAAGGATCAGGTTGTCCCTCCTTACAAACTCAATTTAGCATCTTGCTCAGGATTTGTGCGGTTTGGTTTTTGGTTGGTTTTGAATATTTTGGGTGGTCAACTTTGAATGTGTATTGTCTTGGAAATCTAATAAGAGTTTCTCAATCTATATTGAAATATATGTCCCTAATGACTTTTACTTTTAAATATTTTGTTTACGTTAAATCTTCCGTTTGCACACTTTTAACTTTTTTAAATTCAAAACTCTTAAAAATTTCTTCAAACTCCAACGTGAACACATAAAATCACGTATAATATTTTCATAACTTTCTGAAGGTTGAATAATACTTTATGTTTTGGTGGAAAAGTTAAAAAAACAGAACTATTTTCTTATATGTAATCCAAATAAACATGCACGCCTGGAAAACTGAGTTGATAATTGTTCAAACAAATTAGTAAATTAAAATTCATCTTTTCGCAACATCGCTCATAAGTTCACATTCGGTGAGTAAGTTTCATGTCCGTATGCATTGTGTTGGACAGTGTGTCATTGATTTCGATTTTACTGTTAAATTTTCATCAACATCGTATAACATGACTTTGAAATTATAGAAGATTGATAGACATTTGTATTACATTGGTATTTGCACATACACAATAGTAGATACCATTAAAATAACTTTGGTAACTATCCAAAAGTTTGGTAAATTTCATTAATATGATAATAATACCTTAAGCTGTGTATATTTAAACTGCGGGAGCAATACACTATCAGCGCCAAAAGTTGTGTACGGTGCTCACTTTAGTGCCAAAAGTTTCAGTCGGATCACTTAAATGCCAAAAAGTTTGAAAAACGCTCATTTCGGTGCCAACGCCGATCGGTTGGCCGCAAATCCGACGTGACAGTTTTTTATTAATATTTGAAGCCGACGTGGATCGTCGAAGAGTACAATCAGCATGCAAACAACAAAACGACGACGTTTAGTTTCTTTTCCCCCAAATAAGAAACCCTAAATCCCCAAATTCGACCAGAACCGGAAGTTGAAAACCCTAAATCCCCAATTCGACCAATTCAAGTGCATACTTCGATTTTCTTCCAAAGTTATCAGCTCGCTCTTGCAAGTGGAGGGCATAAGCTTCAACAGCGGCTCACATTCCTATAAAAAAAAGCTAATTAGATGGTGAGTGTTACTATTATTGTGGGTTACCAAGTCCGAGAAGAACATCTTGGACTCGGTTAAATCCCAGGAGAAGATTCCATGGGTGTGGTAGATATAGAAAAGGCTCGAAGTGCAAATATTTCAAATGGGTTGATAGAAAATTCTCTGATTGAGCGACAAAGGTGACTTGGAGTTACTTGAAGGCCGAAATCAACCTCCACCTAAGTTAATGGACGAGTTGGAGGATGTCGACTCAATGCAAGCTCAAATAAATGGTTTAACATCTCTAGTCGACCATTTGAAGAGAGGGGTTTCAAGGCTGAAAATTGAAAGAAACTTTTATCGAGCATGAAGTGAGTAATGAGAAGTAGTTTGTATATCTATCATAGTCGAAGACGTGGAATATGCACTTGTATTGGATTATTTATAAGTAAAATGTGCTTTTAGTTTGCTGCAATTTTTGTATAGAGCAGAAGGTTTTGTTGTAATCTATGGTAGAAATGGAAGGTTAGAGTTGGAATGCATTAGTTGTGAGCACTTAAAAGTTTTATTGTTTAGTTGTGTATTGTCAATATTTGTTTTGGTTAGTTTTTGCTTCAAATATAATGATTTGCTGCATTTTTT
This sequence comes from Eucalyptus lansdowneana, assembly GCA_017140395.1. Lineage (NCBI taxonomy): Eukaryota > Viridiplantae > Streptophyta > Magnoliopsida > Myrtales > Myrtaceae > Eucalyptus > Eucalyptus lansdowneana. Next base: position 3,535,584 of record CM029484.1, on the reverse strand, counting down.
ATTTGGTAATGGTTTGCTGGTTTGCTGGTTTGCTGCAACTACAAACCATGGCGAAATGGAAGGTACTTTTGGAATGTGCTTTTGGAATGCATTAGTTGTGAGCACTTAAAAGTTTTATTGTTTAGTTGTGTATTGTCAATGTTTGTTTTGATTAGTTTTTGCTTCAAATATAATGGTTTGCTGCATTTTTTATTTGGTAATGGTTTGTTGGTTTGCTGCTACTACAAACCATGGCGAAATTAAGGGATGGTGGCAAATTCACGATTGACCATTTCAGTGCCATAAGTTGTAAATAGTGATCACTTGAGTGCCAAGTTTTTATAAAAGTGATCATTTAAGTGCCAGTCGCGATTACAAAGTGATCACTTATGTTGCACAAGTTTTTTAAAAAAGAACATGTTAGTTTCAAACGTCACTTGACTTGCACCAGTCGTGGTGCATCTTGCATCTTGTTGCACCAGTTGGGTTGCTGGTGCATCTTCTTATATCGGCCTATACAACAGTGTTGATGCAACAAGATGCACCAGCACCCAAAATTGCCTCTTGTTATTGCACCAGCACATACAACCAAAACCCCACAAATTCATTAGCATCCACAACTTCAACCAGCAATAGTATGCAGGGAGCAACTACCATCAGCAAAAAAATATACAGCATAACTGTTATAAACTGTCTTGCTAGTATTACTAGCCGAAACAACCAACACAAAAGAAAATAACAAAAACAACTATTGCCATTGACATTGATTGATTGTTTACAAAAGAAAAACGTGTCTAACTTCACTCCTCAATCACTGAAGATTTAGCACCATCTTAAAAAAAAAAAAAAAACAATGGCAACACGCATGCAGTAACTACCATCAATGATATAATATCCAACACCCTCCTAAAAAAAGAAAACATGAAAAGATACCATATCCAGCACCACATAAAAAGAGACCATGTCCAGCACCCTCCCATCAATCAATATGGACAACACCCCTATCTCCTTTTCCTCTTGGAGGTTTGAATTGATTCATAATTCGAGCACTCTTTCGAACTGGATGTTGGGCTTTCTATCACCTCATTTTCCTTGTTCTTGACAACGGCTATTTTTGTTCTAGCACGTGTCATGTGTTGGTCCATATCATCACTATTGCTCCCATGATCAGTTGGTTGAGATGGAACTGATGCTGGGTTCTTTTTGGATGGTTGTTTTGCAGCTATACCAGCTGTCTTCTTCTTTGGAGCACTCTTCTTTCTACACCCTTGATTCTTGAGTTGGCCCACCTTGAGAGAGAAGTACCTCCGAAGTTCTCCCAAGCTACAAGAACATAGCGATATTCTCAACCAAATGAATTGAAGTACAACCTACAAATCTTACATTCAAAATAGTCATTCCAGTATGTTCATCTGTGTAAATCCCACAACCATATTGCCTTAATCTTTTTTCCAAGAGCCCCCCTTGTTCACTGTGGTACATCATTTTCAGTAGCAACAAATGGGGAAGCAACCTCTGCAACTTGTGCAATTGCGCGTCTTCTCATCTGAGAAACACATAACAAATTTAAATTTCAGCCTATAAAAGACAAACACAGCGATGTACAACTTACAAGATATTTTTTTCTCGTTTGCTCAACAGTGGACTCAGTTGTTGTTGTTGCTGTCCTGCCCATTCCAGTCCATGTTCCTGCACTTGAGCCTACAACAGGGCCTGTTTCTGGCCCTTTAGTAGGCCTTACAACAATGTACTGTATCAGGATTATGACCAACTACAATGATTTGAATAATTAGACATCTACTCATCTTCATGGTGGGAAACCAGGAGAAAACTTCTCAAATTACATGTGCATGACAGAGGAAAAGCACAAGAGAAGCCAGTACACCTGGTCAACCATCAAACTCTATCGAATATGAACTGAAAAGTTACTGAGGCAAAAAGGATACTTACCTTACAGCAGGGCTTTCTGTTTGGCCTTCAGTAGGCATTACAGTAGGGGTTTCTTTCCTCCCTTCAATAGGCCCAAGAAGAAGCTCTTCAGTAGGTCCTATCCCTGGCATTAAATCAGCTTGCTGTTAATGCTGCTTTTTTAGCTCACAACCTTTCTTATTGTGCCCTTCCTTGCGGCAATGGGAGCATTTCATCTTTGCCCCAATCCTACTCATCCTCTGACTTGATGCCTCTTCCTGCTGCATTCTTCGTCTCCTATTTGGCCTTCCTATTTGCTTCTTCAATGGCAAAGGTAGAGGGCTTTCATGATTTGTTGGCTCCCAAAATTTGCTGCTTTTGATAGGCTGCATCATGAATTGGTATGACGCAAGGTATAAGCTTTTTTTGTACCGATCATCTAGGTAATCATCTGGGTTTTCTTGCTTCATCTGAATAGCACAAATGGCATAGGTACAAGGAATTCCATTCAGTTGTCAGGCTCGGCATGAACACTTTCTTCTATCCAGGTTGACAACATACTTGTCCTGATTATGAAGAATCTCATATCCATTATCTCCATTCCAAACTGGATGGCAGAACCTACTAGCAGCAATGTTTGCATCCAATCTCTTCACAATCCTAGGGCCACAATCTCTAGTCCATTTTGTAGCCTTATCTCTTTGCCTATGCAGTATAGTCATCACTATAACTCGAATATCATCAAGCATGTTGATGATTGGTTTGCACCTAGCCTCTAAAATTCTGCCATTGAAACCTTCACTGAGGTTGTTATCAATGATATCACATTTGAACTCTTCGCTGAAGAAGGCCTAACACCAGTGCTTAGCTTCTGTCTGGAAAAGTGCATCAAAACATTCCTTTGTCAGTTGCAACAATCCTTGTTTGGCTAATCTGAAATCAACCATGTTGGTACTCTTTACTATCTGCCAGAACTGCTTCTGCAGCCTATCTCCTTTGAAGTTCCTTGACCAGTTTACATATATGTTCCTCGCGCACATTCTATGCTCAACATGGGGGCATCAACTCGGCCAATGCAGGAATAAGTCCCTACAAAAATTCAAACCAATAAATACGAGTCAGGACAAATATGAAAGTGATTAATATTAAAAGGGAATGAATTAATTGATAATGAAATTATCTTCTGTTGGTCGTTCATGAATGCCCATCCTTCCCCATTGGTTATCTCAAGGTCAGCCATTAAATTTTTGAGGAACCAGGACCAAATATCCTTGTTCTCTATCTTCACCACCGCCCAAGTTATCGGAAACATTTGATTATTGACATCTCTCCCCACAGCAGCCAACAACTCCCCCTTGCATAAACCCTTTAGAAAGCATCCATCCAATCCTATAACTTTTCTACAACTAGCCAAGAAGCCTCGTTTGCATGCATCAAAACAGACATAAAATCTATCAAATCTAGTCCCAAGATCAGGGAGTGGCCTCTCCACAACCTCTACATATACCCTACTATATGAGTTTTGAAACATGCATTCGGCAGCATAATCCCATACCTGCACATATTCTTCCTTATACCCACTCATCAATATTTTCATCACCCTCATCTTAGCTCTCTTGCATTAATTCCTTGATACATTAACCCCTAATTGCTCATTCACTAACAGCTAAAATTGAGGACTCTTGACCTCGGGCATTGCTATGATAGTATTGAAAAAATGCTTCGATAACCACACACTTGTTACCCTTTTATTGTTAAAGATAATTAGACAAGTATGCTCCTCTTGGAAAGACCTAATGTGGAATGACCCCTTCTTACTCAGTGTTTCCAGTGGGAATTATTCGCACACTATGAACAGTGACTATACTATGAACAGTACTTTTCCTAGCCTAGTGCTACAGTAAAAGTGAACATTAACTTGCTATAGTGAAATTGTACGAACAGCGGCTTTTCAGCAGTCTCGTCCATCACGAGCATTGTAGTCATAGTCTGAGTCATTTGAGCTGTGTGTTGTTGCTAGAAGATGTTCCTCATATTCCTGCTGAAGAGCTTCAAGGTCTTCTGGTGAGAGGATTTGATTCAGCTGATGTGATGAGGATGCTTCTTCGTGAGCCTAGTGGGATGCTTCTTCCTGAGCCCAATTTGTATTGTCACCTTCTGCAATGTCGGCAGGAATGCTTGGCTAGGGCCAATTGGATGACTGTGCATAGAAGGATGTGTCCATGTTTTGAGATAAGGACGAGGGTCCTTGGTCATAGGGATCTTGGGAAAGAGGACCTCCCCAACGTGCATAGGGGTCCTGAGTGGACTGGACAATGTCATCCGCTCCTGTCATTTCATGATCTTGGGATGACTTAGCTTGTCTGCATTGCCTGAGTGTTTCCTTAGCTTCTGGTGCGAGGTCATAATGATCCCATGCAGTTGGGACATTATAATTCCATGCATCTTCAGGAATGGTTTTGTTCTCCTGGCACAAAATTCTCTGGAGTTCTCGGTACTGGTATTCACAAGATCTAACAGATCCTGGATAAGATTTGTGAATCCGAGCTTCTCTGCTATCCAAGTGAGGTTTGTAGGATGTGGTTCCTATTTCCTATGGGGCATTAATGATGTTGCCTTTATTTCTAAAAAATGCCATGGACATCGGAAAAAAAGGATGGTATGGACTTCAGGATTTGGTGTCATGGTTCTTAGTTCTTTCTCTAAGAGATATTTCCAGTGAGTAGGAGGATAGAACCAATTGAGAAAGTCCAAAAGATTTTGATCACTTTCTCTTTCAATATTTCTCCCAAATAAGAATATCCTGGTGAGGTTGGCAATGAATCTTCTAGTTGGGATTTCTATAGCTATTAAATACTTATTGGTTAAGTACCATAATAACGTCTTGAGCTGATCAGGGAAATCATCTTCCTTCCAGATAAGAGGATGTATGAATGGATAATCCGAATTTAATCCAAAAGGATAAAGAATCGAACCTCCATTAAATCTGAACAGATCTGTGTGGCATTACCACATAAGGTTTTCCAGGTTCTCAGCGAGACTGTCATTCTGGATTTGTTGAATAATTTCCTAGGGATATTTCCAGCTTGGCAAATCTTTGATCTTCTCAATCTTGTATTTCACGCTATGATTGAGTATATGGAAAGCAGGCCTCTTGATATACATGTTGATTTCGATTGGTGCTTTTGGTCTTAACAAGAAGTCAGCAAGTACGTTCTTCTTTCCAGGAATATGTTTGGTTTCAAAGGAATATTTCGAGAACCATTTAGCCTATTGAAGCAGTTGAGAGTTTGGAATCTGCTTCTGTTTAAACTTGGTCATCTGAGGGAAAGATGCCATGTCTAATTCTACCAGGAAGTGATGGCCGATGAGATGGAATTCAAACTTTTTTATTCCATTTTTCACTGACAAGATTTCTTTAAAAGTGGAATGGTAATGCATTTCAGCTTGAGAAAACTTTCCACTTTTGTAAGCACAGAGGTGTCTCTTACCATCAATTTCTTCAAGCAGGATGGCTGCCCAGTATTCATCACTGGCGTCAGTTAGAAGAATTCTCTTTCCTGTTGATGGTATTTGCAATGGTGGGAGATTCTGCATAATCTCCTTAAGTTCAGCTACTACTTTAGTCTGAGATTTTCCCCAACGTGGGGGATTCTTCTTCAGCATAGATTGCAAAGGAATCGGGAGTTTTGCAATATTTAGGACAAAATCCCTGAGATAATTGATTATCCTAAGAAATTGCTGAACTTGTTTTGTGGTGAAGTTATCTTCAGGAAAGTTCAATAATTCTTAAGCAATATATGGCCCTGGATAGTATGTACCTTTGTTAAGGTGCATACCAAGAAATTCAATTTCTGTCTGGGCAATGTTCATCTTTCTTTGAGAAAGCATGATGCCATGCTTCTTCACGATTTCTGCGAATTGCTCGAGAAGTTGGCAATGCGACTGCTCATCAGGGCTGTAGAGCAGGATGTCGTCAATGTATACGGCTGCACTTAACAGAATTGGTTGGAAAATTCGACACATGGCCTTTTGGAAAAGGGATGGTGCTACTTTTAGGCCAAAAGGAAGAACTTTCTATTGGAAGTGCTGGTTTGGGATACAGAACCCTGTTTTGGGTCTGTCTTCAGGATAAATACCCAATTGCCAAAATCCGACTTTCAGGTGGAATTTGGAATAGATGTGGGCCTTGGATAGCCAAGTAAAAAGGGAATTTCTAGATGGTAGAGGGAATTTATCATCTTGGAGGAAAAGGTTAAGGGGTTGATAATTGATTACCAATCTCATTTTTCCTCTGTTCTACTCAGCACGCTTGTTGACATAAAAGGCTTTACAAGCCCATTGAGAATTGGAGATTTCAATAAGGCATTGTTGTAATAGTTCTGAACATTCCCTTTGAGCTAAAGCCAAATGTTCTGGCTTCATTCCCATATGGCTCGCCTTTGTTGGATTGATGTCTTCATTCTTTTTTAATGGAAGGTGGACAAAGAACTCTGGATTTTCCCATAAAAGATGGGAACATTTTTGGGCAAATTCAAAGTGGGATTCTGAACAAGATTCCAACAATTTTTGCATGATTTGATCTAACAGACTCATTGAATGGAAAAGAGTCTCCGGATATTAACGAATTCAGAAAATTGGTCTTTATACTTAAGACATTTTCCAGGAATGATACGAAGTTGAGAAATCTGAGTCATAATATCCCAACCAATGATCAAGTCTTTGTTATGAAGACTAGATCCAAAGATCTTTGTGGTTAAGGAACATTGGGGGAAGAACTGAACAGTTACGGGAGTGGTTCTCACATTTGTGGAAAAAGTGTCTCCTGAGGCAAAGTTGAAATATCGGACATAAGAAGTCCAATATTCTTCAGGAAGAACTTTAGTATCCAAAATTGAACAACTTGCCCCAGTATCAATGAAAGCAATAACAGTGATAGGCTTGGCAAACTTTGAGGTGAAGATTTTTACAGGAAAATGGGGACAATGAGTTTGACTTGAAAATATGTCAAGGCTTGGTTCTGAAGATGTAGGTGATATGTGAAAAATATCTTCAGATTCCAAATCTAATCCAGTTTCGCGAGAAGTGGGGTAACATGGAATGACACAAAGAGTTTGTTCAGATGGTTCTTCATCAGCAGAGAATAGTGGTTCGATATCATCATTTTCAAGAGAAATACCTATTTCATTCTCAATTTGATGTATCAAATGATGCTGACCTTTTCTAGCTTGGGGACAATTTTTGGCAAAATGTCCTTTCTAGTTGTAGATTAAGCAACGATTTGATTTTTTATGGCCTATGCGATCTTTCCTTTTGCGTAGGTATCGCCATTTCTTCTTTCTTCAGAAGTTCTTGTGGCTATGTTTGGATTTCTTTATCCAGAACTTCTTAAAATGCTTCTTTTTCCTGGAAGCTTTTCCACAAGTACCATCACAGTCTCGTTTGGAGCATTTGATCTTTAACTTCTGGCGAGAACAAGCTGTCTCAAGTTCCCTATCATTTGTGATGTAAGTTCGGACTATCTGGCATTTTAGACACAATTCTTCAAGGCACAAATGGATTTCTTGTTGGATTTCTCCCAATGGAACATCCTGTATTCTTCTTTGCCTGTTGAGGAAGGCTCTTTCGACTATTTGGGATAATTCTTTAGGGATGGATGTCAGGAAGACATGCTTCAGGTTTGGATTAGCTCCAATACCATAAAAGAGCTTAAGCATTTCTCAATAATACTTATCAAGATGTTTTTTTCTGGAGAGAGCAACATTTTCTCTCGAAGTATTCTCTAATTTTCAGCTCTTGAAGATCGGCGGGTTTCCCCACAAAGAAGTGATATAGAAGGGTAATGGCATGACTGAAATCAGGTGAACACAGGAAATGAATCTGGTCTTGTTCTAACACAGATTTCCACCAAAGTTTGAGGCTACCTGTGAATCTCGTGACAAAGTTGAAAAGGACATCATTCGAATCATGATTGGTAATAGCCTGGGTGTTCAGCCAAGTATGAAATTCTTCAAGTCTTTCTGGCCACTTATGATAAGGAATATCATCAAGGGTGAAAAACTGTTTTGATGCTGTGGACACATTTTGTCCAGAATTACTGATTTGAATAAGTTCTAGTTCAGACAGGTTTGATTCCATATCCTGATCTGGCGAATCAGCCATGAATATTGATGATGTTACTGGAGCAATAGGAGGGGAATCAACGACAGGAATGGAGAAGGATGAAGAGGATGAAAGGGATATTGAATCTGTTTCAGTATTAGAGATGTTAGGAAGAGTTTGTTCTGCAGGGAATAGAATCTGATCATTTGAGATGGCAGAATCAGGTTGTTGTTCCTGGTTGCCCAAATCCTTTAGAAAAGATTCTAATGGATTGGATAGCATCATATGCTCTGGTTTTTCTCTTATAACAATTGATGGTGAAGGAATGTCTTCCTTTTTCTTTTCCTCTTTCCTTTCGTACATGGTTTATTTCTTTGAGACGGTTTCTCATTTCTGCTACACTTGTTTCCTTCTGTCTGAAGGGGTCTTCTGGAATAGCACCAAAAATTGACGTCTGAGGTGGTGGAGGTAAATACCCTGTTCTTGCAGTGGTTGGAAGTGGATTGAAAGGATCAAACCTTCCTTCTTCAAGGAGTTGGATTTGCCTTTTGAGTTTTTCTATCTCCAGCTTTAGGCTCTCAAGATAATGATACCCGAGATGTTGTCCTGATTCCAAGGCATGAAGCCTTCGGAAAGCATCTTTTTTGTGGTTTCATCATACTTTTGAAGATCTTGTTGCACGTTTCCAATCTTGGAATCAATTGCTTTAAACGCATTGTTTTGTGCTAAAAGAGTCTCCGATTGCCAATTCAGAACAGCTTCTGTAGCAAGAGTTCTTCTCTGTCTCCCATGTTCATCCACATCAGTGGGGGCAGGTATCTTAGGGACATGACGGTATCTGCCTTGTGGATCTATAAATTCTTCTGGAGCAGGAAACGAAAGTTTAGAACTTTCTCTGACAAGAGGGGGAAAGTCAGTCTCATGGAACATGGCAATGGAGGAGGTTGGTGGTGTTTCTGCTGGAGCGTCAAGTGGGTAGGAGTGCTTCTTGGCCCACTTTAGGATTGGCTTATAGAATGGAGAGAGAGCTTGTTTTTTCTGAGGAGGAGATGGTGGGGGTGATTTTGGTGGATCTGGTGAAACTTGGGGTGTAGTACCGAACTCTGGTGGTGGAGGTGATGCATAAGAAACCATAAACTGGAATTTATCACACTCACCAAGAGTATCAACGGAGGGATCTCCGTTTAAGTATCTTTGACACATGAGATCTTTTGGTTTTTTCCTTCAAGGTGGAGGTCTGTCATATGGATTTACCTCGTCAAGAGATTTTGTGCAATAGGAACATTGGCAAAAAGGATCCCAGAAACAATGACCATACTTGTCTTTGTAGTAATGGACAGGATGTCCATCACTGTTAAAGTGTCGAACAAGCTTTTTTGGGTTTGGCTCGGAAATTAATTCAGGAACACAATGGTATCAGAGCCATGGTTTCGTTTTTGATATTATCCATTCCATGCGCTTGATAGGTGAATCCAGTGCTGAGAAGATCTTTTTACACCATGACAGATCCAGAAATTCTCGAAGCACCAGTTTCTCTTGTTCCTTCCTCTTCATCCACAGCCCTTTCAGAATTTCGTGTTTCCAATGCCTCTAAGATAGACTATCTTTATGAAGTCTCTCTTAGCGATGAAACCAAGATCTCAGAAACCCAGCTTCCTCTTATGAACCCATACTCCGCTTTTGCTAAACCCACCTCATCATTCTCACCTATCCGCTCTATCCGACAACTCATTTACAAAACCCCAAAGCAAGTAAAGGAGTACGTTCAGTCCTCCAAATTCGACCAGCATCCCATTCCTGCTACTGAAAAGGAATACTTTGTTACCCTTCAGATCCCTCCAGAATTTCCCAAACAATGGGTCCAGCAGGGATATTCTCATGTCCACTATGGAGCTGTTCGTCTTGCTCTCACCTTCCATGGTCGTAAAGGCTTGCCAGTAGTGGCAAGAATAGCGTTGTTAGACACCAGGTTTTTACAATACCAGCATGCTTGCATCGTCGTTCAAACCACTCGAATGCGGAACAGTCTTTGTGACTTTGTATCCAAACTTCAACATCGCTCTTTCGGACCCCCAACTTCTCTCTTTTACGAAAGTTCAAGTCCGACTCACTGGAGCACCCCGGGCTAGCGACTACGTAGCCGCAACCCTACATTACCAGATGGTTTACCGAGTGCAGAATCATGCCCTCGACCTCAACTTCAACAATGGTAATGAAGATGCGTTGTTCATCTCTATGCAGAATGACCAGGCATCCTGCATCCATGTTCCCAGGCAGATCCCAAAGGATACGTTGGCTAAGCTCCTGCCAGAGACTTGGATCACCAACTACGAAAAGCTACACCAGCATAACAAGCCTTTCCAGTCCACGGACTCAGAGTTTGTAAGGAAAAAATATGGAACTGTTTCCATCAAATTTGGCAAAGAGAAGGAAGAAAGTCCTTCTATCTTCCAAACCATCCTCATGATTGAACCATGTGTTCCAGAATCCATTTCTGAACCAGACCCAAAAAGGCATGTTCGACACTTTGACGGTGATGGACATCCTGTTCATCACTATAAAGACAATTATGGTCATTGTTTTTGGGATCCTTTTTGCCAATGTTCCTACTGTATAAAATCTCCCGACGAGGTAGACCCTCATGCAAGATCTCCTCCTAGACGGAAGAAGTCTAAGGATAAACTGTACCAAAGGTACCTAGACGGAGATTCCTCCGTCGATACTCTTGGTGAATGCGACAAATACCAGTTCATGGTATCTTATGCACCACCTCCACCACAGTCAAGTACTACATCCCAAACCCTGCCAGATCGACCAAAATCACCCCCACCTTCTCCTCCCCAAAAAAAGCAAGCTCTCTCTCCGTTTTATAAACCAATCCTCAAGTGGGCTAAGAAACACTCTTACCCCCTCGAAGTTCCAGCAGAAACACCACCCACTTCTTCTATTGCCATGTTCCAAGATACTGACTTTCCTCCTCTTGTCAAGGAAAGTTCTAAACTCTCGTTCCCTTACGAAGAGTTTATTGATCCACATGCGAGTACCGCCATGTTCCCAAAATACCTACTTCCCCGACGTGGATGAACATGGAAGACGAAGAAAACTCCCGCCAATTTGTTCTAAGCGGCAATCGAGACTTCGTTAGCACAGAACAATGCCTTCAAGGCTATTGACTCCAAGATTGGAAATGTGCAACAAGATCTCCGAAGATATGATGAGGGTACCAAGAAGATACTTTCTGAGTTCCAGAAAAGGCTTCATGCCTTGGAATCAGGACAAAATCTTGGGTACCACTATCTTGAAAGTCCAAAACCAGAAATAGACAAACTCAAGAAGCAAATTCAACTTCTTGAAGAAGGAAGGTTCAGACCTTTCGATCCATTGGCACCTCCGGTTCGAACTGGATATGTATCCCCAGCACCACAAGTGTCTGTTTTTGCCAATATCCCAGAAGATTCCTCCAAAAGAGAATCAGATATACGAGATCGTCTCAAAGCCTTGAAGAAAGAAAAGGGGAAAGAGAAAACACCACCTACAGAATCAAGCTCAATTGTTATAAGAGAAAGGCCAGATCAGATGATGTTATCAAATCCATTAGAATCCTTTTTGAAGGATTTGGGTAAGCAAAACATTGAACCTATTACCCAACAGCCTGAGCCTGATCCTGTTATCCCAGAAAAAAAGGTTCTGTTCACTGAACAAACTTCCCCTACTACATCAGATTCAGTATCTCTTTCTTCATCTTTATCCTTCTCAGATCTCTCACTCGATTCTCCCCCTATTGTTCCACCAACTTCACAAATATTCATGGCTGACTCTCCTCCAGACTATGAAATGGAATCAAACTATTCTGATCCAGAATTTGGACAGACAAGTAATCCCACCAGAAACAATTCCACCAAGCATGTATCCATGGCATCGAAACAATTCTTCTCCATTGACGATATTCCCTATCCAAAATGGCCAGAAAGACTTGAAGAGTTTCATACTTGGTTGAGTACACAGTCCATTACCAACCATGATATGAATGATGTCCTTTATAATTTTGTTACAAGGTTCACAGGAAGCCTTAAATTCTGGTGGCAATCACTCACAGAACAAGACCAGCTCACGTTTCTGTTGTCACCCAATTTCAGCCATGCCCTTACCTACCTATATCATGTTTTTGTGGGAACCCTCGGAGATCTCAAAGAGCTAAAAAGAAGGGAATTCTTTGAAAGAAGATGCTGCTCCCTTCAGAAAAGGCATCTTGATAAGCATTATCGACTAATGCTTCAGCTCTTTTACCAAATCGGCGCAGATCCAAATCTAAAGCATGTCTTCCTCACTTTCATCCCCAAAGAACTCTCACAGATGGTTGAAAGATCTTTCTTTGGAAAGCAAAGAAGGATACAAGACGTTCCCCTGGGAGAAATTCAGCAAGAAGTCCATCTATGCCTTGAAGACTTATGCTTAAAACGCCGAATGGTCCGAACATACATCACAGATGACAAGCGTCTTGAATCTGCTTGTTCCCACCAGAAGTTAAAGATCAAATGCTCCAAGCAGGATTGTGATGGTACTTGTGGCCAGTATTCCCGGAAGAAAAAACATTACAAGAAGTATTCAATAAAGAAATCCAGACATGGCTCCAAACACTTCCGGAAAAAGAAGAAATGGCGATACCTACGCAAGAGGAAGGATAGCACAGGCCATAAGAAATCAAGCCGTTGCTACATTTGCAACAAGAAAGGACATTTTGCCAAAAATTGTCCTCAGGCGAAAAAAGGTCAGAATCACCTAATTGAAAATGAAACAGGCATTTCCCTTGAAAATGATGATATTGAATCCTTATTTTCTGCTGACGAAGAACCCACAGAACAAACTCTTTGTGTCATTCCCTTCTATCATACCTCCAGTGAAACTGAGTCTGATGAATTAGAATCTGAAGACATTTTTCACATATCCCCCGCATCTCCAGAACCAAATCCTGACATATTTTCAAGTCAAACTCACTGTCCTCATTTCCCTGTAAAAATCTCCACCTCGAAATTTGCCAAACCTATCAATGTCATTGCTCTCATTGATACCGGAGCAAGTTGCTCCATTCTGGACACTAAGGTTCTGCCTGAAGAATATTGGACTCCTCATATCCGATATTTCAACTCTGCCTCTGGAGATACTTTCTCCACAAATGTCAGAACCACACCAGTTACTATTCAGTTCTTCCCCCAGTGTTCCATAAAAGCAAAAATCTTTGGATCAAACCTTCCCAATAAAGATTTGTTAATTGGATGGGACATCATGACTCAAATCTCTCAACTTCGTATCATTCCGGAAAGGGTCTTAGATATAAAAATCATTTCTACGAGTTCGTTGATATTCAGACTCTTTTCCATCCAGATGAGTTTATTAGATCCAATAATGCAAAAGTTGCTAGAATCTTGCTCGGAATCCCACTCAGAATTCGCCCAAAAGTGTTCTTTCATCCTTTATGGGAAAATCCAGAATTCTTTATTCGCCTCCCCTTCAAAAAAAATGAAGACATCAACCCGACAAAGGCGAGTCATGTGGGAATGAAGCCAGAACACTTGGCTTTAGCTCAAAGGGAATGCTCAGAATTATTGCAACAAGGCCTTATTGAAGTTTCTGATTCTCAATGGGCTTGTGAAGCCTTTTATGTCAATAAGCGAGCCGAGCAAAACAGAGGAAAAATGAGATTGGTAATCAACTACCAACCTCTTAATCTTTTTCTCCAAGATGATAAGTTCCCTTTACCATCCAGAGATTCTCTCTTTAGTGGTTTAACTAAGGCCCATATCTACTCCAAATTCGATCTCAAAGCCGGATTTTGGCAATTGGGCATTCATCCTGAAGACAGAACCAAAACAGGATTCTGTATCCCAAACCAGCACTTCCAGTGGAAAGTTCTTCCTTTTGGTTTAAAGGTGGCACCATCCCTTTTCTAAAAGGCCATGTGTCGTATTTTCCAGCCAATCTTGGCAAGTGCGGCAGTATACATAGACGATATTCTGCTCTACAGTCCTGATGAGCAGTCACACTGTCAACTTCTTGAGCAGTTTGCAGACATCGTAAAAAAGCATGGTATTATGCTTTCTCAGAGGAAAATGAACATTGCCCAGACAGAAATTGAATTTCTTGGTATGCACCTCAACAAGGGTACATACTATCTAGGGCCACATATTGCACAAGAGTTATTGAAGTTTCCTGAAAATGACTTCACAAAAAAGCAGGTTCAGCAATTTCTTGGGATAATCAATTATCTCAGAGTTTTTGTCCCAAACATTGCAAAGCTTTTAATTCCTTTGCAATCCATGCTGAAAAAGAATCCCCCACCCTGGGGAAAGATCCAGACTAAAGCAGTTGCTGAGCTTAAGGAGATTATGCAGAATCTCCCACCATTACAAATACCATCAACAGGGAAAAGAATTCTTCAAACTGACACCAATGATGAATACTGGGCAGCTGTCCTTTTTGAAGAAATTGATGGTAAGAAACATCTCTGTGCTTATAAAAGTGGAAAGTTTTCTCAGGCCGAAATGCATTACCATTCCACTTTTAAAGAAATACTGGCAGTCAAAAATGGAATCAAAAAGTTTGAATTTCATCTCATCGGCCATCACTTCCTGGTCGAACTAGACATGGCATCTTTCCCTCAGATGACCAAGTTTAAACAAAAGCAGATTCCAAACTCTCAATTGCTTCGATGGGCTGAATGGTTCTCAAAATATTCTTTTAAAACCAAACACATTCCTGGGAAAAAGAATGTTCTTGCTGACTTTTTGTCAAGACCCAAAGCACCAGCAGAAATCAACATGTACATCAAGAGGCCTGCCTTTCATATGCTCAATCATGGCGTCAAATAGAAGATTGAGAAAATTAAAGACTCGCTAAGCCAGAAATATCCCCAGGAAATTATTCAGCAAATCCAGAACGACAGTCTTACTGAGAACATGGAGAACCTCATGTGGCAATGCCACACAGACCTTTTCAGATTCAATGGAGGTTCGATCCTTTATCCTTTCGGGTTAAATTTGAATTATCCTTTTATTCATCCCCTAATCTGGAAAGAAGATGATTTCCCTGACCAGCTCAAGACGCTATTATGGTACTTAACCAATAAATACTTAATAGCTATTGAGATTCCCACCAGAAAATTCATTGCTAACCTCACCAGGATATTCTTGCTCGGAAGAAACATCGAAAAGGAAAGTGATAAGAATCTTTTAGATTTTCTAAATTGGTTCTATCATCCTACATGTTGGAAACAAGACTTGGAAAGAGAATTGAGAACCATGACACCTAATCCTGAGGTTCACACCATCCTGTTCTTTAGACGTCCATGGAATTTTTGTAGAAATAATGGTAGTATTCTCGATGCACCACTCGAAATAGGAACCACAGCCTATAAACCTCACTTGAACAGCCGAGAAGCCCGGATTCACAAATCTTATCCAAGATCTGTTAGATTTTGTGAACATGAATACCGAGAACTCCAGAGAATCCTATGCCAGGAAAACAAGACCATTCCCGAAGATGTCTGGAATAATGCACCCACTACGTGGGATCATTATGACCTAGCACCAGAGGCTAGTGAAGCACTCAGGCAATACAGACAAGCTGCATCGTCCCAGGAACATGAAATGACAAGCGAAGATGACATTGTCCAGTCTACTCAAGACCCCTATGCACGCTTTGGAGGTCCTCTGTCCCAGAATCCCTACGAACAGGGATCTTCGTCCTCATTCCAAAACATGGACACATCATTTTATGCACAGCCATCCAATTGGCCTCAGCCAAGCATGCCACACATTCCTGCCAACACTACAAGTGAAAATACAAACTGGGCAGAAGAAGAAGCATCCCATTGGGCTCATGAAGCATCCTCATCCCAAAGGCTGAACCAGATTCTTTCGCCTCAAGACCTTGAAGCTCTCCAGCAGAAGTATGAAGCACATCTCCTAGAAGACAGCTCAGATGACGACTCAGTATGTAGCTACAATGCCCATGACGGACGAGATCATTGAATCCGTACAATTTCACTGTAGCAAAGTACTGTTCACTTTTACTGTAGCACTAGGCTAGGGAATGTACTGTTCACAGTACAGTTACTGTTCATAGTGTGCAAATAATTCCCTCCCGGAAGTTTCCGGTGCCTCTGTTTGTTTCTGGACCCGTGAGTTGGTCCCTGTGTCTGTCCTTGTAGCTTTTATTTAGCCTATATAAGGCATTGTCGTTGTATCGTTTTGGGCAGAGTCCCCTGAAGTAAAGAGTGTGCTTTGTGAAAATCCTCTATGGCTTTCTAAGTCCCTCTTCTTCTCCAGCCTGGTAGGATCCTTCGAGAAATGCAGCTTGGGTAGATTAGAAACGTTTCCATCCTGGCATCCTCTGAGTGTCTCTAGGCTCTGGATTAAAGGGCTGAGTGGTTTTCTACTAAAAGGCTGTCCCTGAAGGGCTTGAACGGGAGTTGTTCGCCCAATGTGGGATGCATACCTGCAGGAAATTTACTCTCCTTCCCTGATCCTAAGTCTAGGTCCATTCATGAGGGTCTGGAAGATAGAAGGACTTTCTTCATTTTCCTTGCCAAACTTGATGGAAATAGTTCTATCTTTCTTTCGAACAAACTCAGAGTCCATAGACTGGAAAGACTTGTTATGCTGGTGTAGCTTTTCGTAGTTGGTGATCTAAGTCTCTGGAAGGAGCTTGGCCAACGTATCCTTTGGGATCTGCCTAGGAACATGGATGCATGATGCCTAATCATTTTGCATGGAGATAAACAAAGCATCTTCATTACCATTGTTGAAGTTTAAATCAAGAGCATGGTTCTGTACTCGATAAACCATCTGGTAATGTAGAGTTGCAGCTACAGAGTCAGCAATTTGAGGAGCTCTAGTGAGCTGGACTTGGACTTTTAAGAAAGAGAGTAGCTGGGGGTCTAAAAAAGCGATGTTGAAGTTTGGATACAAAGTCACAAAGAATGTTCCAGCATTCAAAGTAGTTTGGACAGTACCGATGCAAGCATGCTGGTATTGTAAAAACCCGGTATCTAACAACACAATTCTTGCCACAACTGGCAAACCTTTACAACCATGAAAGGTGAGAGCAAGACGAACAGCGCCATAATGGACATGATTATATCCCTGCTGAGCCCATTGTCTGGGAAACTCTGGAGGGATATGAAGAGTAACAAAGTACTCCTTTTCAGTAGCAGGAATGGGGTGCTGGTCGAATTTAGAGGACCGGACGTACTCTTTTACTTGCTTTAGGGTCTGGTGAATAAGTTGGCGGATAGAGCAGATAGCCGAGAATGATGAGTTGGGTTTGGCAAAAGCAGAGTAAGGGTTCATGAGAGGAAGTTGAGTTTCAGAAATCTTGGTTTCATCACTAAGAAAGACTTCATAGAGATAATCTATCTTGGAAGCATTGGAAACACGAAATTCTGAGGGGGTTGAAGATGATGGAGATGGAGCAAGAGAAACGGGTGCTTCGAGGATTTCTGGTTCTGTAGACATGTTGTGAAGAGATCTTCTCAGCACTGGATTCACCTACCAAGCGCATGGAACGGATAATATTACAAACGAAACCATGGCTCTGATACCATGAATGGACAATTGGGTTGTGAGCACTTAGCTCTCACAAATTCCTTCGTGTTTCTAATGAATTGAACGCTCCTCTGTTCAGCAATGGAGTTCTTCACAACAGCTTCCTTGAACTGTTTGGCATCGTCAAGTCTCATGCCCACAGACAAAACAGGTTTATCAACAGTCAGATCATAGCAAGAGTACTTACTTTTTCTTCCACGAGCAGATTCTTCATCATCATTGTTATGCTCATTCTCCGAACCAACAACTTCATTGCCGCAACTTTCTTCATCTTCACTTTTATTACCTTCAACCGGAGCTCCATCCCTATTTACTGACTCGGGCCTCTTTGCTAAAGCTGGAACTTTTTTTCTGAGAAATTCCCTTTTGCTTTTGTCTTGACTGTGCGAGTTCATCATCATCTTCGTTACTTGGGAAACTTACTAAAGCCAAATATTCATCTTCCGATTCACTAGATATAGCAATTTCTCATTCTAATCCAATGAAGTCTTTATCGTCCACATATTCTCCCAAGATTTCAAGACATCTCCCTGTCTGTTTATCTCTATCAATATGACTTCACTCCCTCTCATTTTGCCCTTCATCTAACCTAAACTCATCCCCGACCTAATTACTCACTTGAATAGGATCCCTCACTTCTCCTCTTTCAGAGGTGGTCTCTTCGTCCTCATCCTCATCCTCATCCTCATCCTCATCCTCAAACCTCACTATAATACTCAACATATACCCTAGTTTCTTCACCGTGAAGATAATGATAAATGATATTCTTAATACCATTATCGTTATCAAAAAATCTCAAGCCATCCTTCAATTCCTTCCCAAAACACAGTAATGTAGTTGTTGCACTTTGCATCAGAAAAAATACACCACATCCCTCAGAAAATCAATATATGATGGCTTTCGAACATTGACATAGATAGTACCTTCATTTCCACCACTATATTCCCAATCCTCGGTGCCAATAACAAACTCTCCACCATAGCAAACAATGACGCCTACCTGATTCTCGTCCATGTCGATGCTGCACCCAATGAAAAAATAAAAAGTTATTAGTTTTTTAGACCACATGACAGAATTAACAACTTCACATGCAGGTCCTTTTCGTTTTGTTGTCAAGAAACAAATGCGAGGTCAGCCATTCAATTCGGTGCTTTTATAGAAACAAAGGAAACCGAATTGAATAAACAAAGTGAGGTCCCCATCACCCAATTTTCAATTCAATCACATTCGGTCCCCACAGAAGCAATCCAATTAATTAAACAAAGTAAGGTCCCACCACTGTTTCCCTCCGAGTCGAGCCCCATTTTCCCCTCCGCACCCTATTTTTCTATTCAGTCCCCACAAAAGAAAGCGAACGAACGACAGAACCCTCAATTTTTCTATTCTGTCCCCACCACTTTCCCCTTGAGCCGAGCCCTCAATTTGCCCTTTGCGCCCTAACTTGCCCATCAGAACCCTAAATTTTTCACTAAATTGACTCACGTAGAGAACATGACAAACCTGAGTGAGCGAGAGTTGGGGACGCAGCCAGCAAACGACCGTGAACGATGGCGCAATTACAGTGGTGGCCACGCGACAACGGGCGAGCGAACAATAGTGGGTGAGCGAGCTACAGCCTGCGTCGAGCGAGAATCATATACGAACCCTAGTGAATCCCTCTTTAGCGACGTCGTTTTTTACCGTAGTGAATCTACTCTATTTTACAAAACGACAGTCATTTTCTAAGTGATCCACGTGGACTGGTAAAACATCGTTGTTTCTTACGAAGAAAGGTAAACGACGTCGTTTTATGCCATCCACCGTGGACAATCGATTTTTGTTTTTAAATATAAATGCCACGTAATCATTTTGGTCGGAATCTCTCGCCGGTGACACCAAAGTAATCGTTTTTTCTCCAATTTGGCACTTAAGTGATCTGATTGAAACTTTTGACACCAAAGTGAGCGTTGTACACAACTTTTGGCACTAATAGTGTACTTCTCCCTTTAAACTGCTGGTAAATTTTTAATCCATACCAGCTATTATTAATATGTCATGGTAAATTATGCCTTTGAAATTATAAGGTTGTGTTTTTCACCATTTAAGTTGATTTAATGGAGTGTGATTCATTAAATTCTAATGGAGATTATTGCGTAAATGGAGAAAATTCCTTGTGCAAATCCTAGTCCTCTCATCGCATCGGGTACACAGATCCAGGTCTAGGCAAGAATTCCCTATATAAAGAGCATATTTTTGGCGATTGCAACCAGCAGAATTTTGCTAATACTAGCTGTACTCATGATGCGATTGCTAGATGAAGGCAATCTGATCCCAAAAAAAGTGGGTTAAAGTCAATTGTAAGTAATGTATACCCCTTATTCAGCTAACTCATGTACAGGTCATTATAAATGATTATAGTATAAAATAAGACTATAAGTTCCCAGCAGTCTGTTTTTTCCCTTTTCCTTTATTGTGATGATGACACTTACGGACAAACCTGATTTTTTTTTTTAAGTGCATCCCACCGGTGGGCAGCCGTGCTAGTTGGGCTCTACTACCTCAACGCCGAGGGAATGAGTTCGAATCTCCCCGTTGCTAACACATCTTAAGTGAGGGGGCCATGGTGGTGGGGTCCTATGCTAGTCTCCCCCTAGGTATAGTCATTTCGTTGGTAGCCCAGCGCTTCAGGTGGTCGGCCAAGTCGATAGCCTGGAGTGCCCGGTGGTCGGCGAAGTCGATAGACGGGCAGGTGGAGTCCTGGGCATCAAAAAAAAAAAAAATCATGATAATATGAATTGAATATAAAAAAGAATAATCCTAGCCAATGTCAACAGCCTAATAAAATTTTGAAAGCGTTTTAATTGAGTTGTTCAACATGACGCGACAATTCATGTTAAATAATTCTTAGCCATGTGCGCGAAAAACATACTTCGTCACACCTACCATAGAGAAATCATTCAAATCATCATCAAAGTATTATTCCTTTGTTGTATAATCTCAGGTTTCAAATTGAATATCCCCTCATAAAACGGCGAAATTGATGGGTAACCAACTAACGTAGATTTGGCTTCATTTAACCAGACATGGCGAGGGGGATTCTTGATGTGCTTTTTCACTCTAAAACAATCATCAAGTCGATGAGAAAGACAGTTTCTAGTCACATGCCCTAAAGAAAAAATGGAAACTTCCTCGAGAAAAACTAAATCACTCATTCCATTTTATTTTTATTTTTTTTGTGCGCTAAATCATTTTAATGACAGGTTCTTCTGTCTTATCTGACTAGTATTAAGTTTTTTTAACTATAATTTTCTTCAAGATCTCCAAGGAAGGCCTTAAATATATGAAAGAAGTAGTAAACATGCTTCACCACAATGCTCTTGGCAAGCTTTGCTTCTTCATCAGAATATCCATCCCCTAGAACATTAAGGGCTTCAATGTACTCATCATATAAGATCTCCATAAGCCCATAATCCACTTGTGAGAGCGTCGATTCCTTGAGCCTCTAGAGGCTCGAAAGATTAAGTGCTAGTAACCCATCCACATTTTTTATGATTGTGGCAAGAAATACTAGCAACATTGGGGTTGCCAACGATTTGTCACTAGTGAATTTCTACACAAAGACATAGATGGCGGCATTGACTTTGAAGATGAGATTGAGTAGGTGCTGTCCCCAAAATAAACTGACCTCCATAAAAGGCAGTAATGGTATCCAAACCCCCAAGATGTAACAAGAGAATTGAGATCCAAAATGCCGAAAGTGCTCTATCTACTTCAGCTATACATGCAAAAGAATTGCCTTGGTTATGCGAGACAAGCCCGACTATGAATGCAACTACCCAATTAGCTATCAAATGGGCGAACCACATGAGGAAAAAGATGCTATGGTTCACTGTTTTCTTTGTAAGGGATGTAAATATAATGAGAAAGATCTAAAGCGAGAGCCTCAAGATACCTAAGCCTCGAACGTTCCATTTGTTCCACAAATCCAAAATGAAGTGAGATATCATAGTTATCCCTGCGCTCACATAAAATGACGAGTGTGGTGCTATAGTTAGATTCTTGGAGGGATCATAATAATCTATCTGGCCTAATAATATAGTTTTCTTTTCTCCTCTGTTAGATTCTATAACATTAGCATTCTATCATCATCATTCAAACAAGATATCTGCATCATCAAGGGAAGACAGACATTTTCGTAAGTAGGGAAATTAGGCTAATTAATGTGAAGGTGTAAATTGGCCTCCAAAGATGTATTTCGTAACTTAAACCTCAAGTAATATTCCTCCTTTTTGTTTTTTATTTCACAAGGATCTCACGAGATGTTCTTAACTTGCCCATGACTCAGAAGTCACTTAATTTTTTTCTCTATTGACTTTTTTGTTAGAGTTCGCGAGTCATGTTGGAGCGATACTTGCATAAACCGGATACACATTAGCATGCTCCATCTCAGCCGTTGAATTAGGGGGTTGAGTTCACATAACTCAAAGATTGAAATGCATTGGTTCATTTCTCGAATTTTTTCCCAAAAGAAAGATCCAAAGCTTTGATTGTGGATTTTGTCCGTGGCGCTGTTGGATTTGGCGGTTAAAACTTCCCACCACTAAAAGCACACCCTACGGAGGAGTCAGCAGCCATTTTTTCTCATTGAGCCAGCAAACCTTTATCTCGGAAAAGTTACTGTGCTTGCACTGGCCTGCTCTTTGTTTCCCCTATCATGTCGCGGTTCTCAAATTTATCTCATCCGCATGTGAATTTCTTTTGCATGAATATTTACTTCGGACTCTTGTACTTATTCGACATTATCTCTTTACATAACTCTTATGGGCCTACGTTTCAATATGTGCTTACCTGCTTCGTACATATTTGACTCGTTTATCAATAATCTCGTATCTTTGGATGCCAAACAAGACGCTTTTATTGAATTGTACAACATGATACGCTTAAGATATAAAACCTCATAAAAATATGCTTAAACCACTAACATGCCTAAATGTATTTAAACAAATGACATTGACATAAGTTAAATGTTGACTCATCTAATTAGTCATATCTATGCGTGGCATAAGCAAATTGAAAAGGTTATTTAGCAAAGAACACGTTCATCGTTTGTGTACAAAAAGATTAATCCATTCAAACTCAATTTGAATACGTCGTCCACATTACTTGTCCTTTTCACAGCATGTTAATGATCTGTGTCAAAAATTGGCCATCAACAAAGTGATAAGAAATCCTTACTTAACCTAACTCTGATCTATAACTCTTCAACATATTCTTCATGCAATTGAATTGAACTTCTAGCTCCTGCAGTAGTTTAAGAGAATTCAGAAACAGAGAGAGATGGTCTCATTTTATGTTTATTTTTATGTATAAATCTGATCAGCTCATGGGTATTCGTTATTTTTAGTCAATTTTCTCTAAGGGATAGAAGAGACCAGACAAGAAACAAGCAAGGGGGTTGTTGATTGTCTTATTGATGAGAGGGAATTTGGAAGTTATGTCAATGGAAGACATCGTTCTCTTCAAGTCTTTTAACTCTCTTTAGCAGCCAATTCTATTTTTCAAGATGGTTAGTTTCAAGTGAAAAACATCAAAAGTAAAAAGGCAATCATATTGTCAAATTTCATCATGGGATTTTCAGAGTGAAAATGACCAACCATATTGATTAGCTGGCTTCCATTTTAATAACTTAGATACTTAGTGAAATTTGATCCAGCTTAATAGGCTTAAACTCTGTCCATTATGCCCCGACAAGAAGTAACAAAGGCAAAGAGATACACATCCGTTGATGTTTCATCCCTCGCAAGAGCTTGGGCAAAACATTAAGAAAAAAGGGCCCTACTTTTCTGTATTCTTAATGAACGAAACTAGGTTTTTAGTTGGTGAATTACATTACTTGCATATAAAAATAAAATGAAAAAAGAATTTAGAGCCGAGGAGAATATAATGACAAAAGGAATTGTTTACGGGCTGCGTCAGTAAATATATTGAAGTATATTCTACTTTTTTTTTTTTTATTTGGTCTGAAGCATATTCTACTGTTCGTCTTCTTACATTTGGACCATTTCCTTATTGGGGATAATTGTCCAATAGGTCTTCAATACTTTGTGAGCATGTATCAAAGACATCGATTATGAGATCTGAAGAAACAGAAGAAATAAATAAATGGAAAGATCATATTCTTACAACTATAGAAAAGAAGAAAGAGTTGCTTATACAAAAACGTGAATCTGACCAGTTCATATCACCTATATTGTTTGTCAACGTTAATGCTCTAAGGCATGTCTCTCCCATTTGACTTGTGGCGGAAGCTTGAGATATAGTTTTAAATCTAGCCTAATAGTTCCTTCAAGACAATAACTGATGTATCATAACCGGTAAGAACATGAAAAGGACAAGATTCTATGCTGTATTAATCCAGACATCTGTAACTGGTTTTAGCCAAGATATATTCTCAGAGCTTTATTTTTTTAACCTCAATAATTTGACCAGTAACCTAAAGGACAGAAGAGGTTTCACACAGAAACAAGATGAATTGGTGTGTTTTCGCTATTCACTAATTTTCAAATAGCTAGACAAAATGCATTAGTAATGGATTAGAATCTATCATTCTGCGAACCACTTTATTCTCATGGGTTCGGACACAATTACAATGGTATCAAAAATACCAGCTACACAAGTTTGTTCTAAAATCGCCTATGGCCACAGGGCGACAATTTAATTCCGTACCTCTATTTAGCTTGTAAGATAACTTTCAGTAGAGGGCTTCACATAAAACCATGTGGGCGAGCAGTGAATTTATCATAATGATTCCTTGTCTATCACTGTGTATAGTAGGAACCATGGTGTGAAGAGTGTCACATAGTGCTAAATAAAGCTTGAAAAGTTCATGAAGTCCAGATTAAGCATCGCCTACGTAAATGTTCTCATGAATGCCAATTAAACCAAGAAAAAGTAAGCGCTTTGCTAGTTCTTAATGGAACTACATAACATTAACTGTCTTGACAAAATCAGCAAGGTAATCAACTGCGGGAAGTACTGACCATCTTGAGGCTTTGCTTATCAGAACTCTTTTTAGGTCTTTTCATGGCCTTGCACATGGTCTCGTTGGTATAAAACCAACATCATAGTTTGAGTTGGATTTGATTATTAGAGGTAACTGAATAAATTTTAAGAGGAAATTGGTAAGAATGGGCAGATTGCACATAGTAGATTATTGGAAACTCATCAGGGAGAAATAAAAATGAAGGCTGGGTGAGCCGGCTTTCAACAAAAAATTCTTGCAAATGTTTGCAAGAATATTCTAACCTTTTCCATTTTTAAGGATAGAAGTATGGTAAGCATAAGCAGTTCAACAGAGAATTGTCTCAAATAAATTGCTCATACATGCGACTAGATCCGGTGGCAATAAACTCCCAAGTTCCAACCCCAGATTGTCAACTAGTCTAAATCTGAAACGTTGATGGATTACCTTATGAAAAATGCCAACTTACCAATTGCTTCCAAGCATGTTTTGCAAGCAAATTTCTCAAAAGAATTCCACCGTAAAGAAGCTTATCATAAGAACTCTGTTAATTCTAGATGCAATGTCGAGCATGCAGTCCCTTGACCTAGGACAAAGCAAACAACTCCGTCGCAAAGCAAAAAACACTCGCATATCAATGCAGAACAGAGTACCAGTTTATTACCAGCAGATGTGGAAGTTCACAACTTTCCTGTCACCATCCATCAATCTGAATCGGTGACATGTTTACTCCCATGTCCTTGAGGGACCTTATGTGGCATCTTCTAATCTTTGGTTCATCTTATCGTGCAGTGAGACTTTCTCAGAAGTAGTAAATAATTGGACTTCACAATGCTGATACATGTTTGGTGCGTTAGACATCCGTTAAGTTCCTAACTAGATTGATGGCCCCGAGTTCCTCTTTTTCTTGGCAATTTTGTCCTGCTTTTTTAGTATCAATTTCAGTCTCCCACTAATTCTCATTCAAACTGGGAGTAAGCATTGCCATTCACTTCAGTCACTGGAGAAGTGTATTCAGGATGAAGTCTAACAACTCTCAGCATTGACACGTTCAAGGACATGCCATGCCTCTTCTTCCATGGATGGGACTTCTGAATCCTCAATCCATCATTCAAGGCCTCAGGATGTATAGTTAATGTAAAGTAGAATTTGTTTGACAACTGTTAGGATGATAGATGATACAAGAACAAATTTATAAGGAGTATCTAAGACAGGGTGATCTGAAACCAAGTCTGACAAAAGATATGGTAACTTTACAAAGGTTCAGTTCACCATTTAGACAGGATTAAAGACAGACTTCAGTATCCCCCAACTAGGTGACCAGTTCATTCTTGTTTCTCTATTTGAATTTTCTTATGCATGATCATCATGTTAAGGGATGGTAGATAGCTTGGGCCCAAAAGAAGGGGAGAGTAAAGAGATATATCCTCTAACCACAGCATCCTTTGAATTCTGATCAGAGTGATGGTATCAAAATTTGCTAAAAGAAAATGTAACACAAATGGGCCACTCATACCTCACTTGACCTGAGATCAGGTTGCATCATGTGGGCCACAACTTCAACATTTATCAGGGGTTCAGCTGGATTGTCAAGCTCCATACACAGGACACAGCATTTGAGGCAGAGAAAATAGCCAACATCCGCCTACATCCCAAAAATAATATCCTTCATATTATGATCTTCCACTAAACAGATCCATGATTTCACACATATATATAAAACTGCAAGAGTGAAGGCTCAGGTACGACAATCTGTGCTTATAGAAGACTGACACCAGACATATCACGTAATCATTGCCACAGATCCACCCTCAGCAGCTAAGTCATGCAACAGCAGCACCTAGACATAGAAACACATCATGCGCTGGATGAGTACTTACAGTTCTCAAGAATTCAACATGGTCAACTTCAAAGAACCGGGGTGCCATACCAGCAAAGGCATATGTGGTTGAAAAGGCCAATTCAAAAGCCCTTCACATTAAAATCCTCCAACTACCCTCCCATGAATATTCCTTTGCTGCAACTGGCATATTAACAAGTTGTCAAAATAAGCATCCCTTATCAGAATGCCATCTCTATCTGCCAGAGCCGGCATATCACAGACGATACAATCTTCGGCAAATAAAGCTTGGAGCTTGGACAAGTCCTCCACCTTAGTATCTCTATTACGTTCTTCTCTCTTCTTTTTCCTCATTCTTGTCCTCCTTTTCTGCCTCTTGACAAAGTAATTTTCCTCTCTTTATCTCTGGGGAGATGGGTTCAATTGGAGCTGATTTCCCAATTCTAGAACCATGAGCCACAAATGTGAAATAGCTGGTAAGTGCAACTGAATCTGAGGAATCCCGGATTTCTGCAGGAAAATACCAGTATAAGATAAACAGCAGAATGGATCAGTATTGAGACCATATCATGGAAAGGACAACTTTATGAAGATCTGACATCTGAGTATTGTGCTTGAACAAGTTGAAAACCTTGACAAACTGCCAATATTTCTTAGCAAGAGGATGTTGATCAGCAAGCTTCTCCATAGTTTGGATGGGTTTGATTTATTTATTTTTATTTTTGGTAATAAGAGAATGGTGAATGGCTAGCAAATTAGCAAACTCCTCCATAGTTTTTATAAGTAGAGTAAAGAAAAAATTGCAAGAGTAAATACGGTTTGTAAAGAATAAACACACATTTAAGGCACGGCCATCAAATTGCCACCATCCTTCAGGGTCAGGAGTGACGTGACTCCTGCAACTGCTTAGTGGCAGCACATGGAAATGTGTATTCTCATCCTATAAGCCAATAAAGCAATGATCAACTTGAGGGAGGAAGTAGCATGCTATCATCGATCGGGAGTACTGTTTCATATGATACCTTCTATGGACTGAGTTACTTCCAGTTGGATTGCGTTTGTTTCACATGATACCCATGTAACAGATCACGCTATTTGCAAGTCAATTTCAATACAGATTGGCATCTTGAGGGCCATTCTGTCTACGGAAGCAGTGGCTGATAATAGAGGCCTTGTGTTGCCATTGTCAATGGAGCAATGCTGGTCCAAAAGCAAAAGGCTGAATACAATGGGGATGTTCTGTTATGCACAATTCTAAACTTTATGAACAATGACTACTGACTGGAGAACTTAGGCATTCTGATTGCGGAACTTGATATGGACAAATATTGATGAGGATTTAGATATGCACATAAACGAACAATGGAGACAAAGTGTTTCTTACAGCAAAGCAGCAGCATGTTGTTCAATATATTCTTTAATTACTAGATGACCAATTCTAGATTATTCAAACAAGGACTTGACATTCAAACTATGAATAGCAGAGTGCTAGAACTGATTACCCACCGAGCACCAGCATCTGTCAGTTTTATACCAGGAATTTATTGAAGCACCACAAACTGAACTCTAGTAGTGTCAATGACATCCTATGCGATTCATCTTCTGCACACAAAGTCCATAGGAACTCTCTGTTTTACACTGACACAGTATGCATGTATTGCGTTGACACAAGCAATAGGCGGGACAAAAACGCTGGAAATTAGGTTAAACCCACATTTCAACCATCGAACCATCATTCAAACCGAGAAATTTAAGCTGGAGAAACATCGCAGGAAACTAATGGCACCACATTCAGAACCAGAAACAAAAGTATCACCATCCGATAGTTGTTCGAAGCTCAGTTTAATTTACCTTAGAGCAGCATATAGTCCCGGCAAGAGCCTCGAGATCTTCCACCAGCTTCCCCATCCTGATCTCATTCCAAGGATTTCCTATACTGATCTCCGAGCAACATAATAATCACAAAACTCGTAGAAAACGCTCGCCCTCCTCCTAGACGGACTTCTCGGAGCCAATTCGCTCTCCGGCGACGCAGCACTCTCGGCCGCACCGGCATCGCCGACCTCCTCGAATGTCTCGGATCTCGCTTCCCACGAGGCGTTGGTGACGGGCGAGAGAAGTACGTACCGGGCCACAAGCTGATCGGCTTCCGAACCAACGAACCGGCGACGATGGGCGGATCGGCGGTGGAGGCCACCGGAATCGCGCTCGCCATCAAAGCAGATGCTCCGTCAACCATCGTGGTGGAGCATCGGGGCGATGCGAGTCCCCTGGCTCGAAAGGAGGAGGCTTTGAGAGGAGACGGCGGACTACCCACCCAATGTACGGAGGCTGGCTCATAGCCAACGCGCGAGTCGAAGAGGTTCCTCCAGTACGCGCAGTCGAACTTCTTGAGGGCGTCCATGTCGGGCCGGACGTCGAGCAGGCCGCCCGAGCGGCTGCGGTAGACGATCTCGTCGAGCGAGTAGGACTCGGAGGCGGTGAAGTCGCAGCCGAAGGGGACGTACTTGGCGGAGAAGGTGTGGGCCTGGTCGGGGCAGGGTCGTAGGTGGAGGCGCAGGACACGAAGAGGGTTTGGGGTCAGAGAGGAGGAGAAAGGAGGGAGAGTAGTACATCAGCATAGAGGGCGCCGACGCCATTGCTTCTGCCCTTGAGAAGAGAAAGAGCGGGAGCGGCGGCGGCGGCGGCGGCGGCGGCGACTGTGATCATGTGACGGCGGCGGCGGTGCAGGATTGGAGGAATTTTCTGTATTTTGTTTTTTTCCTATACTTTTATTATTTTTTGGATTTATCATTTTCGGAAAATTGGATGATGGAACTCGCGGGGATAATCTGGAAAATACCCAGTTCATTCGCATTTTTGAGGCGTCGCTTCTTTCGTATCAAGCAGCGAAGAGACGCGTTTTATGAGCGTACAAAATGAAAAATGGGCCAGAAAAAATGGCGATATTCCTGAATTTGCATCCCGTCCATGAGAAAATTACTATTTTTTTGTGTAAATTTACAATCTATACTATCATTTGACCTTAAGAAGTACAACATATAAATTTTCTTCCTTTTAAAAAAATATAATTATAAGTACTAACCAATATATTTACTGTAAATAAGAGTAGACATAGACAGAGGCTTACAATGAAGAATGAAAATCCACCAATTCTCCGCATTAGTTATAAAGATACATAAACTAGTAAATTTTATTCAAATTAACATTTGTAGAAATGCCGTTAGGGGGTAAATAAGACAATTGATTTTAATGAAATATCTAAGCAGAGAATTCGGTATTGACCTCACTCACATCTCCATCATCGCTATCATGTCTGCCATTCCTCTGGGCGCCAGCAGCCTTCCCAGAATTCGCGGTACAAGCCGCATTCAGGTCTGTAGAAGCAACCGAGATGAGCCATCAACAACCAAACAAAGGTAAGAGGCTCTCCCCCTTTGCTCAGCACCTGCACATGTGTCTCTCCGTTAATCTTAATTGCTGCATATTGCAACAGCGCAAGCCACGTGTCGCTCATTTCCACCCACTTGTTTTCACCAGCACCTTCCCAAGCTCGGGCCTTTGAAGGCCCAAAGTGGAGCGGGGAATCCCAAGGGTCGCCAAACGATCCGATCATTGCTTGAGGGGACATTCCATTTTGCACTCGATTGTACAATTTTTCACATATCCCGTTCACATCCTTGGTCGCATCATCGATGAGGTTCCGCAGCTCGCGCAACGCCTTCGCCCATGTCATTTGGGCAATGCCCACCACGGCCACATCGGACATCAAGTTAGGCTGATTAAGTAAAAGATATAACATGTAATCAGAAAGGATCTTGCAAAATTCCTTTCGATCAACTAAGTCTGGGTCAAGTGTGGTTGTGGAGCTCATAGATTGTTTATCTTTGTTGTACCATATTTCAGTAGCAACATGCCACCCTATGATAATGTTGTGCATATTAGCCTTGCCGAAGATATCTTTGAGCTCAAATAGCTCTGTTACCAATGTCGGTAAATCTAACTCACTAGAATTCCGTTTTATATTGTTAAAGATAAAGACCCATAACTTCTTCATAAAGAGATTTTTGGACACATACTTCGCATTTCCAATCATTGATCTTTTACCACGGCATTTGGCTATTGTCTCACTAGAAATGATCTTGTCAACCATTTGGAGTGGAATACTGCAGATATTTTTGAGAACGACGATGCCCCAGAACTGATTGCATTTACGTATCTTTCTCGGACTCTCCTTCAATGCCTCGGAAAATAAGTTGCAAGCAGAGATGGATTCTGACCACCTTCGAAATATTAATGGTGTATCTAAGACCTCATAAGTGACATTGGTGTTAGTTTTGACTTTACATGTGGCGCATCGAGGCTTCCTCAAGTAATCCATGGTAGATACTAACTTGTAGAGAAATGAATCTAGTTTAGATGACCCTGTGGTGCTGTACTTGATTTTGGCAACAGTCCAATCGGAGAAAATGAGCATGAATAGAGCAATCCCATCAATAATTATCCCTCCAAAAAGAAGGATATATGTAATTTTCACATCGAGTTCGGGGAGCCGATGCTTCTTCAAGCAATTGAACAAGCCCAAAGCCACCACAATGCTAGTGAAGGCTATGATGCGGAAAATGTAGCTCCATCTATGACGTAATGTCAATGCTTTTGTGTAGAGCTCCTCGTAAATGAAATTGAGCTCCACCGATATGACCCTCAATGCATCCACTGCAGAGACTTTGTCAAAATAATCAATGCTTATTTTGCGTTGTTGTTTTGTGTAGATGAGATCTACAATGAAGATCTTGAAGATTTGAAAGAATGAGTAAGCATGATTCACCACGATGCTCTCGGCAAGCTTTGCTCCTTTTTCATCAGAACTTCCATATCCATCCCAATGAACAAAGACTTCTTCGAGCAATTGCGATGAGTTTGCAGCCATTCTTAGCTCGTCATCTGAGAGCATCGATTCCCTAAGCTTTGGAAAGCTCGAGAGATAAAGTGCTAGTGTCCTCTCCGCAATTTTTATAAACCCTGCAAGAAACACTAGGATTGTTGGGATCACTAGCAACTTGTCACTAGGAAATATCCGCATAAAGACGTAGATGGCCGCGCCGACTTGGAAGATGAGATTGAGCAAGTGCCGTTGCCAAAGTGAATTGTCCTCGAGAGAGAAGGCAATGATGGTGTCTGGTCCGCCAAGATGTAGCAAGAGAAATGAGGCCCAAAATGCCTGAATTGCTCCATCTACTTCTGCTACATGGGCACTTGAATTGCCTTGGTTGTGAGAGATGAGCCCGACCGCAAATGCAGCTACGGAGTCAGCCATCAAATAGGCCAACCATAAAAGGAAGATGATGGGATGGCTCGCTATTTTCTTTCTAAGGGGTGCAAATAGAATGAGAGTAACTTGAAGCGAGAGGCTCAGTACGACAAAGCCTCGGATATTCCATTTGTTCCACAAATCCAAGATGAAGCTAGATGCCATGTTTTTGTGTAGCTTGAATTTTGTCTCTTCTCTCTGATATAATTTCGATTACGACAAAACTATCTTTGGAGTTTACATGCATCAAGAAAATAGTGCATGGCAAACTTTATAAGGAAGCCTTGAAGTAGAAATTGCCAGGCAAGGCAAATGGTTGGGAGGTGGTTTGGGTGATGTTGGGGAGGGTCAATGCTTGGGACTTTGAGACTTGGGAGAATGAAGAAGCACGTGCAGAGCACTGGCCTTGCTCTGCCTCCAATTCCCAGAAGGATCACAAGAATTTATATATATGGCCTTGTACTGTGGTTTTCCTTTTTCATCCCCCAACTTAGATAATATCACCATGCTGCCATCCTCATAAAACAAAGATGTTTGCATATCATTTTTTGTTGACTAAAGCTTGAGTTTTAAAACATGTATGTAGGTGGACATTCATAGTAGTGTTAAACTCCACTGTGTATTTAAAAAAAAAAAATCAAAAGGTATATTATTGGGACAACTTAATCTTATTTTTAGCCCCGACAAATCAAATACTAAGTATCCCAATCCTTCCTTAAAAAAAGTTCATCTTAACATTTGAAATCGTCTCGAGAAGGTCTACCTTAAATAGGTTAATTTTGAGCCCACATATACCCTCCCTCCTAATACCACAATTCCAATGAAGACACGAGCCAAAGCATAAATGTTGGAAAGCCAAAGTTTTAGAAAGACCTAAGTGAGAGGCTTAATATGATGAAGTCTCAAAGGTTCTATTTATTCCACGTGTCCAAATTGAGTGCCATGTTTTCGCTTACTTTGAATATTGTCGCTCCTCTTTAATATAAAATTGGTTAGAACAATATATATTGGAAGAATAGTAGGGAATTCTACACACACATACATTGAGATAGTTCCTTATTTGTTTGTCAGCAAATACCTTGTGTTAGGTTGATGTTTTATCTTTATATTGATTCCGTCTCGATTCTACTTATACATCTATCTATAACTATCTAAGTTTTGAACTAAGAAATTTCAGTATCCGCAATGAGTTGAAATATTTTGTGATTCTACATTTAACAAAAAAAACTTGATATTATTGATAAGTAAGATGCCATCAAAAAAGTTATATGAATGTGCTTTTATAAGATAAGGAGATCAACACAGTCGAAGAACAAGATAGTTCCCCTTTTCACTCAATGCTCTTAACTTTTACGAGGTTATGTGATTCAGGAGTCACGCTTTTTCCTTTAGAAAAAATTTTGACAGGAATTTGTGAGTCACGTTGGTGTCTTATAGTTGATGCACAACTCTTGGCTCTTTATTCCAAAATAAACTTATCGAATAATCAAATTAATAGATTATACGATTGTACCTTAAAATCATTAACCATTTTCCTTGCAAAATTTGGAAACAAGTAGGTGTTTTGAGCTTTGGAAAAAGATAGAAAATTGTATTGGACATTCTAGTATGTTTTCCCAGATTTCGTATGTTTAACATTAATAATTCTTAAAATGTGAGAGAGACATAGCCATAAGAAAATAAACATGCAAAATATTAAGCAATGTCATTTTCTTCCCTAAATCTGCATTTGGGATCATGTAAAATGAAGAAAGAAAGGATGAAGTAAATTATTTGTATCTGTTGAAAGCAGAGGTTTCAATATTGCCTTTTCCTTTGTTCTTCTTGTCGTGCTTTGTGTTTTTATGGAATTATTTCTAAAACCACTATTAGCAGTTAGGGTTACGTGGATGAAAATTCTGTTTAAAGTAATTGAACGGGAAAAAAAAAAAAGTCTATCCAAAGTGAGTAGTAACGTGCAGAAATGGTTTGCGTGCAATTTGTTTTTGCAATTCAAGTGAACAACTACACGTATGAGACTTGAAATACTTTCTCCTTCGGACATTTATTTTATGAGATTAGAGTTCATATCAGCAGATTTCATTAATTTTAATTAATGAAATTATGAGATTGAACGTTTAGTTCAAGTGACTAGTCGAACTGATTGTTTTGCAAACCTCGAGTAATTTAATGGGATTGCAACAAGATGCAACACATACATGTTGAGATGACTCTTATTTGTTTGTCAAAAGACTTTATCTATTCAAAAATCTAGGAAGGTAAAAGAATTATTAACCATCCATTCCTCGAATATAATGGAGCTCAAGATAGATCTAACTCAAGTTGGTTGAATCACTAGCTGGTAAAATTAAATGTTTACAAATGCGTCATGTGTCCCCAAAAGTGGAAGACGCCATTAGGTTATTAACTGTGAAACCCGAACATTATTAATTATGACCTCAGTTCAACCAGTGACAAAATTCCACAAGAAAGTTTAATTTATCCAAAGAAATGGAAAAAAGAAAACTTGCCCTTTAATGTGGAGTTACTATAAGTAAGACGCTCCAAGAAGGCATCCCCCACCAAAAGCAAGTGGCAACAGGTTTTTCACAAATCTCAAGAATCTCTCTTTATCATTTTTTATATTTTTGGATTATTGTTGCTTTTAATTTGAAGTGGTTCCCTTCCTTTCTCTTCTTTTTTTATTAGACAATATTAATTATCATAAAAATAAAATTTATAGAAATATAAAATTTGTCTTTTAAGATTACATGAGCTCAATAAGCTTTGTCAATATGATGGGCAAACTATTCTTTTCTTCTCTTTCATCACCCTTTTGCCTTTTGTCCATGTAGGGCAAAATATTCTTCTTCTTTTTCCTCACCTCTTTCCCTCTTTATATGCAGATCTATCATTTAAAAGGATTGAAAATTTCGGGTAAAGATTATTGTTTATTTACAAGTATCCAATGCATTAAATGACAAAAGAAAAGTATTAGATGCGTGAATGATGCTTCTTGCTTTGTGTCATATTTTATCATCAAATCATTCCTAGAACAACAAGTTTTCCACAAATCTTAGGGATCTCTCTTTCTCTTTCTTTCTATTTCTGGATTATTCATTGCTTTGACATGAAGTGGGTCTCTTACTTTCTCTTCTTTTTTATTAGACAATATTAACTATTATATAATTAAAATTTAGAGAAATATAAAAATTTTCCGTTAAGATTGCATGAGCTCAATAAGCTTTGTCCATATAACAGGCAAACTATTCTTTTCTTCTCTTTCATCGCCTTTTGTCCATATAGGGCAAAATATTCTTCTTCTTCTTCTTCTTCTTCTTCTTCTTCTTCTTCTTCTTCTTCTTCCTCACCTTTTTCCATCTTTATATGCATATCAATCATTTAAAAGGATTAAAAATTAGAGGTAAAGATTATTGTTTATTTACAAGTATCCAACGCATTAAATGCACAAGAAAAGTATTAAATGCATGAATGATGCTTCTTGCTTTGTGCTAGGATCATACTTTATCGTCAAATCGTTCCTAGAGGCAACAAGTTTTCCACAAATCTTAGGGATCTCTCTTTATCTTTCTTTCTATTTCTAAGTTATTGATTGCTTTGACATGAAATGGTTCTCTTACTTTCTCTGCCTTTTATTAGACAATATTAACTATCATATAATTAAAATTTATAGAAATATAAAATTTGTCCATTAAGATTGCATGAGCTCAATAAGCTTTGTCCATATAACGGGCAAACTATTCTTTTTTTTCTCTTTCATCACCCTTTTGCCTTTTGGCCATGTAGGGCAAAATATCCTTCTTCTTCTCCTTTTTTTCTCACCTTTTTCCATCTTTATATGCAGATCAATCATTTAAAAGGATTAAAATTTTGGGTAAAGATTATTGCTTATTTCCAAGTCTCCAATGCATTAAATGACTGAAGAAAATATTAGATGCATAAATGACGCTTCTTGCTTTGTGCTGGGTTCATTTTTTATCGTCAAATCATTCCTAGACGCAACAAGTTTTCCATAAATCTTAGGGATCTCTCTTTATCTTTTTTTCTATTTTTGTATTATTGATTGCTTTGACCTGAAGTGGTTCTCTTACTTTCTCTTCTTTTTCATTAGACAATATTAACTATCATATAATTAAAATTTATAGAAATATAAAATTTTTCTGTTAAGATTGTGTGAGCTCAATAAGCTTTGTCCGTCTAACTATTATTTTCTTCTCTTTCATCACCCTTTTGCCTTTTGTCCATGTTGGGCAAAATATCCTTCTTCTTCTTCTTTTTTCTCACCTTTTTTCCATCTTTCTATGTAGATCAATCATTTAAAAGGATTAAAAATTTTGGGTAAAGATTATTGTTTATTTCCAGGTATCCAATGGATTAATGACAAAAGAAAATGTTAGATGCATGAATGATGTTTCTTGCTTTGTGCCGGGTTCATATTTTATCGTCAAATAGTTCCTAGAGGCAACAAGATTTCCACAAATCTTAGGGATCTCTCTTTATCTTTCTTTCTATTTTTAGATTATTGATTGCTTTGACCTGAAGTGTTTCTATTACTTTCTCTTCTTTTCTATTAGACAATATTAACTATCATATAATTAAAATTTATAGAAATATGTAATTTGTCTCTGCGACTGCATGAGCTCAATAAGCTTTGTCCATATAACGGGCAAATTGTTCTTTTCTTCTCTTTCATCACCCTTTTGCATTTATTCTTCTTCTTCTTTTCTTCTCTTTCATCACCCTTTTGCGTTTATCCTTTCCTTTTTTCCTCTTTATATAGAAATCTATCATTTAAAAGGATTGAAAATTTCAGGTAAAGATTATTGCTTAGATCTAGGTATCATGTACATTAAGACTATGTTTGACTGTCGGGATAAAATTTAGGATAGGATAAAATTTATCATATCTTGCATTTGATGCATATTCGAGATAGAATGAAGTTGGATATAAATGGAATATAAACCGGATAAAATTATCCCATGGAGGAGGTGGGTAAAGACGGATAGAATATCTAATATCCATAATATGAAAGTTTTTTCTCAAATAATAAATTTCTTAAATTAACAAATGAAAATTATATTTCAATATAAATAATATTTGAATTCTAATATAAGAAATTTAAAATAACAAAAATAATTTTTTTATTTGAATCTTATTTTTATTTATATATTCGAATTTAATTCTATCTTGTAATATAAGTTCAATATATAATTATATATTACATATTTTAGGTATTATATTAGTACAATTTTCTATTTAATAAAATTTTATTAGAGAATGATGGAAGGGGAAGAAAGAAATAAAAAAAGAGAAGAAAATAAAATAAAAATAAAGTAGATAAGAGTATCGCAAGGGATTACCATATCCATATGTGAAATTTGTGATTCATACGCGCGTTTATATATATATCCGACTTTATTATTACAATCACCAAATAATTAATAGAATATAGCAAATTCCCTAAATTTCATATCTTATCAAATCTAGTCATATCCTCATTAGAAATTCAAACAATTAAATGTAATTTAAATGACAGAAGAAAAGTATCATATGTGTTGATGATGCTTCTTGCTTTTGACAAGTTCAATTGTCAAATTGTTCCTAGTGGTGATAGGTTTTCCACAAATCTCAGGGATCTCTCTTTATCTTTCTTTTTATTTATGGATTATCAATTGCTTTCAACTAAAGCGATTCCCTTACTTTCTCTCGCTTTTTTATTAGACA
Organism: Eucalyptus lansdowneana; assembly: GCA_017140395.1. Classification (NCBI taxonomy): domain Eukaryota; kingdom Viridiplantae; phylum Streptophyta; class Magnoliopsida; order Myrtales; family Myrtaceae; genus Eucalyptus; species Eucalyptus lansdowneana. The sequence goes on along the minus strand of CM029484.1, from coordinate 3,498,118 downwards.
AGATTAATTGTCATAAAATTCAAATTTATAGAAATATAAAATTTGTCTATTAAGATTGCATAAGCTCAATAAGCTTTGTCCATATAATTGGCAAACTATTCTTTTCTTCTCTTTCATCACCCTTTTGCCTTTTGTCCATCTAGGGCAAAATATTCTTCTTCTTCTTTTCTCACATTTTTCCCTCTTTATATGCAGATCAATCATTTAAAAGGATTGAAAATTTCGAGTGAAGATTATTGCTCATTTACAAGTATCCAATGCATTAAATGGTAGAAGAAAAGTATCATATGTAAGGATGATGCTTCTTGCTTTGTGCCAGGTTCATATTTTATCCTCAAATCGTTCCTAGAGGCAACAAGTTTTTCCACAAATCTTAGAGATCTCTCTTTATCTTTCTTTCTATTTGACCTAAAGTAGTTCCCTTACTCTCTCTTCCTTTTTATTAGACAATATTAACTATTATATTATTAAAATTTATAGAAATATAAAATGTGTCCGTTAAGATTGCATTAGCTCAATAAGCTTTGTCCATATAACGAGCAAACTATTCTTTTCTTCTCTTACATCACCCTTTTGCCTTTTGTCTATGTAGGGCAAAATAATCTTCGTCTTCTTTTTTCTCACCTTTTTCCATCTTTATATGTACATTAATCATTTAAAAGGATTAAAAATCTAGAGTAAAGATTATTGCTTATTTACAGGTATCAAATGCATTAAATAATAGAAGAAAAGTATTAGATGCATGAACGATGCTTCTTGCTTTGTGCCGGGTTCATATTTTATCGTCAAATCGTTCCTAGAGGCAACAAGTTTTCCACAAATCTTAGGGATCTCTTTTTATCTTTCTTTCTATTTCTAGATTATTGATTGCTTCGACCTGAAGTGGTTCCCTTACTTTCTCTTCTTTTCTATAAGACAAGATTAAATGTCATAAAATTAAAGTTTACAGAAATACAAAATTTGTCCGTTAAGATGTATGACCTCGATAAGATTCGTCCATATAATGGGCAAACTATTCTTTTCTTCTCTTTCATCACCCTTTTGCCTTTTGTCCATGCAATGCAAAATATTCTTCTTCTTTTTTCTCACCTTTTTCCCTCTTTATATGCAGATCTATCATTTAAAACGATTGAAAATTTCAAGTAATGATTATTACTTATTTATTGATATCGCATGTATTAAATGGTAGAAAAAAAGTATCATATACATAGATGATGCTTCTTGCTTTGTACTAGGTTCATGTTTTATCATCAACTCATTCTTATCTCCATTCTATTTGCACATCCATCTATAATTACCTGGGTTTCAAACCATCAAACTTCAATAGGTAGCGTAGTGAAATGTTTGGTAATACTATGTCTAACAAGACACTTGATATTATTGATAAATAAGATACAATCTAATAAGTCAAATGAGTGTGTTTGTGAATGATAAGTAAGTTTTCTTCATTTTTATGTTTTTGTTTTCTCTAAAAACATGCTAGCCTAAGTTTTCATGTGAGGAGAACTCAAATGACAAAAACTAAACAAAGCAATATATCAAACAAATTATGACAATATAATCACAAGCAGTACAGTAAGTAGAACCCGAGTCATATCAGGCAAAAATATAAAAACACTTTGTTTCTGAGCTACAGATAGGACTCCCGTAAACTAATGTATATACGCAATCAACTTAGCTTAAGAAAAGTAAATTTTCTAAGTTAGGTGATAACGTTGCCGGATTAAACATAATGAAATTCAACTAAGAATAAATCAAACTTAGCACTAAAAACGCCATTTCTTACCAAATGCCTCTTCGATTTTTAATCCTTTTTTATTTATTTCTGTTTCTTTTTTCTTTTTCATCCATGATAAACACGATTTAAACTCTAGCTATACTATATGCATGTTAAGATATAATAAACTAGATACAAGGCTAGAAATTGAACTACTATATTATGCAAATATGTGATTGTGACGTGTAGACTATGTAATCATGTAAAAGGAATGTCCTGAGATAGGTCGAGACCCTTAGCGAGGCCGAATGGAAGCTCTAGGCTTGTTGCCAGCCCCTTAGGCAGTATAGACGGCAGGTTTGGACCTCTATTCACCCACTAGGGGCGCGTTTGGTAACGTTTCTGTTCAAAAATTGTTCTAGGAAACAAAAATAAAAAAAAAAAAAAAGTGTTTCTGTTCGGGGAACAATTTTTGACCGTAAAACACGCGTTTGGTAAACTTATTCTCGGGAATAGAAACGCGTTTGGTAGATTTTCTATTCTTTTTTTGTTTCTTTAATTTTTTAATATTTTATTTTATTTTTCATTTTTTTCCTTTCTTTTTTTTTTTTTTCTTCTTTTGGCCGGTCGCCGCTTCCGGGCGACTAGCCGACGGGGGCCGACAAAGCCTCGTCCAAACACGGCGAGGCTCGCCCCCGGCGAGGCCGAGCCTCGCCTTGGCCGGGAGAGCTCGGCCTCGCTAGGCCGGCGACGCTTCGGCCTCGCTGGATCTGGGCGAGGCCGCCAGCCCTCGTCGGCCGGTCGCCGGCCATGGACGAGGCCGGCGACCGGCCAAAGAAGAAGAAAAGAAGAAGAAAAATAGAAAAGAAATAGAAAAAGAAAATAAAAAAGTGTTTCTAAATTTTGTTTCAGAAACAAGAAACAACTTTTTTTTTGTTTCTTGTTTCGTTCCAGATATGTTTCGGGAACAAAAAAATAATTTTGGAACAAAAACGCACCCAAACGCGTTTTTTTTGTTCCTTTTTTGTTCCCAGGAACAAAAAAACAGAAAAGTTGTTTAGAAACAGAAAATAAGAACAAAAACAAACGCAACCTAGGTGGCCCCAAACCAACCCGAAACACATCAAATGAACACTCAAGAGCCATGAACATGCCATACAAGCCATGAACATGCCATACAAGCCACAGTTCAGCAAGCCCAAGTCTCAACCGAGAACTTCCTATAGCGAACCGAGCCCAAAAGATTTCTGAGAAACATGCTAACTTGACAACAACTTGATTGCAATTGGTTCTAACATGCAACTCCGCTAAAATGCAATGATAGATAACATTCGTGACACATTAGATGAAGCCAAGCATACCTTCAAATCATTCCTAAGAACCAATTTGCATGTGACACATGTGGGATATATAAACTAAACCAATGGTTTAATCTAAACATATATAACATCCAACACGAGACATCACAACACCCTAATCTAATATTACAGGAATTACGACATCAGCATAGACGAGGATGAGCCTAGATTATCCATGGAGACACTCAGGCCAAGCTTCAACACTGGCTTAAACCAAGGCAAACAAGCAATATATCAAAGCAAGCATGATATACTTAAGCATGACCCTTAAATCACGGGAAAATTGTCAAAAAAATTATAAATTTATTGCATTTTTGTTAATTCAATCATAAACCTTTTAATTTTACCAATTGGATCCTAAACATTTTCACTTTTTGTCAATCGAGTTCATTTGGCCAATTTTGGCCAGAAATTGCTGATATGGATGCCAACCGTGTTACGTGGCATGGCTAATACCGACGTTAACAAGTTTTAATGATATTTTAATATATTTTTTTCAAATTTTAATTAATTTTTTTCATTCTTTTTTCTTTTCTTCTCTGTTTTTCCTTTTTTTTTTCTTTTTCTCTTTTGCTTTTCCCTTCTTCCCAGCAACGGTTAAGCGGCCAAGGCTAGCAGCCTCAAGGAGCATTGAAGCAGGACAGTGATGCTTTCGATTCGACCTTTTCACCTTCTATGACCGCAAAACAAAGCAGAACAGAGAAATCCCAGGTATAGCTATAGTCGGTGGTTTACTGTGAGGGACAATAATAAACGACACCGTGAAATCTCCTGGCCACGACTGGGTTGCTTTGATGGTGCTCTCTAAGAAACCCCCAAAACGAAGATGTATGGATGCCAAGTCCCAATCTCCTTGAGCAAGCCGTTATGGAGAGAGAGAGATTTCCTCCACAATCGCCATCCTGCTAGCCCAGATCTTGACATTCGAGGATCCTTGAAGCTGCTGGCCTTGACTCAGTCGCCCGTTGCTGGGCCAGGGCGATTGAGCGAGAGTTGCCCTCGCCCGCCCAAACAAGGGCAGCCCTCACTAGCCCAGGCCCGAGCATCCCTCACTTGGGCCGGCGACCTCCACTGGCCATAGACAAGATCTGGTGGAGGGAAAAAGGGGCCCCAAAAAAGGAAAATTTTAAAATATTAAAAATATTAAAATATTATTAAATATTGTCCACGTTAGGGCCGGCCTTCCTACATGGCACAATCGGCATCCATGTCAGTGATTTCTAGCCAAAATTGATTGGATAAACTCCATTGGCAAAAAGTGAAAAAATTTAATACTCAATTGACGAAATTGAAAAGTTTATAACTAAATTAGCAAACATACAATAAGTTTTGGACTCTTTGGACAATTTTCTCCAAAAATTACTCAATTGGCAAAATTAAAAAATTTAATAATTTTAGGATTTTTTGGATAATTTCCTAAAATCACAACCGAGTAAGAATATCCAAGAAAATTGATTACAACATCGATCTACGATGATGGAATGGAACACAGTAAACCGTAAACCAAGATGAAACCTAGACTCCGCAATCCTCTATTACGAGTTAGAAATAAACATAAAGGCGTGAAGAACAACTGAACAAAATGCTATAGAAAAGTATCACTGCTAAGAGGAGAGTTAAAGAACCGGTAGACCAAGGTAATGAGCTTGCAGTGCCTGTGAGAGCAAGGCAAGCTTACCTCGGCCTCAATCTACGATCACAAGAGTGAGGCAAATTCGATCCCTAATTTTTATAAAATGCGTGAGTGGTCCATAAGAGGGGAATCTTAGGTATCTATAAACTGCAATACCTCTAATTTCTAACTGTAGAAAAAAATACAACAAGAAAAATGAATTCAAAATTATGTAGAGTCGCTTTTTTTTTTTAGGGAGGTTAATTTGGTCCCTAAATTTTATAAAATGCATAAATAGCGTATGGGAATGGAAACTTGGGTATTAACAGACAACAAAATCTCTAGTTTCTAAATGCAACAAGATAAATAGTGCAAAATTATGTAAAATCTCTGTTTTTTAGGGGTTGAATTGTGTCGTTGTCTGCAAATTCGATCCCTAATTTTTGGCAAATGTAATAAGGATGTACGAGCAAAAATTTAGATTTCAACAGGAGGTTATCTTCCATATCAAGAAAAAAAACCCTCTTAAATCAACTTAAAATTGAGAACATAACTTGGCCAAATTTATGTTTTTTCATGGGTTAGATTCAAAGGAGGTAATACCTCGCGCTAGTTGCCTGTCCTCACCTCTTGAATATAAAAAAACTTAACAAGTAAAATGTTTCAAATTTATAATTATATATAGAGTACTCTATTAGATATGTCCAATGATTTTACATTAATCCAATATAGATCAGCATAGTCGAAGATTTTGGTAGTTCTACAAAATGTCAAATAAACATTCAAATCAAGAATTAACAAAATCATGTAATACCCAATGAATTGGCTAAATATGTAAGTGTTTGATGAAGATATGATGGAACCATATTTGAATCTTAGTGTTTCTCAATTGAAATAATCTTTGCACTATGCTCACCATTTTAGAGGTGAAGTCTTATACAATGCTATATAATTAATACAAATGCATACAGCGGTTTGCATGCGTTCATCATAGTATATTGAGCCAAGAAACCGGAAATCCATGCTATTTGTCCAAGCCATATTATTTGCTTAAGAATGGACTAGTGTAGTTTAGTCAGATTATTCATAAAATATTATAAAGGATTAATTCCTTGTGTACAGAACCATATAAAAAACGAAATTGATTCGACTCACAGCATACAAATATAAATTTGACTAATTTAAAATTTACAGTCATTGAACATTTATTAAGAGTTCAAGGACTAAATTTGGTAGCATCTCTTCTTTTATTAATGCTAGAAATACATGAAATCAAATATTAATGCTAGAAATACATGAAATCAAAGTTGTAAAAGAGGTTGTACATCTTTATTGAATATTTAAAAATGATTCACTCGTTAAAGTAGCTATTTCAAGTTTGCTGCATCATTTCTGCTGTAGATTTGTGTATCATTTGTTTTATTTTGTAAAGTGACGCTTATATTGATCTTAGACTAGGTCCTTTTCTTCTTGGGAAAGTGTCAAAAACATATCTCACTGTGAACCCAATGATTACTTATTACCTCTATTTATACAAATACCATTCACATATCCTCTAAGCAAAACCATACATTGAAAACACCAATTGCCACTTCTTGCAAATTTATTTCAGCATTTTGCTTAGGCGTTGGGTGGTTTGTATTATTTTTAATTGATTTTTAGTATTTTGCACAGTCAAAATTATATTTGTGTATTGTCCCGGATAACTAATATGAAGTTCTCAATATATATATATCGATAAGTTTCTATTAATCACTAGCATGTATGGAATAACTTTTACTTTTTTGCTTAATTTAAATCTTACAATTCACGCACTTTTAACTTTTTTAAATCCAAAACTTTGGAAACTTTCATAGTACTCAAATGTTAACTCAAAGACTCACATTTAATTTTTTCATAATTTTCCAAAATTTTAGTAATCTTTTAAGTTTTGATGGGAAGTAAAAACGTACTTTCGAGTTTTATTTAAATCCAAAAGAACGTGCACACCTTTAAAATTGAGTTGGTAGATGTTCAAGCAAAGTTAGTATATTAAGTTCACCATTTCGCAACATGCTTACGTTATTGATTTCGACTTATACTGATATATATGACTTCAAAAGTGAAAAAGACGATAGATGTTTATGTCACACAGATAATTGCACGTGTATTAGTAAATATCATTCAAATAACTTTATTAAGTATCCAAAAGTTTGGTAAATATGATGATAATCTTCGAAATGCATATATTTAGATTGCTGGTAAGTTCTTCATCAATTCTGACTATTATTAATACCTGATGACAGTTTATGCCTCTCGAATTTTTATATTGTACTTTCCACTATTAAAGTTTATTTAAAGGGTGATTCATTAAAATCCAATGGAGATTATGCACAAACAGAAGAAAATTTCTTGTCTGGCCTGGGACAATACTTTTGATTATGCGGGTCCGATCCAGATCCAATCCCTCTCGATCGCAGTGGGTTTATGGACCTGGGTCTAGGCAAGAATTATGCCAATACCAGTTGCACTCATGGTACAATTGCAAAAGATAAAGACTTGTGGTTGATGGAGTAAAGCACTCTGATCCGACCAAAAAAAAAAAAAAGAGAGAGAAGCTAAAAGTCAAATGTGAGTAATGTATATACATTATCCAGCCAACTAATGTACAGGTCACTGTAAAGACTTATAGTATAAAAAAGAACTATAAGTTCACAGCAATTTATTTATTCTTTTTGAATTGGGATGAATCAAGCTTGTGGACAAGCATGGTTTTAAAGAAACAAAGATATCACAATAAACCTGAGCACCGAACTGAGAATGGTCCCAATGTATTCTTAGCTGCAATTACTTTGTTGACCAACATTTTCCACTTGGAGTCATCTTTCTTGCTTTGATGCCGAATCTTCACTCTAAATTGCCTGGCAAAGGCAAACGAGACATAATGTAGAGCACTCAATTTCACTATACAAATCAGTTCAACGATGGTGCTGCTCTTCAACTCTATACACCAATAAGATGACTCGGCCCCAATATGCATCTCGCATCATCACTCAATTTTAAATCATAGAAGAATAATTTCGGAAGGAAAACACTCTTGCCCTCAAAAGTTGACTAATCAACCAGTTTCTTTAAATCAGTGTTGGACTCTTTTTCATGCAAGACACTTGAAATGCGAACTTCCGAGTCAGCAATGCAATTCTCACTGGACCATCTGAGGCAAGTTTTGCTTGATGCTCAATATCCAATGCTTTCTAGGACCTAATTAATTAGGTGAACGAACCCATTGGGCCTGGCTCTACAAAAAGGCAAAGTAGGGGAATTGGGTAGGCTGGGACGTTTAGTGTCAAATGTGGGGTTCGACTTCCACCTCTACAAAGAGGCAAAGTAAAAGTTTGAGAGAGAGAAAGAGAGAGAGAGAGAGAGAGAGAATGGGACTGACCCAAAAAAAAAAAAAAAAAAAAAAAAAAAAAAAAAAAAAAAAAAAAAATACGTGAACGAAAAACAACCCATACATCATGGGCAGTCACATTTAGACACATCCAGCATCCATCGAAACTTCTTCAGATTAAAATTGAGGTGACAAACATAGAAGTTCTTTGACTTACCTACAGAGAGGAACCTTGCAATCATCAGGCTCGGTACACATCCGAGAGTGCAGTTCAAGAAGCTGCCACATGCTTGCAGTGAACACATCCTCCAGGAACGGACCTTGCAACTGGCAAAATGACGTACTAAGGTCTCAAGTCCTTTACAAGCAGGGAATCCACAGGCAAGCTGCGAAGCTCTAAGGAGTTTGTCGCGTGGTCCAATCGTCCGGCAACCATCTCTGCATATGTGAAGGAGGGCTTCCATGGCCTCATAAAGTTGCAAATATACCTGTCTCTCTTCCATCTTCCTCAGCCTCTCTTGTTTCCTCTGCAACAACGGTAGTCGTAAGACCACAAAGCAAACAATCCTTGACAGTTTATCATGAAAGTAAGATATCCACCAGTATGAGAATGATGCGTAGTTATTTCATAGGGGAGGAGAAATGACCATTCTTCCAGGAATCAATCTGGTTATCATAATGATAAAGGTAAAATCAAAACCTTGCTCAATAGCAACAAGAGGAGCTTGATGCGAAGAATAACGTAACCAAAAAGATAAGAATGTAGACATTCAGTGATTCTTTGCTAAGAAGGACTTGGAAGAGGCTAAAAGCAAAATGTTAAAGAAGATGATCAGATAGAGCTGAAGCATCTCTTAATTCTAGCGCATCTAAAGAAGGAAACGCAAGCACAAAATTGAGAACAACTTCAAGAAAATTTGTCAATGTGGTAAATCAAGGGGGAGAGGATAAAATAGAAGACATCCTTAGTGAAACCCTCACATGGATCTAGAACTGATGAGACCTGCCCCATCTATGTGGGAAGTCTTACTACAAGCAACAACAGCTAAAGATCAGTCATGAACCATGGTCCATCGCAATACAATAACACAATAGCCAAAGATCCACAAAGTCATAACTAGTTCCGCTACTTATGTATCTCATGTAATCTGTGGAATAAAAGCATTCACTGCGAGTAGTAGATGTCGCTGTGAATACGATTGTACCATTTCAAGTTCTAATTCTCACTCCGAACTCCAAGTAATTGCAGCAATGACATTCGCATGAGTTGCACATTATGATCCATAAGCAGATAGCATTCAACAACCTATTACCATGCTATGAGTAGATCAGACATGCAAAGTGATTCCCATTTTGCTTGGGTTTTCTTTAAACCTATCATGAAAGCCTTCGTTTTCTAAATGACTTTATAGATCACCTCCCTCCATGTAATGATGCCATATACCACAGTGGGCTCACACCGACTCCTACATTTGAGAAATGGGGCAAACGCTACTCCAAGGAGAATCGACTTACAGAATCTACTTCAACAACCGCCTCTAGGAGCTCCTGTTCAAGAGCAGGATTAGCACGCTTCATTACTTTCCAACCTTCAGTCAAGGATATACTTTTGAAGTCCTTCAGAACCATGCGGATACAAAAGAGGGAAAGCCTCGGTGCATCGCAGTACCTAGCTAAACTGGAGCACATCTACAACATTTTCTTTGGTCAGCCAGTGATACTCCAGATAGTGAGTACAAACCCTTTTCAATGATGGAACTGAATAGGAGTGCGACAGAATCAGCAAATGGAGAACATACTTCTTCATCGTTTCTTCTTCATAGCTGCATCCAGATTTATACAATATTAGAGCAAATAATCCAGACAACTGGATAAGGGGGAAACTGAAATAGAGAGGATAGTCATCATACCAGGATGAGTAAAGAAAGCGAATGAACGCTTGGACGGCTTCATTAGGGACCCCAGGAATCCTCATGTACCTCATACCATTCATAACTGTTGATTGATACATTATATTATGAAGCACTGGCGATGCAGCGGACTGCAAGGAAGAAAATTAATTTGTAAGACTAAATCTTGACCCGCATTATTTCTCTCTCTTAATTGATGATCACGATGTAATTTGCTCAATGAACCCCACGAAACTGCCCTCACAATTAAAGAAACAGATAGATTGATGGACAAATTATAGAAGGCAGCATTTAAAAGAAATACAGTAAAATCATATGCCAGTCCAGATCATCTCTACATCATCATGACTTTTAAAACATCTACAAGCAACTGAAATGAAAACATCAGGTAAAGGAAAAGGAAGTGTAATTAACTCACCAGAATATTGGAATGTGCCATAATAAATGAATTTTCTTCCATAAAAATGTAAACATCTGCGCCATATCCATCCATGAAAAGGCTATCCCATGTTTGTTTTGTTTCTTTGGGGACTGAGCTACAATCTGGAAGTCTTGCATGGTTGGATCTTGTAAAGGTTTTAACAGGGGGAGAAGGCGGTTTGGGGATATTATAATTATTGGAGGAGGAAGGAGTGGGAGATTCCAGCGCAGAGGAAATATCAGCTGGATCTGCTTCCTCCAGTTGCATATTGAAATAGCCGCAGAATGTTTCACCTGCAGAGGATGACCAGGGATAATCCACATCTGGTGAAGCCATCAGTTTTGGAACTTTAGAAGAAAATACTAGTCGGCGCTTTTGCAAGAGGATCTGCAGGGTAAAAAAAGAGTAGCAAGATTATATATACTTCCTTACCAGAGGAAAGAGAATTGCATTGGCTAGTTGGAGGAATTCTGTTATCAACAAATTGACCCTGTAACATAAATCTTAAAAGAGTATCTTCATTCTTTAGGTTTTATCTCGTGGTTCACTTGTAGCAGTAACAGATTACCGAGCTGTTAGGTTCCAAAGATTTTCCTAAATAAAACTACAGATTGCGCAGCTGCCTAGATGCCTTTGTTAGGATATTTGGCCCAGAGTAAGCATAAGGCACGATTATAATTCATCACCAACAGCAGTAAGAAGCTACTGAATTAAATTACAGCTAATCTTAGAGAGTGTGATTCCACGTACTTTAGAAAAAAAACTAATGAATCAAACGCATGCAAGAATTTGGATCTGCTAGTTCAATGGATGAAGAAGAACATAAACACAGACAGAACACTGTTGACATTTTGAGCAGCATCATGATCCGGAGCAATGTCGAAGACAAAACTCATTTGCCGTGACATAATAGCCAGTTGGCATTCACTAACCACCCCCTCATAAGCCGGCAAAATTGCTAAGTGACCAACTAATGTAGGACATCAGTCGTTGTGCCCGTCAATTTTTGCCTACCACATTTAACTCCATTGGACCACACACGGCAAGGAGGGGATTCCATTCTTGACGCGCTTTTTAACTCTCAACCATCATTGAGTAAATAAGAAAATGACAGAGAGACAAAGTTTCTAGTCACAAGCAGCCCCCAACAAAAAATGAAAACTTCCTCAACTACTATTGTTGTCTGCGCTAAACCACTCTGACTGACTAGCATTCAATTGAACCAACTAAATTCCTTTTTCATGCACTTCGATCCAATTTCTAGCTCCAGCAACAGCGGCAGCTATTGTATCCAGAGAAGCAATCACTGTAGAAGCCAAGGTGCTGCCTACCTTAGAGCAGAGGTAGATGCAAATCTTTCACCCAAAAAAAAAAAAAAAAAAACAAAATCTGGGATTTGCTTTCTTCCACACTAGTCCACCCGAATCTGATGTCGTGCAACAACAGGAGCTAAAGAACCTGAAACGAAATGCAAAAAAAAAAAAACAAAACAAAAACATTCCATGAATAAATAAACCATTAAAAAGAATGAAAAATCTAGATTATACTTTTCTACTGCACAGGACCCAATAGAACCCTCTGGAAATCCCAAGAAGCTAAACACAACCCAAAATATGTTATTCAACATCGACACCATTCGCCTCGAGAGAATTCCAAAGAAAATGCAACGCGGTCTCAATTTCGAGCTACAGGATAAATGCATCGACGGTCCGAGGAGACGACAAACATTTCCAGGCCAAGGAAATCGCAGCAGGAACAGAGGCAAAAAAAAACCCACCCGAATTGATATTCAGACACGACATGCAGAGTAAAAATCTAAATATTTAAAAAAAAAAAAAATTCAGCAACGAGCTTAACGATGAACGACGACGGGCTCCGGGCTCCGGATCAAGACGTTCCGGAGAGAATCACTAGCGATCGAGACGATCGCCCACGAGCGATCCGGACAGCGGAGAGAACATCCGGCTCCCGTCGCGCCGGCCGCCGTCGAAGGAGGCCGGGGAAAGAACCGGGTTCGGCCGGACCGTACGGACGCGGAGCAGAAGCTGAAACAGTGACGCGAGAGAGAAGGAGAGAGAGAGAGAGAGAGAGGGAGACCAACCTGGGTTTGGCGGCGGGGGCGGCGGCGACGGCGACGGCGCGAGGAGTGGGGGTCAGTGGTGGGAGGAGGGGAGAGGTGGTGGTGCTACTGCTGCTGCTGCTTCCATTAATGCGGGCGCGAGGGGAGAGGAAGGAACAAGATGATGATGTCTTTTCTGGAAGAAAGAAAGATCACTCTTTTGTTTATTGTTGCTGTCGTCCACGCAAGAGAGAGAGAGAGAGAGAGAGAGGGTCTTGTTTTTTTGTTTTTGTTGAAATTTAAGAAATTAAGAAGATTTTGTTGGTTGGTTATTTTATTTTATTTTTCTTAATTTCGGTTGGTTTTAATTGTTTTTGTGGCGGGCGGGGGAAGTACGACGTGGTGGGTTCCGGCCCTGCCTCAGCGTCTACGCACAAAAGAATATTTTGTCCCATAATCTCATGGCCATCCTTCGTCTCGCCCTATGTTTTCTTCTTCTTCTTCTTCTCTCCTTTTTATTGTTCTCCTTTTTTCTTTTCTTTCTGAGAAAATCCAATTTTGTTAATGAATCCCCGATTTATCGAATTCTTAGTAACTCTCAATAAATCATATAAATCGAGAGTTAGAATCTTGGAGACTAGTGGCATAAATATGGGACAACTCACATTCAATGACAAAATTAATCAGGTCGGCTCCTTCACTTTTGTAATCATAATCATTCGTTGATGTATTTATGTGTCATTTAGATGCAAGAGATCTTTTGTGATGCCTTTATCTTGTTAGAGATATTAATTGTGAATTATGTACTGACTATGAACCCATAATGTATCCCAGACAATTGCATATGCACAAGGAGAAAAGGGGATGGATCGCATTGGAAAGAAGGTAAAAAGGAGAAAGAAAATGAAGATAGTTAAAAGAAATTATAAATGTGGTAATAATAATAAAAAATAAAGATAGAATGATGTATATCCAATCCCACATAAGGTATGCCTAATAATGCGAAGGGATAATTATATAAATGGTCCATAATTTTTGTCCAATGTATAATATTATCCTTAAACTTTTAATTTGTTTAATATGATCCCTAAATTTTATTTAAATGTGCAATGTCGAATCATAACTTTTAATTTGTTCGATAAACTTTTGGTGCATGTTCAATTTAATTTCCAAATTATATTAAAATTGTTCAATGTTGTCCATTTGCAAATATTAATGGAGAGACAATATTGAATGTTTTCTTATAATTCATACACTAAATTGCAAATGAAATAAAAGTTCATGGACCACATTAAGAAAATTTTTAAAAAAAAATATGGATGATATTACACATTAAATTAAAATTCATGAATCATTTGTATAATTTTATAATATCAAATTGCTCCGAAAATATGGTTTGCCCAAATAAAAGCGGAACGTGAATCAAGCATGGTTGGGCTTATGCATGAAGTGGGGACACCTTTTCTTTCTGGGGATTCTCAACGAGTCTCTCGTGGACATTTCCATAAATAAAAATAAAAATAAAAATACCAAAGTTGAAAAGTAGAGGAAGAAAATGGATTTGGCTTCCGAATTCCATGAAATTCCACACTTGACTTTTGTGCGCATCAGAAATCAGGCTGAGCTTGCATTTTTGTCCGGTTGTGTTAAAGCAGGCGACACCTATCCACCCCTTATTCTCTCTCTTGTTTTTCACTTTTTAGGTGATATTATTATTAGATTGTACTTAAGTGAAATTTATGTTGTACGTGGAAAGATATTTCCGTCAAGCAATAACTAACCATTAAAAGAAGCCAGATCCGTAAATGTTGAACAGTACCCAACCCTGCGCCCTGAATTATAGGAGAAAATAATGGAAGGTTATTTAATAATTTCGGAAGCGCTTTTCTTCCACACCCCCCTTTCTCCCCCACTTATAATCTAGTTTTATATTTTAAAGGGTTATTCATCACTTGTCCAGCTTAATCAAATTCTTTTTTTTAAAGATCATACGGTTCATTCAAATTCTAACGAACAAAAATCAGTATTCTCTCCGTGTAAATGAGAAAATATGGCATGGCCCATTCCTTATGACATATAATACATATATAATCGAGGAGTAAGATTTGCCAACTGATAGAGTGTCCAAAATTAAGTAAATTAATCTTATAGTTCTTCAAAGCACAACAGGGATTGAATTCCCTATGTCGTCACTTGAGACTTGACTCGCATCTCGTTGTCCTTTGATTGTTATCTTTTCCACTTCTTATTCAATTGTAAAGATTTATGCAAAAAATTTAAGAGTGAGATATAAGCGCTTTTGCTCCTAAGCATGACCTTAAGAAAAACATAGTGTATCAAAAGGGGGATGAGGCATGCAACCGTTAGCACATTAAACAAGAATGCAATTCTGCAGCCCACCGCATTTAGCCCCCATTGGAGGAAACTCCTAGTCCTTGATAAGGAACCCATTCAATTGCAAAGACATATGTAAAAATCTAGGAGTGAGATGTAAGTTGCTTTGACTTTAAAATAACTGAATTCGGGTCAGACCAAATCATCGATGCAAGTCCAGGACCTAATTCTTATTGGAAATCTGATTTGAAAATGAAACTCGAGTGCCAAAAAAAAAAAATTGAGCTAGCTTTGCCTTTTCTACGATCTCTTTTTCTTTTTTTGGTCAAATAACATAAATCTATGTGCAGGGTTTATGGGACTAATGAATGCACAGTATCTTATTTAGCCAAGATTATCCTAGGTGATTGCGATTGTCTCTTTATGAAGACAACTACTAACTCCACCTCTTTCTTTATTTTATACATTATATAATTTAATTTATCCAGGATTAAGAAAATGAAAATAAAAAAGATGGATTATGAAACAATCATAGTGCTCCTCATCACGAACTTCGAGAAAAGAACGTTCGCGAACCGGATTGTGCAGTCGGCTCTTTCTTATGTTATCCCCTACACCTTCTCAGCCAGCATAGGATATACTCTTTGTAATTGTAAAAAAAAAAAAAAAAAAAGAAATATATATATCTTACTTTTTGGTATAAAGGTGTTGGTTGTGTGCTTGAATTAGTGGCTCAAGCGCTCAACTTTATTCCAAGGTGAATTAAGGGTGCGACAATATCACAAAAATTTTTAAAAATTAGAAAATATTTTTGGAGAAATGTTCCTTTATTTTGTTTATCAAAATAAATGAATGAAATATATCTTCATCATCCATAAAAAATAATCAAGTAGAAATTGCTATCAATAATTAAAAAATATTTTTTGCAGACTAATTTTGTTGAACGATATAATTAATTATTTTCTAAAAAATATTTTTTAAATCTTAAATTTTTCATAAAATAAACGCTTGAAAGGTAAGTCTGACACGTGTAGCCCCGGCAGACGAAGGTCGAGCAAGTGGGGCGGCGAGACCGAGGACAGGTTAAACAATGTTCCAAATTCTATATATAAATGTTAATTTATAATTTTTAAGGAAAAAGTATAGAGAATGGGACCCACTTTGGTCCATACCTTTTACTTGTGATTTACTGATATGAATGGACCACAAAAATGAAATTGAGAACCCTTCGTACCCTTTCACGACAAGTTCATTGACACGACACGATAACATTATTCCCACATGATATATTATCATACACCGTTGTTCATGTCTGCTACGGTTGTATATCCTTGTGACATTATTGATGCTTAGTATAAAGATAATGTTCGACTTCAAACTCATTTTCAAATCTAGTGGATGCAACTTATCAAAATATACTAATTGTTTCAATTTTGAGATTGCTTGCTCATTTGTTTAAGTTGATGAAATTATCCTCTCATGGTTATTTCTAATTATTAACACAATATAGTATAAGTTCCCGCATGCTTTGGTAATTCTCAAAAAATAAAGTGCAGCTGATCGGTTTTCGTGTTAGTGGATTTGTCTAGGCTTTTCATTACGAGCACATTACTTTCGGGGAATGAGAAATCGATTCAATAAGGTAACCCTATCTCCAAAAATTAATAAGTATGTATAAGATAAAGCACCTCCTAATTGTTACCGATGCTCCAAGTTATACACCAAACAAATTATTTGAGTTGTCTTAAATTTATCAAATTCACCAATTTTTTTTTTTTTTTTTTTTTTGGGGTTTCTCAATGAGTCGGGCTTTTTTTCAGCAACAAAAACGCTGGGGAAAAAACAAAGGACGAAAAATGTGAAATGTATTTGGCTTCTAAATTCCACGCACTTCCCCGCCACCTTTCGTCCGCACGAAGTTAGGCTCAGCTTGCATTGTCTTGTTGTGTTAAAAAGCAGGCGACGTCCATCCACTTGTTACTCTCTCTCGTCTTTTTCTTTTTTTATTTGATATAATTATTGTTATTATTATTACTATCATTATTATTATTTTTTGTGAAAATCAACATATGGTTTACGTAACTAATGAATGCACAAGAATAGGTAGCTCCTACATTGATTATCTTAGGTGATTGCAATTGTCTCTTAATGAAGACAACTAGGAACTCCACCTTTTTCATTTATTTAATACACTCTAAAGCTTATCCTTAATGGAAAAAAATGAAAATCCGATGGACCACAAAACAAGCGTATGTGAGGTTCAAATCTCTCCTCATCATGAACTCCGAGAGGAGAACTTTCTCAAAACGCAATATGCGGTCGGCAGTTTCTTATGTAATCCCTTAACCTTCTAAACCAGCATAGGATAAATTTATTGTAAACTTTTTAATGGTTTACATATATCTTTTAACTATTCTTTTTGGGGGATGAAGGTGTTGGTTGTGTAAATTAGTGGCTCTCGGCGGAGGGACAGCGCCCAACATCATTCCGACGTCAATTTTAAACATAGTTTTATTTTTTGGATTAATGGAAGTGCATCATCGTTTGTACAGCTCGAAGAAGCAAAGCACACAATAATGGTATCAATCCATGTGGGGAGTCTCCAACTCTCCGTGCCCACATCTACACATACAATATCTCCTAACTCAATCGGTTCTTGCACACCAAATTATGTTTACATCCTAGCCCCGGTCAAGAGGTTGACCATTCAGTCGGAGAAAGAGAATTTGCAAAGCAATGCTTCCTCGTAACTTGACCTCGAGTGATTGTTTTTTATTTATTTATTGAGTGTGAATTAACTTTTTTGCGATTGTGCAACAGCAAAATGCATTCCCATGTCAAATATCTCGCAAAACATCGAACATGATTCCCTTTTCTGTATTACTGGAACTTTGAAGGTTCTGTGTCAATTAGCAAATAACTCATTTCACATTGGATGTACCGAATATAACTCATAAAAATGAAGTTTATATGAGTATATATATGCCAAATATTATGAGTTTTTTTTGGGGGGGGGGGGGGGGGGTCTCTATATAATATGAATTGGACAGCACTAGTTGTCTGAGTGACTGAAAATGAATTAATGGGCAACCGCAAATAACTGCGCTTAAATTCCATTAATTTGACTTTAGATTAGTAAAAGAAAAAAAACAAAACAAAACGCGAAAAAGACAGGACATAAAGAATTGAGTGGACAGAAACAATAACGATAGGACCAACATGGGAAATGTGTCCAAAAAGAAGATCTTCTAACCAATCAGGACCTGACACTTGTAGTATTGGTGGGTGATGGGACCCACTTTTGTCTACACCCTTGATCGTGATTTACTGATGAAACCATACCCCAAAGTGAAAATGAAGAGAAGCTCGGACCCATCCCGCCGCCCTACCCCTTCGATTCTCCTTAACGACAAGTTTATTGACAATGACACGATAACATAATTCTAAAGTCTTATCGACCCTTTTCCCCACGGTTAATACAATAGCAACGTTCTAGCTCATGCTCGTTTTGAATTGACTTATTTAATCCAATGGAACTATTTCCCCCTAATTATCACTAATCACTTAGGCAATACAGTTTCACTTCAGCATTGTTTGGTAATTCTCAAAACACAAAGTGTAGATAGGCCGATTGATGTTCATATTGGTGGATTTGTCTAAGTATTAGTTTTATACAAATGGTTTTAAGGAGTGAGGGGTTAACTCAATAATTTAAGTTTATTTTCGAAGAATTATATATATATATATATATATCTCATATCGATTATGTTCCAATTACAGTCGCTACTTTGACTTATATACGCCAAACGGATTAGTTGACTCATTTTATATTTACCAGATTCAACTTACTTGCCAAATTTTGCTTTTGGGGTTTCTCAATGAGTCTAGCTTTTTTCAGCAACAAAAACACGAGGGAAAAGGCCATAGGCACTGTCCGGGTGCTATAGGGTCCGTGGGACCTTGAATAGCGCAATCGAAAGGGGGCCGGCGGATCCTCTGGTCCTGTTACCAAAAAAAAAAAAAAAAAGGGAAAAAGATAAAGGGCGAAGAATGTTAGATGCATTTGGCTTCTTAAATTCCATGCACTTCCACACTGACTTTTGTCTGCACGAAGTCAGGCTAAGTTTGCACTGTCCTCTTGTTAAAGCAAGCGACGTCCGTTCATTTCTTATTCTCTATTTTGTTTTTCTTATTATTTGAAATTGTTGTTGTTATTGTCGTTGTATTCTTTTTCTTTTTCTTTTTCCTTCTTTTGTTTGGGATGGTGACGAGCTTTTGTTATTTGTTATAAGTATATGCCTCAAGAGTCTCGGATATGGACAACTAAAAAATGCATTTTGTTAGAAGATGGTTGTGCAAGATATGGGTCATGCGAAATCAGTAGGATTCGCCATATATAGAGTTTCCAAAAGGGAAAATGTCACAAATCGTTCTTAAACTTTTATCTAATGTTCAATTTCATCCCTGAGATTTCGATTTGCTTAATTTTATTTTTGAACTATTAACAAATGTTCCATCTAGTCCTTCCGTTTGTTCAAACCGTTAAGTGATGACAGGGATCATTAATTGATGACGTGGAACTAAGTTGGATTACTAGAATTATGAGTCTATATATATATATTAATAAAGGAAAACAAATTAGGGATCGGCTAGAGATGAGAGCATTGATGCACAAAAGCAGAGAGAAGTGGTTTTGTATCTCTTTTTTGGACGATGGCCACAATTTAACTTTTTTTAAAGGTAATTTCCATGTGAATATTCCACATGTCCTTTTCTATTTTATATTTAAGAGACTAAAAGCCATGTAAGCCAATTCTATTAACTTTAACTAACGGAATGATGAAATTGGTCAATTTTCAAATAGTCGGGGACTAGATCGGACATTTATCAATAATTCCGGGGATTAAATTGAACAAATTAAAAGTCTAGGGATGAGATTGCACATTAAGTGAAAGTTTAGGGACTGTTTGTGACATTTTCCCTTTCCAAAACCAGTAAAGTCATCTTATATAATTCTTAGAAGAATGACATGAATTGAATTCAAGATTATCACTCGAGGCTCAACTCACATCTTATCATCCTTCGATCACGAGTATTTTCCTTTTAGGTATCCTATTTTATTGCAGTGTTTTATAGGAAATTTAGGTGAGAAAAAAGGTGCATCGACTCGAGAATAACCAAGTTTGAGTCTAATCAAATCATCGGTGCAAAATTAGGACCTAAACTGAACCCGAAATCAACTTAAAAGAAAGCCGAGTCCCAAGAAAAATCGAACCATTTTTGCTTTATTATGGATATTTTTTGGGTGGTCAACTGACGACAATCAACGTATAATTTACATAGCTTACAAATGCACAAGAAGAGGGGGCTCCTATTTAGCTAAGATTATCCTAGGTGACTGCAATTGTCTCTATATGAAGACAACTAGGATCTCCACCTTTTTCTTTATTCTATACACTCTAATATTTTATTTATCCTGAATCAAAAGAAAATGAAAAGTTGATGGATTATACAACAAGAAAATGCGTAGTTCAAATCTATCGCCTCATCACGACATTGGGCAGCATAGGACAAATTCATTGTAAAAAATTTTATTTGTTTTTGGGATAATGGTAGTGGTTTGCATAATTTAAAGAAATCGAAGCGAAAAATAATGGAAACACAAAATGAAATTGAAGAGAAGCTTAGCGCCAACCCCACCCCACCCTAGATTCTCCTTAACGGAAAATCCATAGACAGGACACGATACCATTATTCTGACATCTTTTATTGTAATTATTTATCGTTGTCCATGTCTATAGTATTATTTACCATTCTGATCCGGATGAAATAAGTCAAACTAGTATTCATAATGCATGCCCAATTCAAGTCTGTAGAAACAATCGAAATGAGCCATCAACAACCAAATAACAGCTAGAAGCTCTCCAACTCTGACAGTACACTTTCCATCTCTTTGGCCAATTTGATCCTCCCAACTATCGTTGATCTACAACCATTGAAGATGCAATTCCACACCACGCTCAAAAAGTACCATGCATGCCTTCTCCACATGCATGGATGCAACATTATTGATGATGTGCTATCGGTCGTATGACGTCTCCTTTGATCTCTATTGGGCAATTAGCGAACACCACATTAGACTGATTATATACAAGATATAACATGTAGTCTGAGAGGATCTTACTAAATTCCCTTTCGTCATCTCTAAATGAGAGTTTCTATCCGTTGTACCACATTTTAGTAGCAAAATGCCAGATTATTATACTGGAGTCATAAGTAGCCTCGGTGACATACACTAAAAGATTTGTGCAATCAATATCCCTCAATTTACTCTCGAGAAACAAAATTTCCTCTAAACTCAAATATCTTTCTCACCTCTGTCGAATCATTCGCATTTTGGGATTTATGTCTCACCTCCTTAAAGATAAAGATCCACAACTTTTTAATAAAGGGATTCTTGGACATGTATTTCATATTCACATGAGTGAACAACGTTCGGTGATTGTCTCACCAACTTGAGAAAAAAAAGAGATGATCTTCTCAACCATACAAAATTGGAAACTGTAGATATTAGAAAAACTGATGATGCCCTTGCACCGATCGCACCTGTACATCTTTCTTGAATTGTCCTTTAGTCTATCAAGCTTGTACATCTTTCTTAGAGTCTCCTTTAATCTCTCAAATAAAAGGTTGCAAGCAAAGATGGATTTTGAACACCTCTCAACTTTTAATGATATCTAAGATCGCATATGTAACATTGGCAGTTGGCTTTACTTCAGATGTGGCAAATCAAGGCTTCCTCAAGTGATAAATGGCAGATACCAACTTGTTGAGAAATGAATGTAGTTTAAATAATTCTTTGTTGAGCCACTTGCGCCGCTCGATAATAGTAACAATCCAATCGAAGAACATGAGCATAAAAAAAAGCTATCACATCAAGAACAATCCTCTAATAAAAAAGGGAATAAGTAATTTCCACATCGAGTTTGGGGAGTTGATACCTTTTCAAGTGATTGAATGGGATGAAGGCCATCACAATGTTAATGAAGGCTATGAAGTGGATAATATAGTTCCACTTGCAACATATTGCAACGCTTTTGTATAAAGCACCTCTTAAATGAAATGGAGTTTGACTGATATCACCCTTAACACATCCATCGCAGACACTTTGCAGAAATATTCACAGCACATTTTGCGATTTCTACTTGTGAACATGAGGTCTCCAATGAAGGCCAAAGCCATATGATCGAGGAGGTAAGCATGCTTCACTACAATGCTCTAGGCAAGCTTTGCCTTCTTTATTAGAATATCCAGCCCCTGGAACATCAAATTCTTTAATGATATATTAAGGGAACCTTCAATTGGGTTCACCACTTCCTTGAGAAGCATAAGGCTCAAGAAAGTAAGTGTCTATGTCCTCTCCGCATTTTGTATGACCCAGACAAGAAACACTAGTATTGTTGAGATCAACAGCAACTTGTCACTGAAAAATATCCATACAAAGACATGACAGACCAAAATATACTAGTTGTTATCCATCAGTGTACATTCATTTTCTAATTTTCATGTTCAAGCCAAAATGATTTATGAATGACTGTAATTAATATGGAATTATTTACATTTGATGATACAACTAATCAAGACGATTTGATGAACTGGCCAATCAAATTATAATACCTCTTAATAAATCATATAAAATGGGAGCCAAAATTTTATGAATCACCGGAATAAATAGGAATTATTTACATGTCATGATATATCAAATTAAGATTGTTTCTTATGCTTAGGTTCTTTAGTGAGTGTATATTCATTTTTCAATTGTGATCTTCATGCTAAAATGATTTATCGTGGTTGTAACCATGCATCATTTGGATGTGGGATATCTTTTAGATCCTTTTGTTAGGTTAAAGATATTGATTGGGATTTACGTAGTTAGTATGAACTCATAAAATATCCAAAACCTTCACACACACACACACACACACATATTAAAGGATAAAAGAAATAGGACATGTTAGAGATAATATAAAGGGGAAAGAAAATTGAACAGCATATAAAAAAAAAATAGATAAAGAAATCAAAGTCATGGTCAATTGATGTGGAATGTTTTCAACATGATAAATGATAATAACGATACCATTACGTATATTTAAGCCCACAAATGTATACCCAATAATGCTAAATTGATGAGGTGCATGTTAGGAGCACAAGGTTGCGTGCTGGTGCACATATGATTGCCCATATAAAAGCAAGATTGGGAGTCGAGTGGGGTTGGAGCTATGCATGAAATGGGGACAATTTTCTTTACGGGGTTTCTCAATGAACCTGGCTTTTATCACCTACCAAAAACAAAGGGGGAAAAGTAGAGGACGAAAATGCATTGGGCTTCTAAATTCCTTGAAATTCCACACCAACTTTTGTTTGCATCGAAATCAGGCTTAAGTTTCAATGTCTGGTTGTGGTAAAGCAGGCGACATCCAACCGCTAAATTCCATGGAATTCCACACTAATTTCGGGATGTTACTGTTATCTTTTTCCTTTGGAATGTGACCATCCAAAAGTTGAAGATTTCAGTGAATGAGACGGCCTCTGTCGGTTGTACCAACCGTGAATTGGGTGGACCGGAAAAGGAGAGTTGAAACCTCATGACAATGCACTGAATTTCAAGGCGACAACGATTGACGACAGGACCAACATGCGAAACACGCCCAAAAGGGAAGATCTAGGAAACAATCAGAGGCCGAAACGTGCAACTTCGGTAGGCAAAGCCTAAGGGTAGAGCAAGTGGAGCGGCGAGACGGAGAAGGTAGAGCAACTTCGCAAAGTGTTATAAAAATGCGAGACATGAGCTAATATTTTCTTTTGACCCAAGAAAATTAATATTTTCTATTTTTCAGAATGAATGGGACCCACTTTTGTCTATAGCTTTAATTGTGATTTACCGATATGACGGGACTACAACAACAAAATTAAAGACAAGTTTATTATTGGATTGATTTGAGGCAAATAACATGATTTCGATATGCTATATTATTATTTACTGTTGTCCATGTCTGTAGCCTTATCTACCTGTTGACATGATTGATAATCAATAACGAAGCTCAGACTCGTCTCAAATCAAATAGACATGATGAATTCAAATGTACTAATCATTTCAGATTCAGTATAATTCACTAATTTATCCCGACCATTATTAACATTCACACACCCAAGGTTTTTTTACTTTTAATCTAAACACGTACAATCCCTGCATGTTTTGGTAATTCTCAGAAAACAAAGTGTAGGTAAGTCCATTGATGTTCAAACAGCAGCTTTGACATATCGTTCTTAGGAAAGATATGCTAAATCAATAATTAACTTTGTCTCTAAAGATCAATAAATGGATGGAATGATTATCCAAAAAGTCCTAAATATATTGTAAGCCGGTCAATTTAATCCCAAACTCGTCAATTTTATTAATTTAATCCTATACCTTATGACAATTTCTCAAGATAGTCCTTTCAACCAATTTTGGTGCGAAATCGCTAACGCGACTATTGATTATCTCGCAATTCAGCCAACGCTGACATTAACTATTTTTACAAATTTCTAATCTTTTTTATTTTTTTCTTTTCTATTCTTTCCTCCCACTATTCATCTCCTTTTTTTTTTTCTTTTCTATTCTTTCCTCCCACTATTCATCTCCTTTTTAGGGCCAACAATTGGGCGAGAGCTTCACACCCATGGCAAACAAGGGCTTCACAACCCTCACCAAACCCTTAAGAAGATGAGTAGTAAGAGAAAAAAAAAATAAAAACTACACAAAAAAAAAAAAAATTGTAAAAATATTGCAAAAATAGTCTATGTCAATGTTAGCGGCTATGTTAGCAATTTCCACCAAATTAACTGAGAAAACTACATTAAAAAACTATCAAAATGCTTAAGATTAGATCGGCTAAATTTAAAAGTTTAAGACTTAATTGGTCAACATACGGTAGCTATTATGACTTTTTGGACATTTTTCCTTCCAAAGGATTATATCAGTTGTCTCATATTTACTTAATTCAACTTATTTCCTAGAAGTTTTCCATTAGTTCAAGAGTTGCTCCTATAATTAATTCACTCAAGGTCGAGCCATTCAACAACGTGTCATCTTCTCGACATGACTTGTGAAGGAGCACGTATCATCAGCTACCATCAAAGAGAGGTTATGAGATCCAATGAAACCAATGGAAAGATCATCTTCTCACAAATCAGAATTGAGAAAGAAACGACTCTTCTATTTAACAAAATTTCTTGTTTAGTAATTATTGATGCAAAAGAGCTCCGATTATTTTCTTTGTTTACATACAAATTTAAGATCATTATCCCTCACATGACCAAATATACAGCCACCTTCCAATGACTCGAGCTAAGTTTACCTCTACACATACGAAGTAAAGCTCCCATAATGGGCATCATAGCAAAAACAACGCCCAAGGAAGGTTAAATCAACAGGCAGAAAGAATATTACCCTATCCACTAAGATTTAAGCTTGTGTAGAAACTAATCGAAAGATCAGCAGACCGGACATTTATCAGTCAGCCAAGCTGCTCTAAAAGACCCGAGGATCGCAGAGCAGCCAACAGTGAGTTTTGGACATCACCTTGCACCGTCTTCAGCAGCACTAGTATCATCTGTCCGACTGCCCAACCTGACAATGTCTTCCACGAGAATCTTCCCATCTAGGATAAAATAGTTATACACACTGTTATCCTCACAATATCAAATAAAAATTTAATTGACTCCTTGAACTTTCATTTCAAAGTGAAAAGACCAAAGTTCGACATTTCAATCGATGCCCCATATATAGGAGGACAGTGTCTGGTCAACCTCTTTTTCTTTAACCCCATCGACCTATCAAGCCCAATGAATATTGACTAGAATTGCATGCTTTAAGAATACAATAAAAACATATTTCCTTTAGTAAACTCTGGGGAAACCTTTCACAGATCAATTATCAGGATGTTACTAAAACAATTTCAACTGTCTCAAGAGTTGTGCTTTGTTCTTTCTAGATAGTTGAAGAAAAAAACCATGTTGCAAGAGAAATCTAGATCTAGGAGCTTACCTCCATCTTTAGATAGATTGCTGATAAGTTCTTGAATACCCTCCTTGTCCAGAGTATTTTTCAAATACAAAGCAGCAGCAGCGACTTCCTCAGGTGTCACCTTCCCATCAAGGTCCCTGCACGAGTGGGACCATGAACGTGTCAATGTATGATATACAGTAGTGACAACATCAAATTTATCAACTTACACTCTTCAAAACATACCCATAGTGACATGTATCATACAGTTCATATTCACAGTTTTTCAATATAAAGGCACTATTCTGTTTTCAAAATTTTAATAAAATAGTGAGATGTACTTAAACAGCTAAAACAAAGAGAGCCTTTGAATTAAACTATTAAATGCAATATTTATGCTGTTCTTTTTTATATGATTGTAAGCCAGATTCCAGTCAAGTGACATTATTGGGATTCCCACCCCAGTCATTGGGAAAAGACTAGGTTAATGTTGTTGTTGTAATTGGTGGTGGTGGTGGGTACCAAGCGGATGCGGACTCTCAACAATCTCATGCATGAGTAGGGATGAATGGTTCTAGATTCCATACAAGTTCCATCTGGAACCTAGAACCTACCTATTAGAACAGATTCCTCGTTTTTGAAACCTCAAACCTACCTTACATGCCATAAAACCCGAAGCCTACCCTATCACAAGTTTCAAGGTTGATTCCAGGGTTTACTCGGATTCCACTTATATTATTAATTGAACGATTACAGTGAATTAAAATCTTTAATGACCACCACTTGTCACTATAGTTCATTAATCATAAAGACACATGGAAAATATAAATATTAATAAAGTAAGAATCTTAGTTATAAAATGGAAACTCAAATTAGTGCTTCTAAATTATACAATCATCGTTGAATGATATTTCGTCGAATGATATGAAATATCGCAAGATCTGCGAATACATGAACCAAGAAAAAGATTAAAATATGTTCGAAATTCTAGATTATAGATTTCAAGTTCCAGGTTCCTACAACTAAGAATATGGAACCTACCTGTCAAAACAAGTTCCTTATTTTTTGGAACTTGTAACTTACCTTACATACCTTAGAACCCGAACCTATAGGTTCCCACCAGTCCGATTCTCAGGTTCCAGATTCTACCCTTGAACCATGCTCACTCCTATGCATGAGGCACATTGTCCACTATATTTGACATACCTTGTTCCAATCATGGTTAAAAAAAACAGTTTGCGTTGAAGAGCAAGGAGTCCATCCATCGCATTCACAAGATTACTCTCTCCAACCTCAAGTACTCTTCTGTTCCTTTTCCTCTATACTAAAAGTTAAAAGTACAGATCACATGGATCGTTTCCCTTAAGTTGCTCAATCAAGTAACCCAGGCCTTCACTCCTCCACAGATGTTATCCCTTTGTACTCTCTTCCTCTCATATCTAATCAAATGCTCATTTTCCTTTTATAGAATTTAATAAAACTTTTCAAAACTAGATCTCTTTGGGGATCTTTTTTAGTGCTTGTGTGTTCCTTTGACCATACAGTGGCGGTATATGCTATCATTATCATACAATTAGAATGAAATGCCTTAATTTTCAATCTGACTTCAAATGTCCTACCATTTGTTGTTTTGGCACTTGGTTGGGTCAAATGAGTCCCCATCTTTTCCAATATGAAACTGTGCCGATTTTTTTCAAACTAGATTTGCCTTTTCTCCTTCTATAATATATGGCCAACTAGAGCACTTGATAATAGTTTAATTTAGAGATGTTAGTCTATAAGATCCAAAAACCCATCTAAGGCACAGAATTCCTATATCTTATAAGAAATGGAGCAATTAGAGTGATGTAAGCATGTTCCAAACCTATCAAGTAGTCGCCAACGGTCACCAATTACAGCATCAACAGTGTCAATTTCCTTCTCTAGATTCTGAAGCATTGCATCAACCTGAAGAATGACAATAGTTACAAGAAAATCATGTAAAATGTGACAGTTGTATGACAATTCCACTCAAGTAGCCACTTTTGGGGGTACTAATTTTTACCTTGTCTATTAGTGCAGATGAAACTGCATCCTGTTCAGCAACTTCATCCATCTGATCATTTTCCTCTCGTGCAGCCTTATAAACCCTCATAGCATCTTTCTCACCATCTGTCCCCTCTTTGTCCACAATGCTATTATAGAGTCCTATCTGAACATATGAAGAAATGCATGGAACGTTGTAATGATAGACCAACAGGATCCTCTACTTGACCATAGAAATATAGCACACAAATCCTCAAGGATCTGCCTGAGTGATGCATCAAAATCAAAAGAATTTCTTATTGCTACATCATTAGTACCAGATAACTATTGTCCACATATTATAAACCACCAAACGCAACATGGTAGTCTAATATTCTTGGGCAGATAAATCTCCAAGTAAGGGGGCAGTGCAAAATAGGAGAAATTCCAGAACTGATAAGCATCTCAAGAAAACCTAAAAGAAGGTTGAGAATGTGTACAAAAAGACAAAACTACACTCCTGTCAATGACAAAAGAACAGGCAACTTCGATGCAAAATTAGATGACAGATGATCCATCCCGCAGAACAGATACATAACAGATCATCTTCTGTCAATGCAGCAAACAGACTATAAAAGATGCAGTTTTCCTAAGGCAAAATAAAGCCATACCTCTTTATTGACGAGCTGCAAGAACTCTTCACGCTCCCTACTCACTGACTGCAAGAGTTAACAGAGGACAGAAAACCAATTGTTGTCATAAACTGAGAGGACTGTCTATAACAATGGTTTAGAACACAAATCACAGCATTTCAGACTCTGATCCTTACAGATGCTGAAGCTAAGACAGCCAAAGCCCGACTTATTTTGCAGAGATGCTCGTGCTTTTCTAATGTTCTTGTCATAGCTTGTTTCTGTGCTTCCTCTGCTGTTGGCAGAGCCATCTCATGTAAAGCCACATCTACCCTACTAACTCCAGACTCCTTAGTCCTAGCTTGTTCTTCTTCTTCTCTCTCTTCCTCCTCCTGCAGAATAGAAGTCAAACAACTAAATTCATGACAAGCTGCAGTACAATAGAATTCTGCAGCAACTAAACTAGGGGTGCATTTGTTTCGCGGAACTACTTCATGACAAAGGAAAATGCTTTCCAAGAAATCATTTTTCAGGGATATGTTTTCCCCTTTTTCAGGTAAGGGAATTCATTTTCCTAACTTTAAGCATGTATTATTTCTTTGACCCTAAATGGTTTCCAATGACTGATCATTTTCAACAAACCAAGCACGTGAAAGCCCAAAATACTAATTTGTGAAAAAATCTCACTCAAACAAAGACACCCTAAATGAAATGCATAAGGCAAGGCTTAAGCTCAGGCCCTTAATTGCAGAAATAAACTAAGGAGACCTCTTCCATTCCACTACCGAATTTTTATTAATTACCTCATATTACAAATACACGACAATCACATGAAGTGAAACATGTATTAAAAGATGGTAGTCTAGTATTAGATTTGTCCAAAATACAATGATGGAAATTTGGAAATGAATTATGACAAAAATACTAATTATCAGCAAAGAGGAACTACAGTGAAAAGTTTTGCCAATTTGCTACAAAGAATAGGGGAAAAAAAGGGAAAAGAGGAAACCTTTATCAGTTCTTCTTGCATTGCTAGGTACTCCAATTTCCTTCTTCTTTCTGACACAGAATCTTCAGAAGGTAATGAGGTAACACCAACAGTATCCACAACTTCATCTGGAAGTGAAGAAAGTGTAGCTCCAACAGCTTCCTCTGGTTTAACCCGATTAGATACAACAAAGGCCCTGCACATGGGATCCCACAAATAAAGCTGAACATATCGCATCAAAGATGAAGAGAAAATAAAGGATCAATGAAGAAATCTGGTTAAGTTGCGCTATTGTTTTAAGCACCACTCAACCAGTTAAGGGACAGGTATTAAATACAGCAAGAGCAAGCTTTTACCTGGAAAGGATCAAAAGAGAGGATGGTAAAGAGTGATTCAGAGACAAGTCCAACCAATCACGAAGCTGCAGAAAGCACAACCCTTAAACCACAGAAAAAGCCACACTGCTTTTTGACAGAACTTAATCGACATCACAAAATTTTTTTTTTTTTTTTCTAGCAGTCACAGGAAAGGCACTGTCTATGACCCACTCCGATCAGGAAGTCGGGATTCTAAAGCTGTTCCAGGAAGAAGGAAATTCTAGGAGACAAGGAATAGATACCTCCAAAAAGGTAAAAGCATGAAACCAATTTTTCTCCACACAAAACCCCACAGTTAAAAGGATGAAGTGAGATAACAGAAAGCACTAACAAAAACTCCATCGTGCATAGAGATGCTAAGTATACTAAGAGAAACTAATTATACTAAGATAGCAAGTAACCAATTGAGTGCAATTGCCCTGACTTCTGACATATCAGACAATTCAATTGCAGGTCACCAAACTCAACTGACCTTCTATATATCTGTAAAATATGAACTTATGGATGTAGAGGGAGAGAGATAAAACCTATTTTTCATACAGAATATATACCATAGGTAAGAAAGGTAGGCCATCTTCCTCAAGAGAACTATAGATAAAGGGGAGAAAAAGAAAAACCTGTTGGCGCATGTCTTCAACCGACCGTAATCCGAGCATGCCTCTCTCCCTACAATCTTCACGAAGCTCCTCCTCTGAGAGGGACTCCACTCCCTCTGCTTGAATCAGTTTATCATCTTCTTTAATGCTGAAGTTATACCATGGAAGAAATGTGAGGTTTAGCCAAAAAAAAAAAATAATAATAATAATAATAATAATAATAATAATAATAGTAGTAGTCTCCATTTCTCATTGGTGCAGACGCAAGAGTTCTTGTCACCAGACAAAATAATGGAACATAAGCAATTTGATTTAGGAGACTCACATGGCACAGCATTTGCAGAGTAAATGAGACTAAAGTAAGATCGATATTGTACTGTTTCAAGAACATTTAAGTTTATACATGAAGGAACATGCAGTTCCAGATTCCAACTGCTTTGACAAACAAAAATTAATATTCAGGAAAAAGTCTGAAATGAGAAGGATCCTGTCCAAGGTTGATAAAGCAGGATGCGCAGCAACCATTAAACATAGGTCTTTGCTTAATAAAATGTGTCTTCATGGGTCCTAAATAGATATACTCAATCTATGCCACATAGGCTCTGCACTAGTAAAACATTTTGATGAAATCAGTAGCATTTATACTGAAGGACAGTGTTCAAAGCAGAATGTTTGCTAGTGAGACTGAAGTTTCTTGGCTAAAAATAAACACAAGCGATAGCCAAATAGTTTAGCTGGCTGCTGAAGAGGAGAACTGCCCTGCTTCTTTGCTAGGATACATATTATTCAACCTGAGTATCTTAGCCATTTCTTGTCAAGTTCAAGGAAAAGATAATTATCCATCATGGGGCTTAAATAGATTATTTGAGAAAGCCTAGCTAAACAGACTGTTGAAGCTTAAGTTATAGAAGATATTGAGCGACAGAAAACTATAGTTTGCCACATATCATTAATATTAACAACATAGATTAGCTGTACTATTCACTTGCCTATTGCATTTGATCATCACTCAAATAAGGAAAAAGGGATCTCCGCTATCCAAGTCTCCATCATTCCCACCACTAAGCCTCAATTAAATTCAATTTGAAAAGAAAATATCTAGCTCCATACCAACACGAAGCAGTTTACTATTAGTACAAAGCTCAAGGAGGAACTAACAGGGAGAAGTCCCTATTAATTAACTCTGTTCTCACATTAGCAAGTCTAATCCCTAAATTGCTGAAGACATCAAGACTAAAGGAACCCATTGACGATAGTTTAGAAAAAGAAATGAGTATGACAATTGGAGTATTTGAAAGATTTAATTGAAGAAAAACACGTAGATATTTTGACCGAAAACTGCACAAGACGCATTTAAAAACATCAGTCAGCTACCTCATTGAGCAACAAAAGCAACAACGAGAGAAATTAACCGGAAGGTGAAGCTAAGCCTCAAGGTCACGTCTATGATGCCCCTCTTTTTCTTTTCTTTTTTTATGATAAACTACATATCATCAATAAGGTAATGATGGGCTACCGCCCCACATAAAACAGCTTGGTAAGGGAGGCCACCCATATATAAAATTATGCATAAAAACTGTTTCATAGCATTTCCAACGAAACTAGACTATGAGAATGAACATCTACTATAGCAAAATGAAGAATGAATAACTGATTATACCTATAATACTCCCAAGAGAATATTCCAAAGGTCTAAAATACCAACATTAAAAAATGGAAGAAATATAATTTAGGGACAATATTCCTGACCTCCGAAGACGCTTACGGAGCATGTAGCGTAAATATGCATCTGTTCCAAATGGGCTGATTCCCATATATTTGCACATGTTTACTAGTCTGGGTCTGAAAGAAGTGAGATGAACCAACAGGAAAAATATGTTATCAGAGCTAGTTCAAGCAAAGAGTTTAGAATTAAAGGAGCACGAAAGCAACCCTAAGAAAGGCCTACCTATTGATATTATCTAGAGTAAGCTCATCATTGAATAACTTGGCAAAAGCCAAAATTTCTTCATTATTCACTCGGGCACCTGTTCTGACCTGAGAATCGATATATAACAGTCAGATATTAAAATCAGAGGCCAATACCATGAACAAAGGCTTGAGGATCTGTTACTCAACCCTACCCGATTGAGAAACTCATCAAGATCTTCTGCAGTTTGTTTTAATTCACCACTTCTTGAGTTTTGCACTTCTTTAGCCATTTCTTTGACTGTCTCTTGCAGAAACTTGGCATATTCAATTCTTGCAATTAACCTCCGTTTCAGTGCTTCCTGCACATGAATGAGTTTCAATGAAACAATGAAATCTATTTCAAAACAACAACATCCAAACTAAAGATGAATATAATTGTGTCAATATCATCATGTCCATAGGCAATCTAATAAAATTCAATAAAGTGTAAGAAACATGGGAAATATATGCAGCCGGCATTCTCTATGTATATGCAAAGAATATTTGACAGCATATTCTGCAATATAGCAATTTATACGTTATCGACCACATCAATATCTTAACACAAATTTAGATGAGCAGGGTCACAATAAGCACACTGTAAGGAAGCATGTGATTTTTTAAAATAGGGAAGACTCCTTTCTAGCAAAGAAAATCAATGGACATGGTAGCGATAGAAGCAAGGGGAACATGCCCATCCTTAGCAATAAAACTAAAACACCTATATAGATATATAGGGATCTTCGAATGTATAGATTAAGAAGATAGGTGGTCAATTCATTTAAAAAGCCCAATGGTTGTAAGTACCAAATTATGCATTGGAAGGTTCCACATTATTTTGGTTCCCAAACAGAAGTGAATTTTGGAAATTGGGAAAAGAAGCCAGCCTTTAAGAGGTTCTATTTCACCAACAGAAGTTCCAAGCATATCAAGCCAACTTCTCAAGGAACCTTAATACCAAAGTTTGAACATAGAAATACAGATGAATAGACCATGAAAAGGGTCAAAGCAATATGTAGGACAGACTTGTTTATGTATACCTGCTCTTTCATCTTGTCTTGAAATGTTGAGGGCAACATATTGGGGAACAACTTGAGAAATACCGGCAGCAGAAATTCCATGAATGGAACGATTATGAACACCGCAAAAGGAACTAGCCTAAAAATATCGGCTGTTGTACGGGTTAGCTGCTGCCTCTCCCTTCTTGATAGACTCTTACCATCTGCAAGTTTTAAAAGCAATCTAGAACTAATCCTCACATCTGCCCACAATAATTTCGTCCCCAACCAGTAATGTTGCAATGTTGACACAAATTCTGCTCTCCAATGCAAAAGTTTCTTAGCCCAATCCTCTCTGCCGGAGAAATCACAAATGCAGGCAGCAGATGCGAGTAAGAAATTCTGTCTACAGACCAAACTATTCCAAAAACTAGGAAACAGATGCTAACCTGCTCATGGAAGCCACGGCTCTCAACGCAGGACCTACCCCCAGGAGCGTGGCCCATGCCCTTTGCAGGAGGGACTGGGCT
The DNA here is from genome assembly GCA_017140395.1 of Eucalyptus lansdowneana. NCBI lineage: Eukaryota > Viridiplantae > Streptophyta > Magnoliopsida > Myrtales > Myrtaceae > Eucalyptus > Eucalyptus lansdowneana. The sequence continues at coordinate 3,464,215 of CM029484.1, read as the reverse complement.
GCTCTTTGTGAATCTTGCAACTTTTTAGCTTTTGCTTTTGCTTTGGCAGAACTTAGATCAGCAACGGCTTCATCACAATCTTCTGCAGATGCTTCCTTTCTCCTTTTAGCAACTAAATCTTCATTGCCTTCATCGTCGCTACCCAGCTCCTGCTGCTTCGCAGCAGCAGTGGAAGCATGGCGAGTGAAGGGAAGCATCCACCTCAGACCCAAGGGATACATGAGCTCTTGCTGTACATTTCCTCGAACATACCCAGCATTTCCACACATTCCCCGAAGATTTCCAACTCCATGATTGCTGGGCAGATTCTCTTTCGCAATCAAGAGAGCCGTACTATTACTTTTTCTGTCTACATCTACAGATGGAAGTTCAGTGATGTTGCTGTAACCATGTAGATCTCTGTAGAGAGGAGCATGCTCATGCCCAAGACATTGGAGATATTGAACTGAGCGAACTGAGGAATTCAAGTAATTCGAGATGACGCTCCTCCTCCTGACAAGTGCTCTAGATGCCATCCTCACATGAAGGTCTCCTCAAGAAGAGAAGCACATCCAATTTCTTACCAAGCACCCGATATATCTCAAAAGGGTTACTTTTCATAGAACCACGCTGAGAACAACAACCATGGAGGGAATAATCAGAAGGATGGCTTACCAATCCCGGCACGCTATAACCATGAATAATTAGAACCACGGAAGGAACAGTAAGAAGGAGGGCTATGTCAACAATTCAGTACACCATAAGTACGAAGACATTTACTCTACTTAACAGTAACATCTCACACACAGCAAAAACCACAGACAAGAAAGACAGTCACATCCCAGAAAGGGAAATCCTCTGAACCTACTCATGCGAAAACAACGCCCGATGCATTTCTCTAACGCCGAAAATTCCCGCCCCATTGGATTTGCAAACACACCAAACACGTCGAACCAGAGAAAAGACGACAACAACGCGCTATGGGAACAGTATCTGCAGGAGGGAGATACACATACATATGAAATCAAAATTCAAGGGTATCATTAAAATCGTTTCTCCAAAAAAGGGTAAAAACGCAAACAAAAAACAAAACAAAAAAGAACACAACTTTGCGATGATCAAGAAAGAAAAATCAAAATTAATCCTCCGCCGCCGCCATCCACCGCCGCCACAAGCGAGCAGATGAAGAAGATGAGCTCATTGAACGGCACGCGATCCAAAATCAAAGAGACGGAACGAAGAACCAACAACAACGACAACCACTCATCGCGAATTCAAATGCAGAACCGACCGCGCCGCCATGACCCCATCGATTGCTACCGAAACAGACAGACAGAGAGAGATAGAGAGAGAAACGGCTGAGAAGAAGCGATGAAATGCACTCACCGATTCGGCTGGTCACCGCCGGAAGCGATCGATCGCGAGATGAGCAAAATGGAGAGCTCGATTCGAGCGAGCGAGGGAGCGAGCGGGAGAGCTAGGGTCTCTCTCTGTCGTCGAAGCTTGCGGGAAGGGAGAAACGCTTGTGAGAGAGGTTTAAGTAGGGGACTAGGAGGTGCGGCGGAGGTCCCCGGGAACGGGGGGGGCGTCGCCAGCCGTTCGATCCGTCCGATCGCTAGCAGGGAAAGAATAATCAAAGGCTGGGAAAATAAGGGCGCGGGCCCCACGGAGACCGGTGGCAGTTTTTTTGACGTTCGACAGTGCGTCACGTGGGAAAAAGCCCGTCGCCTCTCGCTTCGGAGACACGTGAACCTCACGAGATTTCGCCACGTGCCGCCACCCAAAAATTAAAAAAAAAAAAAAAAAAACATATATAAAACGGGACTTTTAGGGAAAATACCCTCCCGTCAGATGGGTTCCACTCGAATTTCACGAAATCTAACCGCGAAAATTACAACCGGTCAAGACGATACATATCACTCTTGTCCCGTGTGACCCTTTGTGGATGTGAGGTCCTCTCGTCGTGATAGTGAAAACGGGATGATCAGCAGTGGCTACCCTTATGGGCCATGTCGGAGGAGAGTGGCACTTTTGAAAAAAAATATTCAATTTGAGCTATAATCGTCACTTATTTTGAGTGAAGTCGTTATCACGATCTTTATCATGGTGCAAGTAAGGATAGATCTACTATTATTCAATGAAAGGGCATAGTTGAGCATATCTTGGAAACGAATTAGGACTTCTTAAAATTGAGGAGTGACTTAGATTTTTGGCCTATACAAAGGGATGAATTCTCTACACGATGGGGCCATCGAGCGGTGGGGCATTGTACTTGGAAGAATATTCCTTCAAATCTTTTAAGATTGTCTCATTGACTTTTAAGTATGAATTCTCATTTATATATTAAAAATATAGTAACATCATACCATGAAATGCCGACATATGATATTCTTTGGAACTTCGTTGGGTAGCACGATGTATGGTCTGATTTCAATATGTAAACTTTTTTTATTTATAGTATGCTTGATGCAAACTTTATTTTATTAAATTATGATGATATCATATCTTCTTTTTTTCATGTACTTTTAAGGAAATAGACAATGCTTACTCGAAGGTATCTTACACTTTAAAACCTCAATATTACACAATACCCACAAAGCGTGCAAGGTGCATGGAATCATCCTCACAACTTTCGGTAAGTTAATGACGCACTGGCGCAAAAAATATATGAATTTCTGTTTCTTCACAGTCAAGTACCTAAATTTTAATTTATTCAATTAGATACCTCAATTTTTCAAATTTGACTCAATATAGCCTTCCTTAGATAATTTGCCATATCATGTAATTTTATTGATGTGGCTTACTTAGCAAAATTAAGGCACAATTGATAACATTGATAACATTTCTCACTTTTTTTCTTCGGTCAAAATAAGGTGGCTCAATCACTTAGCAAGAATTGTGTTATCTCTATTTTCATATCGTGGGTGATGAGGAGAGAGGAGTACTAGGACGATTTTAGTCATCTAATATGTCTCTAGTTATGTGACATGACGTCACCTGTTACCTCGAAAGGCCATGTTGGATGTCATTGTAGATAATTAACGGCTATTTAACAATGATATTGTCCAAGCTGGCATTTTCCATCCGCAATTTAACAAAGACCTTACATTGACCCACATTTGAAAAATTGAGGTACTTTTGAACAAAAAAAAAAAAAAATTACGTACTCAATTGTAAAAGCAATAAAAGTTCATATGCTACACTATTATTTGTCTGCCCTAAATTTTCAAAAGACTAAGTTTTAAGATGACACAATTATTCGTCTATTAATCTAGAGGATTGGAGATAGTCAAAATCGTATTTTTGATTATGAAACAGAAATGGCAATAAACAATTGATTTTCTCCATAACTGAATTAAAAATATTTCTTATTTTACTTTCAAAAACAGAAAGCATCGTTCGCACTCTAAAATTCTATAGAGTTTTAGAGAGAACCAATATTTAGAGAGAAACTTTCAAGAATGCTTGTATTGCTTGGATAGAATAATATGAAAGAAGGCATAATTATATATACACGCAAACCTCTTTTTATGACTATAGATTTACAATCCGATCTTATGGTTCAAATGAACGGGATCACATCCAAAGACGAGCTGCAAAAATTGTGCACCCAAATGCCTCTTAGCTTTGCCAAGTTGCCCTTTGCACTTCCATATATCTTTCACCAACTCATGGTGCAAAATAATAAAACTCAGTTTCTATCATGTCATATGACACAAACCCCTCATGCCAAATTCAAATTTATTTAATTTCTTGCTGTGTAAATGGATCCAATTGAAAAATGCCAATTGTAGTGGCGATACCCATAATGCGTGATATGATTCCTCCTAGAAGCAAGATCAATGCTAGTTTCAAAACTTTGGAATTAAACTTTAGATAATCACAAAATTAAAAAAGGGAAAAAAAACTTATGGTTGGTATCTACAGGTTTTGATTTTGTATTATCAAAATAATTGTAGCTTAGGAAGGAGACACCAGAGTTGGGAATTCTAATCTGCTTTGGAATTAGATTTGCCTGGTCATAATAGAAGTTATAAGTAATAAAATTAAGTTATCTCGAACTTGCAATTTATAAATAATATTAGGGTGTGTTTGTTTCGCGGAATACATTTTCAAGGAAAACATTTTCCTCATTTTCCGGCGTTTGAGTCGCTTAGGAAAATAAGTCAATGGAAAATGTTTTCCTAGCAAAGTTTAAATTCGGAAAATGATTTCTCCTTTGAAAGGACCGAAAAACGCTTTCCAAATCTACCAAAACTTAGATTTGATGCTTGGTTTACAAACAATTATTCTTATAAAAATATATATAAAAAAATTGAATTTGAATTTTTTATTTTTTAAAAAAATTAAATTTGGAAAACAATTTCAAAATAAAAATAAAAACTTCGAATTTGCTTCTTTTTCTTTTTCTTTTCTTCCTTTTTCTTTTTGCTTCTTCTTCACCCGTCACTGGCCACAAGGATGGCCAGTGAGCTCTGGTCTCACCAGATTGAGCGATCTCATAGCCTTCAACAACAAGGCTTGAGCTTGCTCGAGGTCGATGAGTAGGGGTGAGCATGGTCCGGGTTGGTCCGGGTCACCCCCTAACCTTAGGACCAACCCGTACAGTGTCGGTCCTCAATTTTTAGGACCGAGGACCGACCCTATTGAGCTTGGGACCGAGGACCGGACCAACCCAATGGGTTCGGTCCGGTTCCAGGGTCAACCCGAGACCGATCGATAATTTTTTTCATCTTAATTTTTATACTCCCTAAAAAAGCAGACCCACAAATTCAAATTACACATCCATCGACAATGCGACATTATGCAAATAAACTATAAATACCGATACATATTTAGCAAATTTAAGATGACACAATAATAGAAATTTCATACCTGCTAACCGCTCATTGAGATATGGGACAAGATGGAAAGTTCTTGTAATCATCTATCTTTAATATTCATAACACCATATGCAAAAGCGTTTTCCTGCATTTGATTATGTAGAGTCCATTCAACCAAAAAATGAATTTCACACCACTTGACTAGCATTTGATCATGTAGAGTCCACTCAATCAAAAAATGAGCTTCACACCACTTGACTAGCAAATCACCGTAGCAACCGGCAAGATCACTACTCTTACTCTTCAAAAACTTCTATCATTTGACACAAATTGAAAAGCAAAGTACATGTGAAATTCATTAGTAAAATACAATTAAACCATAAAAAGTTCAAAATACTTAATATAAATCATGAATATATAACTTAACATCTTGTTAATTCACTTGAACTTCTAAACACCCGAAAACAAAACAAACAACACATAATTAATACTCAACAAAAGTTTTAAATTGAAATTATTATTAAAGCTATTGATAGAACATATCTATATAATATAATAGACATTTTACTTAGGTTTGAATATATGAAATAATTATATATAATATACGGGGTTGGTCCGGGGTTGGACCGACCTAAAACTCTTAGGACCGAGGACCAACCCGCACATGTGTTGGTCCTAGAATTTCGGGACCAAGGACCGACCCAGTCCCCTTGGGAATCGGACTAGGACCGGCAGGGTTGGGCCGGTCCAGGGTCGGTCCAGGGTCAACCCTAGACCACTGCTCACCCCTATCGATGAGTCTCAAGCCTCGCTAAATCAAGTGAGCTCGTGGCCTCCAGCGATGAGGCTTAAACCTCTCTAGATTGGGTGAGCTCACAGCCTCTAGCACCCAACTGGCAAGCTCACTGCCTCTAGCAACAACTAGAGCTCACCCCTTGTAAGCCGAGGAAGCAGAAGGGATGGCATAAGGAAGCTGAGGAGTGAAGGACAAGAAGAAGGAAAAAGAAAAAAAGGAAATAAAATAAAAAAATAGAAAATAAAAGTAAATAAAAAAACAACAATATTAAAAATTTGAAGTTTTTTAAATTAAAAATTCATTTTTTTCCTGTGATGAAGTGTGAAATTATTTTTTAATGGGATCCAAACGGTGAAAAACATTTTCAATTATACATCGCCAAACCAAGGAAAACAAACCATATTCTTAGAAAATGCTTTATCGGAAAGCGTTTTCCTTTATCATTGAGTTTTCCGTGAAACAAACGCACCCTTAGATATGGCCCCTATTATTGTGATTGTTGTTATTTTCGTCGTCGTCATCATCTTTTTTGAGTACATTATTTCTATTTTTTATTATTAAGATAGGAACCATTTGAATACATTTTGATGATACATCATTGAACTTATTTTTAGTTTACTTAAAAGTTTCTTAATTAAAAGCAACACAAGTAATATATATCTACTAAACATCATTATGATTACACAACGTTTATCATGTCCGGCTGCTAGATGAATTCGTATATCTTGATAATTCCATAAACCTATTGATTGCAAAATGAGATACAGATTAATTCAAATGGAATTTAGGGACAACTTTTATTTTAAGTGATTTTGAAGATAACCTTGAGGAGTGTTGATTAATTCCATTATAAGGAAGAAAAAAAATGCACGTTGTTAAATAGAAGAGATAGTGATTTTTTTTTTTTTTGTGCGTCAATAATTCTTATTTTCGAATTTGCTGTCAAAAATTTGCTAGGCCAAATTTTTCCTTTTGGTGACCATTTTGGATTTCTAGGACTGGAGAAGCTACTAAATGAGAACCGGCGCAAAGATTTAAGGGCAATACGGTCATTTTGTTATCCTCAAACAGTGTAAAATAGCCAGGGTTTCGCTCTCTTCTCCAACCCGACAGACCTCCGCCGTCCTGCTTCCTCCGCCGCCGCCGTCGCGATCTCAGGTGCGACGCCGCTACCCTTCGAGCCCTCGTCCTTGTGCCATTCGCATGTTTTGGTCGGTTTCTGATGAATTCATTCGATCCGGGTCTTGCTTTTCCGCGGCTGAGTTTGAGTAAATTGGGGCTTGGATTAGGTTGGCAGATGTGGTTTCATGATCTTGTCGCCGAATGCTTCGTGCACTGTTCTCGTTAGTAATGATTAAGCGCTGCTGCTGCTGTTTTACATCTTTGTTCATGGAAATTGCTTGAGCGTTTGCATAATTTGTACAGCTTGAAGTGGTGGATTCAAGCCTTGATTCTTTTGAGGTATTCTGGCGGGTTTAGGAAAAACGAAATCGTGTCCCGCGTTTGTTGTCGTGCTATAATCGTGTTTGGGGTGGTTTTGTGCGTACCCAGATGATTACGGGGCAGCTTTGTTGCCCGTGTGTGGTCGCCCGGTGTCGTGTGACTAGACCGAAATGACCCGTGACATAGAGCTGCTTAGTTTTCCTGTTTCTTTTTCCTTTTTGTGAGGTTGTCTTGAGAATGCCTGCCCCCGTTTATGGTAGTGATGGCTTAGTTATGAGTTGTAATAATTCTAGATCATAACTATGAGTAAATTTATGATTTATAAAGGCGATGTTATTTCCATCCCTTGTATGATTAAATCCACCCAATCTTCACCAAAAAGACACAATTACACTCTACATTTAATTGCGATTTAAATCGGTGGTCCCAAATTTATTTACTTTCCTTATTTATCCATTACTTAAGAAGTTCATATGTTTAGTTTTGTATATGGCAGATTTTCTATATTTCACAAAATGTCTCTTTTCCTTACTTTGAGTAAGATAAATTTACTTGGAGTATTAACCGTGCCTTAGAGATTAACTTGTAGAGTGTATATTAATGCCCTTGTTTTCTGGTTTTTCACTTTTAATTCTTCCAATGGGATTCAACCATTCTCTACATGTTAGGTCTGTCTTCCAACAATTTGGTCCTCACAGTGGGTATCTACTGTTCATAGCCTTCACTTTAGTAAAAGTTAATTTTTTGCAACATACGGACTATATGCTAGGCTATTATAAGCCAGTACTTCATACTCTCTTTCTGGGTTCTTGTGTGTGGGTAGCTGCTATTGTTGGTGCATTTTTCTTTGCATCGACATAGATACACGTTGACTTACTTTGGTTAGCTGCACACCTGAATTATTATCCTTCTCCCCCACCCTGTTCTTTGCTTAACTTTTTCTTCCTATTTATATCAGTTTGTCAATTAAGAGGATTTGAAACTGTGCAAAGAACAGACCTGCAAACATGAAGAAAATGATAGCCCTTGGTTTCGAGGGGTCAGCCAACAAGATTGGCATTGGGGTGGTCACTCTTGACGGAGATATTTTGTCTAATCCACGTCATACCTACATCACTCCTCCTGGACAAGGCTTTCTTCCACGAGAAACTGCTCAGCACCATTTCCAGCATGTACTTCCTTTGGTCAAAGAAGCTCTGAAAACCGCCCAAGTGACTCCTGATGACATTGACTGTCTTTGTTATACAAAGGGTCCGGGCATGGGAGCCCCTCTGCAAGTTTCTGCTATTGTCATTAGGATCCTTTCACAGCTGTGGAAGAAACCAATTGTTGCAGTTAATCATTGTGTGGCACATATTGAAATGGGCAGGACTGTGACTGGTGCTGATGATCCAGTTGTGTTGTATGTAAGTGGTGGAAATACACAGGTCATTGCTTACAGTGAGGGAAGGTATCGAATTTTTGGAGAGACTATTGATATTGCTGTTGGAAACTGCTTGGACAGATTTGCTAGAGTCTTGACACTGTCCAACGATCCTAGCCCTGGATACAACATTGAGCAGGTATGTCACCAGCAGTGCACATGAAGGTCTCTGGTTTGTGCATTCAACTTTAAGTTGGACTTGTGGCCTGTTGCTGACCTTCAGTTATTTCATTGATGTTAGAATTTAGTCAATTGTTGTGTCATGTATTTGGGACTTTGGTTTTCACTATGCATATGATAACCTCTTAGAAATGCTATAATGGCACTTATAATAGACTTTGGCCTTGCACCTCATGCTAGTATTATACAGATGAATTTATGGCCTGGAATGCTGTGTGTCCAACTGTCCAGTACCAACATTTCGCAGAGAGAATACTTTGCTGGAGTGTGGACTTTAGGAAAGACAACAAGAAACGAGTGTCACTGAGAAGCAGTTAGCATGGCCTTAATGGAGGATAACATGAGAAAAGTTCATTTTAGTCATTTGAACACATGAAAAGATAACAACGTACAAGCTCTAGTGAGAAGGCATTGATATTAAGTTGGGAATGTTGGTAAAAAGTTTTTGGAAATATCTTACAAAATGTGGATGGAAGCTTTGACAAAGATCTTGAGTATCTGGATCTCATTGAAAACTTGTTGAATGGAATATGACAGCATTAACTGATCCTTATAGAGGGCTGCAACTGGTAGAGAAAGGGTCTCGTCACTGCGATTATTTGTAAACATTATATATGTTCATAATTTTGTATGCATCATTCCCATTATCGAGTTAGGATCCTGCTCTATTTGCCTAATATTGTGGATTCATTGATTATCTTGTTTTGCCTTCTCTAAAATGGGCGTAGTTTACCGTTGTTTTTCTTGTGTTGTTGCTTTCTCACTAAACCCTTTCATATCATGAGAATGGAAGTACTTTCTTCTTCCTGTCAACTGATATGCCTCTTATCTCTACTAGCTTGCCAAGAAGGGAGAACAATTCATTGATCTTCCTTATGTTGTCAAAGGGATGGATGTATCTTTCAGTGGAATCTTGAGCTTTATCGAAGCTACTGCTGAAGAAAAGCTTAAAAATAATGAGTGCACCCCTGCAGATTTGTGCTACTCTCTACAGGTAAATTGGACTTGCATAAAAACTAGCAGTTATTACTAGCTTTAACTGCATCTCTGGAGTCACCTTTGTTCCGACAAAATATTTGAGCTGAGATTAAAGTTTTTCTTGATGCTTTATGCTGAAGGAAACACTTTTTGCAATGCTCGTGGAAATCACGGAGCGGGCAATGGCACATTGCGACAAGAAAGATGTTTTGATTGTCGGCGGCGTGGGTTGCAATGAGCGGTTGCAAGAGATGATGAGAGTTATGTGCTCGGAGCGAGGCGGCAAATTGTATGCAACTGACGATAGGTACTGCGTTGACAATGGTGCTATGATTGCATACACCGGACTCCTCGCATATGCTCATGGGACATCGACTCCATTAGAGGAGTCGACTTTCACCCAAAGGTTCCGCACGGATGAGGTGCACGCGATCTGGAGGGAGAAAGAGGAATTGAAGAAAGCGAATGGTACTGCAGGCTAGATGAGATGCCTGGATTAGTTTACGCAGCCGTATATAGCAGAAGAGACTGAAGGTATATAGCAGAAGAGACTGAAACTAGGATTCCTATTTAATGCAGCAGCCTTTAATTACAGAAAGAAATGCTGTTTATTAATGCAGGATGTTTACTTTAGCTTTTTGCACTTACGTGATAAACAAGTATTCATTTTGACTGGGAATTACTCCAAATTGTAGTTACTTCTTTTTTCCCTGAAAACATATCTAAGTACAACGTGCCTCATCGAGCCTGGAGGAGTCAAAAGCAATGTATAAAGCATTTGTCAAAAATCTAAAGTTCCGATGAAAAATTAATGATTTGAAAAATATTTTCTTAAATTGATAAATTGTATTGCTTAAAAAAATAATTAATAAAAAAAGTGTTTCATTTTTATTAATAATTTATGTATAAATATTTTCATAAGTAATAAAAAAATTCATTAGGCATTTTTTAAGAAATACAAACGATCACTTTTCAAAATATTTGTTTTTTGCGAAATAAATGCATTCTAGGAAGTAATACTAATGGCGCGTTTGGTAACATTTTGTTTAAAAATCGTTAGGAAAACGTAAAATAGAAAAAATTATTTATGTTAGGGGAATAATTTTTGAATAAAAAAACCCATTTGGTAAACTTGTTAGAAAATAAAAAATGAACAGTAATCATGTTTAGTAAATTTGTGTTTGCTTTTGTGTTTTTTTTTTTTTTTTTTTTGTTTCTTTCTTTTTTTTTTCTTCTTTTAGCCGATCGTGACGCCTTAGCCATGGCCAACGAGGGCCGGTGGCCTCACCTTGGCCGGGCGAGCTCGAGCTAGCCAGGCGGTGGCCCGACGATGCCAAGCCTCATCGGTGGTTGGGCGAGCTAAAAATTGTTTCCGAAATAAAAATTTTTATTATTAAAAATTGTTTCCGAAATAAGAAACACGCGTTTTTCTTGTTTCTTATTTCTGCTCCAAATGTGTTCTTGGAAGCAAAAAAATAGATTTAGAACAAAAACGCAAATAAACACGTTTTTTTTTTTTTATTCCTTAAAACAAAAAAGTAAAAATTTTGTTTATAAACAGAAACAAAGAACATTAATAAACAGGCCCTAAAATCTCACGTTCAAAACCTTTGGCAGCCCACCTTGAAGATACTAGCAAACCATGTGAAAAATATCACAACACAAAAATTAATTTCATTATTATTTCAACTCATCTCTCTTGTCATGTCATTCCACCTTTCTTTTTCGTTCTTTGTTTTTTTCTTTACTTTTTCTAGTTTTCGTGTCATCTTCTTTATTGCGGCGGTCGTACTCGCTGATGCCATAGTCACATCGCAACTTCTATCAAAATCGGCATATGAAACGGTCTTCGTCCTATTTGATCCTCTCGTTCATGACAGTGAAAACGGGCTGATCAGCGGCAGCAACCCTTATGGGCCCTGTTGGAGGAGAGTGGCACTTTTGAAAAAAATATTCAATTTGAGCTATAATCAATGCTTATTTTGAGTGAAGTCGTGATATCATAGTGCGAGTAAGGATAGAGCTATTATTATTTAATGAAAGGGTACAGTTGAACATATCTTGCAAATGAATTAGGACTTCCTAAAATTGAGGAGAGACTTTGGTTTTTGACCTATATAAAGAGATGCCAAATCACTTTGGACTGAATTCTCAGCGCCACGGGGCCATTGAGTGCATTATTTATTGTACTTGGAAGAATATTCCTTCAAATCTTTTAAAATTATCTCATTGACTTTCAAGTACCAATTCTCATTTATATATTAAAAATATAGTAACATCATACCACCATGTGCCAACATATGATGCTCTTGGGAATTCTGTTCAATAGCACGATGTGTGGTGTGATTTCAATATGTAAACTTTTTTATTTATAATATGTTTGATGCAGATTTTTTTTTTTTATTTATTAAATTATGATGATATCATATCTTCTTCTTTTTTCATGTACTTTCAAGGAAAGAGACAATACCTACTCGAAGGTATCTTGCACTTTAAAACCCCAATATAACATAATACCCACAGAACGTGCAGGCACATGGAATCATTCTCACAACTTTCGGTAAGTTAAAGACGCACTGGCACAAAAAATATATGAATTTCTATTTCTTCACAGTCGGGTATCTAAAATTTAATTTGTCCAATTAGAAACCTCAATTTTTCAAATTTGGCTCAATATGGCCGTCCTTAAATAATTTACCATATCATGTAATTTTGCTGACGTGGCTTACTTAGCAAAATTAAGGCACAATTGATAACGTGTCTCACTTTTTTTCTTTGGTCAAAATAAGGTGGCTCGCTCACTTAGCAAAAATTGTGTTATCTCTATTTACATACCGTGGGTGATGAGGAGAGAGAGTACTTGGACAATTTTAGTCATCTAATACGTCTCTAGTGACATGACGTCACCCGTTACCTTTTTTTCTTTTTTCTTTTTTACCTCGAAAGGTCATGTTGGTTGCCATTGTAGATAATTAATGGCTATTTAACAGCGATATTGTCCAAGCTGGCATTTTCCATCCGCAATTTAACAAAGACCTTACATTGACCCACATTCGAAAAATTGAGGTACTTTTTGAACCCAAAAAAAATTACGTACTTAATTGCAAAAGCAATAAAAGTTCATATACTCGCGGTCTTATACCCCTTCAGTTGATCAAGGATCTGCGTTACTTCTAGTCTGGCGATGGATGTCCTAATGACTTTGGCTTTTTCTGATATACAGTATGGAAACTATGAACTATCATAAAATAATCCTTTCACATATTACACATACATAACAATGGAGCTGCTTCAGCTCCATATCAAGAACAAAAACTAGACCTTATTACTTTTTCATTCCAAGGTCTCTTACGTAGACATTATTATATATTCAACGTGGTTGCTCCACAACTGAACACGAAAATGACTTCGATCATCGCCTGCTTCCTTATCCAGTAGTATAGAGTGCTTCCTCTCATTTCCTACATATAGTACAAAACATATGACTTAACATTGATCGAAGTGTTTTGTGCAATGATGACAGTCATGTCATGTTCCAATGCAACGATGGCCTCATGCCAGCTTGCCTAGTAGTAAATCTATGTATTCTCACGAAGTTTTAGGGTAAGTTTCAGTGAGTGATCCTGCTAAACAAAGGACTCGAGCATGGTATTGGCTTGTTTGCTTCTATTTTCAAGCTACAATACTTGGCTATCGACCAGTTGCAACGATTGCAACTACCTAGTTGCAATCAAATAAGTGGCTATTATCTATTATTATACTCACCACAGGTACATTTATCACACGTCACACCTTATCTTCTTCATTGCCAGACAAATCAATATTGCCGTTGCCCCCTACCCATCATGCCATTTAGACAGATAAAGTCTCACTATCAAAGGAAAAAAAGGAGAAGCGTACCAAGGAAGCTTGAATGTATCCTTCCACCAGCCCTGCCTGGAACAGTTTGCAACTATCTTGTCCAAACGGACGATAATTTCAGAAAAAGTTGGCCTCACTACAGACTCTGGATCCCAGCATTCTTCTATCAACCTACACAGTTCCAACATGCCCATGCAATAGCATGTTTGAGAGTTAGCGACCATCAAGAAATCATCCATGCTCTAGAGAAAAAATACAGTCATGACTATCAGTCATCGCTGATTGATCACCATTCTTAACAACTAAAAGCAGTGGTGTCATGGCCACAGCCCTTTCACCAAATCAAGAGTAAGCAAGGTGGAGGAAAGAGAAAGCTGGTAGTTTCGACTTAGTGTAAATAAGTCAGCCTCAATTTGTAATGTACTTACTCTTTCAAATCAGGAGGGTAGTTTTTAGCTTTGATCTTGAAAGGCGGTCGTTTTCCTTCTAAACATATCATTTTGGCTGCCTCTTCTGGGGAACCCGGATAGAAAGGCTGAGCTCCTTCAATCATCTATGCCAATGTGAAAGCACGTGGTTAACATTTCAGTGGCGGTGACCGATATTAATCATCATATAAATCTGAGGCATGTGTCAAGCACCATATGAATGCATAATTAACTCACTAAATCAAACAAATATCATGCTTTGGTAACAGAGCCAAAAACAAATTTGTCTGGCAAAGCAACAGCTTCTGGGAAGAAATATAACTGCGTTTATGGACATGTTAAACTGCATTGAACACATTGAACGCATGGATGTGTTCAATTTTATCATGGTAAAAGTCTAGTGTATATCATTTACCTCATAAAGAATGAGACCGAAGGAAAATGCATCCACACTTCTATCAAATATTTCATCCTTATAAACCTCAGGTGCCACATATAAACCTGCATAGGACAGATACCATGAGTAAAGCTTGATGAAATCGCATTGGAATCATGAATCTGATCACTTAGAAATGGATGATGCCAATTCTATTGAACGGAAAAACTATAAACTGGATGAGTAGAATGATAATATCATCACGAGAGGACTAAATTTCTGCATTCACAAAAGACTGGCCTGCATTTTGGGGAAAGATGTTGAAAACTGATAATTTCTAGGAGGAGTTTATCCATCTAGGATCCTATAATGGAAAGTTTTGTTGCTTGATTAGTAACAACGCCTTTTTTACAATCCAGAACTCACATAGATGTAAAATGATTTAGTGCTCAAGGAGTCCAACCAAAGATATCAGTATTTGGACTAAATTTTTTACTATACATCCAAAAGTTCATTTACAACCAGAATTACATTGCCACAAGGATGCTAGTTTTTTAAGCAGAAAATTTAGTAGTAGCAACATCAATTAAACAGTAATTTTTTTTCCTGTATCATTTAAGCCTGAATTGGTACTTTTCCATTGTCATTATATGTCTGAGCACACTGATTAAGGAACTAATTAGATAAAATAAAAAATTCTAAACTTACGCGACAATTCAGCTTGAGTCCCAGGCTGTGCAAGTTTTGCTTTATCTGGGGATACTCTTGCAAAACTTATCAAACCAAATCCAGAGATCTTTAACTGACCCCCACTATCCAGCAAGATATTTCTGGCACCTTATCAATATTTCAGATATTAAAGCAAAGCAGATCCAAAAAACAAAATTTATATCCATTTCGCAACAGTATAATAAATTATCTCGAGCATTTAGTTGTCTTACTTAGGCTTTAAGTCACAGTGGATGATGGGATCTGGTTTACATTCATGGAGATAATTCATACCCCTGAGATTATGGGATCAACAAAGAGAAGTTTATAAATTGTAATCAGATACACTGTACTACAATTAAAGAGAAAATTATAATACAACCAGAATCCTTAAATGCAGATATTATTAGCTTCAGTGAATGTACCTTGCAATATCAAGAGCAAACCGTAGAGCTTTAGGTGGAGAGAGACGCCCTTTCTTCTGAAGATAGCTTCCAAGATCACCCTGAAACACCAATACCAATATGCATAATAACCATTAGGCAAGAAAGTGAACAGACTTAACCAAAATAGCTTTCTTGTACTCTTCAAAAAATTGGAGGGAATTTGTGGAAAACCATAGATTCGGCAACGAAAAGTTTCACTATAATAAGAAAGTTCCAAAAAGAATAGATTTTACTGATACTAATAAAGAGGCTCCAATTTAAAGGCACTGAGTTTTAAAGTGTCAAAATATATGAAGAAAATTAAGGATTAAAAGGAATCTATGCCTGGGAACAACCTTTTACTGCATAGGAGGACATCCATTCTATAAGCGACACAATAGCCTCACATTCTCATTGTATAAAAGGGTATTAGTCATAATGGACATTAACCCTTGGAATGATTAGTTTTCCCACTTTAGTCGTGAGCATTAGGTTTGGCCCAAATTTTCAAAACTTCCGTTCTTTTTTTCCGTTCCAGTGTTTTAGATGAGGACCTCTCCAGCCGTACTGCTTTGAGCAGTCTCCTCAGTCAAGATAGCTTAAGCAAGAAACAAATTTTGGTTCTCTCTTTATATTCTTCATCTTGTCCCAGATTTAATGTCCTGGATTTAATAGTATGACATGATTGCTCACCCACTTTTGAACATGGATGCAAGCCGTTCCATTATGAACTTTGGCAGGAAAATTTATTTACTTTCACTGACGACACTCAAGTCCTAACATTTCCTCCCAATTACCTAAGAAGACAATGGAATAAGACACATAATTTACTTACAAAGAAGACACGCACGGCAGCACAAATGCGCCATACATATGAGCACAGTGGGGGGAGAGAGAGAGAGAGAGACTCACTTTTGGATGGTACTCCAAAACAATCATCATGGGCATGTTTTGAGTGACAGCTCCAACAAACTGAACCACATTCGGATGTCTCACCTTTTCTAGTAACTCTAACTCATGCTTGAAAGCATTGCTGCTCATAAGATAAATAAATAAAGTTCATTGAAGTCATTTCCAGTCACTATGGAACTAAATCACACAAATTCAAGAATTGCAATGTGTCTCTAGGCACAGAGAATGGTGCTGTAAATTGTGAAAGTGAATACACCTCTTGTGAACTATAGGGAATTTACTAACGCGCAACAGAGCAACAAATAGAGGAGATCCAGCAAAATATTCAAGATGTTCTCTATTCTAACACAAAGGATTTCCATGGCTCAGATTAACAATAGTGGCCTTGCTTTTTAAGACAACAAAGTGCATACTGAAGTTAAGAGCACAGATTAGTTTATTAAGTAATATAAATATATATATGACACACGTACTTCTTAATAGATGAACAATTTCAATAATACTAAAGCTTTATGATTTCAAAGCTAGGTAAAGACATAGTCCTCCTGCTTCTATTTAAGTTGTGCCAATTAACATGCAAGTAAATGATGCACCAACCGGATGCCCAAAAGACTGCAATGAACTGGGGAGAAAATAAAGCATCTGCATTACCCTTTTAGACTAAATAATCAGATGACCATAAGTGGAAACTAGATGAAAAATATGACAATGCGGCAATGTGGTGGAAAAGGCACACATACAGCGATAATGAAGTACTTGCTAGTACATAAGAGGACATCATAATAGTAAACCACATTCCAAATGAAGTGAATAAATGCATGTCATTCGCGTTATATGTTATAACCACAATACATTGTGTAATGAACAAAGAAATATTCTGAGAGTGCAGACAATGATATAGGAACTCACATGGTCTCTGCGTCTGAGTAACTGTCCTTATCCAGTATCTTGACAGCAACCTTCGTCCCATTCCATTTAGCTACTTGATATGTTCCCTGTTTAAAAGGAAAAATATATGAGTACTCGAATAACCAAAATTTCTACCAACAAATGTTCACTAAAGAGATGTCAAGCTAGATTAGCCATGTAAAAGGTAATACTCAAGTTTGCTAAGGGCCCACACGATACATGAGGCTCTTTTTCAATAATTTATTGTTGTGAGCACTCAGAATACAGAATACCATCTCGAATTTATTTTCAAGCTGTCCTAACCCAAGATCACTCAAAACATTCTTAATGATTATGCATTTATATTGTTTTCTGAGCAAGATTAGGACATATAGGTAAATGGACCTGAGCCTGCCAAAATAATAGTGGAGGAAAGCAATGTCATGCAATTAATTTAAAAAGCTTCCCAAACTAAGTAAAATACACAAACATAAGTCACAAAAGCATTATGATTTCTAAAGTTACCTAGGTTACATAACAAGGATAGCTCTAGTATCTGAAGTAAAACAGAGATGCAGAAAATATAATTTTTCACACAGAAAATTCTTATGTCAGAATCTATTTTGTCAGACAGAGAATACATAAAGTACAACTAAGCTGAGCACTAAGGAAAAAATTCTTACGTCGGAATGTATTTTCTCAGACAGAAAATATTAGCGTATAGAATGTATAAAACAAGAGTAACAAGGTCATTGATATGAGACCAGTTGGTAAGGTTAACTTTAGTGTTCCAAAAAGTTATATGTACAAAAAGGAAACTTATTTTCCATATTGCACATTGCTGTTCAAAGAGTTTATTTCAGTATATATGTTTTTAACATCTTTTGGACAAGAGAAGGTGTTCTGTTGAGTTAAAAGGACTTCATATAAGTTTCTTTAACTTCACCATTGTGCTATTAGCCTAGTGGACTGAATCCCTCTTTGAAGCCGGGAGGTGAGGGGTTTGATCCCTCACCTAACCCTTCACCTCCACATCTCGCCCCACAAAATGATTCTTGTGCAACGATGCTGCTTTGAGATAAACCAATGGCTTTTTTCCATTGTGCAAGCAAGATCCCACCTTAGGGAGAAGAGTTTTAATCTTCCCTCAGTATTCAGGTTGGACTTATCCAGGTACAGTGGTATGTACCCCGCTGCACCTCCGTGGGGACTTCACCACAGCAATCAGCAGAAGCAAGGACTGCGTGGGTTCTCCCCATGATCATCAAAACAAAAATTTGAGTTTCTTTGATTCAGGATTATTTATCTACGACGAAATATGATACAATTTTACATTTCTTCGACAAATAAAACTGATATTTTGAATATAGTCAAATGGGCATTGGTTTTTAAGAAATGGAGCTATTTAAAGGTCACCCATCAACTATGGTGAGGAAGAGAAACGTGCCTTTGAAACACCGTCGCCCTTCCGAACCTGAAGTTCTAAAGGATTGAGCTCATATTCTGGAACTTCCCGAGGGTTGGCAACAGTCATGGGTGTTCTTCTTGTTTTCTGGAAATACAGGACAAAGCCTTACGTTAGCATTTTTTTCTGTGGTAGAGACCTCAAGTGATCAGATAGGAAAATAGATTAAATCATACAGGGACTTTGGCTCCACGAGCTTTCAGAATGTTGTATACTTCCGGATTTCCATAGTATTTCGCATCGGCAGCTGCCTGTCGAGACAAAAAAAATCCTCGATTACAACCGAGCTGGAGGCAGATAAGTATAAATCACAACATAAAAGTCCGACCCCATTTAAGGCCATTACGATATGCAGTGTCCTCTTCACAATTAAGCAAGAAAGAGCAACTCCCAGTTAATGCTTCGTGTTGGCATTTATTCTTGTACTGTACTGACAAATCTGTGGGATAAAGACTTCCCAATGCATCAATTTCCTCGGCCGTATATTTTAGCGGAGTACAAATCTTTCCATTCACCTCAAATTTGGTTAGTGAACACGAAACATTGGACCATTGCTCTGGCCTCTCGTTTCCATTTTCAAGCCATAAAACTTACAACGGAGCAATTGGAAGAATAATGAGACCCAATTCTCGCTCGATTGACATGAACAGCCAATACAAAGCAACTAAAACGCTAAAAGAGGACAAAATTCATCACCCAAACGCACGTCGATGAGAGGAACAGCAGAGGATGAGAAAAGTTACCGTGCTGCCCCACCGGTCGCGGGCATCGATGTTGGCCTTCCTACTGAGCAGCAGCTTGACGACCTCGACGTGGCCCTCGCAGGCGGCGATGTGCAGCCCGGTCCGGCCGTCCAGATCGATGCTGTTCACGTCGATCCCTTCGTTCAGCAGGTCCTCCACCCCCTTCACGTCCCCGCGGCACGCCATGAAGAGGAGCTGCATCGTGGAGTCCAGGTTCTCGGGCACCGTGAGCTCGTCGTCCGGGTCGGGGCTCCGCCGGATCGGGTCCAGCGACGACTGCCGCCCGAAGCTGAACCGCATGTTGTTCCGCCGCGGGTCCAGCGACGACTGCCGCGTGAACTGCCGGCTGAAGCTCCGCCTCACCGACCCCGTCGAGAACTGCCGCGATATCCCCGCTTCAGCTGCGCAGCCAAATCCATTTTTCTTTTTCCTTTTTTTTTCCCTTTCCTTTCCGACCTCCTTCCTTCACATCAAACTCTACTCCCTCAATTCCAACACCAGCAAATAAAATAAAATAAAAAATCCCCTCGAATCGATTCAAGGACAGCAATGACCGGAGAGAATCGACCTAGCCGGAATGCACGGTTCGGGACCCGCGCGCGGCATACGCGGAACGCGACATGCACTCACATCACGCGCGGGAATCGACAATGGCGCTCGGGCCGCAGCAACCCGAATCGTCGGCGGCGGCGGCGGCGCAGAATCGAGAGCTAGGAGAAGGCTCTCGACATCGAGCGAAGAGGAAGAGGAGGAGGGAGACGTATCAAGCCATTGCCAATTCGCATGCAAAGAATAGAGAGAGAGAGAGAGGGGGACGAGGATGGTGGTGGGATCGGAGCGAGAAGCGTGGACAGAAGAGAGAGAAAGAAGAGAGAGAAAGGATGGTCTCCACAGAGATGCGCGAGAGAGACGGAGGGGAGGAAGAAGAAGACAGGGAAGCGAGAGCAGAATGGGCGTTGATTTATATATAAAAAGGAAAAAGGAGGGGCGAGAGAAAACGCGGCAATTTTTGGTTATGGAAATGAAATGTACGGGCTGGCTTTTTTTCTCTCTTTTTTTAATCTCTCTCCTCCTTCTTCTCCTTCTTCTTTTTTTTTTTTTTTGTAGTTTTTTTTTTTTTTTTATATTTGTCTTTTTGAACGCGTGTTGCGATGCGCCGGATTCCTCTTTGTTCTAAATATACCGCATCTTTTCGTGACATGATGTGACGTGCCACCACTATTTTAAAAATGCAATTCCGGAGGACGCCGATCCCTAGTGCTAGTAGCAGCACGTGAAAATCCCAAACTAATAAATTCGTTACGAATTAGTATTGTTATCATTCAAAATTCAAAATTAATATATCTATAATAATATACGGATTTTACTCTGTATTTATTATAAGTACACTAGTTTATGATATTTTATATTAATTCAATTTAATGATAATTAACGGAAAGTAAATTTGTCATAAATATGTTAATTTGGGATTTTTCGCTTGATTGGCTATATTGAGGTGCTTGATTATTACAATTGATTATATGGAAGATTCTCAAATAGTTACTTAGAGTAAGAATGATAACCATTTTATATTTAAGATCAATTTCTAATGAAAATTAGATTTTTCTATTTTGCATGAGTTTATAAGAAAAGATATGCATTTAACAATAATACAAAATTTCTCCCTTCGAAGCAGATAACGGTAGGCGGCCAATGGAGGGGCTGGTTGACTAGTAACATGAGGGAGTGATGATAAAAGTTTTTATTTTTTCTTTTTTTGTTACAAAAATAAAAATGTTGACAATTTTTATTTCTCCTTTTTATTCCAAATCTATTTCTAAACTAAAAATTTGTTCTAAAAAAATTAATTTGCATTATTAAATGAATTTATATTCAAAATATGTTTTTGAGAACAAAAAAAATTAGAAAAATAGAGAAATGGAATGGTTATTATTTGCACCCTTAGTTTCTTTAAGGGCATCATTTGATCACCTTGATAAACCTATCATAAAGAAATAAATCGTATGGTCTTGCTTGATTTGCTTTCAAAGCATGATTTTTCTCCCCTTATGAGGAAGGTTTCATGAGGCAACAAATTGATAGGAAGGATGGTCACATGGTACTTCGTACAAGGCCTGTGGTCCTCGACATTAATCAATGCTACTCAACACTCAGTACTTGATTTAGTGAAAGCAACATGAGGCGGCCCAAACTTTAATTTAAATCGTCACTTGGCTTATCCGGAATTATTTCAGTGGGATGATATAATATGTAGTCGTCATTTGAAATTCCATACGCAAACACGAATCACCAATTCCTCAATTATTAGGGGTTGGCAGTTTCAGATTATGTTCAAGTTCTACATGAAGTTTAGAGTCTACCTGTCAAAATAAGTTTCTCAATTTTTTAACCTAAAACTTACATTACATACTTAAGAATGTGGAACCTACTCAATCATAGGTTCAAAAATTGATTCTATAGTCTACTCAAGTTATACTTATATTTTTAATTGAACGAGTGATCACAATTTGTTACACTTTACTGATCACAATTCGAATTATATTAACAAAATAAATATTTTAGTTATGGATAACTAATATTTTCTTATTACGAACTACCAGAAAGAAGAAAGACACTAAAATTTGTCCTAAGTTTCAAATTTCCAGTTTTATTTAAAATTTATTTATCAAAATAGGTTTCGAATTTTTAAAACCTAAAGTTTACCATGCACGTGCTAAAATTTGGAATCATGATTATCACTCTTATTGATTATGACCTAATAATTCGAGTTTGCCGAAAGGGCCCCAGAGAAATGTACGGGGTCGGCTTGCGTGAGGGTTTCGTTTGCTTGCAATTTGGGTCGAACACGTTGATGATTGCACGTTGACTCCGAAGCCATGCATCATCGTCACGAGTTGTGAAATTCAAGGGGCGCGTCGCTCGAGTATATTCAGGCACGCTGTTCCAAGGATCCGCAGAAAACAAACCACTTTTTTCTTTTGTAACATACATCTAAATAATCATATTATTATTATTATCTCATCCTACCCGTTTCATAATTTATGCTCTTACAACGGTGCATTAAAATTTACTAGAATACTGAAGAAATTCAGCATAATTGGACAAAATTTATTAACTGTCTATTAAGTTATTCACGTCGCGTGCGCATGTACTTTTTGTTGTAAAAAAATTACAAATTCGATATAAATACATATTTTTTCATATGAAGACTCGCAATATAAGTTACCAATCTTAATAAATCCTTATATTTGGGAGAGAAAAAATGTTAGTTTTTCATATAGTCAAGCCTTTTTTTTTTTTTTTTTAGTGGAAATTTATTATCAACTTTGAGAAATTTACTCATTTGGGATAAGTTGAAAATCACCTTTTTCTAAAACAAGCTCACTAACCAGATAACAAAGACACCACTCATTAAACGGTAAATACTTATTTTCACGGTATGTAAATTTTTCAGCGACCGCAAAAAATTACTTCCTTCCATCGTTTGCAAACATCTCCATTGAAAAGTTATCGACCATGTGAAAAGAGTTATAAAGTAGATCAAAATTTAGTTCATCAGGATATATGACGATGTCGCCAAAAATCTTCTTCATGGAAAAGTAAAGTGTAAAATAAATTAATGAAAATATCTACTCTAATGGAGGAGGACGCATTCTTGAATGAATATAACAACCAACCGTAATGATTACGATAAAAGAAAACCCGCTACTTCCAAACATTTCCCTCTTATTTTCGTGGAAAAATTGCGAATTCTTATTGACTTAAGTATCGAAAGGCTCAACAAACCGAAAAAATAAATAAATAAATAATTGAAAGGCTCTTGATGATCTTCTATTTTCGTTGTGAAATCGCGAACTTTTATTGACTTTGTGAATTTTTATTGACTTAAGCATCGAAAGGCTTTTGATGAGGAAGTGGAATCCTCTCGAACCAAACGATAATTGTCAAAAAAATAGCTCAGCATGCCTTAGAACACATGCACCAAAGACGTAGCCATCGTTGAGTCACGATTCAAGAGGCTAATCATAGGTGGATTTACTCTATAGCTGGAGCGTGGGGATTGGCCACGTTGACCTTGACTTTACTTGCTGACAAAACCAAAGTCCCTGTACATGTACATGACAAAGAAGTTTTGTCCATATTTATTTGGAAGTGAATTTTGATGTTGTCGAATCTCCCTTGTCCTAATATTTGACGATTGAGAAGAGATGATCGAGAGTTGAGAATAGATATTTGCTTACTTCTTGGCTGGTATTTCATCTATGAGTTCCACACTTCAAGGTTTTATAGATATATATCTTTGGAAGTTGGAGTCTAGTCATTGTCGGCACTATAACAATTGAGTCTGTAATTTTTTTCGAAATTTATTGATCTATTTGAGTGGATTTGATTATCGCCAAATGATAAAATAAGATGTATAACGAAACAAAGCCAAACGATACACGTGCCTTACAATACCTTAGTTCTCTAATCAATTTGTGACAAAGCCAATTGGAGTTAGGATTTCAATTGAAGCTATTAGTCCCATTTCGTCAATTTAAGGTGAGAAAAAAAAAAGCCAACAATGTCATTTTTACACTCTTTTGTTGATTGGAGTATTCCATCAAGTTATGTTGTTGGATTTGTCGGCAAGAGAAATTGTCCACAGTATTCATGTAAGTGATTTTTAGAACTTATTGTAGTTATATAGTTGAAAAAACATATTTATGACATTTAAGTAAAGATCATACGAAAATTATGATATTTATATTGTCTTTTTTCCGTACTAATGTGTCGGTCACACATAATAATCAAGAAGAACCACTTGCGCCAGACTCCTTTAACTTATGGAATGGGCAACTAGAGTGAGGTGGGCTTTCTTTCTTTTTTAGTTTCATCTTTTTGGATCGTTCAATTTGAGTAAAGTTGAAGTAGTAGAATTCGATATTAAAAAGAAAAAAAGTAATATTCGATATTCGAGCATTCAAGAAAGGGGCATTTGCACAATCAATGTGACAAGAGCCACATGATATGTCCATGTCGGTAAAGGCGTGATATTCTTTTTTTTTTTTTTTTTTTTTTAACCTTTTTTCTTTTTCGGGCTCTTCACGTGATCTTTGTCGTGTTGACCCCGAAAATCTCCATCTGGAAAATTACTGCACACCTTTGTTTCGGAATTAAGAATTCTATTTTTATTGCATTTTTTAAAATTTATTTACATGGATACCGACATCGAAATAGTATATTAATGCATCGAGTGCAATCAAATGTCGCTTTCGAATATGTTTGTCTCGGATCGGCAAATTCCAATTGACCGGGTCTTGGAGGTTGAGGAGTCGCATTCAAGCGTGTCACAGATAAGACCCGGCTGGAATTAAGCGATGTTCGCGCAGGCCACACGGTTTGTTGCACTGGACAGACGCCGATGGCTGTCACCGATCGACATTGTACGATGATGTGGATGTGACGGAGATGATGTACGTAGTGGTGAGCATGGTCCTCAAGATCGCTTTTGAAAAATTAAAGTCGTGAATTAGCCATCGATAGATCTTAAAATCAGACACCACCGAACTCCATGCATTCAATGTAACATTTTTCAGCAAGCTAAAGTAAAGCAAAAAAAGAACTTCCCTATTATTAAAAGCACAGTAAAAAGGTTTCGTTCGTATTGGCCGTGAGTTAGTGGGCATTGAATTTGAGATTCAAGATCGTGAGTGACATATACAAAGACGATTTATAAAAGGTAAGAGTGAGACAAGACGAGACGAGCACTTAGTAATGAGTGTTAAGCTTCATATTAGGAATTTTAGAGTTTTCATTTTCTTCTTTTTTTTTGGTAGATCAAGAATCGGACCAGTACCCACTGGTTCCAATAAATAGGAGTCAAGAACCGCCAAATTTTAGTCTAGTTCGGTCTGATTCTAGATGGTTTGAGGGGTTTCTGGTTCCTTTGCACACTCCTAGATGTACACAAATGCATAGCTGGGCAAGAGCATGCGATTTTTCGCTTGTTGATGTTGCTTGACATGGAGGGGTGACAAGCGACCATGTCGTGGAGGACGACACAATGGTGAAGAAGAAGGGACGAGGGCGACGGCCATCGCTACCCAATGGGGAGGCCGGATGAGCTATGAGGAAAAGATTGGTAGGAGTTCTGGCCGGAGCATTGGCGGTGGGATGCGGAGGTCGGCGGCGAGAAGTGGAGAGTCGTCGGGAGGGACGCGCTTGCGTACTCCGTGTTATAGGCATGGTTAAGGGTTTGTCGGAGAAGAAAATGGCGTTCCTATGGATGATGAGAATGGTGGCCGTCCGACGTGTTCCGACAGTTAGGGTGGTGCTCGTGACTAATGTTCATTTCATACTTGACGCGATGGATATCTGTTTGGCCTTTCGGTCTTTTGACACATGCTAAACTTTTGTATCTCTTTTTTCCTTTGTTATTGTTTTCTGAAATTTGCGAAATGCTTAATTGGTATGTCTATAAAAATGTAAGTTATGTGAATTGATTTGGGTTTGGGCTATCTAAACTGCACGTAAATTTGACCCGATCCACTTATTTGCCACAATTATTTTAGCTAAAACATTCAAATGAGGGTAGGGCGTTTTTTTGACGGATGGGTGAGATCCAAAGCGATCAATTTACATGCAATGCAAATTTAACAATCCATACCCGATCTAGATCCATTTTTAGTAATTTTTTCCTCAAATTATTATATTTGAAGAATGAGTAGTTCCATGGATCAACTCGTTAATTTAACGAGGGAGCTTTAGGATTTGGTTATGGACAGGGACGTGCACGTGCAGGCGAAGAAAAAACGTTTGAAAGGAAATAATTATTTGTAGAAATTGTAGCTAAGTCAACTGGTGCTAACCAAAAAAAAAAAAAAAAAAACTGGTGCTAACAATATAAAGGAAAGTCTTTCAACAAGAACCAAGAAAGATAATGAGCGAAACCTTATATTCAAATAAGAGGTGCTATAAACTCTCCAAGCCTCCAAGCCCACTCGAAGATGAAAAAGGGCTTTTCTGGCATAACTTGGCCCATGACAAACTCGGTCCAATCTATAATTAGCATTCCTTCTTATATGCGAAAGTATTTGGTGGTCACGTAATATCACGTCATAAAAGTTGGGGGAAATTATAAAAAAATTCATAAATTTATTATAATTGTGTTCATTAAGTCATGAAATTATTTTTTTGACCAATTTAATTTTAAATCTTTTGCGATTGTGTCAGTTTAGTTGACTCACCCAACATTAGTTGGTTGGCACTAACGTGGACCAAAGAACAATTTTTCAAATTATTTTATCAATTTTTTCTTTTCTTTTTCCCTCCTCCCTACTTCTTTTGGCTTCGGCGATTGGTCATAAGGGAGGGCTAGCTGGTAGCCAAACTAAGGAGGCCGGGCAAGCTCGTCCAACCACAAAGCAAGCTTGCCTAGCCATTGATTAGGTGAGTGGCTGAGCGAGCTCGCCCTTGCCAGATTCGGTAAGGGAGCCTTGCCATTGCTAGGTCTGGCAAGGCGAGCCCCAGTCGGATTTGGCAAGGGCTCACCTTGCCAGTGACTAGGTAAGCTCGTCCTTGCCCAGTGATCGCGAGGCAAACCCTCACCAGATCTAGCAAGGGTTCACCTCTCTAGTGGCTGGGCGACAACGGGAGGCGAGGTCTAGTAGGGCAAGCTCACCCTCACCCAACAATGGTGAGGCAAGCTCGCCCAATCGTCTCAATTCGACAATAAGCCAACCCTCCCCTTTGGCCAATTGCCAAAGCCAAAGGAAGAAGGAGGGAGGAGGAGGGAGGAGAAAGAAAGAAAGGAAAAAAAGATGAAAAGATAACAAAATTAATAAAATTAATTTGAAAAAATAAATGCATCGGTGACTACGTTAGTGTTCTTTGTCCGAATAGATTGAATTGACACAATTAAAAAATGTTTAAAATTTAATTGGCAAACAAAATAAGTTTAAAAATGAATTAACACAATTGTATTAAACTTAAGACTTTTTAGTAATTTTCCTTTAAAAGCTGACGTGGCATGCATGTTTTACTAAAAATCAATCATGACATGACACGTGTTGATGACAAGGACAAATATGAAAAACTCAAAAATCTACCTCTCTCATTCCATTTTTTTCCCTCCTTCATCCATAGACAACCGGAGTTGCCACGCCATGTCCAAGCCGACCACCGTGGCGTGTCCATGGCCGAGCGCTCCCTCCATCCTCGCAGCAGCTCAGAATCGCGCCACCCACAAGTAGGGGTGTCAGTTCCCGAACCGAAAACCGAACCGAACCGAACCGAAAAATTCGGTTTTTTCGGTTCGGTTTTCATTCGGTTCGGTTTTCATTAAAAACCGAAAATTTTCGGTTCGGTTCGGTTCGGTTTTTATCGGTTAACCGAACGAACCGAACCGAACCAACAAATAAAAATGGAGAAATAAAAGTGGAGAAATCCAAGTTTTTAAAAAAAAAACAAAAACCGAAAACCAAAGGCTAAAAACCGAAAAAAAACCGAAAAATGGAACCGAACCAACAATTTTCGGTTCGGTTCGTATTCTGTTCTGGTGAAAGATGCGATTTACAACGGTTCGGTTCGATTCGGTTTTTCAAAAAAACCGAACCGAACCGAACCGTTTACACCCCTACCCACAAGCACACGAAGCAATACCGCTGCTTTTTCAGAAGCACCAGTACTAACTTGTGACTTCAATGGCAAACTAAGTAGAATATTACTAAAAAGCAAAAGCTCGAAGGCAAGAGACGAAGGCATCACAATGGCAAGAGGGCAAAAGCACCACCGCTCAATCCACGGACCATATCTGGATCCGTATCCTCTCTATTGTCCCAGCCGATTGTTGCAGCAAAACGAGATGGAGGTAGCCTGGCAGCGAGAAGGATTCCTGCGCAGGGTCATATCGGGCTCCAGATCGAGATCACTGCCGAGAACCGTCCCAAGAACTCCATGTCCACTATAACCCGGCTTGCGAGGAGGAACAAGTGCGTGGAGTGGTGGCTACGATACCCTCCCCATCACCCTCATAGATGCTCTCAAAGTCGGAGGCAATGGAGAGGAAGAAGCTGTCGGCTTCTCAATCCATTTTGACCCATTTACAGTTTATTTATTGGACCCAATTAAACCTGTCTGTTAAATATCATCCCATCCGCTTATGACCCGGCCAATCAAATGCGAGTTAATGAATGAGTTTTGGACCCATTTTGCCACCTCTGAATGGGGGCATGCAAAAGAATGCACAAATATTCTCAGTGCCATCTGCAGCGAAACCGCATCACAGTGCACGTACATAACCAGCTTGGCTCGAGCAGTGAGCAGCTATACCAAAATCACATAATCAACGTTACCGTTGAAAAATTATAAGACAGCAATAGACAACAAACAAGAAACCCTTAATAAGCATATCGATGTTACTACTGGGAACAAAAGTAGCCGCATCCCATCCATTTCAAAAAAAGCAACAGGTGCGAAAGACCTGAAAGATAGCCATTATTCTACTTCCTACGCTTAAGAGGTCCAGTCTTGTACCCGGACTTGCACGGCTTGCCCCATGGCGTCAACGAACCCCTCCCATAGTTCCCGCCACTTTTGCTACGCCCTTCACCTCCTCCGTGAGGATGATCAACTGGATTCATAGCCACACCCCGAACAACCGGCCTTCGGCCCAGCCATCTGCTCTGTCCAGCTTTCCTGAGCTTCCGACTCCCATGGCTAGGGTTCGACACCTGACCAATCGTCGCTCGGCATCGAGTATCGATCAACTTCTCAGTTCCTGAAGGCAGTCTCACCATGACATATCTTGAAGTGGGTTCTTTCAAGATCTTAGCACAGGTTCCAGCAGCGCGAACTAGTTTCCCGCCTTGCCCTGGGTTCACTTCGATGTTGTGTATCATGGTTCCGATACGCATGGCAGCAAGCGGCATACAACTGCCGATTTGGGAATTGACGTCAAGATGAAACATTTGATCCATCATCTTCTCACGGAAGGAATGGACATTTGCATCAGCTGCATAAGTCAAGCCATAGCAAGAATAATGAGGAACAGATTATTAAGTCTAGAAAAGCCTAAGAGCATAAACATTTGGAAGCAGAACCTCTTTTTCATGCCTTTCCCATCAACGACATAAAACTCTTTGCAGTTACACTACAGATTCCTCAATGACTATATACATTGTTGAACATTAAGAGCAAATGTTACAGCATTAGATAAGAATAAAACAAGTTACAGGGTATTTTCACATAAACAAAAAGGACCATATAGCATATTAAATATACACAGGACGCTCCAATGGAAAGAATAAGAAACCAGAAGAGACTAAAAACTGAGAGAACCAAGATATGGGGGTGGGCATTTACACCTCCCAAACTCGCCTATACCTATGCACTAGCCCAGACCCAAGCTTATCCTTTCACTCCCTTGCCAGAAGGCTTAGACTCCAAGAGTTCAACATACCAGACATGTCTGTACCATTGTTTTTGAAGGATTCAAAGGCCCTCAAAATCTAAAGGTGACTAATCATGCAGAATATTCACCATTCAGACCAGAGTTTAAGAGTGTCTATTGATCTAGAACACCAAAATAACTATTAAGGACTTGCCAAATGCTCCACTCCATAGACAATGATCCTCCAAAGCTAAGATCATGCAAACAAGTCATCACATATGAGAAACACAACTTAGATGAACATAAAAAGTTTGTCAGTCAGCAAGATTCTAGCCCTCACACTGAAAAGGACATCATTACCAGATTTGACTGAACATTTTTCTCCTTATGTGCACGTTTGACCTGACAGTTCCGCAGATAAGTCTCCTAAGTGACCTTATTGAGGTTTTCTTCTGCAATTAGAAATTTCGAAAGTGAAAACGTGGAATTATTTAGCCGCTAATGACCTTTCAAGGAATTGGTATCACTAAACTTCCGAGAGAACCATGAGAGCACACAGTCCAACAAATGAAACTCCACAAACATAGTCCTTCACCGACATCATAAACAACATGATTAACTCCTATTGTACTTTCCTTCAGAAGATGGAGCCACGAGCATCAAACCACCATGCTACTCAACGGCCTGAACCTGAAGCCTCCAAATAAATCCCAACACTCACTGCAAACAATGTCTCCCATATGCTACAGTTAAACTCTTGACCATTAGCACAAGGTAGCATTAATAAAAATTGAAAGCCCTCTCGTTCTTTCCAAATACCCTTGCCCGCGACTATCAATCACCTGCCACCCTCTCTTCGTGCAACTTATAACCCTTAACCCAGCATAGCAACAAAGAACAACCAACCAACCAACCATAGTGGGAGTCGGAGTGGCGAATTCATCTGTTTCCTTTTCCACAAACGCCGGCAACTCGAAAAGGCAAACTCTTTAAGGCCTGTCTAAAAGCATCTGAAGCACTAACGGTAACGTAGTTCTATTTGCCTGGCTTTTAGGCCGAGCTACCACTCCCAAGCTTCTTTCGATTGTGAGCCGCATACAAAATTAAACCTTCAGCCACATGATCGACGAAAATACCCGACTTCCGATCAACAACTCGAAATCCCGACGAACCCAATTACATTCACGCCTCTCCCACCCTTCACCCGAAACGCTTCGAACCAAACTCAAGGGACAAAAACAGGACGCGCCAAACCAGAACACGCACAAATGACACATCAAATCCAATCAGCACTACTTCGAATCGAAGCTAAGGCTCCGAGAATCGAAAAAACTTCCCTCCATTTCCCCTCGCCGACGGCGACTCGTGCCGCCCCCAGCCCCCAAATCGAACCAAATGGAAAGCCCGAGAGACAAGCACTACCTGAGGAGAAATTGCGAGGGGTAGTCTGGCTACTGATGCGCCCGTTGACGAGCCTGTTGATGAGGAAGGTCGAGGAAGCTCTTCCCACCCTCGACGCCATCGTCGTCGTCTTCTTCGGATCGACTTCGATGCGGCCGCGATGCCACGACGGAGGTGCGGAGGCTGCGGCTGCGGCTGCGAAGGAGGGAGGGCCAGAGGCGAGGCAGCGAGCGGGCGGAGGCGAGGCGGCGAGCGGGCGGAGGAGGCGGCGGCGGCGGCTAGGGTTTTTGAATTTCCATGGTTCCTCTTTCAGTTTTAGGAAAAAGAGTAGCTAAAAAAAAAATTAAAAAATTAAAAAAAGGAATGCTGATGCGACTTGACGTGATAACTTGTGTGTTTAGATTTATTTTTATTCCAAATGGGACCATCGCTATGGAGATCTCCATACTATTATTTTTTTAATAGATTGAAAATCTCTTCGTAACGAAACTATTCGAAAAAATGTACCGATAGTTCTAAATATTGTGTGCGGAACGAAATTAACATTGAAACCTTTCAAATGATCCAATTAAATCCATAACATTTTTTTAAATAGTGCAATCGAGTTTTTTTGATAGAAAGTATCTAAAATTGCATGCATATCATTTCAATATTCCTATAAGGTATATTTTAGTTTTTCTTAAAATAAATTTTAAGATGTAAATATATTTTTCTTCATCAAAATGTTTAAGACTCAATCAAACCAATCGAAAGATTCATAACTCGCTTGCACTTATTGTTAGTGTTTAAAACCGCAGGGAATTGATCAAAAGGTTTATAATAGAATTGCATTACATATTTAGGATCGTGTTGTTTAACATTTCGAAAGTTCTTTAGAAAAATGCCAAAACCTTTAGCTTAGAGGAGTTTGGAAAATACAATTTGTGTTTGGTAAAAAAATCATTTATACAAACGGTTTTAGCTATAAATTTTATCTTTTTATTAAAAAGAAATCAAATCTAATCCAGCCAAATTTAGTAACGGTGGCGTGGTCTCATGACTTCATTCAAACAACTCTCGAGCAAGGGCCACTTGAGATCGTGTGACCATTAGGTGAGGATCACACGACATCAAATAGCCATCACCTAGGGGGCACATGACCTAGGCGATCATGGCCTAAGGTCTTGCAAGCTAAGCAATGCTCGCCTAAGTATGTCCCTAGGCAACAAGGCTTGGGGTTGTGCAACTCGCTTGGGTCAATGAGAGAGAGATGAACAACGACATTGAGGGCTAGAGCAAAAAAAACCTAAAGAATTGGCAAGGCTAGTTTGAAAGGAAAAAAAAATATTTAATCCTTGTTTCAATAGTCTTTTCACTTGAAAATCTCTTGAGGGTGGTTGTCAGATACCTCAAATTTTCCTACAAGAGCTAACAATGTACCGAATTAAATGTGCCCTAAAAATGAAGGGTTTGTGGTTTAAATTCTCTGCGAAATAGCCATGGCTCATCGGTAGGTCATGCCTACTTCGTGTAGGATCAAATTTATCATAAGGACTAAGGTGGAATCAACACCTGTATCAAAATCCAATAATCACGCATTTAAGGAAATACACCAACACTAGAAAAGTCCCATGTCCCGCCCGAATATGCTAAAAGCGCGAAATTAGTTCGACATTAAATAGTTCGGTATTCCGTCCGAATGGTTTGGTATTAAGCCACGTCAGCATCGACGGACACGATTTCCTTCGATGAAAATATATAAATAAAGAAAAGAAAAAACCGAAAAGAGAGAGATTTTCGACCGACTTCTACAGCCCGGCGGCGCTTCTTCCAGCAATTCCTTCGTCTCCTCCTCCAATGGCGGCCGTCTCGTTCCGGCCCGCGCCCATCCGCGGCGGCAGCTCTTTCCCGGCCGCCTCGAAGCTCGGCGGCGGCGGCGTCTTCCCGAAGCCCCTCGCCGTGCCGGCCGGCCCGTCGTCTCGCTGCTGGCGCGGGGGGCTGGCGGTGGCGGCGTCCGCGGGGAGCGTCGACAAACCAATCGCCGCCGATAACAACGGCCCATTGCCCGTCTCCAACGCTTCTCCCGTCGCTCGAACCAAGTACGTCTCGCCGGAGGGGCTCATTTTACGTAGTGTCTCGTGTGGTGATCGGTAGTTTGCTGACACGAGCTGGGTGGATGGTGCTTTTCGATGTGTGTGGTGGAATATCCGTACGGAATCTCTTGCTGGGATTCCTTTTTATTTTTTATTTTTTGGGCTGTAAGATGAAATGTACGTGCATGGAATGCAGCCTTTTTTTAGCCTTTTGAAGGCGATTCGGTGGTTTTCATGAGGCTATATAGAGATTCTGCTATAAGGCTCTGTTTTGCTGAAATAAATGTTTCCGTTGGTTCATTTTGATTGTGGGTTTTGTTGTTCTCAGTGGATTATGCTACACTTCCACGAGATGAGCTTGTCTGATTTGCGGTTGGCCCAAAAAAGGGCTGTCTGATGCACGGTTACTGCATATCCTTTTTTTTTTCGGGTGTAGAATGAGGGTAATGATGATTTCGATGGAGTTGAAAGGATTTTCGATGTTGGTCGTTTCATGTCTGTGGGAGGCTACTGTTGTTGACTAATTTAGAGTATTGTTATTAACTACCCGTGTTGGGATAATTCCAGGGTCAGGAGGCATACGATTTCTGTGTTTGTTGGTGATGAAAGTGGTATGATAAATCGGATTGCGGGAGTCTTTGCGAGGCGGGGATATAATATCGAGTCCCTTGCTGTTGGTCTGAACAAGGACCGGGCCCTCTTCACCATAGTCGTTTCAGGAACTGAAAGGGTCTTGCAGCAAGTTATGGAGCAGCTTCAGAAGCTTGTGAATGTGTTGAAGGTATATTAATAATTTCCATTGTGGAGACCAATTGATTCTTGTCCAACTGCGAATTACTTTTCCTAAATGTGAGGCTCATCTTAATTCTGCTTGACCTGTTTTTCTGGCGTGAGTATTTAAATGAGTGCCTTATGTATCCTATCAAGGGGAGTTTGTGGTCACAGGATATGATTTGTATGATCCTCTTTGCCTTTCTCTCAAGCAGAATCATCATACGTTCTCATGCGTCCATAAATCTTGGAGTGTGGATATGTCCATGCTGCTTCTTTTTTTGGTTCATTGTTTTTCATTCTTTATGCATTAGTGTGTGGAATATATGGGGGTTTTCAATTATGCTTTTGCTGTATGCTTCAAAATGACTTCACTCGATATTTCTCGACAAACACCAAAACGACCCTACTTCTGTCTATTGTTTTCCTCCTCCTAAATAGTTGTTAACTGACATAGTCACCATGTGCAGGTTGAAGATTTATCTAAGGAACCCCAGGTTGAGCGTGAATTAATGCTCATAAAAGTAGGTGCCGCACCTGAACATCGTGCTGAGGTAGTTGATCTTTTGTCGAGTGCCACTACAATATTGTTTACCTTTATTGACAACTCATTCTAAATTTACACTTCCTGCTTGCAATGTTCAGATTATGTATTTGGTGGACATCTTTAGAGCAAAGATTGTGGATATTTCAGAGCAATCCGTAACAATTGAGGTAATTTTATGTGACTTTCTAGCTCATGGTTTTACATGCTTAACTGTATATCCTGAAATTCAATCATTGATGGTTTAATTAAGTCTGGTAATTAGAGGTCTGAAATGACCTTACCCTCAACTCAAAGAACATACCAACAGTGAGAATTATAACGTTGGGCGGTATAAATACATGGCAAACTATAATTCTTCTTCTCAGTTCCTATAAGGTTAATAAACGAGATTGCCTCTTTTATGTGGGCAATTTTAATCAACACCAACACATCAGAAATCTGCACGATTCCGCGTTAGACCAGGAAAAGGTGCAGCATGATGGCAAGCTATTTTGGTTCTGATAGACATCGGCATTTCTTTCTTTTTATTCAGTTCTGCAGAAAAGATGTGTAAGAACTCTTGTTGCCATCTGATGATGATTGTTGTGGTATCAATCTTTATGAATTGATTAACAATTTATGTAATCACTAAGATGCATTAGGTTCACAATCCATGTTCTTCTGTTTTACAGGGTTAACATGATTTTTACATTTACTATTTAAGTTGGATTGTTTATAGTTATTAGCAATGAGTTCTCCATTTACAGGAATTAAGATGGCCTCGTACTTACAGTGATTTTGTGCAGACTAATGTAATTTGACTATTTACGTTATCAGCATGTTAATGGTGTTGACCTTGACAAGGCTGCTTTCATGGGCTGATGCATGTGACCAGGTAACTGGAGATCCAGGAAAGATGGTGGCGGTGCAAAGAAACTTAAGCAAGTTTGGCATCAGGGAAATTGCAAGAACTGGAAAGGTTGCCACATCAAGATGCCATGTCTAACATCTGTTTTATATTTTGTAAGTCAACAGAGATAGCTTGTATAACATGTGTTTTATATAGCAATTGGATTTTTTTGTTTTTTTAGATTGCTCTTAGAAGGGAAAAAATGGGCGCATCTGCTCCATTCTGGCGATTTTCAGCCGCTTCCTATCCAGATTTGGAAGGAACCCCTGTTGATTCTGTAATTGCGGGTGCTAGAGATAGAACAGTTTCTGGTGAAACTGCTGCATATGTTGGGGTATGTGCATCTCAAAATATTTCTCTCCTCCACATTGAAAGGCATGTTGTCTCTATATAATGTTCATTTTTCTGTTCTTTGTTTTTTTAATGGTTGTGTTTTTGTGCAATCTTTGTGCTTACCTATGATTGTTCTTATAAGATATTCTGGCCAAAGTTTTTATTCTAAGTCTTCTAGCTATGCTGGAGACCCTATTCTTGTGGAGCTTATATGAGAAACTTGTTGTCTGTAGTTTTATAGCATTGGTTTCTTGACTTGACTCATAAATTGAACAGCAGATGTTGATGTAAATTAACATTCTACTGCCACGTACTTAGACTTGCACAGAGGTGCTTTCAAGCTTTGATGCTAGTTTTGGTATGTTGCTATCGTAGAATACGTTCATCTTTTCTTCTTCTTTTGTCATTACTGACTTGAACTGTCTTGAATGAGTCAATTTCTTTGTAGTTAGCTCTGATGCATGTTTTGTAGTTTTCTTAGTAAAGAAAGGGTGGCTGCTTGATTGATGGTTAACCATAGATGGTGTTTTCTGCATATAATTTGTGCTTTTCTTTAGCTCTTAAGGTAAGATTTGTCTGGATTTGTTGGCAGTCGATGGAATGCCATACTGTTTGATGATGTTGCTTTTCTGGTTGTGGATATGTATTTTTTATTTTTTTATTTTTTTTTTTTTGACTTCCCTGAGTATGTTAAATGTTTTCACTGTTGTTTTCTAATGAAGGGAGATGTTTACCCAGTGGAGCCAACTGACGGTTTCAGTTTCAATCAAGTGCTTGATGCTCACTGGGGTGTTCTCAATGATGAAGATGTAAGAACTCTCTGAGTTTTATTTGCTGCTTATAACCAGAATTTTGTTTAAACATCTTGTTTAAAAATAAGACACCTGTTTAAACACGGCTTTTAGTAATGTTGTTGTCTCTTATCCTTGAAATGTAATAAATGTTGATATCATGTTAAGGGAGACATCCTTATTGGTGGGATTGTCTGAGTGCATTTTGCATAACTGGCCTATATTTGCTGTATCATTATATTAGAATATTTCTTATTTTAATTGTGATCTGTGTAGTGAAGGTGTGACGTTTGAAACCCCAACTTTCAAGGGTTTTAAATAGTATTAGCAATATTAACTATGTTATTAATACCTATATTTACCATTCAAGGGTGATTTTAGCTGGAGTATTGACTTAGGGAAAGCAATGAGGACCAAGAGTTTGAATCTTTTCCTTTTCTTTTTCTTCTTTGTTGGCAACCATACTGGTGATTAGGTCCATATTGGTCCTTAATATACTGACTGTAACAGTCTGCATGCTACTGCATCCTGTGGAAGTAGGTTTGGCCAATCTAGATTTTTGTCATAGAATGGTATGGTTGAAAGTAAAGTCACAAAAGTTGTCTCCCTTATAACACTTTGTATTATTTGGTTGATGTGGGGGAAAGAAATAATAGGATCCCTTAGAATTCTGGATATTTTCCAGCCTCATAGCTTGTTTTTCACTGAAAAACATAAGTGGCTGCAAGGACCATGTTCATTGGCAATTTGGCTATTCCCTTTTCTGGAGAAGGAAGACAATGTCCATAGAAATCTGAAAAGCAGAAAAAGGTCTTTTTGGTTCCAGTCAAGATGCAAAATAGGGGTGAAGATTGACACTTAATAAAGCAATTTTCATACATATGATCCAGCCAACATAATAAAAGATCATGAAAATTTTAAACTGGTAAAACAATTTTGAAAGCTTAACTCTAGCAAAAGCTGAAATTGGGAAGACAATATGTTTGGAAAGTTGATGAAAATGAAGGTCGGGAAACTTCATGAAATACTCATGGTTTTAAAGGAATTGGGACAGACTCATTAGAAGGTTCAACAAATGGCAGAGTTCATTTTATGTGACATTCTCAGAGTTGGTCATTAAAGTAAAATACTCCAATCTTGTGTGTAATTGAAAATTTATTAGATTTCAGATAACAACTATAATGTCTGTAGATAGTTTTAGTTTTACATCTAGAATATGGCCAAAGTCAAACTTATTCTTTAAATGGGATACCCTAAAATAAATATAAACAACCAGGGCATTATTAGAATGTCTTCTGACTGAACAATGACAATGCCTCAATTATCTGTTTGATTTTTCTACATCTAGTTTAATTTGTTGTTAAATCTGGCATTAGTATCCAAAGGAGGGCATTGATAGATATTCTATGTAACTTCATTATTTCCTCTATGTGCTAAAAAAAAAGTAAGTTTGGCGGGAAAAATGTTGAAAAGATGGAGGAAATGATTCTGATCTATTGTCAAACTTAAGTTATGTTGTACTGCTGAAAAGCTCATGGCAAGATTTTCCTCTATCACTAATTAAAACAATTTAAGAAGAAGGATCTTAGCTCTCATTTATATTTACTTAAATGTCCCTTGAATATTTGTTTCTTCATTAACTGGCAGAAGCTTTTAAGCTCTATATCCTTAAACTGAATTTTCTATTCTAATTGATTCTGAGAGAGTTAGATCCATGTTGCATTGGCACCTCCTTGCAAATGTGAGCAGTCTGCACAGCATTTCCCCTCTGCACTAGTCAGTAACAGCAGCTTAGCAGGCTTGGCCATAGCGCACCATTGCATATAATTGAAGTGTATGAGGCATTTGCCGAAATTGTGGATGTGTAAGGTGGTTGAATATAACCAATCAAGTTATAAAAGATGCAATCTAATTTAAGGAAGAACTTGTGACTTTTGGAGCTCTTTTTGTGAATCAAGCAATGGCAATAGTGTTCAGTTGTATATAACATTGTCTGATTCAATCTTTCTATGATCCATTTGAATTGTCAACATTGGCCACAAAATTTTGTTGCATGGAACAGTATTATCAATTGGGTAAATCATGACGGGTTTTTTTTTTTTGTCCCTTTTTTTTAACCAGACGAGTGGACTTCGGTCACACACTCTATCAATGATTGTTAATGATGCTCCTGGAGTTCTGAATATCATTACAGGTGTATTTTCAAGAAGGGGATATAACATTCAGGTAATTTTGGCTTTAATATCTTATGACTAACACTTTCTCATTCTTCTTTAAATCATTTTAAATCTCTTCTTCAACTTGCCAAACATCCTTATCTGTTATCAGAGTTTAGCTGTGGGACATTCAGAAGTGGAAGGACTCTCTCGCATTACAACTGTGGTTCCTGGTACCGATGAATCAATCAGCAAGTTGGTACAGCAACTTTATAAGCTGGTAGATCTCCATGAGGTGAGAATTCAGCCGTCGGGCGACATTTGTCAATTGCCTGGCTGGGGGAGTCAGGGGTTCAACATATTGTTTCTTACCTCAGATGCATAGTGTTCCACTCAGTTCCCCCGCAGTGCTATGCAGTTTTCCTGCTCCACATGACTCACGAGAAATTATGATGTTGGGGGTCATAGAGTTAAATCAGTCTGATTTTATAATTAGTTGTGTTAGACTTATCTAATTACTAGTTAGGCTTCCTGACTCTAGGTTAAGGATTTGACGCACATACCATTTGCTGAACGGGAGTTGATGCTGATAAAGATTGCTGTAAATGCTGCTGCTCGGAGAGATGTCCTTGATATTGCCAGCATTTTCAGGGCAAAGGCCGTTGATGTGTCTGACCACACAATTACTCTTGAGGTGAATTACTTTGGTATCAATAAAGTGGCACTTTTTTTTTTTTTTTTTTTTGTCTGTTAAGAGCTTATCCCCTCCTTTTGCTCAAATATCTGGGTTGACGTGACAAATTTATTTCACAAGTTAGCATACCACCGACTAATTCTTCATAACATTGAAATTGATCAAAGAAGGATGCTTTGAGGATACTTTCCTAAATCTTATGGCTTATGTGAGTAGCTGAAACTGTAGTTTCTTCAGAAAGCACTTGTGTGATCAACTGGGTTCTTTATTGTATATTCCTATGCTTTCTATCGATCTCCTTCTGTAATTGGTACAAAGTTGTAAATACACTTCAAGGAAATGGTTTGCAGGTCATTATTTCAGAGCCTTGATGTTTTTCATTGAAAACCACAGGTGTAAGTTTATATGGACACTTGTCAAGACAGATAATATGAGACAAATATCTATTATTTATGATCTAAGCAACTCAACTGCTCAACCACAGAGTCGGCTTCACATGGTGATAGACAGCAAGGTCCATAATGGGGTTCAACAAGCACATACACTGAAATTGATTTACCATCTTTGCACTTTGGTTTTTGTGTGAAATGTTTGAAGCAAAATAAACTGAAGTTATAAACCAAAGGGAAATAGGGAAGAGAAAATGAAATAATCTGCATGTTTTCCTTGTTAATCTGAAGAATCTGGTCATCTGTTTTGTCTGGCTCATATAACAAAAATTGATCTAATATATGAAAAATTGAGAAAGAATGTGTTTATTTTATTTTATTTTTTTATAATTCTTTTAAGGGATCAGTTTTGTGCACAGCTTTGCATCAGGAAAGGTTGGGACCAGTGAATCTTTTGGGTTTGGGAGTTTTTTGTGAAAGCTATGCATCTTAAGATTAGTCAAAAGAAAAGGACTTATGAGAGCTTGCCCGAATCTAGATCCTTTGGTTGATGCAAATCTTATCTGCTAAGTACCTTATCAGTCATTGGTGGGTGATAGCAAAGGCAGTTCACAACTTTTTTTGTGCTCGAATTGCATTTACTTCACCTGCAGCTTTCTGTTCATCCAGCATTATATAAGCATTTACCTGTTGAAGCTGATTATTTGATTGATTTTGGTCCCAGCTTACGGGAGATCTGGATAA
This sequence comes from Eucalyptus lansdowneana, assembly GCA_017140395.1. Lineage (NCBI taxonomy): Eukaryota > Viridiplantae > Streptophyta > Magnoliopsida > Myrtales > Myrtaceae > Eucalyptus > Eucalyptus lansdowneana. Next base: position 3,423,628 of record CM029484.1, on the reverse strand, counting down.
GATGGTTGCACTGCAGAGGCTGTTGGAACCATATGGCATTTGTGAGGTTCGTCTTTACACACATTTTTTGTTAGATTTCATATTTTTATTCTCAAGTTGACAATTGCTATATCCCTATATTGAACATCCTAAACACTCTTGGCTAGAACCTCGTCTTCATTAGCCAATTTATTGCTGCTATAAGTCTCCAACGATCAAAGGTCACTTACCTCAGATGACTCCTGAATTTTTCTGTGAGCCCTGGGTTTCTAGTGACAGAGGAAGTGCACCTGAATCCATCTCCCTGTGTTTTGACTGTTGATGTACAAAACTCTTCATCGATATTGGAAACGCCCAATTAATGCATTTTCCAGTTTTGTTTCCTGGTGTTCCCACCCGTTCCGGAGTTCTGCTCACCAATTTCTTCTCTTGCTTTGGCCACTTCTTTGTGGCGTTTGACTGCTCCATATTGCCCTTCGTGCTAGTTCTTGGCTGTCATGGTAAAGGTGTAAGTTGTGATAGAAAATTTCTCCACTTTCTAGTGGAAGGAGAAGGGGAATTTAGCTATAAAATGCAAAGGCAAGAACACAGTTCTTGACCCTTCAGAGGAAAGCGTGGATTTTAACATGGTCTTGAGACTGTCTGGTTGAAGGAGGGCGATTGAGGTAGAAACCTTTTGGCTGAGATAAATAAAGAGTTAACTTTTTGGCAAGTCTGACGATTAATGGTGGGATTTAGGAGGAGGAGGAGGAGGAGGGGGAGGCATAGTTCCGGAGGGCAATCACTACCTTCTATGAGTAGAGAGACCTGTGTTAGATGGCATAATTAATCTAATAACTTTATCCTGCATTAGATATGGGATTGTGCTTCCCTCAGATTCTTTGATCAAGTAAAATTATGCCGCTTTAAATTTGTTTGCAAACTTATCTTACCAAATTACTGATACTTTCTCCACTGTTGCAGGTGGCACGAACTGGCAGAATAGCATTAGTACGTGAGTCGGGCGTTGATTCTAAGCACCTGCGTGGATATGCCTTTCCAGTGTGAGTTGTGAGGCTTCTCGTGCTAATGGGAAGTGTGATGAGATAAGTGTTTATTTGCCAATTGCCAGGGATCCAAGAGTAGTTCCGTTATATCGATGAGGAAGAAGTAACTTACAATGAGCAATGTAGAAGTTTTCGTGTTATGCTACGTACCAATGTATGGATGGAGTTTTGTATTTTTGGTGAGGGAACAGAAATTTGCATAATGGAAGTGTGAAAGTTCTTGTAAATGGGTTAATTTTTCTTCTTTCATGACTAACTAGATAGACAAACAGAAAACATATCCTTTCTAGAACACAAGCGAAGGAGAGACTATGCCAATGAAAAAGGTACAAGTGACTTATTGAAACCAAGACCACCTGTTTCACAATGTTGCGACCCAAAAACCACCTGACAAGGGCTGCTGGACCGTTTTTGAGCCTTGAGCAATGTCTTTGACATAGATAATCCTTTCCTCTTTGAGCCGAGGCAAAACCGTCTCCAGGAACATTGGATAGAGATGATGGTAATCAAGCACATCGAAACCTTCCATTGGAACCATGATAGCTTTAAGCGGAGGCAGGGAGCTTCAGCATGGGACCCCTCATGTAAGTATCGCAGGACAGATAGAAGTTCTTCACCAACACCCCGTCGGAGCCATAAGCAATCACTCGCTTGTTCCTCACTGCCTCCCCATCCTCAATACCCATCCTTTCTTATCTTTTTCTTTTCTTTTCTCTTCTCTCCTCTACCCAAGAAGCTGAAAGTGAGAAGGTGTGGGTGGCTGTGTCTCTGTATGTAGAGATCGTTCGATGTTTCTGACCTGCGAGTGGATGGAACCTTTTATAGAGCAAACGCAGCCGAATCTTAAATAATAAGTACACAAACATGTGCATTATAGAAGAGACAAGTTACAAAACAACAATCACTAGGAAAATCAAGAGCCTGACAATTCATACGTTAAACAAACAAGCAAGTGCAGCAATTCATTCGTGTGTTAGATCAATATGGAAAAGGATGCACTCGTGCTCCGGATGACCGACTCGTCTCAGCCGGCCAAGAAAACTTCATATTAGAAGGTAAAAAGTTGGTTGGCATAACACGTCCACGCTCTGGAATGATTGCATTGATTTGGACTGATCTTTTGCCAGGTCTAATTTCTCACCTAGATTCTGTCATCCCGACAAAGTGGAAGAAGAATGGACGTCTCACCACGTGTGGCATGTGAATGATTTTCTAAATGAGTTACAAACGAGCTTGAAAAAGATATGGTCATTGGTAGAGGTAAGGCCTAAGTGGATTTAGACAAAGTACATGAAATTGGCACTCGTTGGTCAAATCCATTTAAACTACAAACTTTGATATTCGAGCCCCATCGGGTTGATTGGTTTCGGCTCTTATGAAATTCAGGCAGTGGAGCCGGCCGAAAATTTTAAACATTTTAGGTCAAGTTTAGCTCAATTCGGTTCGATTGTATAAATGATGCTTGTGATATGCAATGTCACTGAATTGTAACAATGGTCGATACTTTCTTCTTTAACTAATAGCTAGTACAAGATCAGGAAAGTTAGCTGAATTAAGTTTAAATAGGTTAGTCAAAATAAGGTCATTACTTCAGCTGACATGAACCATTCAATGAAATTTGTCCCACATGCACAGGTGATATCACGTTGCATGAGGATGAATCGAACGATCCTCAATCCTATCGAGTGGGAGTACACAATCTTGACTATAATTCAAGGAACATTTACCAAAATAAATTAGAGGAAAATGTTTCCATCATCATTGAAAATATTTACTCATAATTCATGACTTGTGATGAAGATATTTTACAATGATTCACCTTTTTAAGATTTTTTAAAAAATGATTTTAATTAAGAAAATATTTTATAAATTGCTCTTTTGTGCGAAACATATCGGATGCAAAATCACGTACATACATCACTAAAGGGTGAAAAGTGTTGAAATATTTCTCTTTATAATGGCAGTGACACACTAGGCGGGCAACGGGGGAAGTTTGTGTCAATCATGATTCAAAGTTAATCCAAGTTGATTTGAAATTCGACCCCATTTTGTAAGGAAACCCAGACCATATTAGAAAGGTCCAAATTGGACTCTTGCCAACAGGGATCATCGGTGATGCGAAATGGGGAAATTAATTTCCCACGAGACTTCTTTTCTCATTGAAGATGAAGACCACGTTGATGCCAAAGAAACGTTCATAGCTTTTCCGGTATAAATATTCTGTTGTTAAATTTGGTCTGAAGTCATCTCTTCAAAGAAAATTGAAGTTAGTTGCTGTGATTGAGCGAACGTGACCTTATATTGGTCAATTATAGGAAAATCATCTCATGTATCTCTTTCCACGAAAAAAGACATCGCAGACACACCGCTGAACCACAATAATCTGTTACGTTCTAATTTTAATACTGCAATTTAATTTTCACTCAAATTATTTCGTTTGGTTATGTGAGATTTGGATGGATCACTATTTTCATTGTTCTAAAAGCTTATACTATTAGATGAAGGCATAGTTTTAATAGTTAATTACTCTAATACTTCCCCTCACCCGTAAGCCAGACTTTGACCTAAGCTTAAGTTATGGAAATATATAATTATTGAGGTATATAGAAGTCTGGAAAGATCTAAACTCAGAACTTTTTGTTTTGATATTATATGAGATTGAGGGATAACTACAAACTGTCCAAAAAGCTTAACTATTATATGAAGACGGTTTAATATTGACTCCAAGGTATTTGTCACAATTTGGAATGTCAAACCAGTTTTTATTTAAAAGCTTCTTAGAAAGGCATAGCATAAGATTTTATGTTCTATACAGAGAACCTATGTGCACGGAAAAGTACAGTATCTACAACCAACTGTTCTCTGGCAACTGCCACCGGAAGACAACACAACCAGATGATCCCTTATTTCACGAGGCACATTTCCAATCAAGCATCCTTTGCATCATTCATGAGAAACCACGACCACTTGTTTCCCGACATTGCAACCCGAGAACAGCCCGACGAGAGCTGCTGGACCATTCTCGAGCCCTTCGGCAATGTCTTCCACGTACACAATCTTTCCCTCTTTGATCTGAGGCAATACCATCTCCAGGAATTTTGGGTAGAGATGATAGTAATTGAACACCAAGAAACCTTCCATTCGAACCTGCTTCAGGATAATGTTCAGCAAGTTGTGCACGCCTTCAGGTTGCCCGAGGTTGTACTGCGAGATCATTCCACATGCTGCAATTCGGCCATGAAGTTTCATGTTCAGCAGCACCGCATCCAGCATTTTTCCACCCATATTTTCGAAGTAGATATCGATCCCCTCAGGGAAGAATCTAAATATTGATGGCGTAAAAAGTCAACTCAAGTCAGCCTCAGAAAACAGGTGCAAATTTCATATCTTGTACAGCAGTCGGCTTATTTGCTCAATCATCAAATTTACAAGGAAAATTTCAAATAAGGATCGAAGTGAATTTATTTTCTCGAATAAGGACTCAAAGTGAACTTTATGTTATATAAGGACCGAAGTGGACCCATTATTTCAAATAAGGACTCCAATTGAATTTCTTCGTGTCAAATAAGAATCCGGAGTGATCAAGTTAATCTCTATTGAGAACCTTGGTTCGCAGGTAGATATTTTCTAGCGATTAAAATATGGGCAATTTTGTCAGAAATTTGTGATTGGAAAAAAAAGGGAAAATTCTTAATTATTTAAGTTTAGGTTATTTATTTAGATGTTTACGTTTTCTTCTTTCTTCTCCCCCGCTGCTCCTCAACCAAATTGCTGCCTGATCATTGTAGCAACTCGATTCTCCTTGTTCCTCGCCTTGCTCGACCAGTGGAGAATTTAGGTCTCCGCAAACAAAGAAAGAAGCATCCGATTTTCTTCTTGTTTTTGAATTTGTGCCTCAAGCAATGGAGAATTTGGGTCTTTGACTTTGTGGATGATGGGTACAATGAATGGGGAGAATTTCGGTCTTTAACTTTGCAGAGGATGGGTATAAGGAATGGGGATATTGTAGAAAACCTAGGGTTTTTTTGTTTCTGTTTTAGGATTTGTTAATTTTCTCTATATTTTTTTTGGACAAAATTGCCCAAACTCTGGTTGTCGGAAATGTCACATGTTTGATAGTCAGCGAATATTTGGCTGACCAGCAAGCTCAAGTTCTTATTTGGAATTGATTCAACCACTTCGGATCCTTACTTGAGACAATGGGTTCACTTTATGTCTTTATCTGATACAAAATTCTTTTCGGATCTTTATTTGAGAAAATTGGTCAATTTCGGGTCCTTATTTGGAATTTTCCCAATTTACAATCATGGCTCACCTTTTCAGCGCTGCATCCAAATCTGGCTCCTCCTTGTAGTTAAAGGCATTATCGAATCTAAACTTGTTCTTCAACAAATCAACCTTTTTCGGTGAAAATAACAGGAAGAAAGAAATAAGATAAGATGCGCAAGAGCCTAACAAGGCTGTACTCTGAACTTCTGTGCGAGATGATTACCTTCTCTTTGCTACCGGCACTGCCAACAACATAACAACCGAACAACTTTGCAAACTGGCCAGCAAGCTGACCAATGGCTCCTGATGCCGCCGATATGAAAACAGTCTCTCCTTTCTTAGGAGAGCAAATCTCGAAAAACCCCACATAAGCTGTCAGGCCCGCCATGCCTGCAAAGTTGAGGCTTGTAGAAATTAGACGAGCATCAAAATTTTTCGGAAACTAAAGAGTAGGAGCGATATGGCCACGGGAAACTCTCACTAGACAACCATACTCATCCGCAAGAGAAGCTAGCCCGAGGGAAACACATTGACTTCACATGGAAAGTTACTAACTACATCGAGAAATTCTCGACTTACTCAGTCATTTCCTAATTCGATCAACTAACACTGCTGTGGAACTTGCAATAAGAACAACTGTTGAGAGTGCGCAACAACGACAAAACTTTCAGGGAAGAAGAGAGTTCATGAACGTTGAAAGAGCGAAAGACTGTCAGAGGATCAAAGAGAGTACCCAAAAGACCGGTGTATAGTAAGAGAGAGGAACATGGTGTGCTCGATCTTAAAGCTAAGTCTCTGGTGCGGGAAGTAGACTGTACTCCTTCCATCCGGTCATGCCCCAAATCAAATCGCCTTTCTCGAAGTTCGGATGCCCAGATTCCGAAACTCTTGCCGCTCCCAATCCCTCAATAGGCTGCGTAGATGTGTCGACACATGCGCAGACAGATTCAGCGTACACAAATTTCCAAGCGATTCATTAGAATCACACGCGGTACGATTAAGGGTCCAACGGACACTGCTTATTACACTGTCATTATCATTCTCTTTTCATTTCAATCAAGTCATCATGCTAACCCACATGAATGGAAGCGATAACAGCTAGCCGCGTCACTCATTCGACGTGATTTTATCAGCCCTAAATCCTCCAACACATTACCAGGGATAAAAGAATACCCAGAATAGCAAAACCTAGCACGGATGGATATTTAAATACTAAAAATTAGAAAAGTGATACTTAAATACCAAAATCGAGTAAAATGGATAAATTAAGCGTCAACATTGAGAAAATCCGACTAAAATTCTGGCGTGATGAATTTCTACGGCAAGACAAGGCAAACGATATCGTTTTGCATGATAACGTGGTTAGGGCGGCGCGTGGCTAGGCTAAGCGTGTGGCTAGATAATTAATATAAATGTTAATTACATTAAAATTAAAATTAAATAAAAAAAGATGGAGATTGTAGGTAGCAATGGCTCAACCCTTGCAGCCGCCTCCCCACTATCGTCGGCTCTTCCCAACGATGGCGGGGGCTAGAGCCCAGCGACCTTAGTCGACTGGTGGCGAGGGCCCTGTGATAGCTTGCGAGCCTTTGTGTAGATTTGGGTGAGGGTTGTGACTCTCTAGATCTGGTGAAGGTCATTGGCAACCCTTGAACGGAATTGGAGGAGGGCTTGCAAGTTCTCACTAGGGGCCGACGACCCTTGCTAACCTCTCTCCCATCATCGCCGGCCCTTTCGCGGCAAGGTGGGGGAGGCAGCGGTGACGCTTAGCCCTCACCTTTTGCCTCATCATATTTATTTATTTATTTATTTATTATTATAAATAGATATAAATATAAATTTTTAAATTTAATCAGTATTTATATTAAAATTCAACAAAAAAACAAAACGACACGGTCTTGGTTCTATGTTATTGACTCAGCTTTCGATGTGCCATGTATACGAGTTATATTATTAAAAAAATTGCCACATAGGATTTCCGACCACCTTCTTTGGACTTGGTACTCATGTCTCTTATTATTTATTTTTTTTAAAACCATACATAAATGTTACTTTCGTAACTTTTGATATTTAAGTATTCCTCTTGCTAAGTTTTGATACTCATGAATTCTTTTATCTATTTTTAGGAATTATTTGTGACACAACAAGAACCTTAGGTACACTTTCGAAGGTGGCCTCGAATCCGCTTCCGCCTCAGTGGTTACAAGAACTTAACCATAAACAAGATTAAATACAAAAAAAGAAGCCTCGGAAACTAGTCCAAAAATACTACTATCTAGCCACCCTGAAATCAACAATCCAAGAACAGTAGCAAGCAAGAGCATGCAAAGATAAATGCCTCGGAAACTAAATCTCAGAGCAAGTTCATCAACAACAAATTTCATCTTCTTGTCGATCTTGTTTCTATTTCCCAAAAAGAAAAGAAAAGAACATAAAAAATGAATTGAGCTGGGCTCACCGAACCAGGTTGGAAGGTGCCGAGATAACTTTCATCGGAGGCGGGCTTCATCATGCGATTCCTCATGAAGATTGTGGGGTTGGAATTGATTTAGGTGTGGGGTGAGTGATTATAACTCTCATTTTTGGATTATTAGTGAATTATTTGATGCCGGCTCTCCCTTGGGAATAGGTAACACTTTGTACCAAACAACATAAATCTCCTATGCTCTTTATCGTTTATTGTTTATTGCCAATTCACATTGAATTAATTGCAACATCTTGTTAATTTCTGTGTTAATGTTACAACATTGGTGTCAAAGCTTGACGATAGGATTTGTTTGGATATTGATTTGGGATTTTTACTTGCTTGATTATTATCTGAAAATTCTAGTTTGCATATATGTCCGGAGTGAAATAATAAATTGGGAAGTTTTTTTTTTTTTTTTTTTTTTTTTTTTTTTTTTTTTTTTTTTTTTTTTTTGTCGGTCCTACTCTATTCCTACGCTACACTCACTCGCGGCTTGTGTCCGCCGTGCGGGCGTGGGAGTCGCAACCCACTCTCGAAACTGACGCGTCCCTATCCCATCCCCCCCTGAGGAGGTGGGGATTTGAACCCCTCACCTCCCCCTTCCATGGTGGAAGGGTGGCCACTGGGGCGAACCCCCAGTGGTTTAAATTGGGAAGTTTAACGTGTGACACCCCGCAATTTTTGATCCTAGAGTAGAGTAATAGGGGTTGAGTAATGCGCTCGGTGGGCCGTATAAGGGCCACGAGTGTGGGCTCGATGGGCCAATCGTTGGGCCACGAATTGGGCCCGGCGTCGTGACGATGGGCCATGAATGGGGCTTGGCAAGGAATGGGCCGTGCATTGGGCCTGGTGGGGGGCCCTGATTGGGTCCGGTGGGTCGTGATTGGGCCTTGTGGATTGGGCGTACGCGCGTGAGGCCTGGCTTGGGCGGAAAAGGCTCTAACTTGACAAAATAAAGTTTTAGATTGGTCGTGCACCGATTTAAATTAATAACTTATTAAATCATGCATCATGATCCCGCGTAAACTAGTCTAAATATTTCTTTTTATGATTTCTCCTAATTTTTGGTCTTGGGCTAATCTCGTGACATCAATGTGCCATTTAGACTAATGAAAACTAATAGGACCCTTGCACTTCTTATAGGGGCCGAAATTGGCAGTGGTAAAGATGGAACAAAATGGAAATGTTAAGGGCTAATGATGAAGATAAGGACAAATCAAATTAAACTCAAATGCAAAGGTGATACACTACATTCCAAAAAACATGCAAATCGATCCAAAACAGAACCCAAAGAAGAGTAGATTCCAACAAGGAGACACGACCGGTACTTCGTCCAGCAACCAAAGGATTTTTCCTAACTACCCCACCGTTTCTCTTACCTAGAGGCTGCTCTACCCTCCTTTCAACGCCTCCTTGCTAGTTCTTCAAGATTAGAACCTCAAAAGCCCAAGACCGAGAGAGAAAATTGAAGAGCAGAGGGGAGGTGTTCTGTCGAGCTAGAGGAGAAGAGAGGGAAATGAGAGAGTGGGAGAGGAAGAGAGAGGTTCGAGTGAGATGTGAGGAAAGAAGAGTGGAGAATGGGTTCCTTATGGCATTTGGCAACTTGCTAAATAGTATTTGATTTTTGTCTTTTTGTTCCCGGTAATATATTTGAAACAGAAATCGATTTAATAAATTTGGAATAGAATCAAAGAGTTGAAAAAAAAAAATAGTGAAGTAGGCATGCTATTGAACCACGATAATCCCTTATTTTTGAGTTTCATTTAAAGGCGATGGTACGGTACAAGAGACACATTTCCATCGACATTTTATAGAGGCATATGACAAACGTGAAATAGGCATGCTATCGAACCACGATAATCCTTATTTTTGAGTTTTATTTAAAGGTGATGATTTCCATGACATCTTATAGAGGCATATGAGATTCTATGTCCAATACAGAGAACGATCCTCCCAAAGCAAAGGAGAGCATCTGCACCAAAAAGTACACTAACCGACTCATTCGCGAAAAGCCACAAACCACCACGTTTTCCAACATTGATCCCTGAAAACAACCCAACCAGATGGTCCTCTGTATCATCCGATTCATCCCCAAAGAAAGAAACAACATCTGTTTCCTCGCACAACGGAACGGCAACACAAAGACAAACAGAAAACAACCCATTTTGAAAACACGAGAAAAGCGGAGACGACGCCGATGGAAAAGAACAGAAAGCCGACTCATTCGTGAGAAACCACCACCACTTGTTTCCCGACATTGCGGCCAGAGAATAGCCCCATGAGAGCTGTCGGAGCATTCTCGAGACCTTCGGCAGTGTCTTCCACATACACAATCTTCCCCTCTTTGACCTGAGGCAATACAGTCTCCAGGAACTTCGGGTAGAGATGATAGTAATCGGATACCACAAAACCTTCCATCCGAATCCGCTTATGGAGAAATTTTGTCAAGTTGTGTATGGCTTCGGGCTGCTTGAGATTGTACTGTGAGATCATTCCACAAACTGCGATTCGGCCACGAACTTTCATGCTGAGCAGCACCGCATCGAGGATCTTTCCGCCAACATTTTCGAAGTAGATATCGATACCCTCGGGGAAGCATCTAAACATTTACAACACAAAAAGTCAACTGGAGTGGGCTTCAGGAACAGTTACATATTTTATATCCCGTGCGCCAGCCGCTTATTTGCTTAATCATCACTGCTATACTCATAGCTCACCTTTTCAGTGCTGCATCCAGATCCAGTTCCTCCTTGTAGTTGAAAGCATCGTCGAATCCAAAATTTTTTTTTTTTTTGGTAAAGGTAATAATATTAATGAGGAGGACAAATGTACAAAAGATCGGATCCAAACAAGCACTCTTAACAAAGGAGCAAGAGTGACGGGGATCCGATAAAAGCCCGAGGGCGCCAGCAAGAACACAAAAGCTATGAAACGAACAAACAAGCCGTAACAACAGGAACCCGTAGTGTCCCCATCCCTCAAGCCCTCAAAGCTGAAAGCGGAGAACGGAGGAGGAAGGCACCTGTAAGTACAAGAACAAGAGCAGACCGAAACACCAGCACCCTAAAGAGGAATAGCTACAGATGAAAAGATCATTGGGTGGAATCCCCACCCCTTTGCGATCTTCGTTCCTCGGAGAAGGAAGAACTTCCGTGAATGTAAGTGCTTTGTCCTTAACCACCTTGATTAGGTGATTTTTAAGGGCAGGGACTACCAAGGATTCGCCCCCGAAAATAATCGCATTCCTCTTCTTCCAAATGAGATGGCACAACGCACCGAAGGAGAATCGAACTATCTTGTGGTAAAAATCCTTCCCCATGAGGAATTTCCTGGCCCAAGTGAGCGCCTCACTCCAACATCTATTCCTCCATGGCAAGTTACATCTGGCCGCCCAAAAAAAGGCCAAGGAGGCGGAGATGCGACACCGGAAGAATAGGTGTTCGATTGAGTCCGGTTCTTCACTACAAAAAGCACATAGATTAAAATCAATTCGACCTTGATTTAACAACCTCACCTGAGTGGGAAGACGGTTTCTAGATATAAGCCATAGAATAAACTGATGGCGCGAGACTATATCAATATCCCAAATCAAAGAAGCCCACTCCACCCGATCTCTCTTGGTTCTAATGACATTCCATGCAGATGCGACCGAGAAGGAGGCTGATGGATCGCCACACCAAATAAACTTATCATTATAAGCCTCCAAAGTTGGTAAAGCTACACCCCATCTGGTTAATATCCGAGAGAACGAGTCACCTAACGGGGTGTATAAGTCAGCAACCACTGCATTATAAGGGAGCCGCATATTGTCCCTAAACACGGGCGGAACAAATCCATCAAGAGGGCCACATGGAAGCCAGTAATCATGCCATAAGGATACCGATAGGCCATTACCAATTTTCCACCTAAACAAAGTTCTGAAATGCTTTCTAAGCTGGAGGATTTTCTTCCACGCCCAGGAGCAAGTCGCAGGTTGAGATGAAACCCAAAAATTCTTCCTTGTCAAGAAAATGGAATGAATCCACCGGCACCACATCGATTCCTTATCCGAGAAGAGGATCCATATGGATTTGAGCATAGAGGCTTTGTTGCAATCTCTGATATTCCTAATGCCAAGACCCCCTTCAAGTTTCGGAAGACATACATCCTCCCATGCTACTTTTACTCCTCCACGGCCAAGAGCTGTTCCCTTCCATAAAAATTGCCTCATAATTCTCTCGATGTCTGACAACACCGAAGCAGGAAGCATAAAGACACTTGTCCAGAATGATTGAATCGAGTAAAGAACCGACCGAATCAGCTGCAGTCTCCCTGCAAAGGACAGGAAACGATGCGCCCAGGATTGAACCTAGCCGTAATACGCTCCGTTAATGCAATACAATCCCCCTTATTCAATCTGGTAGATATGATAGGTACCCCAAGATAGCGAACAGGGAGTTTCCCTTCCTTAAAACCAAATGCCGAGTGGATTCTGTTTCGAATAGAAAGGTCACCACCTGCAATAAAAATCTCGCTCTTGTTTTTGTTAGGAACCAATCCACTCCAGGATGAGAATATATCTAGGCCTCTTTTCAGCATGGAGACTGACGGCCAGTTAGCTTGAGAGAAAAGGAAAACATCATCAGCAAAGAATAGATGTGTTAGTTGGACTGGCTTACACCTCCAATAATACCTGAATTCATGATTTGAAGTTTGAGACACCAATAAACCAGAAAACACTTCCATCACTAGGGTGAAGAGATAAGGTGACATAGGGTCACCCTGTCTCAAACCACGTCCTCCCGAAAAAAAGCCATGGAGATCGCCATTTATAGAAATGGAGTATTTAGGAGTCCGAACACAAGCCATGACTAACTTAATGAAATTCTCCGGGAAGTGGAAGGCTAGAAGAACAAGTTCAAGGAACTCCCAATCTACCGTGTCATATGCCTTATGGAAATCAACCTTAATCGCACATTTAGGCAGGTATGGGTGGAGATGAAACCCCGCAAACAATTCCTGAGCCAAGAGGATGTTATCTCTAATTCTCCTTCCTTTAACAAACGCATTCTGAGATGGACTTATCAATACATTTAAAACCGCCGCTATACGATTGGCCAAGATCTTGGTAATCACCTTATATATAGTGTTACAACAAGCAATCGGCCTAAAATCCGACACAGCACTGGCGTTAGGAACTTTAGGGACGAGAGCAAGGATGGTTGCATTTACCTCTCTCAGCAGCCGGCCGGTGCGGAAGAAGTCGTGAACCGCCTCCAGAACCAATGGACCAACAATCTCCCAGTTGGACTTGAAGAATTCAGCCGAGAATCCATCAGGTCCAGGGGCCTTACCTTTGGCTAATGAGAATATCGTGGACTTGATCTCCGTATCAGAAACCGGATTAGAGAGAAGGCACATCTGATCAGCAGCTAGAGGTTGACGAATAACCCGCTCCACCTCTTGGACGGACGGCCTGATTAACGCATCACGGGGAGAGTACAACGAAGAGAAGTAGCTAATGAACACCTGCGGAACCAACTCCGGGTCAGTGATCAGCACGCCGGTGGGATCCTTCACCGAAAGGATTCTGTTGATTAGCTGTCTCCTCTTGACAGACTGGTGGAAGAATTTCGTATTCCGGTCACCCTGCTTTAGCCATCTAATTCTGGACTTTTGCCTATAATAAGATTCCTCTTGATTCCTCAATTCAACAAACACCTGACGTTGGCACCTTTCTTGATCAGCCAGAGCAAAGCTAGATGGGTTTGATTGAAGTTGAACTTGAGTGGCGTTGAGAGCTTCTCTTGCCTCAGCAGCTCTAGTCAAAATGTTAGAGTAGGCATCACAGTTGAGGGTCTTGGGTTGAGCTTTCAAAAACTTCAACCTAGAAACCAGTTTAAACATAGGGACACCTCTTACCGGAGTATTCCATACACGCTGCACGATCGTCTTAAACTCTGGATGATCTGTCCAGAAATCAAAATATTTGAAAGGTTTCCTCCTCGGAGCCATTTGGACAACTCTTACAACCATCGGCGTGTGGTCAGATATGCCAGGATTCAAAAAGGACGCCTCCGAATACGAGAAATCAAGGTTCCACTTGTTGTTAACCAATACACGATCTATCTTTCTCATATTCCTCCCGGTCCTAGATGAAGTGGACCAAGTGTAACGAAACCCGACAAACCTGAGGTCAGTAAGATCAGTTTGGTCCAAGCACTGGCGGAATTCATCAAAATACGGAATCCAATTGGTGGCGCCTCCAACACGGTCTGAAGGATCCCTGATAGCATTAAAATCACCAGCAACTAGCCATGGCGAATCGAGGAAGAGTTCACTGCAGCGCTGGAGATTTTCCCATAACGGTCTACGACGGGCAAACGTATGTTCTCCATAGACAGCCGATATACAAAAACTCCTTCCAGAAAGATTGCATTTTAAGATGCCATGCAACGCTTGGTCATTAATAGAGATAGTAGAAAAGGCAACGAGATCCGGGTTCCATCCAACCCAAATCCTCCCACGCGGAGCATAATCATAATTAGCACACCAATTCCACCCCTTAATGAGGGTGGTTGAAATAGAATCAAAAAGCTCTAAAGGAACTTTAGTTTCAATCAAGCCAATAAAACAAAGCTTATTTACCGCTGCAAAACGTCTAATTTCAGCACGCCTAAGAGGATTTAAGATACCTCTAATATTCCAAAAACCAACAATCATCAAAAAACAAGGAGCAAAATTACCTCTTTTTAGAGGTCCTCGAAGCTGCAACTTCCTTCTTCAAATCTTCTGGACCATCAGATAGGAGCATGCGAAGGTTTTCTTGGAAGCTTGCCATTAACGGCGAAGTGAGCCTTTTAGAATCGGGAATATCCCCAACTTGAGAATCTACTCCAATCGGGTCCTCTTGGATGCTAGAATTACTAATTTCGTCGGAGGTGTCGATTAAAACCAGGGGATCATCCTGAGCGGGAGGGTCCGCTATAGAAGGGGATAACAACCTTGGCGGGGAATAAATCACCGGATCAAGAGAATTTGAAGGGTCGTTTGGTTTCACCATAGACAATTTTTCAACCTCCGCTTGAACAATATCAGCAGGTGCTACAGCATTTGCATCAGTAGCAACAGTAGCAGCAGCAGCAGCAGCCTTCCTTGCTGCCTGCTTCATCTTCTTTTTCTTATTTTTCCTATTAACTTGCTTCCATCCTTCCTCCTCAGCAACTGATTGCGGATCAGGTAGAGCATCCGGTCCCTGAGGAGCCGCCTTTCCCGAGCTTGATTCCCCAACATAGGAAGGCCTGTCACCAGCCACACCAGATACGGGTTTTGTTGCACCCACTTTAGAACGTTGGGTGACTTGAACATCCACATCTTCCACAGAAGGATGCTGCATAACCACCTCCTTTCCTTTAGAGGAGTGGGCCTCAACTACCGGATTAGCCTTCTGAATACTTTCTGAAGCTCCTTCAGATCGTCCAGCAGAAGGACCAGGAGTAACACTTTTACAGGTATGACCAAACATTTCACATTTGGAACAAATCATAGGTTTCCATTCGTACTCAACTTCCACCACGACCTTTGATCCATTAGTAGTTAAATCAAGGGTTTCATATTGAGGTTGCTGAGTTGTCATTTCTACACATACTCGGGCAAAAGTCAACATGGACATCTGCTCAGTTTTCTGATCAACATAGAGCGGCTTACCCAAGGCACTAGCCACCTTACCGATAGCTTGAGCAGACCAGAAGGCAAACGGAAGGTTCCTTAATCTTACCCAAACTGGAACAGATCTATGGGTATCTTTATTTAGCTCGACCCCCGGTTTCCATTGTTGAAGGATTAGCGGAATTCTTGCAATGGTGATGGGACTGCCCTCCAGGATACTCCTTCTGAATTCGCGATCAACAATGCGCAGAAGAAACACACCACGCCCATTGGACATTACTTCTACCAACTTCGGTCCCCAAGCTCTCCTCAGGGACTCCTCAACCAGCTTAAATGGAAGATTCTTCCCAATGAATTGTCCCACAAGACAGTCATACAACTTAGGGTCCGCGGCATCGATATCAGAATCATCCATTTGAATAATTGGCTTGTTATTCACAATTATCGGGGGGGGTAAACTCAAGGTCATATCCCTTATTCGCAGCACTTGCGACAGCATCCCATGAACGGTTTTGAGGCTTCCTCGATCGACTCCTAGATTGAGGTATTTTCGATTTAGAAGGCTCTCTATTAACATGACGACTTCTTGATGTCGTTGGGGGTTTCAATGTCCCGACTCTAGCAGAAGGGGTTTTCATTTGGTTACTCAAATTCGCCACAGAAGCATTCATCAAAGGATGATCATTCCTAGGGGAAAACGGTCCAGACGAGCGCAATCCCTCATCATTCAGGCGAGGTCGAATATTGTCGGCCTCCATCTCAAATTAAATCCCAGATCTCAAAAAACCTATTCCATCAGCAACAAGAACAGCCCGAAGGAGAGGAAGAACAAGCTGACCTTTAGGGAACCTCTTCACGCTCAAACCGGCTCACCAGAGCAACCCTCGCGCTGCCATTCAACACTGCGTCTGCGTCCGTCCGCACCCTGGTCCCGAGCCACCGACGAAGGTCCGGCCACACACAGACCCGAATGCAGCTCCTCTTCGTTCCAGCCGAGAGTAGGCGCCGTCGTCGCCGGTTCAAACCGAGAAGGAGGAGACTCACGGAGGTTACGGAGGAAGACCCGAACGCTCGAGCGCAAACCCGTCCCCTGGTCCCCGAGCCGTCGGCGATGGACCAAGCGCCCTCCTTCTTCGATCCCGCCGAGCAGGTGCCACCGTCGCCGGTTTAACCGAGAGCTCGCCGGCTTAACCGAGAAGCCCTCCAACGAGAGAAGAGAGCCTCGCTCGCGAATCCTCTGCAATCCTCTGCAATCCCCTTCGAGTTTCTTCGTTCGGCTGAATCAAAGCCCTCTTCGATCCCGCCGGAGCAGGCGCCTCCGTCGCCGGCTTAGCCGAGAAGGCTCCCGACGAGAGCAGAGAAACCCTCGCTCGCAAACCCTCTGCCCTCTTTCCTTCAACCGCGCAACCCTTGCTCTTCAAACCCTTGCGAAACCCTCGCTCGCGCACCTTCGCTCTTCGAGTTTCTTCGCTCGGATGGAGCAAAGATCTCTCCGATCCCGCCGGAGCAGGCGCCGCCGTCGCCGGCTTACCCAAGAAGGTCCTCCGGCGAGAGAGCGAAAAAAATCGAATCCAAACTTGTTCTTCAGCAAATCAACCTTTTTCGCAAAAATAGCAGCAAAAAAACCTTTTAATAGAATGAAATTCGGAAGAGAACAGTAAGATTGTAGTCTGTAAAATGATGACGATGGTATACATTCAATAGTGCCATCACTCTCTTGACCATTCTCAAATTTAAGCAAGACAGCACTCATCAACTCTTTGCTACCAGCGCTGCCAACAACATAACAACCGAACAACTTTGCAAACTGGCCAACAAGCTGACCAACAGCTCCCGATGCTGCTGATATTGAAACAGTCTCTCCTTTCTTAGGAGAGCATACTTCGAAAAAACCGGCATAGGCTGTCATGCCAGTCATACCTACAAATTATATATTTGTAGAAATTAGACAAAGGTGTAGGAGTGTTATGCTATGGCAAAATCTCAAATGGTCCGATTATTTCCCAGAGGTGAAGCCCGTGAGAAATGTATTCTTCTCAAGGAAAGCTACTATTTCTCTAGAAATAACCGATTTACACGCTTCGCAAAGCGAGAAGACGGCTTTGCAGGGCTCTGTCATTCAGACAATTCAATGAGGCCATAAGGTTCATCGACAATGAAGATCCCTACGAGTAATGTCTTAACTATCTGATTCCTCTTATTCATTAAGAAGACATAGATATTGCAATCGATGATAAAAAAGCGTACCCAAAAGGCCAGTGTAGTGAGACAGAGGAACATCGGTGTGTTCAATCTTGAAGCAAGTCTCTGGTACAGTAATTAGAGTATACTCCTCCCATCCGGTTAAACCGCAAAGCAAGTCGCCTTTCTTGA
Source organism: Eucalyptus lansdowneana (assembly GCA_017140395.1). Lineage (NCBI taxonomy): Eukaryota > Viridiplantae > Streptophyta > Magnoliopsida > Myrtales > Myrtaceae > Eucalyptus > Eucalyptus lansdowneana. The sequence goes on along the minus strand of CM029484.1, from coordinate 3,405,847 downwards.
AGTTTGGATGCCCGGATTCCAAAACTCTAGCTACTCCATATCCAGTGATAAGCTGCATCAATGCGTTAAATACTTCAAATATAAGTGAATAATTTAGCAAACGTAAATAGACATTGTACTTCCAAGAAGGAATGATTGGACATGAAGACAATTTCATAGTCAAATGCGCTACAATAACCAGAGACCCTTTCACCTTTAACCTTTTTTCTGATATTAAAAGTTTGCAACTCGAGTCATATTGAAGTAAGGTAAGTCAAAATGCAGTTTTCCTTAACCCTTGATATAACTTCCTACAAACCTAGAATGGCATAATTTTAACACAGCGGGAATAAAATTGAAATCCATAGCTATACATCAGAATCCTAAGCAATATGCTGAAGGATCCAACCAAAACTCTGCTCATCCCAGAGTCATGTTTATTTTATATTTCAATTAATACATCTCATTGTCCTCTTTCACGTGCAAGCTATCAGTCACAATTTGTCATGCTTACACATTACTCGCATCGCTTAACCCCATGATTATGTGGACTGTGTAAACGTAAGGAATGTAAAATTCCTATGCCAAATAGCACAAGCAACGTTCTTTCGACACCCTAAGCTCTTCAATACATTTGCCAAATATTATACCGACATCACAAACAAATTCTACAATTTCAAAGCCACCACCAATTGGCTCACAAAAGATTTAGCCATGATATTAAAAAAGATAAAAGCAAATACACCTACAGCACAGAGTCGCTACAATCCTTTGATTCAAATGATCGGACATAATCAGAACTAATACTTGACAAGTCCTCGTATATTAATTTAGCCAAACCTGAGATCATGATCCAACACTCAGGAAAACTGATATAATATCCCCCATCCATCAGCAGAACACCGCAACTTTCTCCAAAAACAACACAATGAATGTCCAGAGCAAACTTAGAAAGGACAAAAATATCATACTCAAGAAAACCCACATCATCCTCGATGAACTTTTTCTCTATCTATGTTCTTTGGAATAAAAGGAAAAAAAAGAGACAGAACTTGACAACGAAAGGAGTACTTAGGCTTGCTCACCGAACCAGGTCTGAAGGCTTGGACATAATCCGGGACGTCGGGCTTCGTCAAGCGGAACCTCATGTAAGGGTCGCAGGACAAGTAGAGATTTTTCACGAGAAAGCCGTTCGAGCCCTCCAGGAGACGCAACTTCATGGTCGACTCACGCACCTCCATGTTCGTATCCTTGGGGAAACCACTCACGTAGTCCCTCAATATCACTTGCTTGTTCCTCACTGCCTCCTCATTCTCGCTCGCCATCGCTCTTCACTGCTCTTTCGGCAAAACTCTGAACACCCAGAAGAGAGAAGATGAGCAGGCGTGGAGTGTGAAGAGGCCATGCGGGACTGATAAGAAGGCGACCTTTTGGTTGCGCCCTGCGGGTCAGCCGGCGGGGGATGGTAGTTGATGGGGACAGCGACGATGGAGGTGCGTGGAGGATCATGAGGAGCGAGAGGGAGATGGTTTTGGAAATCTTAATTTTCGGTTCAATGTATGTCATGGTCTTCGAATTTTTTATTCATTCAATGATGTTCCCAAACTTTAGCCTAAGAGAGACCGGCCCTTGATTGGTCTATGGCTGGTGGTTCACCATTGGCCATTGCCCCCCCCCCCCCCAAAAAAAGAAAGAAAAAAAGAAAAAAAAAAAGAAAAAATCATTCTTTTAAAAATTCCAAAAGTTATCTAAGGTCAATGTTTTTTTTTTTTTTTTGGATGACCTAGGGAACCCCGTAAAGCCGACAGCCGGCGGGCAAATCTGGGTGACACTAGCAGAGAACTCACCATCCCGACGTCGCGTTTAAGATTCCGTGCGGCCAGCGGGATTTGAACTCTTCTCCTCCTTACAAATGATCACGGGAACATTATCCAAATGGGCCACCGTAGGTGGTGGCTATCCAAAGTCAATGTTCATGTTAGAGATTTCCAATAAAAATTGGCTGGATAAACTACATTTATGATTTAATTGGCCAAATTAAAGGTTTAGAACTAGATTTACATAAATGAAATAAGTTATAATTTCTCTCTCTTGTGCATGACTTTGGTTTTAGGATAAGACCAGACAAAAAATACTGCGATGTATGCACACCGTTAAATCATAATAGTCTATTATTTTTGAGTGTCATTTCTTTGATTTATCTCTTCCTCAAATCTTTTAATTTGTTCATGCACTTTCCCCATTAGTCATAACAATTTGGTATCTCAAATGAGTCTTATTTAAAGACGATGACATGGTACAAGAAGAAACATTTCCATTAACATTATTATAGGGAGGCAAATAAAATTCTATACCTGATACAGACAACAATCCCCCGAAGGCAAAACAGAGCATGTGCGCCCATAAGTACACTAAGCGAGTCATTCGCGAAAGGCTACAAACCGCCACGTTTTCCAACGTTGCTCCCTGAAACAACCCAACCAGATGGTCCTCCGTATCATCCGATTCATCCCCAAAGAAAGAAACAACCTCTACGTCCTCGCACGATGGAACGGCAACACAACGGCAAACAGGAAACAACCATTTTGAAAACGCGAGAAAAGAGTAGAGTATGCCGATGGAAAAAGTACAGAAAGCCGACTCATTCGTGAGAAACCACCACCACTTGTTTCCCGACATTGCGGCCGGAGAATAGCCCGATGAGAGCTGCCGGAGCATTCTCGAGACCTTCGGTAGTGTCTTCCACATAAACAATCTTCCCCTCTTTGATCTGAGGCAATACCATCTCCAGGAACTTTGGATAGAGATGATAGTAATCGTGTTAGAATATTTAAATAATAAATCACGCCTTCATCTAACAGCTTAAGCTTTTAGAACAGTTGGCAGTGGTCCCACAAAATCTCACATGGTATCAGAGCTTCACAATTTTTTTTTTTTCCACTAAAATGTCTTCTTCTACATCCTCCAACACCATTACTGCCGTCACCGCTGCTAACTCTTCATCCTTGTTATCTCCCTCCCAACCACCCTTTGCTCTTGGCAATATATCTCATGTTCTCCAAATCAAGCTAGATCGCAATAATTACCTTATGTGGCGAGCACAATTTCTTCCTCTATTTCGTCTTCATGGATATCTTCGGTTTGTGGATGGCTCATATCCTTGTCCGACACCCACAATCACTGATGCTGATAATAATGTGATCGACAACCCGGATCATGCTGCATGGCATTATCAAGATCAACTCATCCTCTGTTGCATCCTCTCCACTCTTACTGAATCAGTTTTCTCACACATTGTCGGTCTTGAGACTTCTCATGATGTTTGGACCTCGCTTGAGAAACTTTATGCTCCTCAATCTCAAGCTCGCATAATGCAGTTAGAGTATCAGCTTCGATCTCTAAAGAAGGGCTCTCTTTCCATGGAAGCCTTTGTTCAAAAAGCCAAGAATATTGCGGATCAACTTTCTGCCGCTGCTCATCCCATCTCCGATTCCCAATTAGTTCTCAGCATCCTCGGTGGCCTGGGTTCGGAGTATGATGCATTTGTTACCTCAGTCACATCTCGTCTTGATCCATTACCTCTTGATGACTTCCTCGGCTTGCTTTACAATCAGGAAATTATTCTTGAAAGCCGCACCACTGAATCTCCGATACAGTCTTCTCCTATTGTGAATGCTGCGGTCAAATCATCTGCTGCCTCAAATCCTCCCTCGAATGGTCGAGGACGCGGCCGAGGACGAGGACGCGGTCGAGGCCGTGGTCGCAATTTTTATGAAGGAGGTTCCTCTCACTCTCGACTCATTTGTCAAGTTTGTAGTCGTGCAGGTCACTCTGCTCTCCAATGCTACCAGAGATTTAATCCTGGCTATAAAGCTAATAATGGCTCTCCATCTGCAATGTATGCATCTTCAACTGGTGAGTCATTTGATCCATATCTTGGTACCCGGACTACGGTGCCACTCATCATCTTACGACGAGACATGGAAAATTTGAACATTCGGAGTGACTATTACGGCATCGATCAAATCCGCACCGCAAATGGATCGAGTTTGCAAATATCACATATCGGTTCTTCCATCTTACATTCTCCCGCTAGTTCTTTTAAACTGCGAAATATTTATCATGTTCCCTCTATCAAGAAGAATCTATTATCGGTCTCTCAATTTACCAAAGACAACGATGTGGTATTTGAATTTCATCCTACTTTCGTTGTGTTAAGGATCGATCCTCGGGAACCTCCTGCTCAAAGGCCAGCATAAGAATGGACTTTATTATCTTAATAATGCCCGTACCACCAATAAGGTCTCTCTACGGTCAAATAAATCACCATCAGCACCATCTGCTTCATTGGTGAACGAGTTTTCGCTTCTACTTGGCATGAGCGCTTGGGTCATCCAACTACCCGCATCACTTCTTGTTATTTCAAAGCATGACTTGCCGATATCTTCGTCTTCCTCATCCAGTTTTTGTGAATCATGTCACTTGGGCAAGTCGCGTCGTCTTCCCTTTCCTAGGTCATCAACTACTTGTAATGCTCCTTTGGAGATACTTTATTCTGATTTATGGGGACCATCTCCAGTTACTTCAATTAATGGTTTTCGTTATTATATCATTTTTATCGATGCTTATAGTGGATATACATGGCTTTTTCCACTTACTATGAAATCTGATGCACTGTCTACTTTTGTGCAATTTAAATCTCAAGTGGAAAGATATTTCAATTGTAAGATCAAGGCACTTCAAAGCGATGGAGGTGGTGAGTATAAGAAGTTTGATACTTACCTTCGTCTTCATGGCATCCTACATTGTCTTTCATGCCCACACACACGGGAGCAAAATGGTCGGGTGAGCGCAAACACCGTCATATTGTGGAAAGCGGCATCACATTGCTTACCCGATCTTGTTCCTCGTATATATTGGAATGATGCCTTCCTCACTTTGCGGTCTTTCTAATTAACCGCATGCCTACAACGAGTCTTGAGCGGATTGTCTCCTTATGAGAAATTGTTTGGCCGTAAACCTGATTATTTACAATTGCGTGTTTTTGGATGTGCATGCTACCCTTGGTTGCGCCCTTATACCCGCAATAAACTTGAAGACGAGAACAATGCAATGTATCTTCCGGGCTATTCTCCCCATCACCGTGGCTATCGTTGTCTTCATCGTAGCACGGCCGAATATATATCTCTCGCCATGTAATTTTTCAAGAGAACTTTTTCCCTTTTGCTAATTCACAACCTGGTCAATTGTCATCACCATCGCCTAGTTCTCCTGTTTGCATTGGTTCTTCCTCTACTAAGCCCCCACGGTTTCGGGGGTGCCCACCACCACATCAACTCCATCAAGTCCATCTACTATCATGGATGACTCCTCATCACATATTCAGCAATCTCCTGGATCCTCTTCTCTTAAGCTCCATCGTTACAATCTTCTCAACCTCAACCACCAACTTCTACCCATCCAATGGTCACTCGTCTAAAGAATAACATTCGCAAACCAAAGGTTTTTCTTTCCACTAAGTACCCACTTTGTTCTTGTTTTCACTCAAGCTTGACGCCAAGTGAACCCACTTGTTTTTCTATTGCAAACAAAGACCCCAACTGGCAGCAAGCTATGGCCAATGAATTTAATGCTCTCATTCAAAATGGCACCTGGGAATTGGTCCCTCATCACCCTTCTATGAATGTGGTCAATTGCAAGTGGATTTATCGCCTAAAAACCAAATCTGATGGCTCAATTGATAGATACAAGGCACGGCTCGTTGCAAAGGGCTTTACTCAACAGGCTGGCTTAGACTATGATGAAACCTTTAGTCCGGTTATCAAACCGACAACGATTCGAGTTGTTCTCTCCTTAGCTATCACATATAACTGGTCTCTACGTCAATTGGACATTAAGAATGCATTTCTTCATGGGACCATTACGAAGAAGTCTACATGCAGCAACCCCAAGGATTTGTTGATCCGCATTATCCTGGCCATGTATGTCGTCTTCGGAAAGCTCTATATGGGCTAAAACAAGCCCCAAGAGCATGGTTTTCTCGACTAAGTTCATATTTGTTCTCTATTGGGTTTGTAGCCTCCTTGCTGATTCTTCATTATTCATACAGCATCGCTCTAATCACATTCTACTTCTTCTCATCTATGTGGACGACATTATTATTCTTGGGAGCTCTACCTCCTCCATCACCGAATTAATTACTCGTCTTGGCACCGAGTTTTCAATCACTGATTTGGGACATTTATCATACTTTCTTGGCATCGAAGCCCATAGATCCTCTAATGGGTTGTCCCTTACTCAATCCAAGTATGCCACCAATCTTCTAACCCGTACAGGTATGGCTGATGCAAAACCTTGCTCATCACCTATGGCTCCTCGGCTTCTAAGTTGTCAAAACAAAGTGGTGAACCACCGGCGATGTCTCCACTTATCGAAGTACGGTTGGGGCACCTTTGCAATACCTCACTCTTACTAGGCCAGATTTATCCTTTGCCATCAATAAGTGTGCCAATTTGTGCATTGTCCAATTGAAGATTATTGGTCAGCCGTCAAACGAATTTTGTGCTATCTCAAGGCTACTATTCATTATGGCATTACCTTGCGACCTATTTGCCAATTGACCTTCCCCGTTTACAAATGCCGACTGGGCTGGTTGCCCTAATGACTGACAATCTACTAATGGCTATTGCATTTATTTTGGTCTCAACTTGCTTTCTTGGAGTTCTAAAAAGCAACCAACTGTTGCTAGATCCAGCAGACGAATCGAGAATACAAAGGGGTGGCTAACGCATCCTCGAATTATTATGGCTATTACAACTCCTTCGAGATCTTCAATACACTCTACATCGGCCACCACTTGTTCTTTGTGATAATGTAGGGGCAATTTATTTGGCTGCCAATCCCATCTTTCATGACCGAACCAAGCACATAGAAATTGACTATCATTTTGTTCGTGATTTAATTAAAAAGAAGCAGTTGGAAGTTCGTTTCATTCCTACACAGGTTCAAACGGCTGATATCATGACAAAGCCTCTATCCATCTCTCGGTTTCTTATTTTACGTGACAAGCTCACAGTGACTCCGCCACCATTTCGCTTGAGGGGGTGTGATAAAGCAAATCTTCCATGATACAGCAATCTCCTGCAATCTATACCAATCTCATTGATTGAGCCAATCTTCCATGATTTGTGTCAATTCTGTCGATTCCATTGATAGAGTAATCTTTCACAATCTTTACTGATTTTGTAGATTGTTATCTTTGTAAAATCTTCAATTGTATCTTTCCCACTCATGTACATATTATAAATATAATACAAATCTCCACACCGATTGTGTGTGCAATCAAACTCAAATTCATACTCTTTCATGGTATCAGAGCTATGAGGTCCTGAGTTCGAATCTTCCAGGCCCCTACCAGCCTCCCCAATTAAATTTCCACGCTTAGTACTAGGCAAAAGACCAGACTAAGCGTGAGGGGGAGTGTTAGAATATTTAAATAATAAATCACGCCTTTATCTAACAGCTTAAGCTTTTAGAACAGTTGGCAGTGGTCCCACAAAATCTCACAAATCGAACACCAAGAAACCTTCCATTCTAACCTGCTTCAGAATGAGGTTCATCAAGTTGTATGGGCCTTCGGGCTGCTCGAGATTGTACTGTGAGATCAGTCCACATAGTGCGATTCGGCCACGAATTTTCATGTTGAGCACTACTGCGTCGAGCATCTTTCCGCCAACATTTTCAAAGTAGATATCGATACCCTCGGGGAAGCATCTAATCATTTACCACACAAAAAGTCAAATGGAGTGGGCTTTAGGAATGGGTACATATTTTATTTGCTTAATCATCATTGCTATACTCATAGCTCACCTTTTCAGTGCTGCATCCAGATCCGGTTCCTCCTTGTAGTTGAAAGCATCATTGAATCCAAACTTGTTCTTAAGCAAATCAACCTTTTTAGCAAAATAGCAGCAAAAAGAACTTTTAATAGAATGAAATTCGGAAGAGAACAGTAAGACTTAGTGAAATGATGATTACGTTATGCATACATTCAACAGTGCCATCACTCTCTTGAGCATTCTCAAATTCTAGAAAGACAGCACTCATCAACCGTGATATGATTACCTTCTCTTTGCTACCAGCGCTGCCAACAACATAACAACCAAACAACTTTGCAAACTGGCCAACGAGCTGACCGACGGCTCCTGATGCTGCCGATATGAAAACAGTCTCTCCTTTCTTAGGAGAGCATACCTCGAAAAACCCGACATAAGCTGCCATGCCAGCCATACCTGCAAAGATTAAATTTGTTGAAATTAGACAAGTCACAGGATTTGCTGAAGCATAAGTATAAAAGTGTTATGCTATGGCAAAATCTCGAATGGTCCGATTATTGCCCAAAGGTGAAGCCCGTGAGAAATGTATTGACTTCTCAAGGAAAGCTACTATTTCCCTAGAAATAGCTCATTTACATGCTTCTTTCAAAGTGAGAAGAAAGCTTTGCAGTATTGGCCCTGTCATTCAGACAATTCAACACGGCCATAAGGCTCATCAGCAATGAAACTCCCTACAAGTGATATCTTAACTATCTGATTCTCCTTATTCATTAACAAGAAAGAGATATTACAGTTGATGATTATAGAGCATACCCAAAAGGCCAGTGTAGTAAGACAGAGGAACATCAGTGTGTTCAATCTTAAAGCAAGTCTCTGGTGCAGTAATTAGACTATACTCCTCCCATCCAGTGAAACCCCAAAGCAAGTCACCTTTCTTGAAGTTTGGATGCCCAGATTCCAAAACTCTAGCTACTCCATATCCAGTGATAGGCTGCATCAATGTGTTAAATACTTCAAATATTATTGTAAATAGTGCAGCAAACAAAAATAGATATTGTACTTCCAAGAAGGAATGATAAGACAATTTCACAATCAAATGGGCTACAATAACCAGAGACCCTTACCTTTTCTCTGATATTAAAAGTCTGCAACCCGAGTCATATTGAAGCAAGGTAAGTCAAAATGCAGCTTTCTTAACACTTGATATAACTTCCAACAAACCTAGAAGAAGAGCGGCGGACTTCTAGGCTGCGCATGATAAAATTTTTGTTTCTTAATTTCTCTGTTTCTTTGTTCCCCGGAACAGGTTTGGAACATAAATCCGTTTGGTAATGCAATTTGATTTCTCTATTTCTGAAACAGATTTCTATTCCAGAAATAGATTTGATGAAAAAATCAGAAGCTAAAATTTGCTAAAATTTTTAGCTTCTCAGTTTCTGAAATAGAAATCGAGAAATCAATTTCTGGCTAAAAATCAATTTCTGTTTCAGAAATTTTGTCATGCGCACCCCTAATATCTCAGCAGGAATAAAATTGAAATCGATAGTATTAGGTTGGAATTCTAAGCAATTTCTGACGGATGCAACCGAAACTCTGCTTATCCCAGAGTCATGTTTAGTTTATATTTTAATGAATATGTCTAATTATCCTATTTCACGTGCAAGCTATCCCCCACCATTCGTCATGCTTACACATGAGTGGGAGTGTGAAGCAACTTGCATTGCTTAACCCCGTGATTATGTGCACTGTGTAAACGTAAGACATGTAAAATTGCTATGCCAAATAGCATAAGCGACGTTGTTTTGACACCCTAAGCTCTTCAATACATTTGCTGAATCTTATACCGACATCACAAATCAATTCTACACTTTCAAAGCCACCACCAATTGGCTCACAAAAGATTTAGCCATGATATAAAAAAGAATGAATAGACATACAGCACAGAGTCGCTACTATTCTCTGATTCAAATGATTGGACATAATCAGAACTAGTACTCGACAAGTCCTTGTATATTAATTTAGCCAAACCTCAGATCATGATCCGACACTCAGGGAAACTAATATAAAATCCGCCATCGATCAGCAGAGACACCGCAAACTTTCTCCAGAAACAACATAATGAATCCCCAGAGCAAACGGGTCAAACTTAAAGAGGACAAAAATATCATACTCAAGAAAATCTACATCATCCTCAGTGAACTTTTTCTCTTTCTACATTCTTTTGGAAAAAAACAGAGAACTTGACAACAAATAGAGTACTTAGGCTTGCTCACCGAACCAGGTTTGAAGGAATCAACATAACCCGGGATGTCGAGCTTCGCCATGCGGGTCCTCATGTAAGGGTCGCAGGACAAGTAGAGATTCTTCACGAGGAGGCCGTTCGAACCCTCCGGGAGACGCAACTTCATGGTCGATTCCCGCACCTCCATGTCCGTCTCCTTGGGGAAACCGCTCACGTAGTCCCTGAATATCACTTGCATGTTCTTCACTACCTCCCCATCCTCACTCGCCATGGCTCTTCGCTACTCTTTCGGCGAAGCTCCAAACACCCAGAAGAGAGAAGATGAACAGGCGTGGAGCGTGCAAGTGCGGTATCGTTCTTAGCGACTCAGCTGAGCGTGGAACACGTGAAGAAGTATTGCGGGACAGAAAAACGTGACCTTTTGTTTCTCCTTGTCGCGTCTGTGGGTGGGGATAGGAGTTGTTGGGGGCGGTGACAACGGAGCTGAGTGGAGGATACTGTGGAGCGAGAGCGAGATGGTTGTGGAGATACTCCGCGAGGAGAACGAGAGGATACTGTGGAGCGAGATGGTTATGGAGATACTCCGCGGGGAAGACGACAGCATTCGGGTGTGTTCGGTTGTCGTTGGGATAACAGGACAAAGGATCCTAATTTTTGACTCAATGTCGAATATACTCCTTGAATTTTTTATTTATTCAGTATTATCTATGAATTTTATCTAAATATATAATATGATTCCTGAATTTTTAATTTATTCAATATAACTCTTGAACTTTTAATATATGTTCAATTTAATCCATTTACTACATGAAGATGTTTAATATTGTTATTTCATTAATTCAGACTCAAGTTCAAGCTCAGAGACAATATTAAATATTTTCATATAGTACAATGACTACATTAAATATGTACTAACAATTTAGGGACTGAATTAGCAATTTAAAAAGTCATGGACGGCGTTATATATCAGGATAAAGGTCAGGGACTAAATTGACAATTTAAAAGTTCAGAAACAACATTGCTTATCAAGATAAAGTTCAAGAACTATATTGAAAAAATTAAAAGTTCAAGGATCATAATGCACATTATACCAAAATTTAGAGACTATTTGTATTATTTTTCTATTGGTGTTTTCTTGTGCGTTGGATCAGTTCCGGAGCATAGTGATTGGTCATTTACACAGCTGCTCTTCTTGGTTGGGGGCCTCTCTTTTGTCTTCGCGTTGAACATAGTCAAAAAATGGTCATGACCCTCCCAAAGTTTTTACGAGATGACCCGAAATTCCACTTCGCTTAGCGATTGACGCTAGAGGACACGTGTTTGATTTTTCATAAAGCAATAATTTACAACTATTAAAATTAGACAAATGATTCTTGATTTGCTCTTTTCAGCGAAACAAACAGAGCATAAGATCACATAGTTGCAAAGGGTCAAAACTGTTAAAATGTCTCTTTTGTTTGTCTATTTATTAGCAGTAATGGCCGTGACGCTAAGGATGTCCAGCAGCCTCTCAAGCTTTGCCAAGAGCACATGGTGATGATGGTTGATTTGGTGGGCTTGATGTATCACACTTGTTCGGATCGAGTCGAACAGAACGTTGTCTTCATTTCTAGCACTGCTGGATTCGAGTCCATAACTTGGAAACTTCAGCCATTCAATGCAAATTTCGCTTATTTGCACGCTCATACAGTTTTTTGCATATAATTATTTTGTTGTGGCGGTAAGTGTGCTAAATATATACGAAACTTGTGAGACTATGAAAAAAGCCATTTCTTATAATTAATTTTTTTTTTTTTTTTTTGAGTTGGGGTTAAACACACTTATAAAGGGGAATTATTAAGAAAGTCTTAGACGATCGCATTTGTGCCATTTCCATCCTAAACTTTTTAATGGGGCAAGTTCTAAACCTTTTGCGATTTACTATTGTGGTTCATCTTGCTAAAATTGGCTAATTTTGGGCGGAAAACGTTGACGTAAACACCAACCATCTTTTGTGACGCGATCAACACTAACAATTCTTAAGATTTTTTTTCTTTTTTCTTTTCCCTTTTCTTTTCGTCGGGCCTCACTTAGGCAGGGCTCCCTTGCCAAATCTAGAAAGGTCAACCCCTGCCTAGGCGAGGGTGTCCTTGCCGGCTGTCACCTAGGGGAGGGTAGGCCTTGCCAAGGCCCAACAAGGGTTGGCCTGGCCAAGTCTAGTGAATAGGTGCCCGTCCTCATCCTTGCTCAACAGAGACCAGCCCTTCCTAGCCATGGCTGGTGGTTCACGGCTCGCAATCAAGCACTAGCAAAAAAAAGTGAATAAAAAAATTATATAGTTTTTTTTAAATTTAAAAAATTATCCACGGTCAATATGTCATGCCCTAATCCTTAGGCACACACCCATCCCTTACCTTGGTCGATTTAATAGCGATATTCTAGGACGTATCGTCGACTCTTTCATTTTAATACGCATGCGGAAGCATATAAATAATCCCCAGACAATAAAACAATTTGATAGGAAAGCATGGCAAAATTTTCACAAAATATCTTTTTATAAACACACAGGTTTATACATAGAAGCGTATAAAAAGGGATCGGCTTTTAACAAAAGAGAATTGTCCTATGACTAACTAGTTGGACAAGTTCGCCGAGTCTTCGGGCTTCACCTCCTAAACTCTGGCTTCAGTTCTCCACAACTATCATCTACGGACTTGAAAATGGTTATACAATAACCAGTGAAACAATGTCTTAATGAGTTCTATTCCCTAATACCTGATTAGAAAGAACATAATAAAGGAGTTAGGGAAAAGAATAAGAACACAAGATTTATAGTGGTTCGGCTTAATCCAAGCCTACGTCCACTCTCCCACGATAACAGCATTCTTGGCTGGATTCCACTATGCAATCAACAAGAGATTACAACTTCGAGTGCAAACACTTAGTAGTAGATCACACTATCTCACTAAGTCACTCTTTTGGTATTTTTCTCACGATTACAAATGTTTAAGCTCTCAAGAGACAAGTATATGATCGAAAGTCGCTCAGACTTTGGAATTATAAATTCTACGCTTCGTCTCTTACTTGCTCATCGGTCCTTCATCTCCTTAAATACTCCTCCATTTCCAAACTACCCGTTGGACAGTATCCCGGAGAATCGTCTTCCAATATACCCATTGGACAGCTTTGTATCTAGAAGATTTGGTAGCCGTTGAGTGACAAAGGTAAAATCCCAAATTGATTCCGATCGCCCATACAAACGAAATTTTGGTTTCCATAAGTAAAGCTTCTTCGTATAGAAAATTCTTGTCTTCAAGATCCAATCGTCAATCAATTAGATTGAATCAATCAAATCAATCTTGATGTGGAATCCAAACCAGATCACTAGTCGTTGTATGATTGGGCTTGAGTTACGATTCATCGAACTGGATGTAAAGTCCGAGTCTCGTAGACTTTACAATATGAGTCTCGTAGATTTTACAATCTGGGTGCGAACATATCCGCACGAACAGATATAGCTTTAAGGTCTCGTACCTAGTTGGCAAAGCATAGAGTCGTATTACGGTTCAGCATTCACGTTCAGTCTAGAATTAGTCAGAGTGAGCAGACTTTTGAGTAGAACAGACTTTGACACTAAAGTCTGGCAGTCTTCAGACTTTGAGTCTTGAGTTTGGCAGTCTTCAGACTTTGACACAGAAGTCTGGAAATCTTCATAATATACTTTGGACATGTGTTACGTTCAGTCTTCTGGTCGTCTTCGCACTTTGACAATATCATTTACATGTTCTATTATCTGCATGGTCTATTACTCAACCATCAAACATGTTAGTAGCCTTTGATTTATTTTGTCATCTTCAAAACATCATAAGGGATTTCCCTAACAATCTCTCCCTTTTTGATGATGACAAAACAATCTCTGAATATGCAGATTTGTAAACATACTTTTAAATCAAAGGATATCAGAAGATAGCAAATAGATTGAGCATAAGAATATATAGAAAAATAATCGCAGCTCAATATTATGCCATAGATAATATTAACCAATCAACACATATGCATATTCATATCTTCTCCCCCTTTTTGTCATAATCAAAAAGCGATAACAATAGATTCACGTAGAGAATGATAATCAATATCTTGCATGAATCACAATTTCCAAAAATCAGCTTTTTTTATCGACTATTTAAGATATGCAATATAGCTCACTTCGATTATATCAACAAATATCCAATAAAAATCACGGATGCATCATAAAATTTACGTACCATTTTTGTCATAATAAAATGATAATATCAATAAGAGATTTGTTAATGACAAAATGTAATAAAAAATGCACTAACTGGATTTTGTAGATCTTAACAATTCTGACACATTTACCTTCCTTCTTTTCATAACAAGATCACGATCAATCAAAAAAGATTTTTCCATAATTGATCAAAACTCCCCCTCAATTTGTTGCCTTTTTGAGGTGATCATGATTCTTTTCATTTTCTTTTGGATTTGATTTCTCCCATCATGACAATATTTGCGAATAGAAACAATTGTTGCAATTGTCGCAGGAGATATTTTCTGATTGCACCAAAATTTGCGTAGATTCGCAATCATCCTTCCCTTAAAGAATTTCCTGCAATCAACTCATTTCCCTTTTTGGTATCCATTAATTTGGATCCTTCCTTGACGTTAGAGCAAAATAGAAAATCTCCATAATCAAATATTCTTTCTTAATTCATCATAACAGAGCATTCAAAGAAAGAATATTATGCACAATGATATTTTGAAAAATAAATTCTCACTTAGTCATAGTACAATAAAATCAGAGAGAATAAAATCCTTGAATATCTTAGAAAAAAAAAATATCTTGCAAAATTAGTATAACGTAGAATCGGAATTTTACTTTGCAAAATATGACAATTTGAGAGCATAAAATTAAACCAAATAATCTGAATTATCTCAAATAATTACACGTACTAAATCAAATCTCAACTCACAAATCACAGAAAACAAACCATACGATTCTTTTTCCATAAAGCAAAATATGATCATTATAAAATCTCAATTAACCAAGGATATATCGAATATTAAGCATAATGAGAAATTGAGAATAAAAAATTCCTTACCAAATCCTCTTTCTTCTTTCTTCTTTATATCATGCAAAAATAACTTATCTTTTCTTTGGTACCCATTTTTTCTTGGGTCAATGAGAGTTAGCGAGAATATGCTGCTTTTATACAATTTTTCTTAATAGGTCTTCGACTTGAGAAAGATCTTGTTGCCTAAGTCGAAAATTTTCCTTTTTAAGTTTGGAGATCATTTTAAGAGAATATTTGAGATTTGAACAAAGCTCATTTATATATTTTGAAACTTTGAAAGGAATTGCTGAATGACTTACCTTGATTTCCTCATCATATTCGAGTCAGTTCGAATCGACTTTGATTGAGTGCGTAATCGAGTCGACTCAGATTGAATGTGCCATCAAGCATATATTTTCTTGCTCATCATCTGCTTTCATGATTCTTTTATGGCCATTATGCTTGTATTAACTTCTTCCATCGAATTTCCTTCCTTTTCTACTCAGCTTTTTAAATTTCTCGACCATAAAGGCAAGTTCTTTATCGTCCATGTCATTTCCTGAGTCTGTTTCATAAAAAACACCATTAGATATTAAAGCAATGGACTTCTTACATTCGGGATCTTCGTCATTAAGTTGTTCCACTTCATAGGATTGAAGATTGCCAATCAATTCATCAACATAGAGTGGCATAATCCTCTGAGTCTCCCGGATTGAGGTCTTGACATGATTCCAATCTTTTGAGAGACATCGTAAGAGTTTGTTGACCTTCATCGGGGTAGAAATTTGCTGACCTTGATATGCTAAACCATTTACAATTTCTGTAAAACGGCTAAACATATCTCCTATTGAT
This sequence comes from Eucalyptus lansdowneana, assembly GCA_017140395.1. Classification (NCBI taxonomy): domain Eukaryota; kingdom Viridiplantae; phylum Streptophyta; class Magnoliopsida; order Myrtales; family Myrtaceae; genus Eucalyptus; species Eucalyptus lansdowneana. The sequence continues at coordinate 3,389,891 of CM029484.1, read as the reverse complement.
TCTCCTTGCTTCATCTTGAATGATTCATATTGGCCAAGCAAGAAGTTTACTTTTGTCTCTTTTACACGATCGGTCCCTTCATATGTAACATGAAGTTTATCCCAAACTTCTTTTGTTGTTTCACATGAAGAGATTCTGTTATATTCAGTAGGAGACAAAGCGCAATATAAATAATAAATAGCTTTTGCATCAAGCGCTTCTCTTTTGGACATCTCCATCCAAGACATAGGAGTGGGGAGTTTGGTTTCTTTGTCTTTGCCATTCTTATTTGATGTGGATGCAGCAATGGGGTTGATTCCTCTTTCCATAACATCCCATTGTAAGAGATCTCTGGATCTTATGAATGCTTTCATTTTGTTCTTCCATACGTTGTATTCCTTTCCATCAAAATATGGTGGCCTTGTGTTGCTTTGCCCTTCCATAAGTCCTGGTGCCAACATACTAGCCATAAAGAATCTTTAGCTCAAAAGTAAAAACACTTTTATAAACCGAGAACTTGGCTCTGATATCAATTGAGAGTGCTAGTATGAACAAAATAAAGGAGCTAGGGAAAAGAATAAGAACACAAGATTTATAGTGGTTCGGCTTAATCCAAGCTTACGTCCACTTTCCCACGATAACAGCCTTCTTGGCTGGATTCCACTATGCAATCAACAAGAGATTACAACTTCGAGTGCAAACACTTAGTAGTAGATCACACTATCTCACTAAGTCACTCTTTTGGTATTTCTCTCACGATTACAAACGTTTAAGCTCTCAAGAGACAAGTATATGATCGAAAGTCGCTCAGACTTTGGAATTATAAATTCTACGCTCCGTCTCTTACTTGCTTATCGGTCCTTCATCTCCTTAAATACTCATCCACTTCCAAACTACCCGTTGGACAGTATCCCGGAGAATCGTCTTCCAATATACCCATTGGACAGCTCTGTATCTAGAAGATTTGGTAGCCGTTGAGTGACAAAGGTAAAATCCCAAATTGATTCCGATCGCCCATACAAACGAAATCTTGGTTTCCATAAGTAAAGCTTCTTCGTATAGAAAATTCTTGTCTTCAAGATCCAATCGTCAATCAATTAGATTGAATTAATCAAATCAATCTTGATGTGGAATCCAAACCAGATCACTAGCCGTTGTATGATTGGGCTTGAGTTACGATTCATCGAATCTGGATGTAAAGTCGAGTCGTAGACTTTACAATATGAGTCTCGTAGACTTTACAATCGGGTCCGAACATATTTGCTTCCGACGCATTTAGCTTTAAGGTCTCGTACCTAGTTCAGCTTCAAAGATAGAGTGTGTCTTCGGTTCACATAGATAGAAATTACGGTTCAAAGCATTCACGTTCGACTGCGGAATTAGTCGAGTGAGCAGACTTCGAGTAGAACGAGACTTTGACACTAAAGTTTGACAGTCTTCAGACTTTGAGTCTTGAGTCTGGCAATCTTTAGACTTTGACACAGAAGTTTGGAAATCTTCATAATATACTTTGGACATGTGTTACGTTCAGTCTTCTGGTCATCTTCACACTTTGACAATATCATTTACATGTTCTATTATCTGTATGGTCTATTACTCAACCATCAAACATGTTAGTAGCCTTTGATTTATTTTGTCATCTTCAAAACATCATAAGGGATTTCCCTAACACTACAGACATAATTTATACTTAGTGGAATCACGGCCCCACTTGGCAAATTTTCTAGACTTGGTGGTCATCACGGCCCCACCTAGTAATTTTCTAAATTTGGTGGTAATCATGGCCCCACCTGGCAATTTTCTAGACTTAGAGGCATTACGGCTCCACTTGGCAATTTTAGACTTAGTGGTATCACGGCTCCACTCGGCAATTTTAAATCCAACTCACAACCTCACACGTTATTTTCCCTTCAAATACCGACATTTTTCAATTTTGGGATAAATCTCCATAATCACTAATTTCACTCAAATTTCACAATCACGGTACTCGAATAAATAAACAAGAAGCACTATTGCAATTAGCATGAAATTTTGGCCGTCGGTTATCTCAGCCTAATTTCCAGAAAATAAATAATTAATTAAATAATTATGAAAAATATTAAATAAATGCGATACATCCAACTTAGGCCCGTTATAGCCTAATTGGAAACCGAAACGGACCTAGAAAATTTCCGAGACTCGTTCAATAAATAATAGAATGGGTCTACTCGCTAATGTCATTAACGACCACCTAACATGCATTGGCATATAATTCAATTAACTAATCTAATATAATATATCCAGATAAACCATGCTTAATTAATCTAATAAACCCCTAAGCATCATTAACCTACTAAGCAGGGTTTAGTGAGCTAAACTCACCGGTGCAAAGCGAAGATCAGTTCACTGCAACGGCGATCGAACTTGGGCTTGCAACGACACCGACCGGCTTGGATCGGGCTTTAAATCGGCCCAACACAACTTAACAAGGTTGAGCTTCAACCTTGGGCTTCTACAGGGCTGCTGGTCGCGGGCCCAAGATGGGCTGTAGATGTGCTGAACTTGCTTGGGCTTCAAGTGAGCTGAAATGGGCTTAACTTGATGGAGATCTTTGGGCCAAAAATTTGCTGGATCCGTGGGCTTCAATTGGCGGGCTGAAGAAAACGTGGGTTGATGCTGAAGATTTGGGCCACTTGGTTGATGGGCTGGAGCTTGCGGACAAAGAAGCGTAAAGGCATTGTTGGGCCTCGGTGAGAGTGAGCGCTCGGGCCGAGAGAGAGAGAGAGAGAGAGAGAGAGAGAGAGAGAGAGAGAAGTAGCTTCGGTGGGAATCTGCAGGCGTGAAGATGGGTGAACAGCTTGGCCAAAAGATCGAAGATGGTGGGGAGAGAGCGTTGCTAGCGTCAACGTGGGAGCTGCTGTTGGGGTCTTCGGTCCGGGGGTTTGACCAAGAGTGGAGATGGGCGACGGTGGCTTCGGCGGCGTCTTGGGCTTGCGGTTGAAATGGAAGGAAGCAGCAAGAGCTATTGGGGAAATTGCTTTGTGGATAGTGTCGCGGCAAGGAGTCAACAAACTTGCTGAGGTTGACCGTTTGTGCGGCAGAGAAGGGGGAAAAGAGGGTGAGCTGGTAGCTGGATTCGTGGCTTGGCTTCGGTGAGTGGAAAACTCAATGGATCGGCTGAATGGGGAATTTGGTGGTTTTGTCTTGGTGGTGGAGAAGTAGCTAAGAAGGAGAAGAAAGCAAATGGAAGAAAGGAAGGTAGAGGCAGCTGGTCTTCGGCTAAGGCGCAATTCGCACGAGGAAGAAAAGGGACTGGTCAAGTGTATAGGAGAAGCCAAGGAGGGGCCCAAAGTCATAAATTTTTATCTCCTCCATTGATGCCCTTGTCTCCCATTACTTTCCAACATAAATTTCCACCAATTAAACACATTTTGATGTGTCGCGACCAATTTTTCGGTGTGTGAACCACCTAGGATTTGGCTAATGGATTGTTAAGCCTAGACTTAACTCGGACTCTCCCAAGCCCATACCAATTTGTGACTTTAGGTTCAAGTTTTTTAACATGCAATTGATTTTTAACTAGGAGTCGCCACTAATCTATTTTTGGTGAGTCGATTAGAAACCCAAGTAAAGTAATGAGAGATTTACTTTACTCCTACAAACCAGATATTTGGGTACGGGGATTTGGTTACGCTAGATTTCTCTAACGCCCTTTCGGTACCATTTCTTTTATTTTGAAAAAATGTTTTTTTTGCAAGCAGCTTGGGTTTATTTTAAATCTATTTCCCTAACATGTGAAAGCGATCATGCGAGTGCACAAATCACCAATTTAACGCCCAGATAAAAAATAAACAAATTACAAAAACTTACCTCAAAGCGATGAAAGCTTATGCAATGTTAATTCAAAATCCACATCAACAACCTTGGATATGGTTTCTAATTAACACGCAATTTCTCTTTTTGTTTTTCACTTATTTAATGAAAATTATGCAATATGCGATGCAATATTAACTAAATAACCTAACTCTAATGACATGTAATTTCTAATTGAATGGACCTAGCAACAACTACCACATGACATGCATTTCAATGAATCTAATCCTAATGATGTGCATGTGACATTTTTCTTTCTTTCTTTTCTTTCTTTTTCCTAAAAGAATGCAATCTATCCTAGAAAATAAAACTAATTCAACCTATGGCATTTTTTGTATTTTTCATGAAATTCGAAATTAGGTGAAATGTGAAAATTACCTAATTAGATTAAGATCTTATTTAATTTATATTAGGAATTAGGTTGAGCCAAATCCTAATTTAAACTAAAACATTGTCTTAACCTAAATAATCCTAAAATGCAATCTATTTGATAAAATACCTAAACCTATAGTAAATTAAGAAAAACATCATCTAAAATTAAACTAAATGCAATTTTACCCTAATATGCTATGACGTGCAAAAGATGCCCTAATTTTACATGACATATGCATAATGACTTTTTTTGTGTTTTTCCTTTTTTTCCAAAATTCGAAATAAATAAATTTCCTATTCTAGACATGCAAAATAATCTAAAACAAGTAACATCCTAACATGCATCTAATCTAACTCAAATATTTTTTTTTTTCTTTTACGGGAGCAAACAAATAAAGCATCAAGAACAACACGGCACCAAATCAAGCAAGACATCATCCACGTCCATTTAATTTGGGGAACTAAATTGACGAATCATATCTCGTGCATGAGATCGGATTGACCAATTTTTAAATAAAATCACAAATCATATCTCGAGCGTGAGATCGGATTGGCGATTTTCCGTGCAATTGCGAGTCGGATTTCGAGCGTGAAAATCGGACTGTCAATCATATGCACGTTATGAAATTAGGGATTAATCCCCGAATTCATGAGAATTCAAAATATTTTTGGATATGGCAATAACGAACAAATATTCAAAATAAATCGCGAACCCATGGATTGGACAATAAAATATAAGAAAATCGAATCAATCAAAAATCTTACCTAGCTCTCGATATCGCACCGATAACTTTTCCAAATTGGGATGGCGACTCGCAACCACGGACCGGACGACAGCCTTTGAGCTTAGGGATTGCTGGTGAGCCACCAAATTAGATGCGTTCCTCGACCCTCAGTATTCAAGTCCCTTCGTGAATTTATATTTGTCCGAGCTTCCACTGAAGACTTGATACTTTGACCGGGCAATCCACTTTGACCACCACTTTATCAAAAATTGGCGTCTTCTGCATGTGATGGTGATGATGAGGCCATGGGTGAGGCTGAGCAGAAATTTTCTGGTTGCTGCAAAGAACTAAGTGGACTTGCGCAAATTGTTCTTTGACTTGTGTCGCTAGATTGACGTAGGGCAACTCTTGCGGGAGGCAACGCTTATTGCTACCAGGACTTGACGATTAGGCTCGTCGTCATTGGATCATTCTAGGGATACGGCTGTGTTCTCACGGGTGCAGCCAAGAATAGGAGTTGCATCTGAATCAGCAAGAATGGGTCTCACCGGGAAGCCTGCATGAAGAAACAAGCCTCGACAAAAAAATCTGATTCGAGTGAATCGCTGATAGTCGTGAGAGAAACTCCAAAAAAAAAAAAATTCTCAAGATAACCGTCAGCATTGATGGTGACTGGACGGGACTGCGAGCCTCAAAACAACGGCAACTTCGATAGGAACCTGCAACCTTCTAAGAGACTCGCCGGGATTGTTGGAAACTCGTTAGCCGTTGCTTGGGACTGGAAAATCGTGCTGCATCTCAGCAGTGGTTCGTCGCAATAGGCCCTGGGATAGCACCACGTTGTCTCATAGCCAAGTGGCACCGCAAGACACTGTGGTGCAGCCGACTAAGCAGGTTCGGGTTGAAGCTCGGCAGTGAGATGCGGCCACAAATCAGCAAGGTCACGGCCGCGGGATGCTTGGTCGTGACCCCACTCTCTCCTCAATCTCTCACGCTCTCTTCTCTGTGAAGATGCAGATATCAAGATGAACTTCATATGAGGTAAAGAACTCTGAATTTTGATAGAACTGAATCGAACAATTACATCAAGTAAGATCTCTCTCTTCTCTACTTCTCTCAATCTATACAATCAACTATAGTTCTGCTTCAAAGAAAATGAAAGCACCTTGAGAGAATCGAGAGAATTTTCTGTACATTTCCTTCTGTTACAGTAGCGAAGCTTTTATATCTTCGTTCAACAACTTCTTTTCAAAACAGACTTAACAGTATTTGTTACAAGATTGAATCATCAAACTAACTATACTGTTATTTTGACACTTGTACGGTTCTTGGCATAGCTGCAGTCAATCTTTTGTTTCTGGATTGCCACCTCAACTTCTTCACGGATCACCAGCTCAGCCTCAGCTTCTTCTTACGGATCACCAGCTCAGCCTGTTTCAGCTTCAGTTTACTTTGCTCTGTTCTTGCTTTAGTTCGTTTTACTTTGTTTCTTTACTTCCATCAGTATTTGTCATCTGTGGTTCTGACCTTTGTGCTTTAACATTCCCCCGCAAATTGGGAATGGGGAGACGACTAATTCCCAATTTGACTCGCATATGATGATGTACTAGTCGTGACAAAGGTTTAGTAAAGATATCGGCTAGTTGACAATTACTTGGAACATATCGTACCTGTAATGAACCTGAGGAAACTTTTTCCCGAACAAAGTGAAAGTCAACTTTAACATGTTTAGTTCTAGCATGTAAGATGGGATTAACAGTGAGGGAGATGGCTGACTTATTGTCACAGTATAGATGAATAGGAGGTTTAAGAGGGCAACTAATGTCTCGTAGCACAAAACTGATCCAAGTGAGGTCAGCTGTAGTGGAAGCAAGGGCACGATACTCAGCTTCTGTAGAAGATCGACTTACTGTTGGTTGCTTCTTTGCTGCCCAAGAGATTAGATTGGATCCGAGATATGTGCAAAAACCAGTGGTTGATCTTCTAGTATCAGTACAGCCAGCCCAGTCTGCATCTGAGTAACCATAGAGATGCATAGTGCTTCTGGAATGGATGAATATGCCAAGATCAACAGTACCTTTTATATATCTCAACACTCTCTTTAATTTCTGAAGGTCGGTAAGAGTAGGCTGCTGCATCTTTTGACATAGTACATTTGTGGCATAGGTAATATCTGGTCGAGTCAGTGTGAGGTATTGGAGACCACCGACCAAACTTCGATACTCAGTTGGATTAGATAGAAGAATAGGCTCAGTAAGTAAACCATTTGGTCTCAATGAAAGTGGAGTAGAGATTGGTTTACAATCCAGCATATGAGCTCGATTCAGAAGATCAATTGCATACTTTGTTTGGCTAAGAAACAGATTGTCAGAAGTACGCTTAACTTCAATGCCAAGAAAGTAATGAAGTGCACCTAGATCTTTCATGTGAAACTGAAGACCAAGAGAGGTGATGAGGTTAGAGAGCATGTAAGATGAACTTCCAGTTAAAATGATATCATCAACATACAACAATAGGAGAATTGTTTCTGTTCCAGTATGTAGGATAAACAATGATGGATCGGTGGAGCTACAGAAGAAGCCATACTCTAGTAAGAAGTTGCTGAACTTTTCAAACCAGGCTCGAGGAGCTTGTCGAAGTCCATAGAGGGACTTCTTGAGGAGACATACATGATGAGGTCTCTGTGGGTCTTGAAACCCAGGAGGCTGTTCCATATATTGTTTCACTTAGAGTACCATGTAAGAAAGCATTTTTAACATCAAGTTGATGAATTTCCCATTGTTTCATCATTGCTACAGACAAGACTAGTCGAATTGTAGCATGCTTAATTACGGGACTAAAAGTTTATGTAAAATCGATACCTGCTTCTTGGTGAAAACCCTTGGCTACAAGACGAGCTTTCAGTCTATCAAGAGTGCCATCAGGAGCAAGTTTTGTCTTAAACACCCATTTGCAGCCAATAATATTTATGTGATTAGTTCTAGGAACTAACTCCCAAGTGTTATTCTGATATAGAGCATTCATTTCATCTTGCATTGCTTGATACCATCCTTTGTCTGCCAAAGCTGATTTTACTGATTTTGGTTCACTAGGAACTTTGTATTCAACTAAACACGCATATTTTGGATTTGATTTAACAATTCCAGATCTCAGCCTAGTTTGCATAGGATGGATAGAACAGATACCTTGTGTATTTCCTGATGCAGAAGTGTTTTGAGTTTGTTCTGTATTACTTTGTGGTGTTGGAACAGATTCTTGATTCGAATATTCTGCTTCCTCAGTATTTGCAGCTGCAGTAGGTGGTTCAAGAGTAGCTGATGCCATATTAGAAACATCCTGTATCACATTACCAGGGACTGTATTCCCTTGTGGTACAGTTATCGAATCTATTGTACTGAGTTCACTGTCTTGTACATCAGGAACTGTATGAGTTGATCTAGTATGTTGCAAGTGCTCCATAGGCTTATTGACTTTCGACTGGTGTTGTTATGTATTATGAGATCTGAAGACTCCTCTTGTCCATTGGTTGTATAATGCAGATCCTTGCTGATGTTCAGCTGTGACTAACTGAGTAAAAGGAAAGACTGTCTCATCGAATACTACATGTCTACTGATATAGACATGTCCATTAGTAGGTAAGAGACATCTGTAGCCTTTGTGTTTCTCACTATATCCCAGAAAAATACATATGAGAGATCTTGGATCGAATTTATGTTGTCTATAGGGCCTGAGGCAAGGATAACAGGCAGATCCAAAAACTCGTAGATGAGCATAATCTGGTTTTTGTTTGTACAGTTTATAATGAGGTGAAGTCATGTGTAGCTTTGTTGAAAGAAGGATGTTGATGATATAGACTGCTGTTATAAAGGCATCTACCCAATATTTCAAAGGTACTCTACCATGATATAACATTGCCATGCCTAATTCAAGCACATGTCGATGCTTCCTTTCAGAGACTCCATTTTGTTCAGGTGTGTAGGGACAGGAAATACTATGTTTTATACCACACCGCTGTAAATGATTCTGAAGTTTGATATTAGTAAACTCGCCTCCTCCATCACTTTGAAATATTTTGATCTTATGATCAAGTTGATTTTCCACCAGTTTTTGAAATAGGACAAAAACATCATAAACCTCTGATTTCTGTCTCATTGGATATATCCAGCTATATCGAGAGAAGTCATCCACAAAAATGACATAATAGCGAAATTGTTGAACAGATTGTACTGGTGCAGGTCCCCAAACATCACAATGTATCTTTTCTAGGGGAGCACTAGATGTATAGTCTGAAGATGAAAAAGGTAAAGCTGAACTTTTAGCAATTTGACAGCTGCTGCACACGTTTTGAGCTTTTGAACTGTACTGAATGAGTTGTTGACTTCGTAGAAGCTTCACTGTTTTTAAACTGGTGTGAGCAAGCCTTTGATGCCAGATATCTTCTCCTACTTCCTGTTGAACCCGAGTGAAGTGAACTTCTGTGATTTTAGGGTCCACTTGATACAGCCCCTTGATTTTCCTTCCTAGCTTCACTGTTGTATGGTTGTAGTTGTCCTTCATATAGACCCCATATTTATCAAAAATAAGAGAACATGGATAGTCATCTGTTAACTTTGATACAGAAATCAGATTCTTTTTGATTTCAGGAACTAGTAGAACATCTCTTAATGGTAATATGCTTGTTTTTGTATGCAGTATTCCATTACCAATGTTTGAAATCGACAAACAGGATCCATCTCCAATCATAACAGTGTCAGTACCACTATATGCAGAGTAGTCATGAAGCATACCAGGATTTGCAGCAATGTGAGATGTAGCTCCTGTGTCTGGGTACCATTCTGTACCGTAGGGTTCTTCAATATGCATGGCCGCCAATGCAGTTGGTATTTCTTCTACTTGGTATGAGTTGTCAAAACGATACCAACATCGAAGGGCTATGTGTCCTGGTCTTTTGCAAATTTGACATTCCAGAGGACCATTACTTACTGGTTTCGAGCTCTGCACATATTTGTTGCCAATTGAGCTTTGTGGTGGGTAGGATCTAACACCTTGATACCTTTGAGAAGGATTTGTATATGGTCTAAAACCTTGTCCGTAGTTAGACCAGTTTTCCTTAATAACCTGATCTTGCTGTGTTGTATTCAGATTATTTTCTTGATATTGATGATTCCTTCCTGATCCAGAAAGGTTACTCCCATTATTCCTTCTGTTAGTAATTTGTCCTCTGCCATAGATATGCCCACCTTGAGTATTTTCTCTTTGGTTTCTGAAATTTGGCCTTTGTGGACTCATTCCAGTCTTTCTTTGTCCATAGTATGCTAGGTTAGTATTGTACTGATTTACAGAATATGTTTGCAGCCTAGTCTCAAACCTTTCAAGTTGAGAAATCACCTCATCATATTCCGGTTGAGGTTTGAGACAGTACATGGTTGTTCTAAAGCTTTCATATTCTGACCGTAACCCTTCAAGAACTCCAAACATCCTGGTTATGTCATCAACCGGTTTTCCAATAGCATTTGACTGATCACAAATGGACTTGAACTCTCGGAGATATTCACTCAATGATCTATCTCTTTTCCTGCAGACTTGTAATTTTCCTCTTAATTCGAATTCCTTTGCTACAGATCTCTGTGTGAAACGATTTATAAGAGTTTGCCATATCTCGAATGAAGTTTCTAAGCCAATTATCAGACTTAGAATATTCTCAGATACTGCCCCACTTATCCAGGATGAGATTAACTGATCAGTCTTTATCCAATCTAGATACTCAGGGTTTATTTCTTGTGTTTGCCTTCCCTCAATCTCAGCTTGTATCGTTTGTGCTGGAGGAGATGTTTCACCATTAATAAACCCGATTAAATCTTGACTCTTTAGAAACCTATGAAATTGAGCTTGCCATAGTAGAAAATTCTCCTCTGTCAGCTTGATTGTTACAAAATTTGCTATATTCACATGAATCGGAAATGAATACTTCTGCACTCTGGTTGTCATTCTATATATCGAGACACTTTGAAGTTATGACAGAGCAAGTAGATGACCTTTGAGTATCTAAATTCAAACCTCTGGATATCGATCCTTCTGCACTCTGACTGTTGATCTTGATCATGCAGCCTCTGTACAAGCTTTCAGTAATGGAGAAGGAAGATCACAATCTACCAGGAAGTATGCTCTGATACCATGTGAAGATGCAGATATCAAGATGAACTTCATATGAGGTAAAGAACTCTGAATTTTGATAGAACTGAATCGAACAATTACATCAAGTAAGATCTCTCTCTTCTCTACTTCTCTCAATCTATACAATCAACTATAGTTCTGCTTCAAAGAAAATCAAAGCACCTTGAGAGAATCGAGAGAATTTTCTGTACATTTCCTTCGTTCATTACGTAGCGAAGCTTTTATATCTTCGTTCAACAACTTCTTTTCAAAACAGACTTAACAGTATTTGTTACAAGATTGAATCATCAAACTAACTATATCTTGTTATTTTGACACTTGTACGGTTCTTGGCATAGCTGCAGTCAATCTTTTGTTTCTGGATTGCCACCTCAACTTCTTCACGGATCACCAGCTCAGCCTCAGCTTCTTCTTACGGATCACCAGCTTAGCTTTTGCACGGATCACCAGCTCAGCCTGTTTCAGCTTCAGTTTACTTTGCTCTGTTCTTGCTTTAGTTCGTTTTACTCTGTTTCTTTACTTCCATCAGTGTTTGTCATCTGTGGTTCTGACCTTTGTGCTTTAACATTCTCCCTATGCTGTGGCCCTCCGTCTTTTGACTAGTGACCTTTGAATATGAAAAAAGAAAAGAAAGAAAACCCCTCCCACAAAGCGAAGAAAGAAACCTCCTAATGGCCGTGTATTCTATGTGTATGTGGCCTCCTTTAAACCCTACGTATGTTTACTTATTTATAGGGCATGAATTAGGGTTTTTAAATTTTCCAAATTTATATCCACGAAGATTTCTTTTCGAAACGCAATATTTATTTTTCTCAAACGTAATATTTGCTTTTGAATTGAAATCTCACAAAGATAAATCTGTAAAATATCTCCGAGGATACGGGCTTGGACCGATTTACTTTTCTTGTGGACTTAGCCCGACTCATCAACTTAAAGTTTTTGCACCATCAATTCTAATCCATCCGTCACCGGCCCAATGTAAATTCAAATAAAAAATAAATGCACCTAAAACTATATGCTATGCGATTAACTATTTTTTAGGGGTAAAATTAACTCCTAATTTTTAATACGATAAATGACTAAACGGGTCACCAAAATTTAGGTGTCAACATGATATAAATGTTGCACCCCCTCACCTTAGGCTCCGAATTTCCCAATCTTGGCTTCAATCTCTTCATTTAATTTCTCCAATTGAGGTCTAATCTCAGTGAAGAAAAATCTCGTATAATTATCTTAAGTCCCCAACACTTAAAAGCTCAGCTTGGAAGTCCAAATTTCCTTTAATTTGGCCTATATGAATTTCCATTAATTTTCCACGACGCCTGAATGGATTTTCTGTAAAAATATTGGAATCTCCAAAAATTATTCAGAAGATGAGTCGATGTTCCTAAAGTAGATTGTAACATGACAGAACTTTTAATTTCTGAAATCGGGTTTAAATTCGCGGTTAATTTCAATCCGACGCATTTTTAGCGTGACCTAGGCTACCGAGTAGTTTTCAGAAATTTTAGTGCAAATGACCCGTAGTCGATTTTCTTCGAGTCACAATGAACCCACTCGACATAATGGTGACTCTCGGTTGTTGTCAAAATCTCGATGATTCAAATATAGACACAGGGTATCAAAACGATAGAAAAATCAGTCTAGTGCCGGTTGACGGGAATTTTCCAATTTAGTAGTGTCACTCACGATTAGCCACACATCTCAGTCAAATTAACCTATCTTTGATCTCAAATTGATTTTATATTGTGTCGTAATGGTTTCTAAAGATGAGCACGGTCAAGAAGTTGATTCCTGATCGAGTTCTCAAGTCTATTGTATTAAAATTCCTTAATGACTTTCCTGGATAGTCAGTTATCTCGAGAGCGATCAGCTCGAAACGAAATTTACCCTATAGGTGCATTGATGAAATGCCCGATTTATTCAATATAAAACAAAACTGAAAATCTGAGATGTTACATAATATTTATGTTAGTGATTTTCAGCCAAAATTGGCTAGATGAACTACACTTTAGATTCAACTGGCCAAATTGAAAATTTTTGGACTAAATTAACATAAGTATAATAGGTTTAATATATATATATATATATATATATATATATATATATTATTTCTCCTCATCGTGAATGACTTCATTTTTAGAATAGGACTACATAAAAAAGTAAAAATAAAAATGATTGTGGTTAGACGATTGTAATCATACCTTTATTGTATATAGGACTCATCTTGTTGATATCTCACCATATGCACACCGTCAAATCACGATAATCCGTTATTTTTGAGTTTCATTTCTTTGATTTATTTCTTACTCAAATCATTAAATTTGTTCACGCACTTCTACATTATTCGTAACAATTTGGCATCTCAAATCAGTTTCACTTAAAGACGATGACACGGTACGAGAGGAAACATTTCCATTAACATCATAGACAGACAACAAGCCTCCGAAAGCAAAACAAAGCATGTGCACCCAAAAATACACTAAGCGACATTCGCGAAAAGCTACAAACCACCCCGTTTACCAACATTGACCCCTGAAAACAACCCAACCAGATGGTCCTCTGTATCATCCGATTCATCCCCAAAGAAACAAACAACCTCTGTGTCCTCGCACAACGGAATTGCAACACACAGACAAACGGAAAACAACCCATTTTGAAAACACGAGAAAAGAGGCGACGACGCGGATGGAAAAGTACAGAAAGCCGACTCATATGTGAGAAACCACCACCACTTGTTTCCCGACATTGCAGCCGTAGAACAGCCCGATGAGAGCTGTCGGAGCATTCTCGAGACCTTCAGCAGTGTCTTCCACATACACGATCTTCCCCTCTTTGATCTGAGGCAATACCGTCTCCAGGAACTTCGGGTAGAGATGATAGTAATCGGATACCATGAAACCTTCCATCCGAATCCGCTTCAGGATAAAATTTGTCAAGTTGTGTATGCCTTCCATCCGAATCCGCTTCAGGATAAAATTTGTCAAGTTGTGTATGCCTTCGGGCAGCTCGAGATTGTACTGTGAGATCATTCCACAAACTGCGATTCGGCCATGAAGTTTCATGCTGAGCAGCACCGCATCGAGCATCTTTCCGCCAACGTTTTCGAAGTAGATATCGATACCCTCGGGGAAGCATCTAAACATTTATAATACGAAAAGTCAAACGGAGTGGGCGTCAGGAACAGTTACATTTTTTATATCCCGTGCGCCGGTCGCTTATTTGCTTAATCATCACTGCTGTACTCATAGCTCACCTTTTCAGTGCTGCATCCAGATCCAGTTCCTCCTTGTAGTTGAAAGCATCATCGAATCCAAACTTGTTCTTCAGCAAATCAACCTTTTTCACAAAAATAACGGCAAAAACAACTCAATGAATGAAATAAGGAAGAGAACAGTAAGAGTGTAGTCAGTAAAATGATGACGATGGTATACATTCAGTAGTGCCATCACTCTCTTGAGCATTCTCAAATTTAAGAAAGACAGCTCTCATCAACCGTGACACGATTACCTTCTCTTTGCTACCAGCGCTGCCAACAACATAACAACCGAACAACTTTGCCAACTGGCCAACAAGCTGACCAACAGCTCCCGATGCTGCTGATATGAAAACAGTCTCTCCTTTCTTAGGAGAGCATACTTCGAAAAAACCGGCATAAGCTGTCATGCCAGCCATACCTACAAATTATAAATTTGTAGAAATTAGACAAAGGTGTAGGAGTGTTATGCTATGGCAAAATCTCAAATGGTCCGATTATTGCCCAAAGGTGAAGCCCGTGAGAAATGTATTCTTCTCAAGGAAAGCTACTATTTCTCTAGAAATAACCGATTTACACGCTTCGCAAAGTGAGAAGACAGCTTCGCAGGGCTCTGTCATTCAGACAATTTCATGAGGCCATAAGGCTCATCGACAATGAAGATCCCTACGAGTAATATCCTAATTATCTGATTCCTCCTATTCATTAAGAAGACATAGATATTGCAATCGATGATAAAAAAGCGTACCCAAAAGGCCAGTGTAGTAAGACAGAGGAACATCGGTGTGTTCAATCTTGAAGCAAGTCTCTGGTGCAGTAATTAGAGTATACTCCTCCCATCCAGTCAAACCCCAAAGCAAGTCGCCTTTCTTGAAGTTTGGATGCCCGGATTCCAAAACTCTAGCTACTCCATATCCAGTTATAGGCTGCATCAATGCGTTAAATACTTCAAATATAAGTGAATAATTTAGCAAACATAAATAGACATTGTACTTCCAAGAAGGAATGATTGGACATAAAGACAATTTCATAGTCAAATGCGCTACAATTACCAGAGACCCTTTCACCTTTAAACTTTTTTCTGATATTAAAAGTTTGCAACTCGAGTCATATTGAAGTAAGGTAAGTCAAAATGCAGTTTTCCTTAACCCTTGATATAACTTCCAACAAACCTAGAATGGCATAATTTTAACACAGCGGGAATAAATTTGAAATCCATAGCTATACATCAGAATCCTAACAAACACTGCTCATCCCAGAGTCAGGTTTATTTTATATTTCAATTCATACATCTCATTGTCCTCTTTCACGTGCAAGCTATCAGCCGCCATTCGTCATGCTTACACATGATGCGCATCGCTTAATCCCATGATTATGCGGACTGAGTAAACGTAAGGAGTGTAAACTTCCTATGCCAAATAGCACAAGCGACGCTCTTTCAACACCCTAAGCTCTTCAATACATTCGCCAAATGTTATACCGACATCACAAACAATTTCTACACTTTCAAAGCCACCGATAATTGCTCGCAAAAGATTTAGCCATGATATAAAACAAAAAAAAATGGATACACATACAGCACAGAGTCGCTACAATCCTTTTTGATTCAAATGATCGGACATAATCAGAACTAATACTTGACAAGTCCTTGTATATTAATTTAGCCAAACCTGAGATCATGATCCAACACTCAAGGAAAACGGATATAATATCCGCCATCCATCAGCAGAGACACCGCAACTTTCTCCAAAAACAACGTAATGAATGCCCAGAGCAAACTTAAAAAGGACAAAAAATATCATACTCAAGAAAACCCACATCATCCTCGATGAACTTTTTCTCTATCTATGTTCTTTTGGAAAAAAAAAAAAAAAAAGACAGAATTTGACAACGAAAAGAGTACTTAGGCTTGCTCACCGAACCAGGTCTGAAGGGTTCAACATAAACCGGGACATTGGGTTTCGTCATGCGGAACCTCATGTAAGGGTCGCAGGACAAGTAGAGATTTTTCACGAGAAGGCCGTTCGAGCCCTCCAGGAGACGCAACTTCATGGTCGACTCACGCACCTCCACGTCCGTATTCTCGGGGAAACCACTCACGTAGTCCTTGAATATCACTTGCTTGTTCCTCACTGCCTCCCCGTTCTCGCCTGCCATCGCTCTTCACTACTCTTTCGGCAAAACTCGGAACACTTAGAAGAGAGAAGATGAGCAGGCGTAGAGTGTGCGAGTGTGGTATCGTTTCTAGCGACTCAGCTGAGCGTGGAACGCATGAAGAGGTCACGCGGGACAGAAAAGAAGGCGACCTTTTGGTTGAAAAATGTTGGGTTAGCAGGCGGGGATGGTAGTTTATGGGGACGGTGACGATGGAGGTGCGTGGAGGATCATGAGGAGCGAGAGAGATGGTTTTGGAGTACTTAAATTTTGGTTGAATGTGTATCATGATCTATGAATTTTTTATTCATTCAATGTTTTTCCCAAACTCCATTTCAATATGTAAGGTAGTCTCTGAACTTTATCTTAATATGTAATGTGGTCTCCGGATTATATAAAAATGTTGAATACTGTCATTCTATTAATTCAAGCTCATGGATAATATTAAATATCTTCATATAATCAAATGTACGCTAGATATGTTCCAAAAGTTTGGGTACCAATTTGACAATTTAAAAGTTTAGGGACAATATTACATATCGAGATAAAATTTAGGAGTCACATTGCATATTGGGTAAAAATTCATAAACTATTTGTGTCGTTTTCCTATTGGTGTTTTCTTGTGCATTGGATCAGTTCAGGAGCATCGTTGGGGGCTTCTCTTTTGTCGTCAGGTCGAATATGCCCGAGAATGTTCATGACCCTCCCGAGGTTTTTATAAGGGGATCTAAAAGTCCACTTTTCGCTTAGTGACTACGCCAGAAGATATGTGTTCGACTTTTCACAAGCAATAATTTAAGACTATTGAAATTAGAAAAATAATTTTTGCTTTGTCCTTTTCAGCGAAACAAACGGAATCTAAAATCACATAGTCGCAAAGGGTTAAAGCTGTTAAAATATCTCTCTTGCTTGTCTAAATATTAGTAGAAATGGCTGTGACACTGAGGATGTCCAGCAGCCTTTCAAGCTTTGCCAAGAACACACGGTGATGACGCTTGATTTGGTGGGCTTGATTTATCACTATTTCAGATCGAGTCGAACAGAACGTTGTCCTTCATTTCTAGCGGTACTGGATTCGAGTCCATAACTTGGAGACTTCAACCATTCAACGCAAACTTCACTTATTTGCACGCTCATAGAGTTCTTTTCCTTGTTGATGTCGAAGAAATGCTCAATAGAGTTTTTCGCTTATGATTATTTTTGTTGTCGTAGTAAGTGTGCTTACTATATGTGAAACTTGTGAGAGATATAGTGAATATAGAGCACCCTCTTCCTAGAGAGTTGAGAGTATGAAAAAAAGCCCTTTCTTATAATTAATTTATTTGAGTTGGGGTTAAACCCACTCATGAAAATTAAGAAAGTCCTAGACGATTGCATTTGTGCCAATTCCATACTAGACCTTTTAATGGGGCCAATTGAGTTATAAACCTTTTGCGATTTACTAATGTGGTTCATCCGGCTAAAATTGGCCAACTTTGGCCGGAAATCATTGACATGAACATCAATCATCTTATGTGACAAGATTTGCGTTAATATAGACAATTTTAAATATATATTTTTTCTTTTTGTTGGCCTCAATTGGCTTGGGCCCCTTGCCAAATATAGAGAGGTCAACCCTTGCCTAGGCTAGGGTGGCCTCGTTGGGCATCACCTAGGGGAGGGTTGGCCTAAGCTTGGCCCAATGAGGGTTGGCTTGGTTAGGTCTAGTGAATAGGTGCTCACCCTTGCTCCGATGAGGCTAGGTAGGGTTGACCCTCGCCCTTGCCCAAGAGATATCGGCCCTTGCTAATCGTGGCTAGTGGCTCGTGGCTCGCGACCGGCCACTAACAAAAATAAAAGGGAATAAAAAATATATTTTAAAATTTAAAAATATCCATAGCCAATATCTATGTCAGTAATTTCCAGTTTAAATTGGCTGGATGAAACCACATTTAAGATTTAATTGGCCAAATTGGAATATTTTAGACTAAATTGACATAAGTACAATAAGTTTGAGACTTTTTTTTTTTTGATAATTTCTCCCCATTGTGACTGACCTTTTTTCTTTACAGAATAGGACCAGATAAAAAAATAAAATTAAAAATGATTATGGTTAAACGATTGTAATCATACCTTTCTTGTATATAGGACTCATCTTGCCATTTTCTCACTGTGAAATATGAACACCATCAAATCACAATAATCTGTTATTTTTGAGTTTCATTTCTTCGATTTATTTCTTAATCAAATCATTAAATTTGTTCATGCACTTTCGCATTAGTCGTAACAATTTGGTATCTCAAATCAGTCTTACTTAAAGACGATGACACGGTACAAGAAGAAACATTTCCATTAACATTATAGAAAGGCATATAAAATACTACACCTGGTACAGATGACAATCCTCCGAAAGCAAAACAGAGCACGTGCACCAAAAAGTACACTAAGGGCACGTTTGGTAACGATTCTGTTCTCGGGAGCTGATTCTGACTAGAAATGATTATTTTTGATTTTGTTCCTGGGAACTGATTTTAAGTAAAAAAACGCGTTTGGTAACTATCCAAAATTTTTTATTCTGGAATAGAATTGCGTTTGATACGTGCTAATAGAATGGCCGGCCTGGCCATCGGCGAGGCTGGGTGAGCCTCGTCGGTGGTTGGGCTTGCCTTCGGCAAGCTCGCCGGTGGTTGGGCTTGCCTTTAGCGAGCTTGCCAAACCTCGCCCTGGCTTGGCGAGCCTCCGGTGAGCTCGTCGGACTGGCGAGTGGCGGCGGACGGCAGCGACGAGCGGCGGCGGATGATGGCGGGTGGTGGCGGACGGCAATCACGGGATGACGGAAGGAAAGAATGAGAGTTTATTGTTTTGATTCTTTTTTTTATTCTCGGACGAAGAATCATATATTTTTTTTATTCTCAATTCTCTTCCCAATCTGTTCCTGGGAACAAATTTGTTCCCAGGAACAAAAATTTTACCAAACGCGATTCTCGTCCCAAATTGATTCTGGGATCAAAAAATCAGAATCAAGCACTGTTTGGCACGTTGCCAAACAGGCCCTAAGGGACTCATTCACGAAAAGTTACAAACAACCCCGTTTTCCAACATTGATCCCCGAGAACAACCCAACCAAATGGTCCTCTGTATCATCCGGTTCATCCTCAAAGAAAGAAACAACCTCTGTGTCCAAACAACCCATTTTGAAAACACGAGAAAAGCGGAGACTACGCTGATAGAAAAAGTACAGAAAGCTAACTCATTCGCGAGAAACCAGCACCACTTGTTTCCCAACATTGTGGCCGTAGAATAGCCTGACAAGAGTTGCCGGAGCATTCTCGAGACCTTTGGCGATGTCTTCCACATAGACAATCTTTCCCTCTTTGATCTGAGGCAATACCGTTTCCAGGAACTTGATTGAACACCGAGAAACCTTCCATCCTAACCCGCTTCAGGATAAGGTTCATCAAGTCATGTACGCCTTTGGGCTGCTCGAGATTGTACTATGAGATCATTCCACATACCGCGATTTGGCCATGAGGTTTCATGTTGAGCAGCACTGCATTGAGCATCTTTGTGCCAACAATTTCAAAGTAGATATTGATACCCTCAGGAGAGCATCTAAACATTTACAACACAAAAAGTCAACTGGAGTCGGCCTTAGGAATGGGTACATATTTTATTTGTTTAATTTTCATTGCTATACTCATAGTGTCACGCCCCGAACCCCGAGTACAAGCACATCCCTCAGCGGTTGATTAAAAATGCGACGTCTCAGAATGCGTTGCCGACCCATTTTTTTTCTTCTCTTTTAATTAAGCACATGCGGAAGTGAATTAAATAAACCTCCGGTCAACAAACAAACATAGGGATAGTAAAACATGCCAGCGATCTATCACAAACTACAATTTATATATATATATATATATACCAAGTTAACCCTACGAGTTCATATATATAAGCCTATCAAAACATGAACTCTTGCGCGACCTACTAACAGAAGGGTCCAGGTTGGGGCTAACTTCCACTGTACAACTACCGCAAACTCCTACAATCTCCGCCCTAATACCCATATCCAGGCCTAGCTAGGAACTTGGGCAAGTCGCTAGGTGAGCATGGCTCCTTGGGCCCTTTTGGTTCAATACCTGGGTTTACCACGACACCTTCCGGGATGTCTATATCCATAGGGTCGGTGTCCTGCTCAACCTCGCTCCCTACGAGCGGTCTGTCAAAACCGTGCATAGGACCCTCTTGATCACCATTCGGTTTCGCAATAAACCAAGCCTGGAAACGGTGGGACATGTGGTACCCCAAACTCTCATCGACCCAAACTGTAGTCACCACTAACTCACAGCATCGATTGGTCCCAGGGATAAGGTAGATGGTGGTCTCTACCTCCATCTCCTCCCAGGGGACCACGAAACGGACCAGGCAGATCTCCATACTAAGGACCTGAAAAAGTTTAACCACGACGGGGTGAGATAAAATCTCAGCGAGTTAAACCATAAACCTCGATTAGGACGCAAAGTCGCCTTAGAGGCAGCCTAAACAGTCACCACAAACAAACTCACCTTGCCTCGGCACACCCCTGCATGTTAGCACGTCACATATGCTGTTATCAATACCATAAATAAAATCAATAACCAGAACACAAAGTTCTCACTCTACAAACAGTCGCACACGCCCCGATTATAAGGTAAAACTATTTTGGCACGTCCCATACCATGCCTAACAGTTTTACCCCATAATCAAGTGTAATACAACACAATTATTCACACGTGTTCCGATTATTATAACCCCTTAGCCACAGCCAACTCAAAAGTCGACGGTCATCCGGTGTAACCGGGCATCGTCCCGCCCCATCGAACACGGCAATGTCTAGCACACCTCGCCTAAACGGCATTCTATAAAGGAGTATCGATTTGGCCTCCACTGCGACTTGGCATCCCGTTGACTTGGGGGCATCTAATAAAATCGGGCATCGTCCTGCATAAACGTATCAGGACGGGTTCCATTAAGTGACCATACGAGCACATATTTAGCCAAGAACACCATACTTGGCGTTCAAATTCCTCGTTTTCAAATAATGAACTTGGCCAATTTTCTTCTTATTAAAAATCCTGGTAAAATGATCGTGCATGATCATGTATTTAGAAGTGAACTATCAAATTTAGTACACTTCAATTTTAAAACTTTGCGGTTTTATATAGTACATAAAAATTGGCGTCAAAACCCGACACCTTGCATTTTTCTATTTAATTGCCTTTAAAGCTGAGTTTTGTAATGATAATCGATAACTACCATCAAGCAATCAATTGCATATCATAGTGCATATAAGCCATCAAAATCACGCATAATTCCATCCAACAAAATGAGCGTAAAATTCTACGTAACGCCTAATCCGTCACTAATTACGCTAATTACGATTAATTAAATCATTCAAAGATTCATAGATGTATTACACTTTTACTAATTCATTTCTAAATCTTTTCATTGTGCCAATTAAATTTTAAAATTTTTCATGTTTTTTCAATTGAATCTATCTGATCAATTTTAACGGGAAATTAATGATGTGGACGCTACCAACACTAATGTAAATAATTTTTAATTTTTTTCTGAATTATTTATTAATATTTATTTTTCTTAATTTTCTTATTCTTTTCTTCTTCCTCTAGTTAGTTGTTGGGCTTTGACAACCAGCCAAAGGCGAGGGCTAACCTTGCCAACCTTGGGCAAGGCTTGACGTTGCACCTCAACCTCCCCTAGCGACGACAAGGTCAAGCCTTGCTAAGATTGCGCTAGCTTCACCAAATGCCAATAAGGTCAACCTTACTAGTCCTCGCTTGATGCCCAATGACTCGCTAGAGGTGGAAGAAAGGAAAAAAAAAAAGAAATAGAAAGAAAAGAAAAAAATAAATAAAATTTGAAAAAAAGTGCCACGTAGAATGACTAATGTTCACATCAACGATTTTTGGTCAATTTTGGTTAGATGGACTCAACTGACAAAAAGTGAAAATATTTAGGATTGTATTGACACAATTAAAATAATTAGAATTGAATTGACAAAAATAAAATAGATTAATGACATTTTCGACAATTTTTTCGCTTGTCTCTACAATTGATTTACAACCTTTGGAGACTGTCCAATTAGACCTAAATCTATTGCACGAATGTCAATTAAGTCCTAAACTTTTCAATATTATTTCTAAACATTTACGCGAAAATCCAATATAGTCTTTTTGACCAATTTTACTAGGAACCACTAATATGACAATTTATCATTACTTATCATCTTATGTGACATATTGCCATGTCAGTGATCTTTAATGAAAATTGATAGAAATGACTATTGGAATTTTACGCAAAAATATATGTCACCATTACACTTGCAACTTCAACTGTCCAATGCAAACACCGCTTGTTGGCACGCACCATAGGCACATCATGTGCATGCTCCAAAAGAAAAGTTAGCTCAAAATTAATCTCGATTGATTTGAAATTCGATTTATGACGTGTAACGAAACCTGAGCCATGTTAGGAAATTTCAAATTGGATCATTGCCAACGGGATTGTGAGTGTGCTTAATATATGCGACACTTGTGAGAAAGAGAAATATAGAAAATATCAGTTCTTGGCCGTTCTCTCACCCTGTGTGAACTCTCCTCTATCCCGTATGGTGATAGCTTGACCTTTTGAAACCCTAGATTATTCAAACCCTCACCTTGCAGTGAAGCTCCATGGCTGAATCAACCTTGTTTCCACATGATTAGGGATCCATCTTCCCCTCGGTCTCCCTCATCCCAAAACCCACTTAGTCCTCCTTTTGAAATCATGACCAAAAGAGCATAAATTGATAAGATGGAGTGATTCCAAGCAACTCCCCTTCTCCAAGTGACTTCCAAGGGAGATCTTCACCCAGAGGACTCTCTTCACTCCCAAACCCAAATATAGTAACCCATTCTGTCAATCAAACTTCTCCATAGTCTATCCCCATTTCGACTTTCATCAAAGCTATCTCTCCGTATTACAACCCTGGAAGTGATATTGTAATTGGGTCAAGATGGAAGAAGAACACAAAAAATCACATGAGAATGATAGTGTCGTGCAAAAGAATGGGAGATTTGTGGGCTGAAGAAGACGCCATAGAGCTGGATGCTGAAATTCCAGAGAAAGAAAGGCACGAAAGTGAACTTTTACTATACGAGAAGCTATTTTCTAAACCAAATGTCCATTTTCAAGCGTTCTTTAGTTCAATGAAGAAAGCATGGAAGATAGAGACCATAAAGTGCGAGATAATAGAACTAGGGTTTTTCCTCTTCATATTTAACTCAGTAGAGGAGAAGAATAGAGTGCTAGAATATGGGCATTGGTCATTTACTAGTAACCTCCTAGTCCCGCAAGAATGTGATCCTAACGTTCTAGAGCATTGTTACGATTTTTCCCATTATGCATTTTTGGTGCAACTATTGGGGCTCCCTCAAGCTGTGGTAACGGAAGATTTTCTGAGGCTAATTGTTGCAAAATTAGGCAAAGTGGAGGAAGTGAGAATCGAAGCAAGAAACAATAGCTCCCATAAAGTAGGCAAAGCAAAAGTCAGGCTAAACTTGTTATGTCCTCTCAAAATAGGCACTGTTATTAACTTAGGAGGAAGGAAATGGTGGATTGATTTTAAATACGAGAGGCTACCATATTTATGTTATTCATGTGGTTGTGTAGATCACTATGCAATTTATTGCCTAAAGATACCTTGAGCAGACTAGATTAGCTCAAGACAAACTAGGAGATACGGATCATGGCTTAAGACGTGAGAGAATTGAAGCCATGGAAAACTTTCTTTGGGGATATTGATCCATCTCTTAAGGAAGAGGACATTGTGGCTGAATCACCTTTCCCCCCTGTTGGCGAGAACTTGTGCAATGACAACACAATGCTAAATGAGAAGGCTTTAGTTATATACAATCTAGTAGTAAATGAGCCAACTAAAGATGCAAGAATGACTGAATATGTATCGCCAACTTGAGGGAAAAGAGCTTAGCAAACTCAGGAGCTAATTTTGTCCACAACAGAGCATTAGAAATGTGCAATGTCATCCAAAAAAGGAAAAATAGTACTAAAACTCAAGTTGCAAAGAAACAGAAACATTTCGCTCCCTATGATATGAGAGGATCTCTGGTGAACTTAATTGATGAGGAGAAACCTTTTTACACACCAATCTAGTTGTGGGAAAGGGAGCATGCATGAATAAGCCACCAGAGAAGATATGAGGCTTTTGAGTTGCAACTATAAAGGGTTGGGCAATCCCTTGACAATCCAACATCTTAGAGCCTTAATGGCTCGTGAAAGGCCCAACTTGGTATTTCTCATGGAAACCAAGAACAAAGAAGAGGCGGTTGATTGAGTAAGAAAGCATCTTCAGTTTAACTTTTTAGTTATTATTAATCTTGTTGGAATTGTGGGCAGACTTGCACTTATGTGGGATGGGAAGGAGAAAGTAGAAGTGGAATCTAGCTCCAGGGAGTTTATTAGGGGTATTATGCAAGGATCTTGGCAGTAGTATTATAATGAGGATCTCTTTTCTCCATGCTTCTACCAACTTTCAGGAAATGATCATACTATGGCAGACCTTGCGTTCTAGTAACCTGTCTAATTATTTCTTGCGGTTATGCATAGGAGACTTTAATGAAATTTTGTATCAGTGGGAAAAGATTGGTAGACGAGAGGCTGACAGGTATAGGATTGTGATGTTTGGGAGTTTGTGAATACTTGTTCTCTTATGGATATTGAAAGTAAAGGCTGTGCTTATAGATGGACCAATAATAGAGAGGTGGAAGAGTTAGTTAAAAAGAGACTTGATAGAGTCATGTGCAACCATGAATGGAGAGTTTTATTCCTAAATGCTAAGGCATTTGCTTTGCTTGCTATTGGTTCGGATCATAGTCCGATTTTTCTCTCATTGCATTCAATATGGCCCAAAAAACAAAAACTTTTTAGATTTGAAGCATATTGACTAGAGAATCCCAGGTGCAAAGAAGTTGTTGAAAATGCTTGGAGAGCTAAAATAGGCAATTGATTGGATATTGTAAGTAAGACGAGGAAGGTGGCAACTAAATTGGTGAGGTGGAGTAGAAAAAATTTTAAAAATGCATCCCAATAATTTGACCCATTAAGGAAAAACTCATGAAATTAACAAATGCTGAAGAAGGGGCATCAAATGGAGAGGAGTACAAAAAAATTGTTGAGCAAATTGAAGCCTTAATGAGAAAAGAAGAAATGCATTAGTGTATGAGATCTAGAATTAATTGGATGAAATTGGGGGACAAGAACACTAAATTCTTCCATGCCACCATGATCCAGAGAAGACAACGCAATAAAATCTCTATGCTACTGCTAGATGATCACAATTAGTGTCAAGATCCCATTACCCTCAACCAACATATAACATAATTCTACAAATCATTGTATACTTCAGTTGGAACTAGACATTGTTAGCTTATATTAGAGAAATGCCTACTAGTGGTTACTAATGAGATGAATGAGGCTCTAGTCAAGCAAATCACTAGGGAAGAAGTGAGAACAATGGTGTTTCGAATGGAAGCGACAAAAGCACCAGGGTCGGATGGACTAAATGGTTTATTCTACTAAAGTAATTGGTTAGCAATTCATGGGACAAAGTACATCCCAAGTGCCAAAACTTGGCACAGAGGGACACTCAAATGCCAAAAATTAATAAAGTGACATTTAAGTGCCAATTCGACGAAAATTTAGCCAAAATGCCAACGTGGCAATTTTCGACAAAACCAGTGCAAAACGGCGTCATTTTGCATGCTAATGTGGCTAGGCAATACAAAAACAATATTGTTTTGGTGCTGACATGGTAAAAGAATTAATATAAAAATCAATAAAATTAAATTTAAAACTAAATTTATTTAAAACATTTAAAAAACTAAAAATTAAAAAAAATAAAAAGAGAGAGAGAGAGAGAGAGAGAGAGAGAGCGAGAGAGAGAGAGAGAGAGGCTGGTAGTAGAGTCTGGAAGAAGAGGACAGAGGCGTCTAGAACGCAGTTATTTGGCACTGAAAGTCCATAAGCAGGGTCCGCTCATATATAGGCAGTTTGATACTTGAACTTTTTCCTTCTAACAGGCCTTAGCTCTGCCTTCTTTTCTTTTGGTTTAGCTACCTGTCGTCTACTAGTGCACTTTTCCCTTTTCTTTCAATGAGAAGGGATTGAATTGCAAAAGTTGGTATCTCATCTATGGTATGGGAAGGCTTCCTTTCTCTTTCTCCTGGTCCTGAGTGGCGAGAGCTCGGCCCTTAGCCGCCTGCCTCTTTTTTTATTATTATTAAATTTATTAAATTTTTTATTTTTATTTTAAAATGTTTTAAATAAATTTAGTTTTAAATTTAAATTTATTAATTTTTTTACCACGTCAAGACACAAAAATGACGCTATTTTGCACTTACTTCGTCGGAAAATCATTACATCGGCATTTTGGCCGGAGTAGTACTTAAGTGATCTATTTTGTTTCAATTTTGGCATTTAAATGTTACTTTCCTAACTTTTGGGACTTAAGTGTCCATCTGTGCCAAGTTTTGGCACTTAAAGTGTACTTTGTTCACAATTCATGAGGATATGTTTAGGATGGTGGATTCTTTCTTCAATCAGGTACATTTGATCATGAAATTAATAAGATTCAGATTACTCTTATTCCCAAAGTCATAAATCCTAAGAGTTTAACCCAATATAGACCCATTAGCCTTTGTAATTTTAATTACAAAATCATTGTAAAGGTTATGGTGAATAGACTAAAACCTTGGCTTCTAAACATTATATCATTGGAACAAAGTGCTTTTGTAGGGGGTTGATAGATCCAAGACAATATTTTTATTATTTAGGAGGTGTTACATTAGTTAAGAGTTAGCAAGACAAAGTGGAAGTTTCGAGCAATTTTGCTATTAGATATGCCAAAGCCCTATAATAGGGTTGAATGAGACTTCCTTTGTGTCTGTATGTTGAAAAATAGGATTCTGTGATAAATGGGTCTCACTAGTCAAGCAATGTGTTTCTTCAACATCATTTAGCTAGAGTTAATGGGGACTCTTGTGAAGTTTTTCATTAATCCCGTGGGATTAGACAGGGAGATCCATTATCCCCTACCTCTTTATCATTATGGCTATGTTGAAGTCGTGATATATGGAAGTATAAAGGGAATCTAGCTAAATACTAATTGTCCTACGCTCTTGCACCTAATATTTGTGAATGATGCCATTTTCTTCCTAGATGGTACTATCAGAGAAGCACAGAACTTGCAAACATTTTGCATCAATATCGCTTTGTATTGAGTCAGTCTATTAACCTTGATAAGTTAGGCTTTTTTTTTTTTTTTTTTTTTTTTTGGGAGAAACTGTCCTTAGGGGCTAAAATCGAACCTTGTAATAGAATTATGAATGCCTATTACTAAAAAAAATAGGGAAATATTTGAGTATACCCTTAGACGGGGTAAACGGAAAAGCAAATGTTTTCATGAGTATTAGCGAGGGTTGATAGGAAATTAGAGGGATGGAAAGAGCAATTAATTTCAAAAGCGGGCGAGGAGGTGCTGGTTAAAATAATTGTTCAAGTACCATCGCAATATGCCATGTTAATGTTTGAATTCCCTATTTCCATCTGTAGATTGAAAAGAGAATTTGAGCTTTCTAGCGGAAATAAAATGCAACACGAAAAGGTGTACATGGGAAAAGTTAGAACTTATTGAAGACTAGGAAAGATCAAGGAGGTTTGGGATTTATAGATCTAGTCTTTTAATAGAGCTTTGTTGGGGAAACAAACTTGGAGACTGAGTCAGGCCTTAGATGCCTTGTGGAGCAGAATTTTCAGAGATCTTTACTTTCTTAGAGGAAATTTTTGGAATGCTAACAAAGGTCCTAGACCCTCTTAGGGTCGGCAAAGCATACTAACTGGAAGAGATGTCATTGAAGTAGAGATCAAAGGGGAAGTAGGGGACAATAAAAGCATTAGGATTAGAGAGGATAGGTGGTTGCCATAAGGAAAAATAAGAGATCTTGTAAATTTAAATGATTCACGAAAAATAATTTTTGATTTGTCCTTTTCAGCGAAACAAATGGAACGTAAGATCACATAGTTGCAAAGGGTTAAAGCTGTTAAAATATCTCTCTTGCTTGTCTATTTATTAGTAGCAATGGCAGGGACGCTGAGGATGTCCAGCAGCCTCTCAAGCTTTGCCAAGTACACATGGTGACGATGCTGGATTTGGTGGGCTTGATGTATCGGTAATTCGGATCGAGTGGAACAGAATGTTGTCCTTCGTTTTCTAGCGTGCTGGATTCGAGTCCACAACGGGGAAACTTCAACCATTCAATGCGAACTTCGCTTATTTGCATGCTCATAGAGTTCTTTTCCTTGTTGGCCTCGAAGAAATGCTCATAGAGTCCTTCGCATATAATTATTTTATTGTTGTAGCAAGTGAGCTTAACATGTGTGAAACTTGTGAGAGATACAGAGAACATTGAGAGCCCTCTTCCGAAAGAGTTGAGAGAACCAAAAAAGCCCTTTCTTTTAATTAATTTTTGTGAGTTGGCTTTGAATTTAGAATTGCAACACACTTGTGAAAAGGAAATCATCAAGAAAGTCCTAAACGATTGCATTTGTGCTAATTCAATCCTAAATCTTTCAATGTGACTAATTGAGTTCTAAATCTTTTAACAATTTATTAATATATTTCATCCAGTCAAAATTGGTCAATTTTTGCAGAAAATTACTAACATAAACGCTTAACCATTTTATATGACACAACTGATGCTAATACAGAAAATATTCAATAATTCTTTTATTTTTTTATTTTTTCTTCTCCCTTTTCTTTTCACCGGGCCTCACGGGTGGCCCCCCTTGCTAGATCTAAAGAGGTCAACACTTGCCTAGGCCAAGGTGGCCTCGCCAAGCTCACCTAAGGGAGGGTCGGCCTAGGCACGGCCTAGTGAGGGTCAGCTTGGCCCGGTCTAGTATGGCAATTAGGTGCTCGCCCTTGCCCCAATGAGGCTAAGCAAGGTTGACTCTCACCAAGCCTTGCCATCGCCTCAGACCAGCCCTCAATTGGCTTGTGGCTAGCGGTTCACGATTGGCCACCAGCCAAAAATTAAAAAGGGAAAGAAAAAGAAAAAGAAAACAAAAAAATATTTTTTAAAATTCCTAAAGTTATCCATGGCCAATGTTCACATTAGAGATTTCTAACTAAAATTGACTAGATGGACTATATTTAAGATTTAATTGACCAAATTAAAAAGTTTAGAACTAAATTCACATAAATACAATAAGACATTTTAAATAATTTTTCCCTCTCGGGAATGACTTTGATTTTAGGATAAGACCAGACAAAAAAGAAAAAAAAACTGTGATTAAATGATTGTAATCATATCTTTGTTGTCTATAGTACTCATCTTCAATCTCTTATTATGAAGTGTGCACACCGTCAAATCACAATAATCTTTTAAGTTTCATTTCTTTGATTTATTTCTTACTCAAATAGTTTAATTTGTTCATGCACTTTCCGCATTAGTAATAACAATTTGGTATCTCAAATGTGTCATATTTAAAGACCATGACACAGTACAAGAAGAAACATTTCCATCAACATTACAGAGAGGCATATAAAATTCTATACCTGATACAGACAACGATCCTCCGAAGGCAAAAGAGAGCATGTGCACCAAAAAGTACACCAAGCGACTTATTCATGAAAAGCTACAAACCACCCGTTTTCAAACATTTCTCCATGAAAACAACCAAACCAGGTGGTCCTCTGTATCATCCGATTCATCCCCAAAGAAAGAAACAAACTTCTATGTCCTCACACAATAAAACGGCAACACAGAGACAAACAGAAAACAACCCACCTTGAAGACACGAGAAAAGAGGAGACTACGCCGATGGAAAAAGTACAGAAAGCCAACTCATTCGTGAGAAACTGCCACCACTTGTTTCCCGACATTGCGGCCGGAGAATAGCCCGATGAGAGCTGCTGGAGCGTTCTCAAGACCTTCAGCAGTGTCTTCCACATAAACAATCTTCCCCTCTTTGATCTGAGGCAATACCATCTCCAGGAACTTCGGGTAGAGATGATAGTAATCAAACACCAAGAAACCTTCCATTCTAACCTGCTTCAGGACAAGGTTCATCAAGTTGTGTACACCTTCGGGCTGCTCGAGATTGTACTGTGAGATCATTCCACATGCCGCAATTCGGCCATGAATTTTCATGTTGAGCAGCACCGCATCGAGCATCTTTCCACCAACATTTTCAAAGTAGATATCGATACCCTCGGGTAAGC
This sequence comes from Eucalyptus lansdowneana, assembly GCA_017140395.1. Taxonomy (NCBI): domain Eukaryota; kingdom Viridiplantae; phylum Streptophyta; class Magnoliopsida; order Myrtales; family Myrtaceae; genus Eucalyptus; species Eucalyptus lansdowneana. Next base: position 3,359,065 of record CM029484.1, on the reverse strand, counting down.
ATCTAATCATTTACAACACAAAAAGTCAAATGGAGTAGGCTTCAGAAATGGGTGCATATTTTATTTGCTTAATCATCATTGCTATACTCATAGCTCACCTTTTAAGTGCTGCATCCAGATCCGGTTCCTCCTTGTAGTTGAAAGCATCATCAAATCCAAACTTGTTCTTCAGCAAATCGACCTTTTTCGCAAAATAGCAGCAAAAAGAACTTTTAATAGAATGAAATTCGGAAGAGAACAGTAAGACTGTAGTTAGTGAAATGGTGATGATGGTATGTATACATTCAACAGTGCCATCACTCTTGAGCATTCTCAAATTTAAGAAAGCCAGCACTCATCAACCGTGATATGATTACCTTTTCTTTGCTACCAGCGCTGCCAACAACATAACAACCAAACAACTTTGCAAACTGGCCAACGAGCTGACCGACGGCTCCTGATGCTGCCGATATGAAAACAGTCTCTCCTTTCTTAGGAGAGCATACCTCGAAAAACCCAGCATAAGCTGTCATGCCAGGCATACCTGCCAAGTTTAAATTTGTAGCAATTAGACAAGTCACAGGATTTGCTGAAGCATATGTGTAGGAGTGTTATGCTATGGGAAAATCTCAAATGGTCTGATTATTGCCCAAAGGTGAAGCCCGAGAGAAATGTGTTGACTTCCCAAGGAAAGCTACTATTTCCCTAGAAATAACTGATTTACACGCTTCTTTCAAAGCGAGAAGACAGCTTTGAGTTATTGGCCCTGTCATTCAAACAATTCAACAAGGCCAGGAGGCTCATTAACAATGAAAATCCCTACAAGTGATATCTTAACTATCTGATTCACCTTATTCATTAACAAGAGAGAGACATTAAAGTTGATGATTATAGAGCATACCCAAAAGGCCAGTGTAGTAAGACAGAGGAACATCAGTGTGTTCAATCTTAAAGCAAGTCTCTGGTGCAGTAATTATACTATACTCCTCCCATCCAGTGAAACCCCAAAGCAAGTCGCCTTTCTTGAAGTTTGGATGCCCAGATTCCAAAACTCTAGCTACTCCATATCCAATGATAGGCTGCATCGATGTGTTAAATACTTCAAATATAAGTGCAAATAGTTTGGCAAACAAAAGTAGACATCGTACTTCCAAGAAGGAATGATAAGACAATTTCATAATCAGATGAGCTACAGTAACCGAGACCCTTTCACTTTAACCTCTTTTCTGATATAAAAAAGTTTGCAACTTGTGTTATATTGAAGTAAGGTAAGTCAAAATGCAGCTTTCTTAACACTTAATATAACTTCCAACAAACCTAGAAGAAGAGCGGCATAATTTTAATATCTCAGCAGGAATAAAATTGAAATCCAAAGTAATACATTGGAATCCTATGCAATATGCCAAAGGATGCAACCAAAACTCTGCTTATCCTAGAGTAATGTTTATTTTATATTTCAATGAATACATCTCATTGTCCTGTTTCACGTGCACGCTATCGGTCACTATTTGTCATGCTTACACATGAGTGGGAGTGTTAAGCAACTTGCATCACTTAACCCTGTGATTATGTGAACTGTGTAATCACAAGACGTGTAAAATTCCTATGCCAAATAGCACAAGTGACACTCTTTCGACACCCTAAGCTCTTCAATCATTTGCCAAATCTTATACCGACATCGCAAACCAATTCTACACTTTCAAAGCCACCACCAATTGGCTCACAAAAGATTTAGCCATGATATTGGGGGAAAAAAAAGAATAGACATACAGCACAGAGTCGCCACAATCCTTTGATTCAAATGATTGGACATAATCAGAACTAATACTTGGCAAGTCCTCGTATATTAATTTAGCCAAACCTGAGATCATGATCCAACACTCAAGAAAACTAATATAATATCCGCCACCTTAAAACAACCTAAGCAATCCCCAGAGCAAACTGGTCAAAATTAAAAAGGACAGCAATATCATACTCAAAAAAATCCACATCATCCGACATCCCGAGCTTATTTTATTCACTAATTTCCCATTTCAACTACGAGGAAGACGAGTTTGGCGCTCGAGTGGATGACCCCCTTTTCTCTTTCTATACTCTTTTGGAGAAAAGACAAAACTTGACACGAAAGGAGTACTGAGGGGCTCGCTCACCGAACCAGGTTTGAAGGAATCGACGTAACCCGGGACGTCGAGCTTCGCCATGCGGGTCCTCATGTAAGGATCGCAGGACAAGTAGAGATTTTTCACGAGGAGGCCGCTCGAGCCCTCCGGGAGGCGCAGCTTCATGGTCGATTCCCGCACCTCCATGTCCGTCTCCTTGGGGAAACCGCTCACGAATTCCCTGAGTATCACTTGCTTGTTCCTCACTACCTGCCCATCCTCACTCGCCATCGCTCCTCGCTACTCCTTTCGACGAAACTCGAGAAACCCAGAAGCGAGAAGACAAGCAGGCGTGGAGGGTGTGGATTCAGTACCCTTTTTAGCGACCGGGCCGGGCGTGGAACGCGTGGAGGGGCCTCGCGGGGGGGCAGAAAAATGCGACCTTTCGGCTGGCGTTTTTCGTCTCAGAGACGTACGTAGGATGGCGTGGCGGCGAGAGCGAGATGGTTCTGGAGATGCTCCGCAAGGAAGACGACAACGTACGGGGGTGTTGGCATTACGCTTTCCTCGTATGCATCGGGTCGGTTTTGGAGCGGATCGACTGGTCGGTCATTCATGACAACGCCGCTCCCTTGGTTGACTTGGCGGCTCTTCTTTTCGTCGTCCTGTCGAACATTGTGGCCGAAAATGATCGTGACCCTTCCCACGTTTTCTTCAACCTAGAGGAAACGTGAATGGTTTTTCACAATAGGTAATTTACGACATAGAGGAAAAGTGAATGATTTTCCAAGGGTTAAAATGGTTAAAATTAGGAAAAATATTTTTCAGAGATAAATGTATTGAAAATCCTAAAATTTATCACGGAAGTTCAATCAAATCTTAAAATTTGTTTTGAAAGTGTAATTAAGTTCTAAAATTTTCAGAAAGTGTAATCAAGTAGAAGATTTAGATTGGACCAATTTGATAAATTTTAAAACTTGATTATATTTTTTGAAAATTTTAGGATTTAATTGCACTTTTGTGACAATTTTTATGACTTAATTATACTTTTTGAAAGTTTTATAACTCAATTACATTCTTATGACAAATTTTAGGATTTTCAATACACTTATCCCAATATTTTTTGAATCACTATTTTTGGTGAGATAAATGGAATGTAAAAGCATGCACAAGAATCACGAACAGAGTGATTTCATGAGCCTGTTGCATCTATAATTTGGATTTGAATATGTTTCTGCCCTTGCCGGAGTTCGACCCCGATTGAGGGAAAAAGAGTGTCGTCCTTCCTTTCTAGCGCGCTAGATTCATTTCCATTGTTGGGAAACTTCGACCGTTCAATGTGAACTTTGCCAGCAGCGCATTCCTATGTGCGGGTGTGGGGAAGAGACGAGCGGGGAAGTTTATGTTGATTGTGGCTTGAAGTTAATTCCTACTGTTTTGAAATTCGATTTATAATTGAATCGCAGCCCAAATGAGGCTCTTGCCAGCGGAATTGTGGGTGATGCAAAAGAGGTAATTAATTTCGCAGAAGACTTCTTTTCCTTAATGAAGATGAAGTCCGTGCTGACGCCAGAGAACTGCTCATAATTTTTGACAATATAAGTATCCTCTTGTTGAGTTTGATCAGGTTTGCCTAGTAAATGTGCTCAATTACATGAAATTGCGAGAAACACAGAGTGTCGAGAGCGGTCATCCAATAGAGTTGAGAGTGTGATAAAATTCATTTCTTGTGATTGATTTTTGTGGATTCGAGTTTAATCTAGAACTAGAAGTCACTTACGAAAAAGGGTGATTGGGCTATCATAGTCTTACCTTGGACTTCTACGAAGTATGAGTTGGAAAAATTTACTAAAGAAATTTCTTTTTAAGGAGTGGCGCTTTAAGATGCGTGCGTTGCTGGAAACAGAGAGTTTCACTAGATTACGAAAACTGAAGGAAAGGCTGACATATTGAAAAAGCTAGGATTATTATTCTGCTGAGAATAAGGGACGACGTTCTGTTTTTTTGGGTCAAAAGATAGGATTATATTGCTTAATTATAGAGGAGACTTACAAGATGCAGATGTGGAAATATCTGCACATAAAAAGTTCCATAGTGGAAAAGGTGGGGAAAACAGCCAATTACGTGGAAGAGACCGATTGCGGTGTTTCCTTGCTATCCAGTCCGCAGCTTCATTCATTTGGCGGGGGCAATATGTCACCGAAATAGCTTTATTTCTACTAAGCCCATCTCGGCACCTCTGCACAATCTCCTTTAGATTCCAAGCTGGTTGAGCCCGGCCCATGATCATGTCCACGACGGATGAACTGTCGCTTTCAATAATCCACTTTCCTGTTCCTGTGCCGAAGACTTGCACGTGAGAAGACTTGAGTTCGTGTGTATAGGAGATCCCAAGTAGTATTGCTTGGGCTTCCGCTTCACTTGCCGAGGAAACCCTAATTGTTGCAGCGAACCCCTCGAGCAGTCTTCCTTCCAGATCGCGAACAATACCCGCCGCAGATCCGAGAAATTCGCCGGAGCACCATGCCGCGTCGACGTTTATTTTCAGCCCATCCCCTTCCGGAGGCCTCCACCGGTCAGGTTTTGCTAGATCTGTTGATTTTTTACTTCTCTCTGTTTTTCCTCGACTGAAGAACTCGTTTTGTTCCCTGGCTGTGCTCACCAGATCTGCGGGTCTAGGTTCTTTGGATCGGAATATCCAGTTGTTTCGCGCCTTCCAGATGTGCCACAAAACCATTCCCGTGAGTTCGCGGTCGGGTAAGCTCTGATTTCGATGGAAGGCGTTGGCAATCCACTGATCTGTTCTCCTGAGACTTCCATCTGGTTTTATCTTCTCAAATATTTGTTCTTCCCATACTCTCTTCGTCCACTTGCAAAGAAATAACATGTGTTCTGTCGTTTCAATATTCGACCAACAGAAAGGGCATAATGGATCCGTAACCATTTTTCTTTTATGTAGGTTTTCCCTCGTGGGAAGGGCATTCTGACAGAGACTCCAGAGAAAAGATCGAACTTTCGGTGGCACATGCAGGCTCCAAATTTGAGTCCATAAGGTACGCGGTGGTTGATAAGAGCAAGAGGGTCTGTTCTGTCCTGGTGTTTCTGTTGTTTCCCGTGCTCGATTATATCCGCTCTTGACAGAGTATTGCCCTGTTTTGTTGCCAGTCCATACTAGTATATCTGACTGTGATTGCTGACATATAGGGATTGCTAATATTTCATTTGCAATTGATTCATCATACAATTGAAGAATTAGCTGTTGTTTCCATACTCTGTTCTCTGCATCTATCAGTCCGGAAACCATTTTTGGCTCTGTCTGATGTGCTTGTCCTCCTATTACCCCTTGCGTTAGCCATCTGTCTTCTCTGATACGAATAGTTTCTCCATCACCTACTGACCATATTATGTTATCCTTTATGGTGTCTCGCAAGCATCAAGTGTGCCAACCCCATGATGGACGATGGCCCTTCGAAGCTGTCCAAACATCCCCATTGGGGAAATAAATTCCTTTTAGCACTCTGCTCCATAGAGCTGAGGGGGAAGTGGCTAATCTCCAAAGTTGCTTTCCGAGCATGGCTCTATTGAAGGTTAGAAAGTCCTTGAAACCTAACCCTCCTGCATCCTTTCGGGTTTTCAATGTCTCCCAGTTTTTCCAGTGTAAACCTCTTTTTGCATCGCCATTTTGCCACCAGAATGATGCTATTCGTTGTTCTATGGCTTTGCAGATTGATACTGGCAGCTTGAAGATGGACATTGCATAGGTAGGTAGCGCTTGTACCACGCTTTTGATTAACACTTCCTTGCCTGCCTTTGTCAATAATTTTTCTTTCCAACCTGCTAACTTTGAATTTACTCTGGCCAGGATCCATGCGAACAGCTCCTTTTTGGATTGTCCCCATTCAGTAGGTATTCCCAGATACTTTCCGGTTCTCTGTTGGATAGGGACTCTCAGTTCTGTGGCTAGATTCTGTTGTAGTATTGCTGGACAGCTAACATTAAAAGAAACTCCTGACTTATTTAAGTTGATTTTTTGACCCGTAGCATAACAATATTGATTTAGAATTTGGGCTACATTCTGACATTCTGATATTGTTCCATCCAGAAAGAATATGACATCATCAGCAAACATTAAATGTGATAGCTTAGGGCAATTCCTGTTAAGCTGTATTCTTGTGAGTGTGCCTTCTACTAATGCTTTGTTCATCATCCGGGTGAGCACATTGGACATTAGAATGAAGATATAAGGTGAAAGTGGGTCACCTTGTCTCAGACCTCGCGAAGGATGGAAGAATGGGGTAGGTTCTCCATTAACTTTTACACTGTAGGTGACTGTTGAGATGCATTGCATAATTAAAGAAACCCATTTGACATGAAACCCCATGTGCAGCATAAGATCCCTCACAAAATCCCATTCTACCTTGTCATATGCTTTCTGCATATCCAGCTTCAAGATGGCCTGATTCTTTTTCCTCCTTGTTGTTTTGCGTAGGTGATGCAGTACCTCCTGTACAATGAATATATTATCCCGGGATTTGCCTCCCGGGACAAAAGCCCCCGCTTTCCGGTTCAATGATAAGTGGCAGCCATCTTTTCAGTCTATTAGCTAAAATTTTTTAGATAACTTTGTAGCTAAAGTTGCACAGGTGATCGATGGGTCTAAATTGGCTGATATTTTCAGGATTTTTTACTTTGGGGATCAGCACAAGGTGGGTCTGGTTTATCCGGGGGTCAAGGACTCTTGTCTGGAAGAATTTATGTACTAGTTGCAGCAGGTCAGGTTTTATGGTCTCCCATGATTGTTGGTAGAACATTCCATTGAAACCGTCGGGGCCAGGAGCCTTATAGGCTCCCAATTGAAACACTGCTGCGTGGATCTCCTCTACAGTAGGAACTATCACCAGATTTTCATTTATATGGTTAGTTATAGGGGACGGACATTGGTTCAGGATAGGCTGGTAATATCTTTGACCATCTGTTCTGTATAGGTTCTCATAGTAGGCTTTAATGTGTGCCTTTATCATCATGGGTTCTCTAGACCACCTGTTTTCCTCTAATTGCAGCATTGAAATACGGTTTTGTTTTCTTCTATTGACTGTTGTGGCATGAAAAAACCGTGTATTCTGGTCCCCCCACTGAAGCCATTTAATGCGTGATCTCATTCCCCAGAATTGTTCTTCTTGTTTTCTGAGAAAATCTATTTTGCTGATGAGTTGCTGCTTTTTCTGCTTACTTGCATTCTGATCTGTTTGATTCATCAGACCTGTTAGTGCTTGCTTTAGGTCTTTGATCTCTGTGTAGGCATTTGAGAAGTGCTGTTTGCTCCACTTAGTTAATGCTTGTGATGTTCTTCTTAGTTTCTCTGCAAATGTGGCTGTTAGGCTTGAATACTCTGCCCATACTTTCTGGATAAACGGCTGATACTCTATATGTTCTGTCCAGAAGACTTCCATTCTGAACTGCTTTGTCTTCTGTCTTGCTCCAGGATACAGATTGAGAATTAAGGGACTGTGATCGGACCCTATGGCTGGAAGGGCCTGGACTTCAGCATCATGGAAGGTAACTCGCCATTCTAAAGAACATAGTACTCTGTCAAGCCTCTTTTTAACCAACTCTGCCCCCTCCCTGTTGTTTGTCCATGTGAAAGCACAGCCATGACATTCCACATCCATGAGGGCTAGATCGTTTATCATATTTCTAAAAGCTGCAATTCTTCGATTATCTGCTTCCTTTTTTCCCACTTTCTCCCATACATACAGAATCTCATTAAAATCTCCTATGCAGACCCAGGGAAGAGATGAGAGCGGCTTAATATTTCTCATCACATGCCATAACTCCAGACGCTCACCAAAATCAGTGGATGCATGGACAAAGGTGATCTGCATAATCTATTTACTTTCGGTGGTCAATACATTGCACGTCTATGAGTTGTTTAGAACTGGTATTCACCTGTAAATCAATCTCCTCTTGCCACATAATTGCCAATCCTCCTGCTATTCATGTTGGATTAACCAAGTATGATTTCTGAAACTGAAGTCTTTTGCGAATCTTTTCCACCATGACTTCTTTATTTTTTGTCTCCATTAGAAAGAGTAACGTAGGCCGTTCAAGAGCTATTAAAGCTCTTAGTTCTCGGATTGTTAAGGGGTTGCCCAGCCCCTGACAATTCCAACTAACTATTTTCATGGCTTCTGTGGTGGCTTATTAGGGCTAGCCACCAAAGCCCATTCTTGTACTTCTTGGACCAGTTGTACCGGGGTCTCCATGAGTTCTATTTCATCTGTAAGCAATGGGGGTGATGCTGGTAGGCATTTCTGTTTTTTTGCCTTTTGTACTTTCATAGCTTTCTTGCTACTGTTCCCCACTTTTGATAACAAAGGTTTCTGAATTTCAGAGTGTAGTACTTGTTTTCCGTGATCTCGGACTTCTGCTATGATAGGTACTTTTACTGGGGTTTGCACTTTGTCTGGACTGCATACTGTTCTCTTCTTGCTGCATGCAACTAGTTGCAAATTTGAGGCTGGCTCTTGCTCGTTTAAGTTCATACCTCTCAGTGGATTTGATTGAGCAGGTATAGTTTCTTCCACTACTATTTCTTCCCCCATATTCCCATAAAATGCATTCCAATAGGGACTATGATCGCTTGTTTCTGCCTTCAACCAGGGTCCATATAACCCTTTGTTGTTCATTGCCCAAGGTGAGGTTGCATAAGGGATCTCAATACAGTCAGTTGCATAGTGGCCAATCCTGCCACACGAGAAACAGAAATGTGGAAGTCGCTCATACTTAAACTCCACCCAAAGCCAGCTATTGCCAATGTCCATAACAGCTCCCGATTTCAAAGGTGAGGTCAAATCAATCTCAACTCTAACTCTTCCTCCTCTATTTTGAGCATTAGTTGTTGAGTCGATTTGAACTTCTGTTACTTTTCCTACCCTTTTCCCCAATTCGTTAAACACTTTTTCTATTCTCCACCCAAGGGGCACTCCTCCAATGCGCACCCAGAATTCTTCCTTAGTGAAGTCATAGCATTGTTCAGGAACTTCAGGGAGACACTGTTTCAGAACAATCAGATTCGTGGAGTAAGACCAAGGTGAATTCCTCTTGATTCTCTGCTTTTCCGCCTCCGTTGGGAAGACAAAACTGAATAGCCCCGGTTCCTTCTGGGAACATATGACCTCTTCTGATTTCCATGCTTTTTTCATTGTAGTGACGAAAGCTGGGAAGTTCACGTTTGGTTTAGAATACAATTTTCCAAATAGAGTTCGACTACATTCCTCTCTTTTCTGTTGAGGAATTTCTTCAGACACTTGGACTACATCTTCTTCAGACCACAAATGCCCCAGACTTCTACATAATGCAGCCACTCTCATCTCATTTTCCTCTTTACTTTCCATTTTGCTAACTTCGGATTTTTTTTTTTTTTTTCCAATAGCTTCTTAGATCCAGACTATCCGCAACTTCAGATCTACCCAGATTCAACTTTTCCACTCCGACAACTCATCAGCCAAAACAGACGAAAGCAAGTTGAAGAAAAAACACCCCAATACCGGGTGATACCGATTTACTACTAGGATACTATACCGAGAAGATCGCGCATCTCTTCATCTTGAGGATAAAACTTTCGAGCACCTTCCATGACTGGTGTAAATCCCGATGCCTCCAGATCGTTGAAGAAAAGCTTTCGGTGAAGATTTTATGCGATGGAGACCAAATGCCCTCCAGAGAACGAATAACATACCGTGAATTTTGTTTTTTGAAGTTTTTTCATTTTTGGAAACTGAGTAATGAAACAGGAAATCGGATTAGGGTTTGGTGTTTGTAAAAGACAGGAGACACTACCATGCGGTAGAGAGAAACTCACATAGGCGAGAGCTATGCAGATGGGACGACGTTCTGTTTTAAGAGGCAAATGAGACGAGTGCAGCTGTAATTTGGATGAACCTTGATGCGCTGTATATGTCGAAATCGCTCTCAAAGAAACTTTTCCTGATACAATGTTCCTTCACTTTCAGCCTGGGATTGCCTCTATGAGTTTAATAGTCATTTATGATCTGAAAAATGTGGAGGAAGAGGCATCTGATCAATGGCAGGCTACGGTGCTACTTTGTTCTTTGCCCAGCTCTTACGAGCATTGTTGTCTGTTAAATGAGGAGTGAGAGCGCATCTGTTGAGCAGTTGAAGTCTGCACTATTGAGGGCGGTGCAGTGTTTATCGCAACAGCATTGAGTGCAAGGTTGTTTGCATTGACTCAGTACAGATAAGGATGCATGATGGGATCATCAGAGCTTTGTGAGGTGTTCAACATTTCTGGAACTGAGGGATAATCTGATTTCTATTGGTACGTTGGATTCTCCAGGTTGTCAGTAAACTTATCAAAGGTGCAATCGTGGTCATGAAGGGCAAGCGAACAAGCGGTCCCCATTATCTTCAGGTTAGATAGACACATGTTCAGCAACTACAGTTTCATCCATGTTGTCAAACTCAAATTAGACAAGTTTTAGCCAGATGAGACTGGGCACATAACTAAGAGAGGTATGAACACTATGAGTGAGCAAAGTCTTTTATGTGGGTTGAAAACCGAGAAGTAGGACTTTCGCAAATATTGCGTGTTTGACAAGCAGCACAGAGCGAAGTTCAAGACGGCAGTTCATAGGACCAAGGATGCAATGGCTAGTTCCATTCAGACTTGTGGGGACCTTCTCAGGTGCAATCTAAAGGAGGTGTCAGGCACGTGGTAACCTACTTTAGCCCAGAAGTCTCGCTTTACTCTCTAAAGCGTATTAATGGGGCTTTTGCATGTTTTAAGCAGTTTAAGCTTTTGATAGGCGATTAAACAGGCAAGAAAATCAAGAGGCTTAGAATAGACAACGGGTAGAGTTCTGTTCTCATGAGTTCGACAAGTTATGTAGAGAAAACAGAACTGACAGGCATGGCACCGTGCCTGAAACACCAGAGTAAAAAGGAGTTGCAGCATGAATGAACAAGACTTTGCTCGAGGGAACCTGATATTTGCTGTCGAAGGCTGCATTGTCACAAGATTTCTAGGCTGAGGCCGTCAACTTGGCATATCACTTGATTAACAGATCTCCAGCATTTGTTGTGTTCCGAATTCTAGAGGATGCGTGAACTAATCAACCTGCTGATTACTTGAGCCTCAGAGTGTTTGGACGCCCTGCTTATGTTCATGCTAGGGAGGCAAAAAAGAGTACATATTCCTAGCCTATGCACCAGAGGTGAAAGTTTAAAGGCTGTGGTGTTCAGACCCTAAATCACCGAGATTCATCATTAACGGAGATGTCACCTTCGATAAATCAACGAGGCTCTAGAGTAGCAAGGAGACCCATGCAGTAAAAAGGGAACATGGATATCAAGTAATGAGTTTTGAGATGAAAGATTTAGGTTTAGCCAAAAATATAGTTGGTATGCAGTTTGAAAGAGAGAGAAGTCAGGAACGTTTCAGCTATCACTGGGTGATTGCATACGTGAAGCCCGGAGGCAGTTTAGCATGTGGAACGCCAAGCTATAAGTGCTCCACTAGTTGCGCATTTTAAGCTGACTCATTCACGAGAAACCACAACCACCTGTTTCCCGACATTGCGACCAGAGAACACCCCGACGAGAGCTGCCGGACTGCTCTCGAGCCCTTCCGCGATGTCTTCCGTGTACACAATCTTCCCCTCTTTGATCTGAGGCAATACTGTCTCCAGGAACTTCGGGTAGAGATGTTGGTAATCGGACACCACAAAACCTTCCATCCGAACCCGCTTCAGGATAAGGTTCATCAAGTTGTGTATGCCTTCGCGCTGCTGGAGGTTGTACTGTGAGATCATTCCGCATACTGTAATTCGGCCATGAAGTTTCATATTGAGCAGCACCGCATCAAGCATTTTTCCCCCAACATTTTCGAAGTAGATATCGATCCCCTCAGGGCAGCATCTAAACATTTGAGACAGAATGGGTACAAATTTAATATCCCGCACACCAATCATCGTTATTGTATTCCAGGCTCACCTTTTCAGTGCTGCACATAGATCCAGCTCCTCCTTGTAGTTGAAAGCATCATCAAATCCAAATTTGGTCTTCAGCAAATCAACCTTTTTCACAAACATAACAGCAAGAGAGAACTTTAAGTAAGATGAAATCCAGAAGAGACTATAAAGACTCTACTTTTAGCAATTATGTTTAGTGAAATGATGAGGGTACACATTCAACACTGCCATCAGTCTCTTGAGCATTCTCAAATTTGAGACATACAGCACTCATAATATCTCAAGTGCTTCTTTTAGATCTAAATCTATTTGAGTTGACTACAGGAACATGCACTCTATTTCAGACGCTTGTCTAGTCACTCACCATGAAACAACAGTGAAAATTGCAGATGCCAACCATGCTTGGTGAACTATTAACATTGACACGATTATGTGCTTCTTTCAACACTAGACAAATGTGGGATGATTACCTTCTCTTTGCTACCAGTGCTGCCAACAACATAGCAACCAAACATCTTTGCGAACTGACCAACAAGCAGACCAACGGCTCCCGCTGCCGCTGATATGAAAACTGTCTCTCCTTTCTTAGGAGAGCTTACCTCAAAAAACCCAGCATAAGCTGTCATGCCTGGCATACCTGGATACATTTGTTGAAATTAGACGAGTCACAGATTTGCTGAAGCATAAGAGTAGGAGTGTTATGCTATAGCAAGATCTCAAATGATCTGATTAATTGACCGAAGGTGATGCCCCTGACAAATTGATGAGAAATAATCAGTTTACACGCTTCTCTCAACACAAAAGATAGCTTGGCAGGGCTCTATTGTTGAGACAATTCAACGAGAGCATTCGGCTTATTAACCAGGAAGATCCCTAAAAGTAAAATTCAAAGGAAGCATGCTTTTTCCTTGCATAGCTAGAGGCTGTCCGTACTTGAGAATGAAACAGACAGAACAAAGTATCTTAGCAATCCCATTACCCTCATTCTTTAACACTGAAAGAGATATTACACTAGATGATCAAAGAGCATACCCAAAAGGCCAGTGTAGTAAGACAGAGGAGATATACACCATGATCAAAGAGCATACCCAAAAGGCCGGTGTCGTAAGACAGAAGAGATATTACACTAGATGATCAAAGAGCATACCCAAAAGGCCGGTGTAGTAAGACAGAGGAACATTGGTGTGTTTGATCTTAAAGCAAGTCTCTGGCGCAGTAATTATACTATACTCCTCCCATCCAGTGATGCCCCAAACCAAGTCACCTTTCTTGAAGTTTGGATGCCTGGATTCCAAAACTCTAGCTACTCCATATCCAGTAACAGGCTGCATCAATGTGTTACATACTTCAGAATATAAGTGCAAATAGATTTAGCAAACACGAATAGACATTGAACTAACAAAAAGGAAAGAGTTTGTTTCATTTGAATTTTACTTGTCGAGTGGACTTGTCACAAATTTGAGCTTGATTTATTCATGCGAGTTCATAACTTACTGCTGAGGTCATGAACGAGTAAATGTAGCGAAAGAGGTGATTGCACTTACAGAACCAAGCTGAGTGAGGTACTTGATGATGGTGAGATTGTAGGGATCGCAAGCCAGGTACAAGTTTTTCACGAATATGGTCCCCGGACTGGAGTTGGCCTTCAATCGCTCCGAACTCGTCCTCACTTCCAAGTTGGTCTCTTTCAGGGAACCTCGTACCTGCTCTCTGTATATCACCTGTTTGTTGCTCATCACTTCCACTGAAGCATTGTTGTTCTCCTTCTCCATCGTCTTTCTCTCTCTTCTTGGATTTGATTGGTTAGAAACATAGCCAAACAGTGCACTTGTATTTATAGGGAGATGAGTGATGAGATATGCAGACATTGCTTCCGTGTGCTCTTGTGTCGTTCGGCGTGTATGTTTGCGTGTGCCTTTGTGTCGTCAGTGGAAGTATTATTCCAATCCCTCGGGAAAAAGAAGTCGTTCAAAGTGGCCAATTGAATTCTAATCATTAGCTTGACCAAAAACAAATTCTAATCATTAGAAAATGATCTGATTTGCAGTAAAACTTCAAGAAATCTTTTATGTGGTAAGGAAGAATTTGAAGAGATATTTTGTGCTAGCATCACCAATAGCCACAAAAGTTTCCTTTCTTCAGCACAAGCGCAGATTGCCAAGCAAAACCCAAATCTCTCTCACGAAAATGTGTGGCTGAGGGTTGACCTTCCATATTGCAATGGGACGGTTAGCCAAACATTTTCCAATATAAAAATCCTTCCTTTTCAAGAATTAAGCTATGCACATCACTAGTTTTCCTATTCCACACATCCCTGACCTCCCTAACTTGAATCTAGCGTAATAATGTGAGGATGTAGTGGGGTGGTGAAAATGGTAATCATTGATTGAAAAAACAAATTATGAATGAATGAGCTTATATGTGTCGGCCTAAAAATTCTGATCTAGACTTATCCATGATTGGAAAAGATTAAAAACTGCTTTTTATTTAAATTGATCGTGTCTGAATGAGCCTACCTAAGCCTAACTGAGCCAAATCTGAAAAGGGAACGACTAAATTAGACTTGCTCTGTTAAAAAAAATTAGACTTGCCCATTTTCCGATTTAGGCCCATACAGTCCATGGTCACTTCAACATCAAAGGTGCGATAAGGAGTCTTTATTTTTAGTCAACTTTAGAATCTACCTCCATCTTTTAATATTCGAAATTTTGAGATGTCGTGCCATGAAATCTCTCTGCTTTTGGACCGCTCAAATATGATGATGGAGGCTTGCTTGGCATCCATTGCTCTTACTTCACTTCAATAGTAGGCCTCCACATAATTGCAGTATTCTCGATAACTTAATAATCTGCTTATTGTCTTGTTTCTTCGATTGGATTGATGTAATTCTTTAGCTAGTCGTCGATTTGCATTTGGATCGCTAACTTTGGACGCCAAGTAAGCGAAATCTATATATGTTCCACCATTCTTAAACTCACAAATCTATTTATTTTATTTCTTTGATTGAGTGACGTAATATCAGTTATTTGTTAGACTAATTTGGTAACTTTTTCCCTTTATATCATTTGCACTAACGTTTCTTAGAGTGGACAATGTGACACCAGGTAAAGCAAAATAAACTCGAGTCATTCTTATTCTAATATCAAATTAAATTCTCTCTCCGATTTGAAAATATTATTGCTGTTGTACTAGATGAATTTTATTCTTCATTTTGCTTGTCCCTTTAATTAAGGCTTACACTATTTCGAGAAAAGTGCCAAAAAAAAAAAAAAATACTGAACCTATGGTATTGCTACCAATTTAGTTCTAAACCTTTTTACTTCGATCAATTACGTATTAAACATTTTTACATTAATATCAATTCAAACTATCTTGCCAATTTTGGCCGGTTGATGTTGATGTGGATGCTAGCCGTCCAGCCAACGCTAACGTGACAATTTTTAATAATTTTGTCATTTTTCTTTTCTTTTTTTCTCTTCTTTTTTCCTTGGATTCCTTGCAATGGCCGGCAAGGGTTGCCTAGCCTTCGCCGCTTGTCGACGAGGGTCATGGCCCTTGCCAAGGACTGTGAGTGAGGTAGCTTCGGCCAAATCTGGGCGAAGCTAAGGCAAGGTTGGTCGCCTTGCCTATGGCCCTGGGTAAGGCCAAGGTGGTTCGCAAGCCCTCGTCCAATGGTTGACTAGCCGCTAGAGACTTGTCACCACCACTGCTGGAGAAGAAAGGCAAAGGAAAAAGAAAAGGAAATGGAAAAAGAAAAAAGAAAAAAGAGAAGAAAAGGAACAAATCAATAAAAATTTCGAAAAAAAAAAATTTAAAAATTGCCACAACAACATTCTTCAGCTACTCGGTGTCCAATCAAAGCACCGATTAACGAAATTTGGTTGGATGGACTAAATTGATATAAATGTGAAAAATATTTATGGTTAATTGGTCCAATTAAAATGTGTAGGATTGAATTGGTATCGATGCCATAGGTTTATAATTTTTTTTTATTACTTTTGCTAATCATTTCTATCCCCTTATTGGCTCTTGACATTTTCTTCTATATTGAATTGATTACATTATCCATATGGATCCCACTCTTGATTTAAGATTGGGTTCTTGTCTGAAGAACCTCAAACTAGTACAATTATGACAAATTTACCCTAAACTAATTTTTTGATCACCAAAAACTCCAAGTTGGTATATGTCACGCCCGATCCTCGAAGCACGCACGCATCCGTCTCACTTGGTCGATTTTATAATGCGATATCCAGGACAATGTATCGCCGACCCTTTCATTTTTAAGCACATGCGGAAGCGATTAAAATCCCGAGACAATAAAACGATGGGATAGAAAAGCAGGGCCATATTTTTCATATTGAAATTTATAACCAAACTTTTATACAAACCACAAACCAGAACACTTCACAACTTTTTATTCTAAACTCTATTCACATCAAAATGGAGATATCAAAGAAGATAAAATTTCAGTCCATCTAGGCCGTACTCACGGCCCCTCTCGAGATTGTCTTCTTCTCCCAAAATCCTTCTCCAACTCTTCCTCCTCAGCTCCTTAGCGGGGTCCTGAAATGGTTTTCCCCAAACTGGGATGAGACTACGTCTCAGCGAGTTCTACCCCACTAAGCCCGATTAGTAAACCATTATACTAAAGGCTGCCTAAACACGCATAGGTCAGAAGACGTACCTTAGCATCAGATCCCACCTGCAAGTTAGTACAATTCACAATAGGCACCCATGCAATCATATCACTGATCGAAGCATCGATCAAATCGACCTAGTCGATTAAATGCCAACAAGACCACTCACGGTCATTTCTAATCAGTCAATCAATTCACGACATCAAATCAAAGCAATGATCGATCGACCTAGTCGATTACATGACAACCTGACCATTTCCCGGTCATTCAAGCTATTGCTATTCAGAATCCCACTCGACAACATTCAATACTCAATGGCTTTACGGTCCCACTCGACCAATTTCGATATTCAATGGCTTTACGGTCCCACTCGACCACTTTCAAGAATCAATGGCTTTACGGTCCCACTCGACCACTTTCGATATTCAATGGCTTTACGGTCCCACTCGACCACTTTCAAGAATCAATGGCTTTACGGTCCCACTTTCGACCACTTTCGATATTCAATGGCTTTACGGTCCCACTCGACCACTTTCAAGAATCAATGGCTTTACGGTCCCACTTTCGACCACTTTCGATATTCAATGGCTTTACGGTCCCACTCGACCACTTTCAAGAATCAATGGCTTTACGGTCCCACTCGACCACTTTCAAGAATCAATGGCTTTACGGTCCCACTCGACCACTTTCAAGAATCAATGGCTTTACGGTCCCACTCGACCACTTTCAGAATTCAATTTGGCACAATTCAAAGCTCAAATAAATAACGGACGCGCCATGACGACAATCGCACGAGATTTCGGTCGTCGGCCATCTCAATCTTAATTTCTGAAAATTATTTAATTATTTAATTAATTTCGAAAATTAATTATTAAATATTAAAAATTCCGTTTAGCTCAAAATAAGGCCCAATTGAATAAACGAACTTCACCACGGTCATCAGCATAATTTTCCGGTCACTGGCCATCTCAACCTTAATTTCCGAAAAATAAATAATTAAATAATAAATTCCGAAAATTAAACAATTAACATTAAAATTCAATTTAGCTCAAATTAAAGCCCGATTAAATAAACGGACTTCACCACGGTCATCCACGTAATATTCCGGTTCCGGACCATCTCCCTTGAATTTTCGGAAAATAAATAATTATTTAATTTAATTCCGAAAATTTAATATTTAAATGCCAAAAATCTCACTTAGGCCGAATCATCAAATTGAAGCTCAATTAGTGGTCCGAAAATTCCCGAGATACTCCCAATAAATAGTAGACCACGTCTACTTGCTAATTCGCAATCAATTTATTTAAATCACATCACAATTGACTAATAATTGCTAATTAATTCTAATCTAACAACCTAAACATAATTAATTAAAACTAAACCAACCTTAAAGCATAATTAGTCAACTAATCCTGGATTAGTGAGATTACTCACCAAATCGCGCGCAAGTCGGATCAATCCGACGGCGGCGACGCGAGGAACGATTGTTCCCAAAGCGACTCGCGGATCCGAGGCCGGAAACGGCCCAAAGCGGGCTTGAACTAGGCGAAACCCACTCCGTGGGCTTGCTAGTCGGGGCCGAACGGGCTGCTCCGGCGGCTAGGGGAGGGGAAGCCGGCGGAGGGCGAGGGGTCACGGGGAGGTCCGGCGGGGCTAGGCGGTGGCCCACGGTGGCCGGAGGGGGCTGGTCGGTGTAGAACAGAGGTGGAACGGGGCTGGTTCGCTCGGCTTGGGTGCGCGCGGACGGCGCGACGGCGGCGGGCGCACGGCGCGGCGCGGCGGTGCGACGGTGCGCGGCGGGACGAGCGGCGAGGGTTCTCGGCGAGCTGCGTCTCCGAGCTCCTGGTTCGCACGCAAAGAAGAAAGAAGAACAGAGGGGTTCGGTCGCGAGGGGAAGAAAGAAGAGAGAGGAGAGAGGAGAGAGAGGAAAGAGATAAGGGAGAGAAAAGTGAGTGGTGGGGGAATCGTACGAAGGGGAGGGAAAAAGGAGAGAGGAGAGAGAGAGAAAAGAGAGAAAAAGAGAAAAAGGAAAGGAAAAAGGGAGAGAAAGAAAAAGGGGGAGAAAGAGAAAAAGGAAAAATAGAAATGCATAATGCCTTTATGCAATTTTCCTTTTCTCTTTTCCTTTTCCTTTCTATTTTATTTTAGTCTTCAATTTTCTTCCGATAATTTCTTTATTGAAATTTCGGACTCGTCAATAAATTGACGAGCGATGAGACAGGATTCTAAAAATAAGAATTATGACGCGCTTAAAATTCGATTCCGAAATCGAGTTCAATTTCGTGGTTAAAAATCGATCGAGACGTGATTTTAGCTCAATCCAACCAATTAGGTAGCTTTTAGGGATTTTACGGTGATACATCCCTTAACGGCTTCACCCAATAGGTTAGTTAACTCGTGAGTGATCGGCTCGAGAAAAAGGTCATAAGCACGCCGACGAAATGCCCATTTCACTTTATCGAAATAGGGTCGAATTTCGGGATGTCACAACTCTTCCCTCTTATAAAAATTTCGTCCTCGAAATTTAAACCATTACACTTTGTTCAAAAAGGCGGGGTACAAGCTTGTCTCATCGATTCTTGATCTCCCAAGTCGCTCCTTCGATCAGTGGTGTTGCCAGACCACTTTGACCAACGGAATGGTCTTTGTACGCAGAACTTGCTCTTTACGATCGACAATCTGGACCGGGCTTTCAACGTATGACACACGGTCATCCACGTCCAACTCCTCGAAATTGAGCACGTGGGTCGGGTCAGGCTCATACTTCCTTAACATCGACACGTGAAAGACGTCATGCACTTGCGCCAATCTTGGCGGCAACGCAAGACGATACGCTAGGTTTCCGATTCTTTCAAGAATCTCAAACGGACCTACGTACCTCGGACTCGGTTGCCTTTCTTACCAAAGCGCGAAGTTCCCCTCATTGGTGACACTTTCGGAAAAACGTGATCACCAACTTGGAATTCCAAAGACCTTCGGCGCTTATCGCATAACTCTTCGCCTTTCCGCTTGTCTTCAATCTGTCTCGACATCGCCACGGCATCTACCGATTCTTGAACCAACTCGGGCTGTTATCTTCCTTTCTCCGACTTCATCCCAACATGCGGAGTTACGCATGCTCGCCATACAACGCTTCAAATGGAGCCATCTTGATGCTCAACGATAACTTGTTGTTGTAGGCGAATTCCACCGGATGAAGTCGATCCTCCCAACTTCCTTTGAAGTCTATTACACATGCTCTCGGCATGTCTTCAAGAGTCTCGAATTGTCCTTTCGGACCGGCCATCCGTCACGAGGATGATATGCCGTCTTATCTTGAAGTTTTGAACCCAAAGCACTCGTAAGCTCTTCCAAAAAGCGCGCAGTAAATCTTGGGTCTCTATCAGATGTTATCGTAACTGGCACTCCATGCATACGAACCACTTGACGCACATACAGTCTGCGTGTCTATCCGCTTCGGGAACTTTGAACGCAATGAAGTGAGCCGACTTTGTCGACTGTCGACTACTACCCAAATCGAATCATTTCCCCTTTGACTCCTTGGTAGTCCGGTCACGAAGTCCATCGTGATATGCTCCCATTTCCACTGCGGGATTGCGAGAGGTTGCGAAATCCTCCGGCTTGCAATCGAGCTTTTACTTGCGACAGTCAAACACTTGGCCACATGCTTGGCGACATCCGCCTTCATACCGACCACCAATAGTGTTGACGCAAATTCCGATACATCTTAGTGCTTCCGGGATGAACAATTTGTAATTGCTACGATGTGCTTCAGATAAAATTTCTTCTCTAAGCTCTATATCGTCAGGTACAACCAAACGTCCACGAAGCCTCAGTACCCCATCATCAGAAACTTGAAAATCAGCTTTCCTTTTATCAGTATCCTCTTGAAGAATTCTTTGCACGTCCGGATCTGTCGGTTGAAGTTGCTTGATTCTGACTTGGACATCCGGTTCAATTCTGAGGGTGGCCATAAAACTTGAGAGGTGGCCTACCTCAAATTTGAATTCCGAATCTCGAGCTTTCTCGATTAGGTTCCACTCCTTAACCAAGATTCGTGCCACTGAAGACTTCCGACTCAATGCATCGGCGACCTTGTTCGCCTTTCCCGGGTGATATAAAATATCACAGTCGTAGTCTTTCAACAATTCCATCCATCGTCGTTGTCTCATGTTCAGCTCCTTCTGAGAGAACAAATACTTGAGACTCTGATGGTCCGTGAAGATCTGAAACTTTTCCCCACACAAGTAGTGCCTCCAAATCTTCAACGCAAATATGATGGCTGCGAGTTCCAAGTCATGCGTCGGGTAATTCAATTCATGAGGTCTCAATTGCCGGGAAGCGTATGCAACAACTCTACCATGTTGCATCAGCACGCAACCCAATCCCTTGAATGACGCATCACTATAGATCTCGAATCCTCCAGGACCAGATGGAATCGTCAGCACAGGTGCGGTAGTCAGTTTTTCCTTCAGCTCTTGAAAACTACGCTCGCACTTGTCTGTCCATATGAACTTTTCGTTTTTCTTCGTGAGCTTTGTCAAAGGCGACGCTAATGCCGAGAAACCTCCTACAAACCGTACGTAATAACCTCGCTAACCCCGAGAAAACTTCGATCTCTCGTCATCGATGTCGGTCTCGGCCACTTAATCACGGCTTCTATCTTGCTCGGGTCGACAGAGATTCCTTCTCCAGGAAATCACATGACCTAAGAACGCAACACGAGTCGGCCAAAACTCGCATTTGCTAAACTTAGCATATAGGCGATGAGTTCTTAAGGTGCGAAGCACTAATCTCGAGATGATTCTCGTGCTCTTCATTACTTCTCGAATAGACTAAGATATCATCTATGAACACGATTACAAAGCGATCTAGATATTCCTTGAACACTCTATTCATCAAATCCATAAAGAAATTTGGAGCATTCGTCAATCCGAACGGCATCACCGTAAACTCGTAATGCCGTCGGTACGAAATGCCGACTTAGGAATATCCTCTTTCCGAATCCTCACCGATGGTATCCTGTCCTCAAGTCAATCTTCGAGAATATTGACGCTCCTTGCAATTGATCAAACAAGTCATCTATCCTCGGCAATGGGTACTTGTTCTTGATCGTTACGATTGAATTTGTAGATAGTCGATGCACAAACGCAACGAACCATCTTTCTTCTTAACAAACAGAACTGGTGCTCCCCAAGGCGATGCACTAGGACGAATAAATCCTTTATCCAGTAACTCTTGCATCTGCACCTTCAGTTCCTTCAACTCAGATAACGCCATTCGGTACGGTGCCTTTGAGATCGGTTCTGTCCCTGGTGCTAGCTCGATTACAAATTCAATCTCTCTTTCTGGCGGTAACCCTGGCAATTCTTTTGGAAAGACATCTGGAAACTCCTGTACCACTGCAATATCTTCCATTTTCAGCTCATCAACCGTCTTATCCATGACAGTTGCTAAGTACCCACAAAGACACCCTCGTCTAACAAACGAGTTGCTTCGCGACGAGATTAAGGAAATCGAAGGTCCTCCTCGATTCCCGATAAACTCAAAGCTCTTACCCCCTAATGGGTCAACCAGAATCGCCTTGCGATAGCGATCCATTTTAGCTCGTTGATTGGTGAGCCAATCCATGCCAATTATCAAATCAAAATCATACATGGCTAGGACTAACAAGTCAATTTTCCCCACTCGCTCACCAATCTCTAACTTGCACCCCGAACATCCCAAAGCGGCAATAACTTTATCTTTCAAGGGTGTAGATATGCAAATTGCCGATTCCAACAATACGGGATTCAATCCTAGCATCCTAACATATTGCTCGGCAATGAAGGAATGGGTTGCTCCCGAATCAAACAAAGCATAAAGCGGGTTGGTCGTTGAGCGAGACCGTACTGTAATCACGCCAGCGGCTTACGCGACCTTGGGTAATCGCATACACAGTGCCTTGAGCTGGAGGTCTCTGCTGTCCTCCTTGCAGTGCATTCTGAGGGGCATACCCTCCTATCTGTCTCAGCGGTGGCGGCTGTGGCAATTGAGGTTGTCCTCTTTGCTTCCTTGGACAATTCCTTGAGATGTGACCCTGTTGGCCACATTCAAAACACACAATCGTCCTAGCTAGGCACGGTCTTTGTCCCGTGTCTTCTCCCACAAAAGCGACACGCATCGGTTCAATGGGTCTTGATCTATTAAATCCACCCTTCTTCTTGGGTGGGCCTTGGAATCTATTTCCAAACATCGGCCTCTTTCCTTGGCGGATGTTGTCTCATTGAAAGTTAAACTTTGATCCAGATGAGGCGGCTCTATCGTTCTGGTCTCTTTCGATCATCTGAGCCCTCTCATAAAGATCATTATAATTTCTCAGATTTAGCAAAATCAATGGGCTTCTCAACTCTGGCTTGAGTCCATCTCTGAATCTTCTCCCTCGGTTTATTGGATTCTCAACTAATTCAGGGGCATATTGCGACAGTTCAGCAAACTTCGCTTCATATTGATCCACAGTCATAGAGCCTTGGCGAAGGCGTTGGAACTCAACCATCTTAATCTCTTTAGCGGTTTTCGAAAAATATTTCCCGTTGAAGGCTTCAACAAAGGCGTTCCATTCAGGGCTACACCTTCGGGAAATATCGTTCCTTGAGTGGTTTTCCACCAAGTACTCGCAACTCCTTCTAATTTGTAGACTGCGAGGACCACTTTCTCAGTCTCAGAGCACATCAATAGTGCAAATGCCTTCTCCAGTCCTTGGATCCATAGAGCAGCAGCTTCGGGGTCTCCTGCCCCAGTAAACTTCGGTGGCTTCAATTTCAGAAACTGTTCCACCAAACTAGGCATCGGCCTCACAGGCGGGACTCCAACAGGTACGGCAGCAGGTGCGGCTGCGGGAATAAAGCATTGGCGGCCGCGGTAGTAGCGCGGCAAAGAACGGCGCAGTAAATGCGGTTGTTTGATCCGGGCTGTTGCCCCATCATCTCACGCATAGCATCCAACGCTTGCGTGATCCCAACCGTTCTCGATCAACTGGGGTGCTACCCGGCACCAACGGCCGTGGTCTTTGCTCCACTCGCGCTAGCCTCAGCTTGCGCTCTACCTCGGCCACCTCGGGCACCAACTCTTGTCGGTGTCCTAGTCCGAGTTACTGAGGACAAGGTCCTCTGCCTAGGAGTTCTTGGCTCCTGATCGCTCATGGTGTCACTTTAATCTACTGACACCTGCTTCCAATTCAACACGAATTAGAAACAGAGCGATTCAAACAACAAACAATTTTAGCATTCAGCTAACACAGACATGCACCAGCATGAATTTAAAGGCCTTTCCTACTAACTATCCCATTAACCATCGCTCCTTATCACTCCAATCTTCAACCTCGCTCTGATACCACTTAAACTGGATGTCACGCCCCGATCCTCAGGCACGCACGCATCCGTCTCACTTGGTCGATTTTATAATGCGATATCCCAGGACAATGTATCGCCGACCCTTTCATTTTTAAGCACATGCGGAAGCAGTTAAAATCCCCAGACAATAAAACGATGGGATAGAAAAGCAGGGCCATATTTTTCATATTGAAATTTATAACCAAACTTTTATACAAACCACAAACCAGAACACTTCACAACTTTTTATTCTAAACTCTATTCACATCAAAATGGAGATATCAAAGAAGATAAAATTTCAGTCCATCTAGGCCGTACTCACGGCCCCTCTCGAGATTGTCTTCTTCTCCCAAAATCCTTCTCCAACTCTTCCTCCTCAGCTCCTTAGCGGGGTCACGAAATGGTTTTCCCCAACCGGGATGAGGCTACGTCTCGTGCGAGTTCTACCCCACTAAGCCCGATTAAGTAAACCATTATACTAAAGGCCGCTGCCTAAACACGCATAGGTCAAGACGTACCTTAGCATCAGATCCCACCGCAAGTTAGTACAATTCACAATAGGCACCCATGCAATCATATCACTGATCGAAGCATCGATCAAATCGACCTATCGATTAAATGCCAACAAGACCACTCACGGTCATTTCTAATCAATCAATCAATTCGACATCAAATCAAAGCGATGATCGATCGCCTAGTCGATTACATGACAACCTGACCATTTCCCGGTCATTCAAGCTATTGCTATTCAGAATCCCACTCGACAACATTCAATACTCAATGGCTTTTACGGTCCCACTCGACCAATTTCGATATTGATGGCTTTACGGCCCCACTCGACCACTTTCAAGAATCAATGGCTTTACGGTCATTTCGACCACTTTCGATATTGATAGGCTTTACTGGTCCCACTCGACCACTTTCAAGAATCGATGGCTTTACGGCCCCACTCGACCACTTTCGATATTCAATGGCTTTTTTACTTGGCCCCACTCGACCACTTTCAAGAATCGATGGCTTTTTACGGCCCCACTCGACCACTTTCGAGAATCAATGGCTTTCTACGGCCCCACTCGACCACTTTCGTAATTCAATTTGGACAATTCAAAGCTCAAATAAATAAACGGATCATAACATGCGACAATCGGCACGAGATTTCGGTCGTCGGCCATCTCAATCTTAATTTCTGAAAATTATTTAATTATTTAATTAATTTCGAAAATTAATTATTAAATATTAAAAATTCCGTTTAGCTCAAAATAAGGCCCAATTGAATAAACGAACTTCACCACGGTCATCAGCATAATTTTCGGTCATGGCCATCTCAACCTTAATTTCCGAAAAATAAATAATTAAATAATAAATTCCGAAAATTAAACAATTAACATTAAAATTCAATTTAGCTCAAATTAAAGCCCGATTAAATAAACGACTTCACCACGGTCATCCACGTAATATTCCGGTTCCGGACCATCTCCCTTGAATTTTCGGAAAATAAATAATTATTTAATTTAATTCCGAAAATTTAATATTTAAATGCCAAAAATCTCACTTAGGCCCGAATCATCAAATTGAAGCTCAATTAGTGGTCCGAAAATTCCCGAGATACTCCCAATAAATAGTAGACCACGTCTACTTGCTAATTGCGCAATCAATTTATTTAAATCACATCACAATTGACTAATAATTGCTAATTAATTCTAATCTAACAACCTAAACATAATTAATTAAAACTAAACCAACCTTAAAGCATAATTAGTCAACTAATCCTGGATTAGTGAGATTACTCACCAAATCGCGCGCAAGTCGGATCAATCCGACGGCGGCGACGCGAGGAACGATTGTTCCCAAAGCGACTCGCGGATCCGAGGCCCGGAAACGGCCCAAAAGCGGGCTTGAACTAGCTGAAACCCACTCCGTGGGCTTGCTGGTCGGGGCCGAACGGAGCTGCTCCGGCGGCTAGGGAGGCGAGGGGAAGCCGGCGGAGGGCGAGGGGGTCACGGGGGAGGTCCGGCGGGGCTAGGCGGTGGCCCACGGTGGCCGGAGGGTGGCTGGTCGGTGCAGAACAGAGGTGGAACGGGGCTGGTTCGCTCGGCTTGGGTGCGCGCGGACGGCGCGACGGCGGCGGGCGCACGAGCGCGGCGCGGCGGTGCGACGGTGCGGCGGCGGGACGAGCGGCGAGGGGTTCTCGGCGAGCTGCTGTCTCCGAGCTCCTGGTTCGCACGCAAAGAAGAAAGAAGAACAGAGGGGTTCGGTCGCGAGGGGGAAGAAAGAAGAGAGACGAGAGAGGAGAGAGAGGAAAGAGATAAGGGAGAGAAAAGTGAGTGGTGGGGGGAATCGTACGAAGGGGGAGGGAAAAAGGAGAGAGGAGAGAGAGAGAAAAGAGAGAAAAAGAGAAAAAGGAAAGGAAAAAGGGGGAGAAAGAGAAAAAGGAAAAATAGAAATGCATAATGCCTTTATGCAATTTTCCTTTTTCTTTTCCTTTTCCTTTCTATTTTATTTTAGTCTCAATTTTCTTTCGATAATTTCTTTATTGAAATTTGATTTCGTCGATAAATCGACGAAATACGATGAGACGTGATCCTAAAAATAAAATTATGACGCGCTTTAAAATTCGATTAAATCGAGTTGATTTAAGTAGTTAAAAATCGATCAGACGTGATTTTTTTCAATCCAACCAATTAGGTAGCTTTTTTAGGGATTTTACAGGTGATACATCCCTTAACGGCTTCACCCAATAGGTTAGTTAACTCGTGAGTGATCTTTCGAGAGAAAAAGGTCAGAAGACGCGGCGAAATGCCCATTTCACTTTATCGAAATAGGTCGAATTTCGGGATGTCAAGATATATCTTTGAGAAATTTATCCAAAACTGGTATACTTGTGATAAATTTACTCTCTATTAGTTTTCGTTAAATTTTCTTTGTCAAATTATTAAGTTAAATGACACGTGACAATTGACAAGTGTACCGATTTGGGATTTTACTCTTCCTTTGTCATAGTTATACAATTTTTGTAATTTTTATGGTATTAATCCAATTTAACAGATGATATATTTGTCACAAATACACCAAGGTTTAGGATTTTTGGCGGTTGAATAAATTAGTTTGAGATAAATTTGTCGAAGATATCGGTTTAGGATTTTTTATGATAAATTATGGTAAATTTATTACGGTGTGTACCGGTTTATGATTTTTTGTGGTAAAAAAATAATATAGAGTAACTTTGCCATACGTGTACCGGTTTAAGGTTTTTTAGGGTATTAACCGTTTAAGATTATTTATAACCTATGATTTTGTCTTTTTCTTTTGTTTCAATTTTTCTAGAGACTGAACTACTCATTCTCCTCTCAAATAACATTTATTAAAGTGCGTTGTGGGGTCAACTCCTGGTTCTTCTTCTTCTTCTTCTTTCTCCATTTGTAATAAAATTTGGGTACCTCTTTTCCAAATTTTATTTGACAGATAGCTAATTAATTATTCAACCTAAAAAAAACTAATTATTGTGTTAATGAATTTGTGTATTTCTTTTTTTACTAGAAAAGTATCATTCCAAAAATAATCTAAGCACAAATAAAAGTAAATGGAACTATAGTTTTAGTACGCAATTTGTTTAATTATAACTTTAATATATATCATTACATTATAATCCGTGTATTTTAACTATACAAATGTAATTTTATTTGGTGAATCTAATGGTCAAGTTTTTAATTATTTATTATGTAATGCATTAAATAAAAGTGTGACCCTAATACGTTCTGTTTTTTTTTTTTTTTTTTTTTTTTTTTTTTTGGTAAAAGGTAAGTAGAACCCTAATACGTTCTGTTTATAGCCACAAACTTCAAAAGGATGGTTAATCAAATGAGATTCGATCTTTCTTTTCCGATGCAATTTCAATCATGATAACTATATCCCTAATCGCAATAAAAAAGAACATACTTGTCTCTCTTTGACATTTCTATAGAGACAACATAACCTTAAGCAAGAAGATGTTTCGCGCTATACTCAAAAGATTCTACTGCATTAAAAAACTTGTTGACACAATTGATTGCTATTCTCCATTCATAGTTTCATCATCGATAGATGCATTTAAGCAAATTGTTTTCCATATGCATTACAAAAAATAGTGCAATGAGAGATGAGTAAATTGTGTATAATGCATACATTAACCACAATATCAAAGTAAAAAAATTCATGATTGTGAGGGATAATCTAGGGAAATAAAATAAATAATTTGCTAACAAAACTAACATTTTTTTACTTCAAAATATGATTAGTTAGGTTACAACATTGGAGGATAAGTTCAAAAGAAAACAAACATGAAGGAAATGTTAAAATGTAACAAGCGTGGAAGAAACAGCTAAGATGAAAAAAAAGTTATTTGAAATGGACGTGGGTAGTTTTGTCTTTTAATAAAATTGAAACAGAATAAAAAGAAGAAAAAAAGACAGTAAATAATAGACCTATAGTAGATGCTTTAGTCAACCAATGTGACAAGGATGACAAACCAATAAGGGGTGAAAATAACGTGAGTCTTAATTAACTAATACATTCTTTAGGACACTCTTATTGCACATCTTAATTAAGCCTTTTCGAAAATTTGGCATTCCTTTCAATCATTAAATTAACGCTATCTTCAATTATCTTACATTTTCAATTAACGAAAATTTAATTTTATGTTTTGAATGAAAAAAATCTTGTCTTTTTATCAACTTTTGGTATTCTTTTGTTTGGAAGAGTTTATTTGAGTAAATATAGTATTAGCGACTTCAACCTTTAAAAGTAAAAAATTATTGTCTAATTCATTTTGTTCGTGATTTTTTTTTTCTATCTCATTTAAAATGCTATAATTGCTATATTACTTGATGGAAATGCTCTTTTCTGATGATGCTATACACTAAGTAGCACGGACACACGACACATACACGCGACACACCGACACGTTATTTTTCAAAAATAGAAAATTCTCGACACGTTGGGACACGTTATTATTGAATAAATATTTTCATTTTTAATTAATTTGATTCAAATTAACAAATAAATAAATAACAAGAGCTTATAATGAATTTACACTAATAATATTAATAAATATATCCATAGAAAATTTGAAAGGCATATTCATAATTAATGCTTAACCATATTTGAGAACATATTTTTAACTTTAACAAAAATTATGGATAAGACTAATGACTAACAAAAAAATATATAATCAAATTTATTTAAATAAATCTATAATATTTTATAATCATCAAAATTTACCATTATTTAATATTCAATATTTTTATTTTTTTGAAATCACTTTGAAATTCATTTATTCATTTTTATAACAAAAATAGCTTTGCCACTCAAAAGTTATCCCCCAAAAACCTCCCAAAAATTATTTCCCTCTTTCTTTTTTCCCTCCATATGCTCATCCCCAAAAATCATTTGCCATCCCCATTTCTCTCTCCCCGGCCCCCCAAGCCACCCCCAAAATCCCCCTTCGGTTTCTTCCCTACTCTTTCTCTCCCCCTCCCCCATGACACCACCTGCTCTCCGCCCCCATCAATCACCCCTCCCCCTCGGTTTATCTCTCCCCCACCCCATGCCACCCCATGCCACTCCACTCCATCCACCCTCCTCTCCAGCTCCAGTTTCTTTCCGTCGTCCCCCACTCGATTTATCTCTCCCCCTTACCCCACGCCACCCCATCCACCCTCCTCTTCGGCTCTAGTTTCTTTCCATCGTCCCCGACCAGCTTTGCTCTCTTCTTGCTAAAACCCTAACCACTGCCTCTTCTTCCTCCTCGTCGCACGATCCTCTCAGCTCTCGCCTCATCACAATCACTCGCCGAAGGGCCTCAGCCTCAGCCTCGCCATCAGCCCTCCATCGCAGCGTTGCAATTGAGGTCCTTTGGATCGCTTGCTCTTCCTCTGGCCCTCCCTCTCTCTTGCGGCATTGCCTCCGCTCCCCGGTCTCGCCTCCTCCTTCCATCGTCTTCTTTAATGATCCTCTCCCTTGGATACACGCATCGGAACGTGTCAAAAAAAGTTAACCATGTGTTCGAGCGTGCCTAAACATGTCAACGTGTCCGACACGCTCCGACACGTGTCGGACACGACACAGAAGCTCCGGCGACATATCCGTGCTTCATTGGCTATACATCTATGGCATGTATGCGAAATCTCCCATTCCCTTTTTTCCTCTTCTTCCTTTTCTTCTGTTTTTGCGTTTCTCGGCCTCTTATAAACTGAAGGCGTCCACCGTTTGCTGTTTTGTTGACTTTTTAACCCTGTTTTTTTTCCTTGCTCGGTCAAACTCCAAATGTTGCACTAAGTGCACATCCATCTATTTCAAAAATTTAATCAAATAATTTATATTTGTGTGTTCTCCCTGTGTTGATATTTCTCTATGCTTTATTCGTTATAATTATATATTTTTTTCTAAGTCTTTTACATTTGTTTACTATTATCGTGAGAAAAATATCAATTTCATTCCTTTTCATATAGTTCTTTTTAAATATACTTAGAGTTAATACCCTGAAAAATTTATAATTGGTATACCTTTGACAAATTTATCTTAAACTAATTTTTGGACCACAAAAAATCTCCAACTGATAGATTCGTGATATATTTACTAAAAACTAATTTTTTAACTACCAAAAACTCCAAATGTATATCTTTGTGACAAATTTACCCTCCATTAGCTTTTGTCAAATTTAAACGTTAAATTTGTTGACATAGATGACACATGGTGATGTAGTATGGTGACGTCGAAAGTCCACATCGAAATCCATAGGGTAAATATCATGAAAAATCCTAAACTGATACACTTGTAACAAATTTAATGGTACTCTCATGATAGATTTAATGGTACACCTATGACAATTTTGGGATTTCTTGTGCCATTAATCCTATGGATTTTCATGTAAACTTGCCACGTCATCATAACATGCCACTATGTCTCATCCGCGTTAGCAAATTACGGCTTTGTCTTTCGGTGGTGTGGGCCTAAGTTTGCAATCCCCAACACAATCGTCATATAGAGACAACATAACTATGTTAAAAAAATCTTAGATCTAACAACCATGAGAGTGAGCCATGTAGCTAATGTGAAGTGCCAAAACTTTGAACGAGCACAAATTTGATACTGAAGTTGCTGTGAATATCATTGAAATTGGAAGCGGAGTACTTATTCATTAAAACTCTCAAATTTATAATCAGACCAAAGAGAAAGGCTCCTAGATATAAGTTTGGGAGAGCAAAGTTTCTAGATTTAAAACTTGATTGGGAGAATTAAGAAAGAAATAAAATGAAATAAAATGAAAAGGAACTAGGAGGGGAGGGAGAGATCTAGGGAAAATCCCTCCCCTCTAGAAGTGGAGGAGACTAAAAAAAGGTTTAGAGAGAGAATCAGGACCATATAGTTTGCTTGACTATTTTTGGATGAAGGGGCCACAAGGTAATTGGCTTATTCGATTTTGGTCAAAGAAGATGTGTGGTTGTTTGACTCCTATATGTAGCCGCACGAGAGAGAGAGAGAGAGAGAGAGAGAGAGAGCCACTACTGGACAAAATAAGGGCTCCCATGTTCTCTATTGGCTTATTCGGTTTTGGTCAAAGAAGATGTGTGGTTGTTTGACTCCTATATGTAGCCGCGAGAGAGAGAGAGAGAGAGAGAGAGAGAGAGAGAGCCACTACTGGACAAAATAAGGGCTCACATGTTCTCTATTGGCTTATTCGATTTTGGTCAAAGAAGATGTGTGGTTGTTTGACTCCTATTTGTAGCCACACGAGAGAGAGAGAGAGAGAGAGAGAGAGAGAGAGAGCCGCTACAGGACAAAATAAGGGCTCACATGTTCTCTAATTATATATTTATTTTGGGGGTGAAAAGGTTTCTGTCAGAGGAGACAAAACATAGTAATACATATATAAATATATGTATTATATATTTCCTTTTTTGTATTCTTGCCTATCTTGTCCTTTTCTTGTGAGGACAGCCCGTCGGTTCTCGAATAGAATGCACACTTTGAGCCGCACGAGGGAACTCTCCAAATAAGGAGCATCGGACGCACGTGAATTTTAAACCCAAATTGTGTTGTGGGACTTGTGTGTAATCTGGCGGAGAAAATACTGGAGTGCATCGATTGCGACTCGATTCTCTAATTATAGTGAATTATTCATTATCAATCCACTTGTATAGTAGAAAACCGACACTGGGACCAAATCACGTAAATCTCTAATGTTTTTAATTGTTCATTGTTTATTTTTTAGGTGATTTCACGGTAATTTGAATGGCATAATCCTATCATTTTCCGCATTAATTTTACAATGGAAAGTTTGGTGACTATAAATTTGAAAGAGACTGCATAGTCTTTATATACGCAATGCACGTGACATTTTACTAGTGATTGAATAGGGATAGTTACCAAAAATGTCTCAAACTTATTGTTTGAATGTTAATTTAGATATAAACTTTTAATTTAACCAATGTAATCCTAAAATTTTTAACAATTTTGTTGTAGTCATTCCTACCAATTTTTGACCGATAATCGTTGACATGGATGATTGATAACTCTATTTTAGATAGAGTATTTTTACTAATTTAAGTTTGATATTTATTAAGTTTTGATGAATTTTGGGTGAATGTATTTGCAACTCATGTAATTTTGTAGGAAACGTGACTTTTGGATTTATAAGAAACCATGCGCATCATTTGCAGAAGACGCGAGGATCGATGTGTAATTTTCCCAAGTCTGAGTTGGATTTGTAGAGCAATCCCCACGCCTCAATATTTTCGAAAATATTTGAATATCTCTAAGGATATTTGAATATTTTTAAGGATATCTCTATATCTTTAAGAATATTTGAATATCTTCTAGAATATATTATCTTGAAGAAAAAGCTAGCCAAGACCAGTGTACTTGACCATAATTGAGGATAGGTTCAAAGAAAATTAAGGATATGAATCTTAAGAAGAAAAACTTCTAATTTGTCGAGGAGTCCTATTCAAGACCTAGTGAGAGGTTGACTTAGGGTGGACTTTTGGAGGCTATATAAACCCCTCTCGTGCCACATATTCTAGTTTCTGGGAGGAGCCTTGAAGCTGCCACCAGATTTTAGGTTTTCTTAGTTAGCTTTTTATACTTCTATTTCATTAGTGGAATTGGCGCAAACCTGAATTTATTTGCGACTCAAACTGGTGAATTTGTTTCAATTTAGCATTATTTTCTTTTTACTTTTCATTGCTAATTAATTTTAATTATGTTTTATATTTCTTTTGTTAGAGCTACAATGGATCTTAATCATGATTGATTGATTTACAAGACATGTTCACACAATATAAATGTTTTGATTGTGGCGTTCTCTATCATGATCATAATCCTTTTAGAAGTTTGGGCAACTTTTAAATGATTTTTTATGTATGCATGATACTAGGTGGAGATGGCATGCATGAGCACTAGTGACATTGAATCATAAATTAAATCTAGATCAAGGTACACTAGATTGTTTGTGTGGTTATGGTAGTAGATCTAGATTGGGACTACTTGGATTAAATCCGAAAGTTTCCACAAGAATTTAATGTTTTTAGGTAGTTTAAAGTCGCCTAAGGTTAGTGTGGGTTAGCATACCCTATTGGGGATTATTAGAATGAGGTTGGCTTGTAATATAACTTAGAAAAATTTCACCAACACAATTGGAAATTAATTTATTGCATGACAAATTGAGAGAATTGATTATGAGTGGTTAAATGAAGTTGGATGTTCTATCACTTTGTGATCTTGGTTAAAATCTTGAAATTTGCCTTGTCAATTAACATTTTACTTTAGATTAGGTTGATGTTGCAATTTTTTAATTAGCTTTCGAATTCTTTAAGTTTTGACTCTTCTATAATTAGTCTTTTAATTGGTTTAATTCACTTTTTACTTTTTTTAAAGCTAAATCTTTGGATTGATCACTTTCGATAAGTAAACCACGCTCACTCATCACTTTATTACTTGTAGACATTGTGCACTTACAATTCACCTTACAAGTTTTTGGCATTGTTGCCGGGGATTGATTTCCAATTACTATTGATATCGAGCGATTCTTGGTTTAGACTAGCCTTTATTTTGTTTTTAATTTATTTATTTCGTAGGTCAAACTCACCTCTCTATAAAAGGTGGGAGAAGCATTGCATCACCCGAACCCAACAAAGAGACCTTCAAAAGTTTAATTCCAAGATTGAAAGAACCTTTTTAGGAGAAGAAGAAAGCAAGCACAAGCAAGTCTCATTACAAGGGCTGAAAATCAAGAAGACGCACCAAGAGGACTTTGAAAAATAATGCAACACCAACAATTAAAAAAAAAAAAAAAACAAACATCCTAGTTAATGCATCAAGTTTTACATTCAAAGTCTTATTGGTGCCAATTTCATGAAATCCTCAAGGCTTCCGAGCTTGGTATCTTTCAGTTGGCCATCGGTAGCTATTGGCTGCCATCTCCTCAAGTAGATTAAAAGCTTCTTTAGCTGACTTGTTTTACAAAGTGCCTTTAGCTGCCACATCTAGACTAGCTTGAATGGTGGGATGTGCTCCATTATAAAATGTGTGCATTTGAATCTAAACTAGCAGTCCATGGTACGAGCATTTTCTTAGCAGTTCCTTAAACCTCTCCCATGCTTCATAAAAGGACTCACCATCTATATGCATAAATGTAGTAATATTGTTATACATTTTGGTAGATTTAAAGGAGGAAAATACTTAGGAATTTTTTAGCCAAGTCTTGCCAAGTGGTAATAAAGCCTCCAAGAAGAGAGGTCAACCAAGTCTTAAATTTATCACGAAGAAAAAATGGGAAGAGTTAACTTAAGGGCATCATCAGGAATGCCATTGAATTTAACAGTGTCACAATTTCAAGGAATGCTTCTAAGGGCGCGTTTGGTAACGATTATGTTCCCAGGAGTAGATTCTGATCAGAACTGATTCTTTTTTATTATGTTCTCGGGAACTGATTCTAAGCATTTTAGGCCGTTTGGTAACTGTCCAAAATCTTTGATTCTCGGAATAGAATTGCGTTTGGTACCGTGTTCATTAATTCTATTCCAAATCAATTTCTCTTATTTTTAAATAATTTTTTTACTTTTTTACTTTTTTTCTTTTCTTTTTTTCATTTTTTCATTTTCTTTTCATTTTCCTTTTTTTCTTTTCTTTTTCTTTTTTTTTTCCTTTTTTTCTTTTCTTTTTCCCATCTTCTTCTTCTTCTTCTTCTTCCGTCGGTCGCCGAACCGGCGATCGGCCGACGAGGGTCGGCGACCACCGGAGCGTCACCGCCCTTGGCGAGGCCGGGTCCTCGTCGGCCGAGCCTCGCGGCGGCTAGGCGAGGCTCGCCGAGCCCCGCCGGTGGCCAGGCCGGCCTTGTCGGGGTTGGGCGAGGCCTGCCAGGCCACCGGCGAGGCTAGGTGAGCCTCGCCGGTGGCCAGGCGAGCCTCGCTAGCCACCGGTGGGGCTGGGCGTTGCGAGGCTTGCCCAGCCCTTGCCCAGCCCCGGCGAGGCCTCACCCAGCCTCGGCGAGGCCCGCCTGGCCACCGCGAGGCTCGGCCTCGCCAGATTTGGGGAGGCCGTGCCTCGCCGGTGGCTGGGCAAGCCTCCGGCGAGCTCGTCGGACGGCGGCCGGCGGGATGGACGGGCGGCAAGCGGGGCGGGCTGGCGGGCGGTGGACGGGGCGGCCAGTGGGCAGTGGACGGCGGCAGCGGCAGACGGTGGTGGGCGGTGGTGGACGGCGGTCGCGAGATGGCCGAAGGGAAGAAGAAAATTTCTTGATTTTGATTCTCAAATTCGTTCTCGGACCAAGAATCAACTTTTTTTTGGTTCTTGATTCTATTCCCAATCTGTTCCCGGGAACAAATTTGTTCACGAGAACAAAAATTTTATCAAACGCGATTCTAGGCCGAAACTGATTCCAGGAACAAAGAATCAGAATTTGGCCCTGTTTGGATGGTTACCAAACAGGGCCTAAATGTAGATTTAGATCATCATTAGGTGATCCACTAAATTGCCTTGCATTTTTAAGCATTTGAATTAAGGATGGCTTGATCTCAAAATTATTAGCTTGCATTGCTGGCCTCCTTATACGAATTGTGCTTCTTGAATTATTAGTGTTGCATAATCTTTCAAAGTCCGCCTTGGAGGCATGTCTTGTTGATTTTTAGCCATTGCAATGAGGATTGCTTGTGCTTGCTTTCTTCTTCTCCTAAAAAAGGTTTTTTCAATAGCGGGATCAAACTTTTCAAGGTCTCCTTGGCTTCAAGTGATGCGATGCTCATCCCACCTTTTATAGAGAGGTGAGTTTGGCCTACAAAAGAAATAAATTAAAAACAAAAAGAAAGGCGAGTCAAAATCAAGAATTGCTTGATATCAATAGTAATTGGAAAATTATCAAATAAATCCTAGCGATGGCACCAAAAACTTGTCAAGTAAATTACAAGCACACAATATCTACAAGTAATAAAGTGATGAGTGAGTATAGTTCCCACTTGGATTGTATTTAATTATCCAATTACTTACCGAAGGTGATCAATCCAAAAATTTAGCTAACCAAGTCAAAAAGGCAAGTAAAAAGTGAACTAAATCAATTAAAGGACTAAAATATAAAATAGGCAAAACTTAAAGGATTCAAAAGCTAATTAAAATTGCAAAATAAACCTAATCCAAAACAAACCGAAAATCAACAAGGCAAGTTTCAATATTTTAACTAAGATTACAAAGCGCTAGAGCATCCAACTTCACTTAACTAATCATAATTAATTTTCTTAACTTGTCCCACAATAAATTAATTTCCAATTGTGTTAATGAAATTTCCCTAGGTTAGATTACAAGCCAACCTCAGTCGAACAATCCTTGATTTGGTATGTTAATCCACACTAACCTTAGGTGAATTTAAACTATCTAAAAGCATTAAGTTCTTGTGGAAATTCCAGGATTTAAGATAAGTAGTCTTGACCTAGATTTACTACCGCCGCTACACAAACAATCTAGTGTACCTTGACTTAGATTTAATTTATAGTTCCATGTCACTAGTGCTCATGCACGCAATCTCCACCTGATATCATGCATACATCAAAAATCATTTAAACGTTAGCCAAAATTCTAAAAGTATTAAGATCATAATAGACAACACCACAATCAAAATAATTATATTGCATGAACAAGTCTTCAAAATCAATCAATCATGGTTAAGATCCATTGTAGCTCTAATCAAAGAAATTTAGAGATAATTAAAGCTAAACTAAAAATGAAAACTAAAAAGAAAATGCTAAATTAAAACAAATTCACCAATTTGAGTCACAAATGGAGTCGGGTTCACCTCCTCCTTCTCTTGCAAAAATTCTACTATTGAAATAGAAGTATAAAAGCTAGCTAAGAAAACCTAAAATTTGGTGGCGGCTCCAAGGCTCCTTCAGAAAACTAAAATATGCAGCACAGGAGGATTTTATATTGCCTCCAAAAATTTGCCCCAGGTCAGCCTCCCATTAGGTCTTGAATAGAACTCCTCAGCAAATCAAGAGTTTTCCTTAAGATTCATATCCTTGATTTTCTTTGAACCTATCCTTAGTTATGGTCAAATACACTGGTCTTAGATGGTTTTTTTTTTTTTTTTTTTCAAGATAAGATATTCTAGAAGATATTTAAATATTCTCAAAGATATAGAGATATCCTTAAAGATATTGAAATATCCTTCGAGATATTGAAATATCCTTCTACAAATGATGTGCATGGTCCATTATAAATCTGAAAGTTATGTTTCTTACAAAATTCAATAAAACTACATGAGTAGCAAATAAATTCACTCAAAATTCATCAAAACTCAGTAAATATAAAAATTAAATTAGTAAAAATACTCTATCTAAAATAGAGTTGTCAATGAAGACCATTTTACATGATATATTCAGGATTGACATAGATTTTTTTTTTTTTTTTTTTTTTGCTTTTTTATTTTACGATTTTTAAATAATTTTTTAAATTTTATTCTTTTCCTCTTCCATCACTAATCGCCATGGCCAGTAATCAGACACAGGTGAGGTTCAACGAGGGCGAGTCTCCCCCAAGGCCCATGAGGCCAGGCCGTCATTGAGGCTTGACAATTGGCGAGCA
The DNA here is from genome assembly GCA_017140395.1 of Eucalyptus lansdowneana. Taxonomy (NCBI): domain Eukaryota; kingdom Viridiplantae; phylum Streptophyta; class Magnoliopsida; order Myrtales; family Myrtaceae; genus Eucalyptus; species Eucalyptus lansdowneana. The sequence goes on along the minus strand of CM029484.1, from coordinate 3,320,882 downwards.
AGAAGGAAATAACAAAAGAAAGAAAAAGGAAGAATTCAAAAAAAAAAAATGCAAAAGTCAACCACATCAGTGTTGATTATGCCACGAAGGATAGTTAACACTAACATTAGTGATTGCCAATCAAAATTGGCTAGAAGAACTATATTAACAAATTGTTAAAAGATTTAGGATTAAACTGATCAAATTGAAATACTTAGAAATAAGTTAACATCCATATAATAAATTTATGACTTTTTCTGGAAGTTTGTATTGATTATGGCTCAAGTCGCTATTTTGAAATTCAACCCATGAATTGGAAGTAATCATGGGCGATATTAAGGAAAGCCCAAATTGGACTCTTGTCAACAAGATCATGAGGAATGCAAAAAAAATGAAAATTAAATTCTCATTTCTCATTGAAGATGAACTCTATGTTGATGTCAAAAAAGAGCACATAGTTTCTCACATATAAATATTTTTTTGTTGAATTTGATCTGGTGTACATAGTTTCTGCACTTAACATGTATAAAACTTGCAAGAGACGAGTGCGTTGTGAGCCATAATCCAAGAGATTCAAGAGTATAAGAAAATTTCTTTCTTGCAATTGATTTTAGTGGGTTCTAGTTTAATTTAGGATTAGAAAACACTAATGAGTGAGGGTGATCAAGTACTTGTCATATTATTTTCCTCTATTGTAGTGAAATCATTTCATCAAACTCTCCTATAGGAGTATGCACACATTTAGACCACATAAATCCATTTCTTTTAATTCTATTTATGCAATTTATATTTTACTTATGGTATGCGGATTTCACGGAAAACTTCTTGATGAAAGAAAACATTTTCGTAAAAATCATTTTCTAAGAAAATGATTGGTCTTTAGTTGTTTGGTGGTATTCTTAAAAGTGAGACATAAAAAGTTTTCCAATGGTTAAATCTTACTTTCTTTTCCACATTGAAGATAAAGTCCACGTTGACCTAGAGAATGGCTCATAATTTGTTGCATATAAATATTCCTTTGTCAAGTTTGGCACGGTGTGCATAGTCATTACGTTTAGCATGTGTGCAACTTGTGAGGTACGGTGGCTTCATTTGGTTGTCCAAATTTCTAATCATAATAGAATTAAATAGGATATTTTGCTATATCTTATCAACTATTTGGTGATTGTAATAATAAAATCGGATATATTTACATAATTGATTTATGGGATTTTGGATTTATTTTAGGATCGAACAACACAAATGAGTGAGTGCGATTGAGCGTTTATAATCTTATCTTCATCTCTTATAGTGAAATCATTTTGTCAATCTCTCCCATAAAAGGATATACACTGTTGAATCACGTATATCTGTTATTTTTAGATTTTATTTTTGCAGTTTATTTCTTGTTCAAATCGTTGCATTTGTTTACGGTTCCAGGACAACCGTAACAATTTGGTCAATCAAACCAGTTTTATGAAAGTAGATGACATGGTACAAGACACATTTACATCGACATCTTAGAGAAGCATAGCGTAGTACCTTGTTCTAGATACAGTGAACATATTTTCCGAAAGCATAGGAGCTCATGTGCACCAAAATGGACGGTAAGTGACTCAAAAGTCCTTTGTATCATCCCTAAAGAAACAAAACAACCCCTCGTGGAAACATCAGGAAAAAAAGAGACTATGCCCATGAAAATGTGCAGAAAGTTGACTCATTCGCGAGAAACCACGACCACCTGTTTCCCAACATTGCGACCGGAGAACACCCCGACAAGAGCTGCCGGACTGTTCTCGAGCCCTTCCACGATGTCTTCCACGTAGACAATCTTCCCCTCTTTGATCTGAGGCAATACCATCTCCAGGAACTTCGGGTAGAGATGATAGTGATCGTACTCCACGAAACCTTCCATCCGAACCCGCTTCAGGACTAGGTTTATCAAGTTGTGTATGCCTTCGTGCCGCTCGAGGTTGTACTGTGAGACCATCCCGCATACCGTGATTCGGCCGTGAAATTTCATGTTGAGCAGCACTGCATCAAGCATCTTTCCACCGAAATTCTCAAAGTAGATATCGATTCCCTTGGGGAAGCATCTAAACATTAAAGACAGAAAAAAGTCAACTCGAGTTGGCTTCGGAATGGGTACATATTTAATATCCTATACATCGGTCGTTTGCTCAATCATCGTAACTATATTCCTGGTTCACCTTTTCAGTGCTGCGTCCAGATCCATCTCCTCCTTGAAGTTAAAAGCATCATCGAATCCAAACTCGTTCTTCAGCAAATCTACCTTTTTCCCAAACATAACAGTAAGCGAGAAGTAAAGAAAAAATCAGGAAGAGACTATTAAGCAATACTTTTCAAGGAAACACTAGACAAATGTGAGATGATTACCCTTTCTTTGCTGCCGGTGCTGCCAACAACATAACAACCAAACAACTTTGCAAACTGGCCAACAAGCTGACCAACAGCTCCCGATGCTACAGATATGAAAACATTATCTCCTTTCTTAGGAGAGCATACCTCGAAAAACCCAGCATAAGCCGTCAAGCCTGGCATACCTGGAAAGTTTAGATTTATATAAATTAGATGAGTTTCAAGATTTGCTGAAGCATAGGAGGAGTGCAATTCTATGGCATAATCTCAAACGATCCGATTTAACTGACTGATGTGATGCCCCTGACAAATGGATGAGAAATAATCAATTTACACACTTCTTTCAGCACGAAAGACAGCTCTGCAGGGCTCTATTGTTGAGACAATTCAACGTGGGAATACAGCTCATTGACAAGGAAGATCCCCGCAACTAAAATTTAAAGGAAGCACACTTTTTCCTTGCATAGCTGGAGGCTGTCCGTACTTGAGAATGAAATAGACAGAACAAAGTATCTGAACAAATCGATTCCCCTTATTCTTTAACATTGAAAGAGATATCGCACCAGATGATTAAAGGGCATACCTAGAAGGCCAGTGTAGTAAGATAGAGGAACATCAGTGTGTTCGATCTTAAAGCAAGTCTCTGGTGCAGTAATTAAACTATACTCCTCCCATCTAGTCATGCCCCAAACCAAGTCGCCTTTCTTGAAGTTTGGATGCCCAGATTCCATAACTCTAGCTACTCCATATCCAGGAACAGGCTGCATCATTGTGTTGAATACTTCAGAATATAATTGCAACTACATTTAGCAAACACGAATAGACTTTGAGCTTACAAGAAGGAAGGAATATGTTTCCTTTGAATTTTACTAGAGGATTGTAATTGTCACAAATTTGACTTTGACTTATGCATGTGAGCTGGAAACTTACCGTTGGCATCATGAATATAGTGAATGTAACGAGAGAGATGGCAATACTTACGGAGCCGAGCCGAGTGAAGTACTTAATGAGGTGTAAATTGTAGGGTTCGCAAGCCAGGTACAAGTTCTTCACCGCGATGGTCCCAGAGTCCTTGTCGGCCTTCGGTCTCTCCAAACTCGTCTTCACTTTCAAGTTGGTCTCTTTCAGGGAACCTCGTACCTTCTCTCTGTAAATCACCTGTTTGTTGCTCATCACTTCCACCGAACCATTGTTGCCGTCCTTCTCCATTCTCTCTCTAGAGCAGTGTTGTCACCCTCTCTTTCTCTCTCTCTCTCTCTCTTCTTGGATTTTTTCTTTTTCGGTCGAAATGTCTTCTTGGATTTGGTTGGCGAGAAACATGGCCAAACAGTGCACATGTACTTATAGGGGAGATGGGTGACGAGATATGCTTACGTATGCCTACGTATGCCATTGTGTCATCGTGGAATAGTATACTCCTTGGGGAAAAAAAAAGTGGGTCAAAGTGGCCGATTGCTTAAAGGAATCTTTTATTTCGTTGTACGGAATTCGAAGAGAAATCTGAAAGGGTTGTGCTAGTGTCGCCAGTAGCCACGAAGTTTCCTCTGTCCAGCATAAGCGTGGAAATTTTCAAAACTAGTTGACCATCCATTTTCCAAATTAATAGGATGATTAGCCAAGCATTTTCCAATCTAAAAATCTTACAATTTTTAAGTAAGCTCTGCACATCGTCAGTTTTCCTTTTCCACAAATTTTTGACCTCCTTGACTTGGTTCAAGCGCTATAACGTGTGTATGCAGTGGGGTGGTGAAAAATCGTGATAATTGATTTTAAAAACAAATGATGAATGGATGAGCCTGATTGCATCGGCCTAAAAGTTTTGATCTAGACTTATATAAATTGATTGTGTCTCAATGGACCTATCTAGACCTAACCAAGCCAAACTCTTAAAGGACTTGACTAGACTTACCCATTTTTCGGTTGAGGCCAATACGGTACCCGATCACTTCTACAACAAAGGCGTGATGGGCAATCTTTTTTTCTAGTCCAACTTGGGCATCTACCTCTTTTGATACTCATTCAACATTTCGAGATGTCGTGCCATGAATGTTTCTACACTTTTGGACTGCTCACATATGATAACGGAGGCTTGCTTCGCATCCGTTGCCTCTATATAATTTGTTGTATTCTAGTAGCTTAAAAAAATGCTTATCGTCTCGTTTCTTTGATTGGACTGATGTAATTCTTTAGTTAGTTGTAGCTCCGCATTTGGATGGTTGATTTTTGATACCAAGTAAAGCGAAATCTATATATGTTCCACCATTCTTGAACTCACAAATCTATTTATTTTTATTTCTTTCATTGAGTGACGTAATATTAGTTATTTGTTAGACTAATTTGGTAATTTGATCCCTTTATATCATTTGCCCTAACCAAATAGACCGTAGCCTTTCTTATTCTATTTTCAAATTCAATTCTCTCTTCAATTTGAAAATGTTACTGCCGCTGCACTCGGTGAGTATTAATTCTTCATTTTGCTTCTCCCTTTAATAAATTGATATGTTCTTCTGGTTATTCTTATCACACTTCTTAATTAATTCTATTTGAATATTTGGCATACCTTTCAGCTATTTATTTCCCACTATCTTAAAATGTTTTACGTTTTCAATTAATGAAAATCTAATTTTATGTTTTGCATGAAAAAATTCTTGTCTTTTTACCAACTTTTTATATTCTTTTGTTTGGAAGAGTTTATTTGAGTAAATATAATATTAGCTACTTCAACATTTAAAAGTAAAAAATTATTGTCTAATTCATTTTTTTTTTTTTTTCATGCTTATGTCATTTAAAGTGCTTTGTTTTTATTTTATATTCTAATTCATTTTCTTCGTCAGTGACATGCACGCGAAATCCCTTTTTCCTTTCTTCTTTTTTCTTTTCTTTCACTTTTCTTTTCTGTTTTTGCGTCTTGGCCTCTTATAAACTGAAAGTGTCCACCGATTGCTGTTTTGTTGACTTTTTAACTCTGGTTTTTTTCCCTGGACTTGGTTAAACTCCAAACGTTACAGTAAGAGCACATCCGTCTATTTCAAAAATTTAATCAAATACTTTAGATTTGTGTGTTTTCACTGTGTTGATCTTTTTCTGTGTTATATTTGTAATTATTATATATATTTTTCTAATGAGTGATTCCCATTTGTGTATGGTTATCACGAGAAAAATATCAATTTCATTCCTTATTCATATAGTTCTTTTTAAATTAAATGAATATATCTAGTTGTTGATACCATTCAATGTGAAGCAACAAATATTCAAATTATGCTTAAGAAAATATTAAGTTATATTTTGAGTTTGAGTTTGTGCGAGAAATCTCAAGAAATCCATTTTCTCACTGGGATTTGGATTCATCACACAACGTAGTTTTCTCAACTGGTGTCCGACGAAGCAGCCACAAGGTTATTGACTAATTTGGTTTTGGTCAAAGGAGATGTATGGTTGTTTGACTCCTATACATAGCCGGACAAGAGGGAGAGTCATTATAGGATAAAATAAGGGCTCACAAATTCTCTAAGGAAAAATTACCAAAAAAGTCCAAAACTTATTGCAATTGTATCAATTTAGTTCTAAACTTATTTTTTTGACCAATTAATTCCTAAACCTTTTACAATTATTTCCGATTAGGCCATTCGGCCAAAACACGGCCGGGCGATGTGATGTGACAACCGACGGCGCTAATGTTATGATTATAAGGCCAAATCATTATGACATATCATATACCGTGTCACACAATTTCGTCCCATAATTATGCGCGCACAATTCATATCAGTGGTTCCATTCACCTCCGATATTCACTCTCAATATTCAAATTCCCAATCCAACCTCAACATCCCCACTCAATAATCCGGCTCAATACTCAATACCAAGCTCAAGGTTCTAGAGGTGCCTTCTCCTCACGAAATTTCAACATCACGTGGCACTTAGTCCCTGACCACATCAGTCATAGTACGAGATACTAGAGGTGGCTCCCATGAATTCACACTGTCGTGTGGCACTTAGTTCTCGACTATACTAAGCAATAGCTCAAGGTACTAGAGGTGGCTATCACAAATTCACACAGTCATGTAGCACTTAGTTCCTGACTATAAAAAAATACTAGTACAAGATTTTAGAGATAACTCACATGAAGTCTCGCTATCATGTAACACTTAGTTTTTGACTATGTATGACAATATTGCAAGGCTTCTAGAGACTCTTTTCCATTCAAATGAGTCTATTAGATCCAATTTTGCAAAAATTATTGGAATCTTGCTCAGAATCCCATTCGAAATTCGCCCAAAAATGTTCTCATCCTCTATGGGAAAATCCAGAGTTCTTTGTCTGCCTTCCATTAAAAAAGAATGAAGATATCAATCCAACAAAGGCGAGTCATATGGGAATGAAGCTAGAACACTTGGCTTTAGCTCAAAAGGAATGCTCAGAACTATTGCAACAATGCCTTATTGAAATCTCCAATTCTCAATACTCTTGTGAAGCCTTTTATGTCAACAAACATGCTGAGCAAAATAGAGGAAAAATGAGACCGATAATCAATTACCAACCCTTAACCTTTTCCTCCAAAATGATAAATTCCTTTTACCATCCAGAAATTCCCTTTTCTTCGGACTATCCAAGGCCCACATCTATTCCAAATTCGACCTCAAAGCCGGATTTTGGCAATTGGGCATTCATCTTGAAGACAGAGACCCAAAACAGGGTTCTCAGATCCCAAACCAGCACTTCTAATGGAAAGTTCTTCCTTTTGGCTTAAAAGTAGCACAATTCATTTTCCAAAAGGCTATGTGTAGAATTTTCCAATCAATCCTGTCAAGTGCAGCGGTATACATTGAAAGATGAATTTTCCAACCAATCCTACTCTACAACCCTGATGAACAATCTCATTGCCAATTTCTCGAGCAGTTCACAGAAATTGTAAAAAAGCATGGTATCATGCTTTCTTAAAGAAAGATGAATATTGCTCAGATAGAGATTGAATTTCTTGATATGCACCTGAACAGAGGTACATACTACCCAAGGCCACATATTACTCAAGAATTATTGAAGTTTCTTGAAGATAACTTCACTACAAAGCAACTTCAGCAATTTCTTGGAATAATCAATTATCTCAGGGATTTTGTTCAAAATATTGCAAAATTTCTGATTCCTTTGCAATCCATGCTGAAGAAGAATCCCCCACCTTGGGGAAAAGCTCATACTAAAGCAGTAGCTGAACTTAAGGAGATTATGCAGAATCTCTCACCATTGCAAATACCATCAATAGGAAAGAGAATCCTTCAAACTGATGCTAGTGATGAATACGGGCAGCCATTTTGCTTGAAGAAATTGATGGTAAGAGACACCTGCTTATAAGAGTGGAAAGTTTTCTCAAGCTGAAATGCATTATCATTGCACTTTTAAAGAAATCTTGGCAATGAAAAATGGAATAAAAAAGTTTGAATTCCATCTCATCGACCATCACTTCCTAGTAGAATTAGACATGGCATTTTTCTCTCAAATGACCAAGTTTAAATAGAAGCAGATTCTAAATTCTCAACTGCTTCGATGGGCTAATGGTTATTGAAATATTCTTTTGAAATCAAACATATTCCTAGAAAGAAGAATGTGCTTGTTGACTTCTTGTCAAGACTAAAAGCACCAGCCGAAATCAACATGTACATCAAGAGGCCTGCTTTTCATATACTTAATTATGGAGTAAAATACAAGATTGAGAAGATCAAAGATTTGCCAAGGTGGAAACATCCCCAAGAGATTGTAGAACAAATTCAGAATGACAGCCTCATTGAAAACTTGGAAAACCTCATGTGGCAGTGCCACACAGATCTATTTAGATTTATGGAGGTTCGATTCTTTATCATTTTGGATTAAATTCAAATTACCCGTTCATACATCTTCTTATCTAGAAGGAAGATGATTTCCTTATCAGCTTAAGACGTTATTATGGTACTTAACCAATAAGTATTTAATAGATATTGAAATTCCAACCAGAAGATTCAATGCCAACCTCACTAGGATATTCCTACTCGAAAGAAACACTGAAAAAGAAAGTGACATAAATCTCTTAGACTTTCTTAACCGGTTTTATCCTCCCACTCACTAGAAACATCTTTTGGATAAAGAACTAAGAACCATGACACCAAATTCCGAAGTCCACACTATCTTGTTTTTTTGACGTCCATGGCATTTT